>CM062812.1:33581204-34181204 GCA_031772625.1 Pinus tabuliformis
CAATCTCACCTGAAGCAGTATAAGGGGATGACAAAACCAGGTTTCTGCATCGAGAGGCTTGTGTGATGGGTTCCTTCAGTCCTTAGGCTTAAATCTACTTCACGTATCTCTAACCCTTCCGAACATATAATTACTATAATTCTCTCTAAACAAATTCTAGATCTCCGCGAAGGTTCCTACTTATAATTATCATGCATAACTATTACAAATCTACTAGTTTCACACCGTAAATAAGCGTTAATTCGTATAAATCATAACATAGAGCGAAGATACATAAAATTTATAGAAGTAATAAATCAGGCACATATGCATCAGAATTGGCTCAAAACAGTCTTTATTAAGTATACTTGTTCAAGTACAAACTTCTTTTCCCTGCGCACTCAACTGTAGGGGCCTGCGCAGTCAGCCTGTGGAGTTACCAAGGTCTCCGTGCACTCAGCTGCAGGAGCATTCCCCTTTCACCTTAGTACAAGAAATAGGCCTTTCTTGCCTTAGCACCTTTCCCTTACAATGATTCTTCACAAAAATTTAATTCTTTAGACTCGCTATGACTCATCTATATATAGCATTTTGCTTAAAATACCATGGTCCGCGGACCATGGGCAAGTCTCAAAAACCTCCTATCACCTACCCACCTAAGGGACTAAAGCCCCTTTGAATCATACTAGCTTCACGTTCTGCTTCCACATTTCACGGAAATTTTACATTCTTTCAAAAATACATTACAAAATTTAACCAAAATTTGACCAAAATGACCACAAGGACCAAGCTATCCCAACAGGCCCCCAACACAAATTTGGTTGACTCGCCCTCAAGGCACTCGACTGGCGCAACAATATTTTTGTGGAGTTCGTGGAACTCCATGTTCAACACCTGCAAAGAAATCTATGGGTTTAAGGGCAATTCTTTCCTCCATGATGGCTTTCCTGTCGTCTAATAAGCATCACATGCTATGAAATATGCCTTATAATCCTTATGCACTGTCAGCCACCACAATCCTGCACGCAAAATATTCTACACGATTTATCTTCTTGCATAGTGTCCTCTCGCCACTTCTCCATGTGCTTCGGTGAGAATTCTAGATCGTTCAAACTCCGGAACATATCGACATAGTATTTTGTCAGTGCCCATCTTATACAAATGTCCAGCTATTACAGAAAAATCAGTTGCGCGAACCACTAATTCCTTTTTATGTTGTGTCGAATATCCTTCCAGGGCTGTGCCATTAGTTAAGAACTATATTATATCAGCAAAATGATAATCTATGACATGTACAACAAAGAGCTGCACATTCAACAACCCTTCTTCCAAACTAGTTGGTTCTTCAAGTGTTCCAATTATAGATAGATGATCCATCCCACATTCAATCGTCCAGGCTTCACAATTACCTCAAAATCATATTCTTGGAAAATCAATAACCACCTACAGATCTTCACCCCCAACACAAGCTTGTTGACCAGGTACTTGAGAGCAGAGTGATCTGTATGCATTGTTAGCTTGTTAGGGCCTAACCCAGGTTCGGAGTTAATTAGCTAAACAAATCCCAATACTACTGGCACTTTCGACAACAGTCCGCGGAGTGCGGACTGAGGTCTCACCCGAAGTAATATGGGAGGGTGCTAGAACCAGGTTTCCACACACTTGAGATGTCCGAGAGGTTCGACTGGTCTCATTGTGTGTCCCTACGCGCAGGTCGCTTCTCACACTTCCCTATTCCTCATGCCCTGATACACTGCCTTCGTGCAACCCTAACCAGGGAGTGTGGAGCTTCCGCACTGTTAGAACCACGCTCTGTGCTATCTTACTTATCTTCCTATACCAGTTAATTACCTTCCCATACTTGGATGTCTTATGTTATAATTAGTTATACAAAACATTCAATTAAGTTCATGCAACATATAAACAATATAATTGCAAATTATACCCAATCATATATTAAAACAGGAGAAGATGCACAGAAATATGGTAAACTTTCTCTTTATTGATTCTTCCAATGGTTATAGACTCGACCTACCCTGCGCACTCAGTTGTAGGGGTTCGTGCACTTAGTTGCGAACTACTAGGCCTCTGTGCACTCAGCTGCAGATCCTTTCCTTACTCTCCTATTCCATCTTCTATTATTTATCTTATACACTTAGAGCCTCGCTCTATTTAAACAATCCCATGGTTCGCAGACCATGGGTAGGTCTATCTAGCGTACATTACATTACAAAAACTAGGGCAGACAACCTTGTGACTCTATTATGATTTTGCGCCCCGCACCCACAATTTGCGGAGCTTTTACAAAATGATTCGGTCAAAATTGGGCTTTAAGCCCCAAAACCTGCCTTGGGGATTCCATTTCCAACAAGCCCCCAACACAAAAATCATGACTTGCCCTCGAGTCACTCTGTCGGCACGGAGTCCTTCCAACTCTACTTGAACTGTTGCAAGGTTGGCAGTGCACTGAGTTACTGCTTGTTGGATCTGTTGCATGCGTTGTTCCGAGACTACTATGTTAGAAGTGCTTCTCTACATCTGTGCGTGTATCCCCTACATGTGTGCGAGCTTTCCTTCAATTTCTGTCGTGATGGTGAAGGCCTCGCCGATCCAAGGCTGAACGTGTGCCTTAAGGACTGCTTCCTTGTGTCGTGCCACGTCCACCTATTTTTTCAGTGCTTTGGTCTGTTTCCAACCTGCACAGTAGCGCAACCCCCCATGCGCGGACGCGGACCTTATGAATCTTTCCTTTTGCGCGCAGCTCCCAGGCAGAGTAGTTTATAGTCCCGCGTTTCCTTGCAACTGCCTGGAGCGCTAAGACTGTATTTCCCTTAGCTAGTCAAGTGGTCGCACCACCTGTGTAAAGTTTCATCCTGTCATCCATCATGTTTCCTGGAAAATACCCACCTTTCATTGTTACAGGCAGCATCGCGCACTTTATCGTCTACAATGCACTACCCTGGTCGATTCGCTTAGTAATGTGGGGTCCAAGCCAAGGCACCAGACTGATCAATTTGCGGCGATATGCTTCAAACCTGTTATCGTGATCATGCACATCCTGCCTTATCACCCTGGACTTTTCACCAAGAAAATATTCCTTTATCTCATCCTCCACCTTCTTGACTTCTACGTCCACCAGAGCGCTTTTCTTCCTTAGTCGTACCCTTTCTTCTTCAAGTTCTTGGAGCCTAGAGATTCCCAGTTGGATTTCATCTTCCAAGGTTTCAAGTATCATCGTATCTACTGGTGTTATCATGCACGGTCTAAGCTTTCCATGTACTATAGGGCTTACAGCATTTTCTTTATACTCCAGCCTTAGCGGTGCCTGCGTGGTCAGGTTCTTGCACACGGTCCTATAAGCCCATAGAACCACTGGTACACACAGGTCCCAATCAGTCCGCTTTGCATTGTGGACCTTGTTCAGTGCTTCATGTACTTTGTTAAAGGCTTCTGCGTGGATATCCTTCTGCGCACTTGGTCTTTCCATACTTCGTGGTCCCAACCGGAGGGGTCGTTCGCGCCATTGCCTTACCCACACCTGCTTACTGATCGTGTCTCCTACCGCGAGGACGGTGTGCATTTGTGCAGGTTTCGCACCATATGCCTGTATCCACCTGGATAGGTGGGTGCGCGGGTCGGTTCATCCAACAATATTGTATATTAATCGCATTGAAGGTTTCCCAAACTGCATGCGCATCATCCTTCTGTATTCGCACCAGTCCTCAAAAATTCTTTGGTGCGTACCCCACCATATTGCAGGCGTAGCACGCAGTATCCATTTCAGAGCGTTGAAGCACTGTTGTTCTGAGACTTCTCTTTCAAATTTGTTCAGGAAGTCATCCACCTTGCTTAACCCATCATACGTAGGTAGATCTCTTACCTCTATCACTACGCAGCGCAGCGATCTCGTCATCATGTTACAGTTGAGCATGGTTACCTTGTGTAACTGGTTCTGCCATCATTCTATCTCCTCGTCAGAATCTAATGTGCAAGAGCTTTCGCGCTCCCATGAGATTTAGCCATCCGCGGTTGGATTTACCCAGTCTTACTCCCACATGGCTATATTGTAGATGCAAACAAGATCGTCGTCATTGTCGTAGTCGCATACTGGCTCCATGTAGCGTGATCCTTCTGCAGTGTCTAAATGTACCACTACGTGTAGTGACTTTTTCTCAAAGATCATCTTGCACTTCTTCAGATTTATCACTCCATTCATGTCAGTAGCCCAATCTATTCCCAATAGTGCGGGGTAAGGATTTCTGTCATCAACAATTTCTATCACTTCAAAATCTGCTAGCGTGCTTGTTCCTTCGATATCTACTGTGATTCCCAACAATCTCCCCATTGGTAGGATCTTTTTTTGGTTCAACATTCGTAGTTGGATAGGAGACCATTGCAACGCAAGCCTACCCATGCACTCCCATTTTTGTTTTGGCAGGATGTTCATATCTGATCCTAGATCCAAAATCACTTGGTCCATCTCATATTCCCCAATATATGCGGTCAATCTCATCTCTCTTGCTATTCGTGTCGTGTGCTTCCCAAGCTTCCGGACTACGCACGGTTCTCCTAGCGCAGTCCCAGCACATCTAGTTATGAGTTCTTGCAGCCCCTTTATGGCCTTGCTGTCGCATAGCAGCTTCATGCATGTCTCCAAGAATGTAGTGAGCATCAATGGGTCCATTTTCGGCTCTAGTCTGTCTTTACTTCTTGAAGTGGAGGAATCGGCAAAGCTTCTCTTATCTTCCATGAAGGTCTCCTTAGTGCGCTCCAAATCAAATTATGGTTCCTTCGTTGGATCCTTGCAAACCTAGGTACTTTCTTCAGGTTGCTTGCCTTTGTCATCCCCTGTCGTAATTCCACTTCAGAGCATGATATTTACATTAGGGTCTTCCTTGGCGGCTAAGATCTCATCATTTGCAGGTTCTGAGTCGGGGGAGGTTGGAGTGCTCCTTTATCGCTCAACCTCACTATCAGTGTAGGATAGTCCTCTGTCTCATGATCAAACAACGTACAATACATGCATGATGGTCGTGATGGATTCGTATAGTAGCGGGCATAATGCCCTAGCCCTCCACAATTGTAACATATCAGCTATCCACAACCTCTTCTTGGTCCCCCTCCGCCTCGACCTCGCCCACGCCCTTGAAATCCGGTGTGCACCATTCCTATGTTTTTATTGAGGGGTCGTGTTTTGGCCTGAACTCTGTAGGTAGGAGTTTGATCCATCATCAGCTCATAACTTCTACAGGTGCGTTCATCACGTCCCACTAACCTACAGAAATTATAGAACAACTACTGTGAATTCCGCGTATACTTCTATAATAGATGGCAGTTATATGTAGCATGCTTTCCTCCTATCTAACAAATCACGCACCATAGTGCAGGCACCGTGCTTGGTCCTGCTTGTGCCTCCGGTCTTAATGGCATTGGCCCTCCTCCCACAAGGTAATTCGTGAACACCGGGCAGTGGTCCTTGTCGTGCCCCTAGCCTTTGCATTTTATGCACCATACCCCATCGCACACCTCTGGGTGGGTTGTCTTGTCTTGTTTCAAACTCTACATCTCCAGGCACAAGTTTTTTAACTGTGTGTGAATCTGCTGAACTCCTAGGTTAGGATCTTGTTTCGGGGTCTCGTGCAGTCTCATCCTCCAAGGCCTCGTTCTGAGTGGTTAGCCTTTGTTGCAACAACGCATTCCGTAGATGCGGTGTTAATGATGCTACAAACCATTTGCGGTGTTTCCCATCTGTTAATGTCATGTTTGCTTCGCGAATTGTGCACATCAGTATTTGATCCAACTCCCACGGGGTTTCGCCTAGTAGCATTATGATTTCCTTGAATCTAATGATCGACTGTGCCTCTGAATTTGGCCTACTAAATTCTTTGTTTAGCACAGCTTGGATATCTGCGATCCCCGCATTTGGAGTTTCATTGGAATGCTTAACATACCAGGTCAACGCGCGATCCTATAGGGCATTGACCAACGTTGCCTTCTTTATATTATCATCTGTGACTCCCTTTGCTTCCCATATAGCTATTATCACGAACCAAAACTGGTCCAGATCTTCATTCCCTACTCCCATGAACACTGGTAGCTTTATCGCACTTTCCATACTGCTTCGTGGTGGTGGTATGGGTGAAGACAGGGGTGAAGACGATGAAACTGGCGGTGGTGTGGGTGGGGATGGTATGCGCGGAATTCTCTGTCTTATCAGATTGACCACACTTCTTGGCGAGACCTTCGTGAGCTCTTCTTTTCCCCCTCGCAGAGGTGAAATCAAGGGGACAATTTCTAGTTCTATGCTACCTTTGTTTATGTAGATTCTCCCACTTCGCGTAGCCCCAAAAATCAATTTATTCACATAACCCGCTTTTCACACAGTAGCATTTTAATCCAAGTGTATAAAGATTTAACGTACTTACTTCACGGTCCTTTGAGGAAGCGTCATTCTACCTCACTATAACTAACTGCAGTATCTACTGCGAATTCGGTGATGAATCCTCCTATGATTCGATCGAGCCAGTGATCGACAGTGTGCACAATCTTATCTTCCGATGCTCCAGTCTGTGCACCAATTCAGGAGTCCACACAATTGGTTTGTCGAGTTTACACCTTCCTTGGCTATTTGCTAGCTTCGCGATCCACTCGTACAACTCAGTGGGGAAGGATGCAAAGAAAATTTCGTGGATCTCTGTATATAAGTAGCAGTCTAACCACTCTTCCTTCTATAGTCACAGATTCCTATTTTCCTGTTCCGTGAACTCATGAATCTTCATGTCCAACCAATCTTCAATTCCTTTCTTTGTCGGATTCTAGTGATATGACATCAGACATCTCTATGCAGATCCCGATCCTGGCAACAAAAACATTTGTTGGTTTGTTGGGGCCTGACCCAGGTTCGAAGTTAATTAGCCAAACAAATCCTGGTACTACTGGCCCTTTCGGCAACAGTCCGTGGAGTGCACACTGAGGTCTCACCCAAACTAGTATGGGAGGGTGCTAGAACCAAGTTTCCACACACTTGATATGTCTTAGAGGTTCGACTGGTCTCACTGTGTGTCCTTGCGCGCAGGTCGCTTCGCGCACTTCCCTGTTCCTCACGCCCTGTACACTACCTTTGCGCAACCCTAACCAGGGAGTGTGGATCTTCCGCAATGTTAGAGCCACACTATGTGCTATTACTCGCGATCTTACTTATATTCTTGTACCAGTTAATCACCTTCACGTACTTCGATGTCTTATATTATAATTAGTTATACAAAACATTCAATTAAGTTCACGTGGCATATAAACAATATACTTGCAAATTATACCCAATCATATATTGAAACAGGAGAAGATGCACAGAAATATGGTAAACTTTCTCTTTATTGATTCTTCCAATGGTTACAAACTCGACCTACCCTGCGCACTTAGCTACAGGGGTCCGCGCACTCAGCTACGGACTACTAGGCCGTTGTGCACTCATCTGTGGAGCCTTTCCCTACTCTACGACCCAAAGACACACTTTACACTGCTTCTCAATCACTTAGACTTATCCTTCTCTCCTATTCCATCTTCTATTAGTTATCTTATATGCTTAGAGCCTCGCTCTATTTATACAATCCCATGGTCCGCAGACCATGGGTAGGTCTATCCAGCCGACATTACATTACAAAAACTATGGTGGACAACCATGTGACTCTATTATGATTTTGCGCCCCGCGCCCACAATTCACGGAGCTTTTACAAAAAGATTCGGTCAAAACTTGGGCTTTAAGCCCCAAAACCTGCCTTTGGGGGATTCCATGCCCAACATGCATCTTGAAGTGCATGCCCAATAGGTAATGTCGAAATTTTTGTAGCATGTACACCATCGCCAACCCTTCGTGCTCTATAGTTGAGTAGTTCTTCTCTGCGTTTGATAGTTTCCTACTTGTGAATGCTATAGGGTGATCATTATCACCTTCGCCTGGATGGGTCAATACCACACCTAATGCAATACAAGAGGCATCTACATGAACATGAAATTCTTTCTTCCAGTCTCGGAACACTAAAATGGGCACAATAACCATCTTTTCCTTTAACACATCCAAACTGTGCTGACAGTCCTCATCCCAACATAAAGTTGTGTCCTTCTTCAGTAATTTCTCCATTGGTGCAGTTATCTGTGCATAGGCTTTGATAAACTTTCTATAGTAGTCGGTGTGTCCCAGCATTGCGTGTAGCTACTTTACATTCTTTGGAGCTTATAAATTGACAATAATAGCTATCTTCGCAAGGTCTACAATTAATCCGTGTTTACACACCACATGGCCTAGTAGGATTCCATAAGGCACACAAAAGATACATTTATTCAAGTGCAGGGAAATCAGGTACCTGTGACAGGAATCCAACATAAGGCGCAAATTGGCAACGTGGCACTTTACTAATCCAAACATAGTCTAGTCATCAAAATAAACTTCTAAGAATTTATGGATAAACTACTTAAAAGCAACAATTACAACCCTTGAGAATATTATGGGAACATTCTTCAGTCCGAATGGCATCACTGTGTACTAAAATCATCCCCACTCTATCGCGAACTTAGTCTTGCTACGGTACTCCGACGCAATCTTAATCTGATGGTACCCCAAGCACCCATCAGTGAACGAATAGGCTTCCTGCCCTCCAACATTCTCCAAAATTGCATCTGTAAATGGCGTTGGAAATGGGTCATGAACGCACGCATCATTGATATTTATCATATCTATGCATATCCCGATTTGATCTTGTTGCTTCTTTTCCTGAACAACCATAGGGCTTACCTAGTCATACTCTTCCACTGGCTCAATGATTCCAACCTCCAATATTTTGTCTAGCTCTTTACGCACCTTCTCCTTGTACTTGGGATTTAGATGGTAGGGTCTCTATTTCATAGGCTTCACATCGTTCTTTAGAGTGATCTTCATTACACCCAGATCCCCTACTATTCCCTTCAGGTTAGAGAACTTGGTAGGAAACAAGTCCTTATATTCGCACAGTAACTCCACAACTTTATCGACTGTATCTTCATCCCAGTAATCGCATATCTTTGAAAACTTAGGTTTCACGTCAAATCCAGTGTTTATTTGCTTGGTATTTAGAGGTTCTGTTATATCAGGTGTAGAAAAGCTTGTAGATTCACAAGCTCATGTAATCTACTAAAACAAGAGACAAGAATCTACTTCAGAGAATCAAAAGCACATAACACAATAAATATCCAGGGAAAGGCACAACTCAAAACCCCACTATCTATTTTTTATTAATCTAGAAAATCAAGATGAAATTACAATGTTTGTTCTCTTTAGAACAATCTCAACACTCATCAAATTCAATCTCCAACTCATAAGCAAGCTCAAGGCCAAATCTTAGCCAATTCAAAATCTCTCTGAGTCTCTATTCCAATGTGTAATTCCTATGAAGGATATCTTGTATTTAAAGGGAAATAAATCCTCTAAAAATAGCGCAATCCCTCAAGGATTAGTTCCTGATTGCATGCACTATCAGTGCAACTCAGAAAAATCTAAAACAAATAGTACACTGTCCCTGCACTCTAGTCTCAACTGGGTCTTTCTCAGAATCAACATGCATGAGTTTCTGATGGTGGAATCTTCAGTTAACTAGAGTAGCACTAATTAGGTCACTAGTGTCCCAACTGACTGTTTACTCACTATTAGTTCCTGAAACTGATTGGAACTAATTTAACTGGACTTAACTCAATAAACTGAGTTAACTAATTACAACTCATTCATAACTCATCCTGAACTCCTATAAGTTAGGGAGAACATATACATGTATTCTAAAAGACTTCCAATTCGAATTTCCTAAATTAATTAAATTAATTAAACTTAATTAATTAATTTCAAATTGCTATGAGAAAAAAATTCTATTTTAATTCACAGTTTAATTCAAGGACAAATTAAACTGGAATTTCTTGTTGCCACTTCTCAACACTCCCTCTCAACAAGAAAGGGATTATCCACTACCCCGATCTTGTCTTTGTGAAACTCGAATTTAGATCTTGGCAATGCCTTTGTCAAGATGTCAGCATCTTGCTCCTCCGTGAGAATGTAATCTAACAACATGATCCGCCTCAATACACAATCTCTGAGATGATGATACTGGATATCTATATGCTTGGACTGATCAGGAAAAACTGGATTTTCAGAGAGTTTGATACAACTCTAATTACCACAATAAATCAATGTTAGATCCATCTGCTGACAAAACAAGCCAACCAGAATCTTCCTTATCCAGATAGCCTCACATGCTGCTTGACTTGCATCCATGTACTATGCCTCTACCAAACTGAGTGCAGTCGATCTCTGTTTCCTGCTGTACCAAGAAACTACATATGAACCAATACAAAATATCCCTCATGATGTGCTCTTCCTGTCATATGGACTCCCCGCCCAATCTGGATCAGTGAAGCCTTGAAGCTTCACTCCCTCTGTCCATCTATAGCACAACCCAAACTGAGTAGTGCCTATGAGGTATCTCATACATGCTTTGCCACCTTCCAATACATCTTGATAGGCCTAACCATCGCTTGACTAAGCTGGTTAACTGCATAACACATATTTGGTCATTTGTTCACCAAATACATGAGTGAACCCACAAGCTGCTTGTAAATAGTAGCTTCCACTACTTCCCCTGAAGTAGCATCCTCATTCCTCCAGTTACCAGCTAGAGGAGTCTCCATGGGTTTACTACTCTCCATGCAGAATCTCTTGAGTATCTCATTGGCATACTTGCCTTGAGAAACAAACAACTCACCATCTCCCTGCCATACCTCCATGCCAAGAAAGTAATGCATGAGACCCATGTCCTTCATCTCAAAATCTCTTGCAAGGTCCTCCTTGCATGATTTGATGAGCTTCTTATCACCTGTCAGTATGAGATCATCTACATAAAGTACAATGATCAAATGCTTACCTTCCACCACTATGTGATACAGGTTTGCATCTGCTTCACTATTTGTGAAGCCCAACCTAGTGAAGTAGCTATCTATCCTAGTGTACCAAGCACGTGGTGCTTGCTTCAGTCCATACAACGCTCTCTTGAGTCAGCACACATGCGACTCATGGTCCAGGGTTTCCAAACCTTCGGGCTACTCTATGTACACCTCTTCCTCAATCATGCCATTGAGGAAGGTAGTCTTCACATCCATCTGATGAATACTCCAACCCATATGTGCTGATAGTGCCAAAATAGATATGATAGATGAGTACCTTGCAATAGGAGCAAAGGTCTCATCATAGTCAATCCCCTCTACCTGTGAAAAGGCATTGGCCACAAATCTGGACTTATGCTTCTCCACACTACCATCTGCATCTTTCTTTACCTTGTAAAGCCAATGAGAGCTCACAATTGACTTGTATTCCAGTCTCGGGACCACATCCCAAAAATTGTTTCGAATGATGGAGTCATAATTCTCCACCATCGTACCAACCCAAACTGGATGATGCACTGCTTCCTCAAAGGAATATGGCTCTATCACAACACATGCACCCATAAGTTCCATGTATCTAGTGTACCTCTCTGGTGACCTCCTCTGTCTGCACTGAGAAGAGGGTTCTCCCACATTCTCCCATGAATCATCCAACAATCTATCAAGCTCTCTACCTGAGTGGATGTCTCCACTCCTGGAACCTCTGCATGTAGCTACTCCACATCAATCTAAGGCTCCTCAACCTTAGGAAATAAAATTTCCTCTTCCACATGTAGCTCAAGCTCCCTCTCAAGGGATACTCGCATGGCCTTCTCCTCATCAAACTTGACATCCCTGCGAACAACTGTCATCCAACTAGTTTGCATGTACACTTGATAGTTGTGGGGAGTATCAGTGTACCCCACAAAAATCCCCAACTTTGTTGTTGGCTCAAGCTTCTTCATTGCATCTTTGGTCACATGGCAATAAACTGATGACCCAAAAATCCTAAAGTGACCAACATCTGGCCTCTTACCAGAATAATATTCCTTCGGTGTTTTACTCTCAAGTATCTGATGTGGGCTACGGTTCTAAGCATAAATTGTTGTGTTGCATGCCTCATCCCACAAGTGTAGTGGTAGGCCCTGATCACGCAACATCGCCCTTGCTGCCGCTACAATACTCCTGTTCTTCCTCTTGGAAACCCCATTTTGTTGAGGGTTCTGAGGTGTCGTTAACTCTCATTTAATCCCTTCCACTGCATAGAAGTTCTTAAACTCATTGGAAACATATTCTCCATCGTTATCACTCCGTAGAGCTTTAACCTTCTTGCCTGACTCTTTCTCGACCAATGCTTTGAATTCACAAAACTTTGTGAATGTCTGATCCTTTCTCTACATGAAAATTATCCATCATTTACGAGAATATTCATCTACAAATATAACATAATACCTGTGTTTGGACGTGGATGTTGTCGAGAATGGTCCACAAACATCTAAATGGAATCTCTCCAGAATAGACTCTGCTCGACTGTCTCTATCTCCAAAGGAATACTAAGTTGGTATATTCTCCCAAACTACAACCCTTGCATGTATCAACTTGCTCAAGCGTACCTTTGGGAAGACCGGTAGAGATTTGTTGCAATATCTTCAAAGCCCCATGATGCAAGTGGCCCAATCACCTATGCCACAACTCACCAACATCTCGGCTCAACATCTTTTCCGCTTTTGAACTCAAAGCAGCACAATCCTCTACCTCTATCTTATAGATATTCTAAACTTGAATCCCTATCTTCTTTACTTGACACATGGCTATGTGTCGAAGGAACGCCTTTCCTTGTGAAAATATTACATCATATCCTCTATCCTCAAGCATGGTAACGGATACCAAGTGCTTCGTCAGTCCAGGTACATGCATAACGTTCTTCAAGGTAAGTGGAGCCACATACTCCCTCTGGAAAGTAATAGTGTCCACACGAGTAACACTATACTTACCGCCATCACCCATCTCGATATGCATCATGAGATCTTTCTCCTCCAGTTCACTAAATAATTCTTTGTCGTCAGTCATGTGGAAAGAAGCTCCACTGTCTAAGTACCAGACACTTCCCATCATTGAAGACACCATGCATGCAATGAGGGAAAAGTCCAATTCGAATTGGGAGGTGAAAGCCTCACCTGCCGCTCCTCTTGAGGACTTCTCCTTGGACTTATTCAATGGAAAATTTGTAGCAAAGTGACCCATCTGTGACAATGAAATCATTTAACTTTCATCATGTCCTTCTTCTTACCTCCATTATAAGAATCTGATTTGGAACGAAAAATTTTACCTTTCCCCTTCCTTGCCTTAATCGCTAAGGCATAGTTCTATTCATCACCATTCTTTGATGAAGATCCATCCCTAGTGTTCCTCTTGATCTCATCCTGCATCAAATATGACCACAGTCATTCCCAATTTGGCAGCATCTCCTGACCATTGACAGAGTCCTAATAACTATGTTAAATCTTTGGAAGTCCAAGAAGAGTAAAGCTCAACATATCCTCCTTGGAAACTGTGATTCCAACACTTCCAAGTTCATCTTGACATTGAGTGAACTTGATCAAGTACTTTTGAATCGTCTCACCTTTCTCCATCTTGATTTTACGAAGTTTATCCTTCAATGCCAACTTCCTTTGATCACTGTTATTCTAATACAATTCTGTCAACGTTTTCCACATAGCATGCAGAGTTTCCTTGCCATGGAGAGTCGAGAAAATGTGGTCTCAAACTCCCTCAAGGATTATCTGCCTTTCCTTTGCCACACACTTCTTCCATTCGGCCAAGTTCTGTTTATCCATAGTTGTTGGCTTAGGGACTTCTTGATCAATGAATTCCTTCAAGCCATTATCTTCTAGCACAGCCTCCATCCTATCCTTCCAAGATATAAAATTCGAGCTTCCTTCCAAGGCATACTCAAGCCTCAACCCATGGAATTCCATCTACCGATCCTGAAGTATGTATGCAAATTCGACTTTCACCTGTAACCCAGAAACTCAAAACTTCGAAATCTCCTCTAGAGAGCTGATTTTAAATCAGCGATATCTCCCTCATCCGAACTCTAATTTGACTGATTGTTTTTTTGAATTTGGGTATCTTTTCCCAAGGAATCCAAATCTGCAATTTGTTTCTAAAATTTTTCTTAGAAATTCTTTGCAAACTCTCGGCCCAAAAAACAATCTTGCTCTAATACCATGTAGAAGAACCTGTAGATTCACAAGCTCATGTAATATACTAAAACAAGAAACAAGAATCTACTTCTACTCTTTACATCGGAAGCCCATAAAAATCAAGAAAACAATAATCAATAAAGGAATAGAATCAAAGGCACATAGCACAATAAATATCCAGGGAAAGCCACAACTAAAAACACCACTATCTGTTTTGTATTAATCCAGAAAATCAAGATGAAATTACAATGCCTGTTCTCTCTAGAACAATCCCAACGCTCAACAAATTCAATATCCAAATCATAAGCAAGATCAAGGCCAAATATTAGCCAATTCACAAGCTCTCCAAGTCTCTATTCCAATGTGTAATTCCTATGAAGGATAATTTGTATTTAAAGGGAAATAAAGTCTCTAAAAATAGCGTAATCCATCAAGGATCAGTTCCTAATTGCATGCACTATCAGTGAAACTCAAAAAAATCTAAAACAAATTGTACACTATCCCCGCACTCTAGTCTCAACTAGGTCTTTCTCAGAATCAACATGTATGAGTTTCTGACTACGGAATCTTCAGTGAACTAGAGTAGCACTAATTAGGTCACTAGTGTCCCGACTGACTATTTACTCACTATTAGTTCCCGAAACTGATTGGAACTAATTTAATTGGACTTAACTCAATAAACTGAGTTAACTAATGGAAACTCATTCATAACTCATCCTGAACTCCTATAAGTTAGGGAGAACATATACATGTCTTCTAAAAGACTTCCAATTAGAATTTCCTAAATTAATTAAGTTAATTAAACTCAATTAATTATTTTCAAATTGCTATGAGAAAATAATTCTATTTTAATTCACAGTTTAATTCAAGGACAAATTAAACTGTATTTTCTTGTTGCCATTTCTCAACATCAGGGTTTGCTACTTTGGGGCCTTCAACATCGTGTTGTCCCTTGGTCTCTAGAACGTTGATATTTCATGGATCCTCTTCTTGTAGAAATTTTGAATAATTTAACACATATTCAACAGAGATTATCCTGATCATGTACTATTGCGGAATACATACACAATACATAAGCTCCTCTACGTTGATCATCAATACAGCAGCATCAATAACAATAAAACATCAAGAACATTCACACATTAACAAGTATGTACCCGGGGAAAGCATCTCGCTAAAAATCCCAACTATCTGTATACAATGATGAGAACATGTAAATACAAAGTACAAGTACCATCTCCACCTGTTACACACAATACAGCTCAGATCTGATCTCCAAATCTATTCCACTGCTTGCCTGCCTCCACTGCTCAATACCTGCTCAAGAACTGATGAGAATGGCTTACCAAACTCGTATTTCACCTCAAAATAATCACTCACACATTGTTGGACGTGAGCAGAGGCTACAATACTGGGCAAATACATGAGCAAACTCATTGGCATACTCAATCCCTTGATTGTGCAAGATCTGATGCACAACTATAGTCACAACTGATAGCAATCTGATTCTCTACCACCTATCCCTGTTGAACTAAACATGCACTGACATGCAACTGAGTTAACTGATGTATTCATTAGTTGCATCATGAGTTAATAATTAGTTTAACAACTCATCATTAGTCTATTTGCAGTTAGACTAATTACAACTAGTTTAACCAAGTCAAACTGAACACAACTCCATCAACTCCACAATCAACTCCACCAAACTCAACTGATTGAGTTCTAACTGAAGTCATGCATGCAACAACTCAACTGACTCATAAGAAAAGTGTATTTCCTTCTGACAGCTGCATGTGCCACCTCTGTAGCTCAAACTGAAGTGCTCCAAGAGAATAAGATCAAGTTTATAGTCCAAATATTATTATGAGATAATAATATTTGACTTTTCTATTTTTGACAGCCAGTCTAAAAATAGACTTTGATCACTCACACTGTGATCAAAAATAGAAGTCCATCTATTTTTCCCAACTTGACCAATCATCCATAAACAGCAACCTGCAATCCATAGACATGATCCATATGTCTAAAAATAGACATAGTCTAAAAATAGACTTGCGCCAAAAATAGCCTGCGGGCCCACTTAGTGAAGGCGACTCTTTTCACTAAGCTCCATCATCTTGTTGCAATCTCAACACTCCCTCTCGAAAAGATATGGATTATCAGCAACCCCTATCCTGCCTCGGTGGTACTCGAATTTGCTCCTGGTGAGAGCCTTCGTCAGAATATCAGCATCCTGATCCTCCGTTGGAATGTACGAAAGTAACATGATCCTCCGCTGCACACAATCTCTGATATGATGGTACCTGATGTCAATATGTTTAGATCTATGATGAAATACAGGATTAGCCAAGAGTTTAATGCAACTCTGGTTATCACAGTAAATCACAGTAGGATCCAAATGAGAACCGAACAAACCAACCAAGATCTTCCTCATCCATATAGCCTCGCATGCAGCCAAACTTGCTGCCATATACTCGGCCTCCGCTGAACTGAGTGCCACGGATCTCTGCTTCCTGCTGTACCAATAAACTGCTGTCGATCCAATACTGAAGACCCCTCCTGATGTGCTCTTTCTGTCCGTTGGGCTCCCTGCCCAATCTGTATCCGTGAAGCCACATAGCTTCACCTCATCCTCCTGTCTGTACCACAAACCATATCCCGATGTGCCTGTCAAGTAGCGCAATACATGCTTGCCTGCCTTCCAGAAGAGCTTGGTAGGCTTAACCATAGCTTGTGAAAGCTGGTTAACTGCATAGCATATATCAGGTCGTGTATTGACCAAATACATCAGCGACCCCACCAACTGTCGATAAACAGTGGCATCCACTTCTTCTCCCGAAGTGGCATCCTCCTTCCTCCAACCTCCAGGAAGAGGAGTATCAACAGGCTTGCAGCCATGCATGTTGAACTTCTCCAGTATCTCCCGAGCATACTTGCCCTGAGAAACAAACAGTCCACCACTGCGCTACCATATTTCCAATCCTAGGAAATAGTGAAGGAGGCCCAAGTCCTTCATCTCAAACTCTGTAGCAGGATCCTTCTTGCATGACAGTATCAACAGCTCATCACCCGTTAGAATCAAATCATCAACATACAGTACAATGATAAGCAACTTACCCTCCACCACAATCTGGTATAGGTTAGGATCCGCCTCGCTCTTGGAGAATCCAAGTCCTGTGAAATAGCTGTCTATTCGTGTGTACCAAGCACGTGGTGCTTGATTCAACCCATACAGCGCTCTCTTGAGCCTGCACACATGCGACTCGCTGCTGAAGACCTCAAAGCCTTCGGGTTGCTCAATGTACACCTCCTCCTTAATTACTCCGTTGAAGAACGCAGTCTTCACATCCATCTGATGAATGTGCCATCCCATCTGCGCTGAGAGAGCAAGAATCGTCCGTATGGAAGAATACCTTGCAACAGGTGCAAAGGTCTCCTCATAATCGATCCCCTCAATCTGTGAAAAGCCTCGGGCAACAAATCTTGCCTTGTACTTCTCCACACTCCCATCAGCTTCCTGCTTAACTTTGTAGATCCATCTCGAACCCACCACTGATTTCCCTTCCGGTCTAGGAACAATCTCCCATGCATTGTTTCTGACAATAGAATCATACTCTTCCACCATGCGTCTACCCATGCGGGATCCTCCACAGCTTCCTCGAAAGAGGATGGCTCAGTCACAACACACTTGCTCATAAGAGCCATGTATCCAGTGTACCGATCAGGTGACTGTCTCTGCCTGCATTGGGCTGTAGGTGGTCCTACAACTTTCTCTGCATCTTGAGCCAGTCGCTCAGCTTCTGTCAAGCGCTTTCGCCCTCTGATGGTTGGCGTTGCATGAGTGGACTCGTCCACTCCATGAACCTCATCCTGTGGCTGATCCACATCCTGAAGCTCATCCTTAGGAACTAATAGCTCCTCATCTGCATGCAAGTGTAGCTCCCTCTCAAGCGAACACTTCATGGCTTTCTCCTCCTGAAATTTTATATCCCGTCGCACAACAGTTTTACCACTGTCTAGCAAATACACACGATAGTTGTGGGGTGTATCAGTGTACCCCACAAATATCCCAACCTCTGCGGTCGGCTCCAACTTCTTCCTGACATCCTTCGTCACATGCATGTAAACGTTAGCACCAAAAATCCTCAAATGAGAAAGATCAGGCTTCTTACCAGAATAAGCCTCCTCGGGTGTACTCATGCCAAGTATCCTATGAGGACAACGGTTCTGCACATAAACTGTTGTATTGCATGCTTCCGCCCACAAGTGAAGGGGTAGGCCCTGATCATGCAACATTGCCCGTGCAGCACCCACAATCGTTCTATTCTTTCGCTCAGCTACCCCGTTATGCTATGGGTTATGGGGAGCTATGAGCTCTCTACGAATCCCTTCTGCCTTGCAGAAATCCTTGAACTCGTCCGAGATGTATTCACCACCATTATCGCTCCTAAGAGCCTTCACCTTCTTCCCCGACTCCTTCTCGGCCAGTGCTTTGAATTCACAGAACTTTGAATATGTCTCGCTCTTCTTCTGCATGAAGAAGATCCAGCACTTACGAGAGAAATCATCAACAAAAATCACATAATACCTGTGTTTTGCTGTCGAAGCAACTGAGAATGGTCCACACACGTCTGTGTGAATTCTCTCAAGGATCGTCGTGGCGCGACTATCCTTCTCGTGAAAGGTGGCTTTCACAAACTTCCCCAAAGTACACCCCTTGCACTGATCTGACTGCGCAAGTGTGCCTTTAGGAAGCCCTGTAGTGATCTGCTGCAGTATCTTCAAGGCTCCATGGTGAAGGTGACCCAATCTCCTGTGCCACAACTCGCCATCATCCCGTCTCACCAATCCTTCTGCCTTGCCCGCCATTGCTGCGCATCCATATACATGCAACTGATAAAGGTTCCTCACTCGAACCCCTATCTTCCGGGTCTCACCAGTTGTCTTGCTGCATAGGAAAGCCTTTCCCTCGCTGAAAACAACATCATACCCCTTGTCTTCTAACATTGCCACTGAGATGAGATTCTTCGTCAATCCTGGAACATGCATGACTTCCTTCAATACGAAGGGTTTACTAGTCTCCCTCTCAAAGGAAATGGTACCGATACCGGTCGCACTGTATCTACCATCATCGCCCATCTCGATGTGCACTCCAAGATCTTTGTCCTCCAGATCAGAGAACAAATCTCTATCTCCCGTCATATGAAAAGACGCACCATTGTCCAAGAACCACACTGATCCCATCACACTTGAAACCAAGCATGCAATCAATGAAAAATCAAGCTCAAACTGTGAGGCTAGAGCCTCTCCTGCTGAAGATCCAGCAGCCTGCTTGTTCTTCTTCTTCTGCGGACAATTAGTGGCATAGTGTCCATGCTGGTGACAGTGAAAACACTTCACCTTGGACATATCCTGCTTCTTGCCTTTCGCACCAAACTGAGAAGCTTTCTTGCTCTTCCCTTTCTTTGCTTTGGCAGCCAAAGCACAATTCTCTTCATCAGATACCTTTGATGAAGATCCATTCTCATACTTATTGTTACTGAGTTTATCCTTGAGCGCCAGGTCGCTCTTGCTTTGGAATAACATTTGCAATCCATTGAAATACATTTCAACAACACTGCTGCAAATTCGATTTTCCACCAGCTCCAAACTCAACCGCCTTTGATCTAAAATTCGTGAGAACACAATATTTCTCGTACAGAGATTGACTGTATGGGCATTCACCGGATATCTCACCTTCCAAAGGAAGGATGAATCCAGAGGCTACCTGGCCCGATTACAAACTCTGCCTAAAGAAATAGAATGTAAACACTTCCTGAATAGTAGATCTGATGATCAACAGCTCTGATACCATGTAGAAACTTTTTCTACAATTATCTAGCTCGCTCTGATACCATGTAGAAATTTTGAATAATTTAACACATATTCAACAGAGATTATCCTGATCATGTACTATTGCGGAATACATACACAATACATAAGCTCCTCTACGTTGATCATCAATACAGCAGCATCAATAACAATAAAACATCAAGAGCATTCACACATTAACACAGTATGTAACCCGGGGAAAGCATCTCGCTAAAAACCCCAACTATCTGTATATTAATGATTGAGAACATGTAACATTACAAAGTACAATGCTTATCACAAGAAATCCAGTACCAGCTCCACCTGTTACACACAATACAGCTCAGATCTGATCTCCAAATCTATTCCACTACTTGCCTGCCTCCATTGCTCAATACCTACTCAAGAACTGATGAGAATGGCTTACCAAACTCGTATTTCACCTCAAAATAATCACTCACACATTGTTGGACGTGAGCAGAGGCTACAATACTGGGAAAATACATGAGCAAACTCATTGGCATACTCAATCCCTTGATTGTGCAAGATCTGATGCACAACTATAGTCACAACTGATAGCAATCTGATTCTCTACCACCTATCCCTGTTGAACTGAACATGCACTGACATGCAACTGAGTTAACTGATGTATTCATTAGTTGCATCATGAGTTAATAATTAGTTTAACAACTCATCATTAGTCTATTTGCAGTTAGACTAATTACAACTAGTTTAACCAAGTCAAACTGAACACAACTCCATCAACTCCACAATCAACTCCACCAAACTCAACTGATTGAGTTCTAACTGAAGTCATGCATGCAACAACTCAACTGACTCATAAGAAAAGTGTATTTCCTTCTGATAGCTGCATGTGCCACCTCTGTAGCTCAAACTGAAGTGCTCCAAGAGAATAAGATCAAGTTTATAGTCCAAATATTATTATGAGATAATAATATTTGACTTTTCTATTTTTGACAACCAGTCTAAAAATAGACTTTGATCACTCACACTGTGATCAAAAATAGAAGTCCATCTATTTTTCCCAACTTGACCAATCATCCATAAACAACAACCTGCAATCCATAGAAATGATCCATATGTCTAAAAATAGACATAGTCTAAAAATAGACTTGCGCCAAAAATAGCCTGCGGGCCCACTTAGTGAAGGCGACTCTTTTCACTAAGCTCCATCATCTTGTTGCAATCTCAGCACTTCTTATGATTCTGTAGTCACGTTGTAGCATTCCAACGCATGGTGCAGCTGTGTGTTCCAGTCCGGTTGAACCCATTCTACTAGCTCCTTAGGCATTCTAAAGATTGTGACCTTGATTTCCTGGAGTGCTTCATCAATACACTCAAATCAATCCTCAAAGATGAAAGTTAACAAGAAACTTTCCCTCAGGATATCCCATTCGGTTGTCCCATGGCGTAGCTTTGTTTCCAAGTACCAATTCATCGGAATAGTATCTAGGGTGTGACAAAAGATATGTACCCATTCTGGTTGAGGCTCCTCTCCCCAAGCTTTTATCCATCACGCCAAATGCTCACGCAGATCATCCTTTCTTGTGTATTTCTCTGTTGATCCGATATTCGCGTACCCGAAACTTAGCTTCATCATTCGCTTGTATTCTTTCCAGTCAACAAAGTTATCCTTATGCGTACCCCACCAACGTGCAGGCGTAGTGCCAGATCAAGAGCCTGGAATCGATGCTCTTTTGGCACCTCTCTTTCAAACTTATCTAGAAACAAACTAACATCATCTAAGCCTTCATAATGAGGAATGTTTCTTACCTCCATGGATACGCTCCGAAGTGACTTTGTCATCCTATTGCAGCGCAATGTTGAAACATCATGCAACCTATTCTACCAATGATCCGAGGTACATGAGCTATATTTATCCCATGTAATTCACCCATATGCAGTGGGATTAATCCAATCTTCATCACACATAGTAATCTTGTATAACTGATCCAAATCGTCGTCCTCTTCATAACCACAGACTGGTTCAGTGTAGCGCGCTCCCTCAGTAGGATCTAGTGGTACAATAACTCGCAACACCTTCCTCTCAAATGTCATCCTTCGCTTCTTCAAGTTAATTACGACATCCATGTCAAAGTCCCAGTCAATTCCTAACAACACAGGGTAAGGGTTGCTATCATCCACTATTTCAATTACTTCAAAGTCGGCCAGAGCGCTCGCTCCCTCAATGTCTACTGTTACCCCGTATAAGCACCCCATAGGAATGATATCATGTTGATTAGCCATGCATAGTTGTATAGGAGACCATTGTAGTGCAGGTATCCCCATCCTTTCCCATGTCTGTTTAGGTAGAACATTTGCATCATTTCGTAGATCCAGGATGACTTGATCCATTTCGTATTCTCCAATCTAGGCGGTCAGCCTCATTTCGAGCCCTGTCCACTTATTATGTTTACCTAGTTTGCTCACAGCACGTTGGTCGGGAGGAGTCTTGATTTTACCTGTGCAATTGTCAATTAGCTCTTGGAGCCCTTCCACCACCTTCCTCTCCCACAACAACTTCATACATGTCTTCATAAAAGTGGCTAATAGCGAGAGGTCTATGTCTTGTGCTTCATTATTTTTAGTTAGTTTCTCCTGAATTATTAACATTGAAGCCTCAACAAAGTTCTTGGCCTCCATAAAAGTTTCCTTATCCATGTTGAGATCAAATTCGACCTCCTTTTCGATAGTCTTGTGTACCCATCCTTCGGTTTCTGGCTGCTTCCCTTTATCTTCTCCCATGGAAATACCACTTCGTGTCACGATATTGATTCTATGGTCCTCTTTGCGAGGCTCTGCCCTAATCATTTGTATGTTTTGTGTAGGTTGTTACGTCTTTTTCTCCTACATCTTGGCTATCAATATGGGGCAATCCTCATGATCAAATAGTCTACAATACTGACAGGATGGATGTGTGGGGTTCTAACAGTTGCACGCAAAGTGACCTACTTCTCCACAATTGTAGCAAATAACCTGTCCATGACCTCTTCCATGCCCTCCTCCTCATCCTCTTCCACGACCCTGAAATCCTCTGCACGTTGTACCTACACCCTGATCCTAAGGTCGATTTTATACCTACATTCAAAACGTAGGGGTTCGCTCCATCATTAATTCATAGTTTCGGCAATTTCTCTCATCATGCTTAATCGATTTATAGAAGGTACAAAAAAACTTTTGCGGAGTCTGTACAAATTTTTGCAAGAGGTGACAATGGTCAGTCACGTGATTCCCCGATGTCTGGCAGATAATGCACCATAAGGGTACTCCCGCACTTGGTCCCGCAATGTTCTCAGGCTTCAAAGGAACATGACCTCCTCCAATCAAGTAATTCTGATAAACAGGGAAGTGATCCTTATCATGTCCCTTGTCTTTTCATTTTATACACCAAACTTCAGCATGCTCCTATAGCTGAGCTTCCTTTCCTATCTTCAAGCTCTGCAATTCCATGCGGAGGCTTGCCAATTGTGACTGAATCTGTTTTACTCCAATGTTCATATCCTTCACTTGTGAGGCTTCCAACCTCATCGTGATCTCCACAACCTCTACTTGTGTTCCTATCTTCTACTATGATAACAGTAACCTTAAATGGGGAAGTAGAGACGTGATATAATAGTCCCTATGCTAAGAATCTGTGATAGATGTATTAGCCTATCAAATCAGGTACTTTAACCTCTAATTGAAGTCCCACGCAGACTCATTTACCCTCTGTTGTATTTCCTTAAACTCGGTTACAAACTACGCTTGAGACTTAGGCTTCTTAAACTCAATGTTCAACACCGTTTGAGTCTATGCCATCATCGCTCTAGGTCTATCCGTACAGAACTTGATATACCACGTCAATGTACTATACTGCAACACAGTGACCAGTTGTGTTTTCTTCATATTATCATTGGTAATCTATTGTGCCTTCCACACAACATCCACGACGAACTAGAATTGTTCGGGGTCTTCACTTCCTACCCCTTTAAAGATCAACATCTTCATTGTGTTCGCCATGTTGAATGGTTGATGCGAAGGTGGAAGTGTAGGTGTATGCAGTGGAGATGGAGGTGGCGGTGGAGTGGATGGGTGGGTATCCTTGGGATACCTTTGTTGACTATTTGTAGCACACTTCACGATGTTCTCAGAATAGTTCCTTCGTCATCGCTATTAGAGGATCCTACCAACGGGTTGTATTCAGATCCTGATTCTTCGTTCCTTCTGAAGGGTTTTACGCTTCGCGTGGTCCCAAACATCAATTTAATGGCATAACCCACTTTTCACACAACAACATCTTAATCCAAGTCTTCAGACATTTTAAGTACTTACCTCTTGGTCCCTTGAAGAACCTACGCTCTGCCTCACTGTAGCTAATGGTTGTATCGATTGCGAGCTCAATGATGAATCCTCCTAAGATACTATCAATCCAGTGATCAATGACCTGTACGATGTTATTTTCTGAAGCTTCCAAGTGCTTAACCAGTGTTGGGGTCCACACAATAGGGTTGTCATGTATCCACATACCCTGACTATCCACTAATCTAGATAGCCACTCATGTATTCACATGGGAAGAAATAGAAGAAAGCTTCAGTCTCGTCTCCAGTGATCAACGACCCATGTGATGTTATTTTCTGAAGCTTCCAAGTGCTTCACCAATGTTAGGGTCCACATAATAGGGTCGTCAAGTCTCCACGTACCCTGCCTATCTACTAATCTGGACAACCACTCATGTAGTTCACATGAGAAGAAACAAAAGAAAGCTTTAGTCTTGTCTATGTACAGGTATCTATTCAACCACTGTTCCTTGGATAACCGCGGGTTTCTGTTCTCCTGATCTACAAATGCGTGTAACTTCCGATCGAGCCACTTTTCGATTTGTTTCTTAGTATGGAACCACTTATTCGACATCACACATTCCTTAGATAGATCCTGGTCCTGGCAAGGGAACCATTTTTTGGCTTGATCGGGTCTGACCCAGGTTTAGCTTTATCTTGCACCAACCAACAAAACCCTAACTTCTAGCCCTTCTGGCAACAACCTGCGTAGTGTAGGCTGTAGTCTCACCCGAAGCAGTATTGGGGGATGACAGAACCATGTTTCTGCATCCAGAGTCCTATGTGATGTGTTCCTTCAGTCCTTATATCTTAGATCTACCTTCACGCACCTCTAACCCTTTCGAACATATAATTAATATAATTCTCTCTAAACAACTTCCAGATCTTTGCAAAGGTTCCTAATTATACTTATCATGCATAACTATTATAGATCTACTAGTTTCACACAATAAATAAGAATTTATTCGTATAAATCATAACACAGAGTGAAGATACATAAAATTTACTGAAGTAATAAATAAGGCATAGATGCATCTGAATTGGCTCAAAACTGTCTTTATTAAGTATAATTGTTTAAGTACAGACTTCTTTTCCCTACGCACTCAGCTGTAGGGGCCCACGCACTCAGCCTGCAGACTTACCAAGGTCTCTACGCACTCAGCTGTCGGATCCTTCCCCTTTCGCCTAAGTACAGGAAACAGGCCTTTCCTGCCTTAGCACCTTGCCCTTACAATTATTCTTCACAAAAAATTACTTCTTTAGACTCTCTATGACTCATTTATATATAGCATTTTGCTTACAATACCATGGTCTGCAGACCATGGGTAGGTCTCAAAAACCTCCAATCACCTACCCACCTTCACGCTCCGCTTCCACATTTCACGGAGACTTTACATTCTTTCAAAAAGACATTACAAAATTTAACCAAAATTTGACCAAAATGACCCGAGGGACCCTATCTCAACATGAGATATATCTATGGAGTCTTTAAAAGGATGAGGAGGAGATCATTTGGGACATCTTGGAGTTGAGTATTTATTTCTTTCAAAGAGGTTTGGAGAACCCGAAGTCCCTAGCTTCAGTTTTAGCCCAAGGACAAAAACCCTCATGTGATGTAGTGAGAGTGGGTGAGAACCCTTCTCTCCCCTTGGTGAATTCATTCAAAATTCACAAGAGTGTTTATTGGTTGCAGTTTCATTTTGAGAGGCCAGGTCTAGTGATGCAGTAGACATATTTTGAGGTCGGATCTAGTTTGCAGCAGTTGTTCGAGATTCTCAACTATTTCCAGATATTTCATATTTCCATGTACTCCAATTTATGGTTAATATAATAAAGTTGAGATTTGTTGCATTTATATCATATTGTGATTGTCGTAATTTTATTTTCAATTTGTCAAAGTAGCACATTATTCATTTCTAGGTTTCTATGTTATCAATTTGTTTAGCATAAATTGATGAATTTTCATGCTAATTTTTAATAAAAATTCATGGCATATTTTTTAGAAGAAAAATTTCATAAATTTAATGAAAATATCCAAAAGGGATATTACAGATATGTAGTGTGTTGCTCAAAGGCTATTATTTTTCTTGGCTTGACATGGTAGAGAGATAATATAGAAGGGATGAATTGGAGAATATATAAGAGCTTAGCTTTTCTACCTTTAGCTAATAAGTGGTAGCTTACTTGATAGGCTTGGGGCCACTATTACTACTATATATGCTTGGTTCCATGGCTTTAGTTTATATAATTAGCAACTTGTCCTTGGTAGCCTTAGTAGGGTAGGGTAGCTTGACTACTAGGTCTATTTTATCTATGTTTTATGAGCTTTAACTCATCTCCTCTCCCTATGGAATAGTTAGGTTAAGATACTTCCTACTAGATTCACGGTCTTGCACCCAATATGTTATGAATGAGATATTATTATTATAGTACCAACAACATTGAATATCTTAGAGGTGTATGGGATGAGTTTCTTTACCGAGTACAACATCTCACAATTTCCATCTCTCTCTTTAGCTTTGAATGGTGTGAGGGAAAGAATATTTTGATACTTGACATGTGCTTTATCCATTTGAATTTTTACAGATGGTTCTCATTATATTGAGCCTGATTCAAGGATAAATACAATAAATTAGTCCCTGACATATACTTTTAGGGCTCATAAGCCATGCACAGAGTCCTAAATCATTACATAATACCTATAAATGGAGTTTATGGCTTGGGAATGAGAAATGGGAATTATTTTAGTGATAAGTAGACCGTGTATCAATCTTAGCTAAAAATTTAATTTTCAGTGATGCAAAACTAGGCACTTGTGCTCAAATTATTGCTTTTATGGCTCATATGACAAGTATGGGCCCAAAACTAGAACAAAGGACTTATAAAGGGAATTTTTGGCCTATAAGTTTGAGTTTATAACAACTTTGATGTTTGGCATAACATTGATGGGTTATTTAGGTTAGGTCATGACTTAAGTATTAATTAGGGACTTAGATATGAAGAGGTGATAGATATTGTGTCTTAGATATACACAAACTAGGGACATAAGCCCTAATAGTTTCTCCTATGGTTTACAAGCCATATATTTGTCCCAAAAGCTTCATAGAGTTAATGTCAAGATGTACAATATTTCACTTGCAATTATAATATGGTTAGGGGTTTGACATTTTTTGTAATAGGTATTGCCATCTATGCCATGGTTTAAGACCCAAACCTAGAGACATAGGCCCTAACAATTTTCTTCAAGGCTTATGACTCATGCACAATGCCCCAAGCTACTATAAATTCATTATAAAAGGAACCATTGCTATCTATCTATCTATCTATCTATATATATATATATATATATATATATATATATATGCACAATTTCCATATTTAACATATAATGGATGGGTCTCATGGCCTCACAGGAATTTTCAATGCAAGAAACCAATAACTTAGGCCCCAGTAATTTGTTTTATGTCTCATGGGGCATGTGTGAGATCCCATACAACCATAAAGGCCCTATAGAGTGAAATGTTTACCTATGAGTGGTATATGGGAATAAATTTGCGATTAGTGTACTTCAGGTGAATTTGTTCAAGAGTAAGAGCTAAGGACTTAATTCCTAAGGATTTCTAGTAAGGATCAAGGACCATGCAGATGGCCTCGAAGCATCATTACTATTCTTAGGGGGCTAAACAACCCTTAAGGGGACATATGTGGTGATTTGAGATGTCATTACTATACTTGGATGCTTGCAAGCCTTGTTTAGGGTTCAAGCTTTAATTTTTGTCTCGTAACCATGTCGAAGGCCTTGATAATAATACCTAATGCTCAAAACATCCAGAGGGTACCAAATATTTTCTCAAAAGGCAAGGATCTCCTTTAGAGTTCTTATATGTTGGTTCAAAGTGTCAATGTACACTATGATAACATGTTGTTACTATTATGGGCTTCTTGCAATGATCATCTAGAGGACCCAACCACAACAAACATTATATTCTCAATGTCTGGGAACCTCTTTGTTAATCCTTATATTATGCACACTAATGTCGTCTTTAAAGGCCTTCATCATGAAAAGCAATTATACTTATGGTTCACTCCAATGATGGATTTCCATGCTTAATCCATGCTCCAAACACCCACCAAATTATAGAAATGTATTATAACGGCTCCCTGCATTCACTCATTTAATATATACACTACAATCTCTCAAATTAACATAAATGCATGTTTGTTGCTCATGTTTTATGTTAAAGAGACTGAGTGCTTAATAACAAGAATGAAGAGTTGGGTATAATGGATAACAATTGTCATTATTCCAAGAAGCAAATAATGAGGATATACTATAACCTTTGGAATGTAGGTGATTGGGAAACCAAAGCTGGGCTTATTAGAACCATGAGAATAAAACCCCCTTTTTGATCTTTCTCATAGTTCATTGTTGTTACTTTTTTTTAGATTTTCCATCTTAGAATCACATTCAATTTAATTTTCAAAATACTTGTCATACTATCAATTATTTGAACCTTTTAAATCAACATAGAAATAAAATATTAAAGAATTTCAAATAATATATTAACTTTTTAAAGTCAATATATCATATCTCTCTTTCTCACGCACACATATAAAATATCAAAATAATAATATTGAATAATATATTATGTCATACATAATAATAATAATAATAATAATATATTAGGTCATGCCCTTGTTTAACTAGCCTTAATGGGTTAGAGAACTTTTTGATGGTGCTAAATCCATTTCCACCATCAAAAATAAGATTAAAACACTCCTGCTAGGAGATTTTTTTGAATTTTGTTTTACCGAATTCCAACCATTTTTAACTATTAAAACTAATTTATCACCTCAATAAACAACTTCTATTAAAGCAATATAATAATAAACACCATTAAAAATTGAGTAATTAAACTACCCAACCTGCCAACCACTTTTGGAACATTTTAACTGTATAGCAATGTTGGGTACAAACTGTCAAGTAGTTAAAGTACCTAACCACTTTTTATACAGCTTGAGTGGGCCTAATGGTTAAGAGCATGTGTTTCCTCCTAAGAGGTCACAGGTTCAAAACTAGAGGAGGGTAGAGTATGTATGCCTTCGTAGACTTAGCAGTCAAATCGCTACGCGGAGGTGGGTCGTCCCTTGTCCCACAAACAAAGGGGTCTTATACACCAATTTGATGTCTGACTTGGTTGTGACCTTAAAAATAGATATTATTATTTTTTTTTCTCGGTAAAAACTAAATCTATTAAGAGAACATATAGTACAAAGTGAAGTTACAGCCATGAGAAGCAAGAACATAGGCAGTCGGAAAGGATAGGCTATCCACCTCGACTCCTAGAAGAAATGAGAAGAGAATAAAAGAGAGCAGGAAGTGACTAGAAGAACCGGGGAGCAAAATCCGCATAGGATTCTACCCAACATGGGAGGAATCAACTATTCGGCATTTTTTCCCTTTCTTTTTACTAACTTTGACCCATTCAGGTGGGCCCTGCTGAGCTGGCATGAGTTGCAAACTGAGCTGGGCTGGCTGTGAGGTTTCCTTATCTGAATCTGAGGTGGAGGATTCATGATTCCTTTTTTGAGAGTTTGGCTGGACAGACAGATCCTCAGGCTCAGCCAAGGGCGGATCCTGTGCCATCTTTGCTTCCACGTCTTCCTCACTCTCCTCCTCTTCATCTGAACTGAAATCACAATCGTCCATGGGGGGAGGGTCGTGAGGCTTCTAGCTTTTGGATTTCTGCTTAGGATTGGCTCTCTTCTTTTGGGCTGGCATCGAGGGACAAGAGCTCTGAAGGTGCCCTGTGTGATGGCAGTTGCGGCAGCGGAAGGCTGTGTTCTCGTAATCCAAGTTCTGAGTCCAATGGAAGTCTCCAATTTTGAGATTGATCTTGTTAGGGAGACCTTTGCTCATGTCTATTTCTGCACAGATTCTGGCAAAGGTGTAGAGGCCCTTTTCCCCTCTAGAAGTGTCTGTGTCTAGAAGGCGGCCTAGAGTATTGCCGATCCCTTGGAATACAGCAAAGTGCCATAGATGCGCCGGGAGATTAGGAAGTCTGACCCAGATTGGGAGCTTGGTGATGATTGCTGTTGAAGGATCGAAGTCTGGGAACCAGGGGGTGAGGAAGAGACCTGCTGACCCCCAAAACCATGGCCCTGCTTTTAAGGCTCTTTGGTAGTCCTCCTCAAAAGCAAACACTGTAATGAAAAAGCCCTTTGAGCATAACAAAACCTTACAATTGTTGGTCCAGTTAGAGTGAATCCACTGGTAGAGGTCTGCTGTGCGTGGCCATAGTCCATTGAATCTGCAAATAATTCCATGCTGGGTTTGCTCATCCAGTGATGGGTGCTCTATTTCAATGGAGGGGGTTTCCTCTAGTTTGTCCACCAGAAAAGGTTTGGGAGCCTGTACTGGTGGAGCTGTCTTCTCCTGCTTCTGTGCATGGACAGCATCTTTGTATGAAAATGCCTTGTTTGAGGAAGTTTGTCCTACAGCTCCCCCTCTCAAACGAAGGGCTAAAATAATAGAGGCATTTCTCTTAATGCTGTAAAAAGAAAGAGGGTAGAGATCCTCAAGTTGTTTACCTTCATTGAGAAGTCGTTGAGCTGCAGAGGGTATCCCCAGCTTGAGATCCAGAGCATGCTTGAGGTCCTGCACTAGATCTGAAGAGCTCACCCATTGTAGCAGAGTTTTGCCAGAGATGATCTTGATTTGGATCTGAAACAAGGCAGGAAGTTCAGGGTTTCTCCTTCCTTTGCAGATCTCAGACGAGAGGGGGCAAGGGCTTTGCAGGGCTTGAGATGACCTGACCTCCAGATCCTCTCCCCTGCTCAAGATCTTGGCAACAGGCGTACCCCCTTGAACAGCCAAGGCAGGGTTCGTCTCTGTAAGAGGAATCCGCGGGTTCCTCGAGTCTGACAATCGCCTGAGGTCGACCATTGCAAGATTGCCCCTTATATCGTTCACCTTGACGAGACTGCCAAGATCCTCACTAACCAGCACATCTGCGAAGCTGTCTCGTTCTATCATCCTCGGATCCGCGTTAGCATTCGGCTCAGTCCAATCCCACACAGTCTTGTCGGCCCTTGCATCGAACAGACGAATGTAGCCGCTGAATCCAAAGGCGCCACCATGTACGCCGTTTTGTCGGTCGACCTCTCGAGAAACCTCGAGTTTTTCCTTGTCGACAACCAGGGTTGTGTTATCTGTCCTCTGCCCATTTTCGAAGCTCGCGAAGATGGAAGAATTCGTCGAAGCGATGGCTCGAATGCAAGGTTTGTAAATCCGTGTGTCGGATTTGTCAGACCAAGGCAGGCTCTTCACATGGGCCGCATTCTTGGTATCGTATGTGTGCAACCCTGAAAAATCCTTTGCACCGACGGCCGCTAGGGTTTCTGATACTCTGTTCATGGTTTCTTTCTTCCGCCAGAGGGGGTTCAATAAAAAAAAATAGATATTATTATTATTATTAAAAACATTATGTATTATTAGTACCTAACCACTTATAAGAACATTATGCATTATTAGTACTAACCACTTTTAAGAACATTATGCATTATTAGTGTATAACGTGGAATGTCATGTATATAAAATAGGTATGGCTTGAACATCTTGATATCAAATATCTTTCATCATATCTCTTCCGAAGCGTGCTACATTTTTGTAACGTAATATTATGATTGTGGGCCTTTACTACGGAAAATTTATAGAAGTTGAACACAAAGAAAGGAATTCTTGAAAGTTGATCTATACCATTATTATTATTAAAGGATAATGCCATGTTGTAAAGTATAATGTTTTTAAGAATAAGAGATTCAAGGAGAAGAAGAGTATTTCATTAAACTTAATAATAATAAATATTATTATGAAAGGATAATGTTATATCATAAAAGTATTAAAGGAATTAAATGTCATATTATAAATGTATAATGTTGTTAAGATTGAGATATTTGTGAAGAAGATTATTTAATTAAATTTAATAATATTAATTTTATATATATTTTCCTCACTTTAAACATCAAAAGGAAGTTGTTGATATTAAGCTAACTCATATATATATTTATTTAAAAGTTTACAAAACACTAAACCATTACACCATTTAACCCAACCATTTTACATAATTCTAATTAACAATAATATTAATTAATATAAATAAATTTAAAATAAAATTTATTTAAATTTACAAATATGTAAAGTGTATATTTAAAATACTTATTCATCATTATCAATATTAAAATTAATTATTAAATCATTATATTTATATATATTTATAAAAAATATTAATAATTTTTATAAAGATAAATAATATTTTTATAATTTATTTAATAAAATTAATTATTAAATCATTATATTTATATATATTTATAAAAAATATTAATAGTTTTTATAATCTAAGTAATAGGTAAATAATAATCTTATAATTTATTTAATAATAAAATGGAGAAAAATAATACCTTGGGGAAGAATTGCAAGAGTTTACATAAAAGGTAGCGTATTTAGTGAAATCCAATCGTATTCTATTTTCAAAGAAAAATGACTCAACAATTGAAAACTGATTAAGAAATCAAATGGAAACCACGCTTAGAGAAAAAATGATAGTGATATATTAAAGGATATGCACTTGTATTGCAAGATTTAACAAGGCAGTCGCAATGGAATGATTTGTTACTTTTTAAATTTTATAATTGTTTTGCTGGTACCATATGTATTTAAAGTAAATGTAAAGAGTAACATTTCACATATTTATAAGTAAAATATAAAATGTATGTGTGGTGTTTAATGTAAGGTTAGATATTAAAAGAAAATTTTAAAAATATTAAAAGTAGTAATTATATAGGGAAAAGACCGCTTCCTGTTAGGAGCGACTTAGGGTTTATGTAACCCATCCTAGGGTTTCTGCAGCCCCTGCTACGGCAGGCTTGACAGGCACAACACAGTACTGAAGACACCAGAGCGGATACGTGGTTATCGTGAGCCGGCCATACGCAAACAGAAGAATGCAGCCCCCTCAGGGGGAGGGCGATGCGCCTCCCCCCAAAAAGGACAGTCAAACGCAGCAGACAGAAGAATGGGACAAAGAAAACGAACAGAACGGAGGTAATACGGGACGCAGCAAGCAACAGGACAAGGAGCCAGGTCAGGAAGACAAAAATAAGGCAAGTTCCTCCACATGCAAGCCAGTGGCAACTCACAGGCCAAGAGTGGAATTTCCCAGTCACCGTATCAATGTCAGAATACAGTTTATGAGAGATCACGCGCTGATTGGCAAATTCATTGGAATCTGGCCGACTGAGAGAGTGTTGAGGAGCTAGCTGGAAGATCGCAATAGAATTCTGGATGGGGGTCCTTATTTTTTCAATTCTGCAGGATTATATCTCAAAGCGTGGGTCGAACGATTCAATCTAGACAAGGAAGACCTTAGCTATGCCCCCGTGTGGATAAGGTTGTACTCGCTTCCTTGGGAATACTAGGAAGAAAAATCTCTTCAGGAGATTGGGAATACACTGGGCGAGTTTGTCAAGGTCGCAGAGGAAACAAAACTATGCAGATACACGTCTTATGCACGGATCTGTGTTTACATGGATCTAAAGCAAGCCCTTCCAGACACGGTAAGTTTCTTTCATGAAGATGTTGAATGGATTCAAGTTATAGACTATGAGCATGTACCGTTTAGATGTAGGAAATGCCATGATATAGGGCATCTCTACAGAGACTGTCCTCTGAACAGGAAACCCCCTTCTCAAGAAAGTTCAGATAACCAAACGCCTGATGGTTTTACCAAGGTTACGAACCGAAGAAGAGGGAACAAAAAATCGACAGCCAATCCCAAGACAAATCCAGTCAACATGTCAAAACCCTCAACGAGTAATAGCTTTGAAGCCCTAGCCAAGACTGACATGCAAGATCCTGATAAGGAATCGCAGAATGACAAAGAATCTAATAAAGAGCAGCCGGAGGAAACTTCACAGCAACCAGGAGATGTCCCATTCAAGAAATCAATCCTTCAATCCCAAACCAAAACTCAATCCTGGCATTCTCAAGGAATGGAAGTTGATAATCCTGAACCAAGCTCCAAGACACCAAAGGAAAGAGAGGAACCCTCTCAAGAACCCCAGATCATGGAAGAAGATCCTGAGAATATAGACATAGGTGAACTGGATATCCTAGGACTGGAGCAAGCATGCAAAACAGGGAATTTTGACAAAATACTAGATCGGCAAGTGGACAACCTGGTAGAGGTTCTTAATCGGGCACAGAAGAAATACTCTTTAGGAGTCCAGATAGGAAGTCCATGGGATGGCAAGTTTATCACCAAGGACAACAAGAAGAGAGGAAGAAAAACAACCCTCGAGAGAACCATCAAGATAGGCGAGGTGTTAGTTGAGTCAGGGAGGTATGCCAAGCTGACCAAGTACTTCAACACTGACCCCCATCCTTCTCAATGAAGCTGATATCATGGAATATAAGGGGGCTCAACGGCCCAAGGAAAGGCAGACTATTAAAAAATATGCTTATGCAGGAAAAACCAAGTATACTTTTTTTGCAGGAGACTAAATGCAACTCGACAGTTTTGGAAAAAATAGCAGCAAAAGCCTGGCCAAGAGGGCTAGTAACAGCTGTTGATGCTCAAGGGGCATCGGGAGGACTGGCAATACTCTGGGATGCGCGAGTCATTCAACTAAACAACATACATGCTAACAAGAGCTTCATTCAGGCAACATTTCATCTAATCGGCACCAACACCCATGGACATGTAACTAATGTGTACTTCCCTCAGGATACTACACACAAAGCTCAAATTCTGAATACACTGTCAGAGCTCAACTCAGACAAGCTACACCCGCTTTGGATATCAGGAGGCAATTTCAACATGATAGCAAGAATGGAGGAGAAGCAAGGAGGCAGAAGCAGAACAAACAGTGACGGGAACCTGCTAAAAGACTTTATTCAAACCAACTGGCTGGTAGATGTTCCTTCAAGCGACGGCATCTTCACCTGGAACAATAAAAGAGAGGGAACGCAACAGATAGCTTCGTGTCTTGATAGATTCCTTATTTCAAACAATGCAACTCACCTGGGAGGGGAATTCATAGCCTCCATCCTTCCTGTTTCAGGCTCAGACCACTGGCCTATCGAACTTCAATGGAACAGGCCAGGTAACAGTATCAGGCGTCCATTCCGATTCGAAGAATTCTGGTTAACTCATCCGGATTTTGATGAATTAGTTAGATCAACTTGGCTCGAATTCAATCCTATCAGCAGTACAAAGATGTCCATGTTCCAGCAAAATCTAAGGCACCTTAAAGGCGAAATCAAACGCTGGAATTACACCACTTTTGGCAATATTTTTAAAGCTCTGGCTACTCTTAATCAAGAAATGAAGATGGTCCAGCAAAGAATTATCACTGAAGGATGCTCCGAGGAACTTACCAAGCAGGAACAAGACATCGAATCCCAAATATTAGAGAGAGCTCAACAGGAGGAAACCCTCTGGAGGCAGAAATCGAGGATTAGATGGCTCAAAGACGGGGAAAAGAATACAAAATTTTTCCACAAAACTACAGTGCAGCGCAGAATGAACAATTACATCACCCATATCAAAAATGAGCAGGGGAATAGAATAGAGACTCATGAAGGCATTGAAGAGGAATTTCTCAGATACTTTAAGAAAGCACACCAAGAACCCAGTATGGACAGAATGCCTGCTATAAACAAGATCCTAAGGGACATTCCAAAAGTAATTACAGAGGAGCATAATAGTCTCCTCCTCAAACCCACCAACTTGCAGGAAGTTGAAGATGCTGTTCAACAATTGAAGGCAGGGAAAGCGCCGGGCCCGGATGGATTCACATCAAACTTTTTTCATAAGTTTTGGGATCTTATTAAAATAGAGGTATGGCAAGTGGTGGAGGAGTCCCGCTCATTACGTTGGATGTACCCAGGGCTGAATGCCACATTCATTGCTTTAATTCCAAAGGTGGAAGAATCCAATACACCAGACAAGTACAGACCGATTGCTCTATGCAATATTATCTATAAAATCGTCTCAAAAGTTATAGCTACCAGACTAAAACCGCTGCTCCCTCTCATAATCTCGCCCGAGCAGTCTGGTTATGTAGAAGGCCGGCAAATAACGGATGGGATTATTTTAACTCATGAGATAATCCATTCTTTGAAGCAGACCAAAAAACCAGGTATGCTGCTTAAGATAGATTTATCAAAAGCTTTTGATAGTATCAGTTGGGTTTACATTCAAAAAATTCTTACTGCCTTTGGTTTTGCCCCATCATGGGTCAGATGGATTATTAATCTTTTGTCTTCAGCTTTTTTCTCCGTTCTTATCAATGGTATCCCCTCGGAAACGTATCGTCCTTCCAGGGGTATCAGGCAGGGTGACCCCCTTTCACCTTTTCTTTTTGTTATTATAGCTGAAGGACTAGGTACAAGTATAACTTCAGCCCGGCTCTCTCAGCGTCTAAAAGGCCTATCCTTCAACAATTCCCCAACTTACTCCCACCAGCAATTCGTGGATGACAACATGCTTTTTGGTTATCCATCGGTTCAAGAAGCTCGCCTCCTCAAATCCCTCCTTTCAAACTTCTCTGATGCCTCTGGAGCCCTTATTAATCGTGTCAAATCTCAAATTTTTTTCTTTAATACCCCTGCTCCCACCCAAAAAGCCATTGCCCATATCCTTGGTTTCACCATTGCTTCCCTTCCCTCCAAATACCTTGGAGCTCCTTTAATTGCCTCGGCCCTCAAGCACTCATCTTGGAAAAACTTGCTAGAAAAGCTTGAGGCTCGGCTCACCCTCTGGACTCACAGAGCCCTTAATATGGCCAGCAGACTTGTTCTCATCAAGGCAGTTCTACACTCCATGCCCTTGTATCTCTTTTCTATTCTTGCAGCACCTAAATGGGTTCTCAAGGAAATAAAGAATCTCCAGCGCAACTTCTTATGGGGGAGCTCAGGCCACAATCGAAAGTGGGCTCTGGTTAAATGGGACAAGGTATGCCTTCCGAAGAAAGCTGGGGGCATTGGGCTAAGAGATCCTGGGCACAGTAATAGGACGATGGGAGCTAAAGTCTGGTGGAGGTGGCTAGCAAATCCTAATACCCCCTGGGCCTCCCTCTGGATAGCAAAGTATGCGAGCAACTGCCCTATGGAAGACAGAATTCGAATGACAGAATTAAGCACAGGATCTGTAATTTGGAACTCGGCTATTCAACATAGAGATCTCATACAAAAGCACAGCTTCTGGGAAGTCAAGAATGGACGCACTGTAAGATTTTGGGAAGACTCCTGGCAGCAAATCCCTAAGATAAAGGACTCACTCCCTAACCCTCCATTACCAGAGCAGGATATCAATCAGTTAGCCAAGGTTAGTCAGTTTTGGAACCCCTCTTCCACACAGGGACATAGACAATGGATGGATGCAAATCAAATCATAATGCACAGCTCTGAGCAAGTTCAACAATATCTTTCCACAGAATTACAAAAGCGGCAAATCCCTATCTCAGAAGAACCGGACATACTAAGATGGGGATATGAAGAGAAAGGGACCTTCACCACAAAGGAAGCGTATAAGATAATAGTCCAAGATCAGATAATCAAAGACACTCTATGGGATAAAATCTGGCACTCATCCATCTGGCCGAAGGTGTCCACTTTTTTATGGCTCCTATGTCATAATAAAATTCTAATATGGGATAATCTCAGGAAAAGAATCTTCTCGGGCCCATCTATATGTCTCAACTGTAAGCAAGAAGAGGAAACAGCTATACATCTAATGCAAACCTGTCAAATAGGACGAAAGCTGTGGGAAAAGGTGGCCTTCCGATGCCAAAAAGACGGCAAAGTGCAAGGAGATCTAAGAGCTACTATTCACAACTGGAGTCAAGAGCCATACCAAAGCAAACTCCTCAACACTCTATGGCAGCTTATACTTGGTATACTAATGTGGAACATCTGGAAAGAGCGGAACAGAAGAGTTTTTAAGGATCAATCTATGTCCTTAGAGCAGATATGGACCAAAACACATTAGAATATCAAGGAGTCTCTATCAATCAAAGATTGGTACCCAGAAGATTTCCCTTCATTACCGTAGGAAAAAACAGTGTGGGACAATTGGAAGATTTAGGTAAATCAACAGACGATCATCAAAAATAATCCTACTATGAAGAGAAAAGAATCAGCAAAATGGACTCCGCCGCCTAGTAACATGTTCCAGCTTAACTTCGACGGAGCCTCAAAGGGTAATCCAGGGAAAGCAGGGTATGGGGGGGTCTTCAGGGATCACTATGGTACTCCTCAGCTCATCTTTTTGGGCTCAAAATGCTGGGATACCAACAACTCAGCCGAATTGGAGGGATTGTGGAGAGGTCTCACCCTGGCTCAAGAAAGAAGCTTCTTTCCGCTTATCATAGAAGGGGATTCGTAAATCATTATAAGAATGGTCACAAAACTAATGCATGGATCCCCCATACATAAAATTAGCAACAGTTGGAGGATGGCCCAAAGGCTCGAGCTAATAGACAGATGGCTTTCTCAGCATCAAGCAATTTCCTTCAGACACACCAGGCAGGAAGGAAACAAGCTCGCTGATTTTCTTGCTAATCTCGGAGTGGAAATTGGGGTAGAATTCTTTGCAGGCACAATCTCCAGCATAGCCTCCGAGGATCAACTCTCTGAGTTCCAGAAAATTGTGATACAGGATAAACTTCAGGAGGATGACACACACCCGGATGCGGGTGGCAATCAATGTTATTTATGAGGGGCCGCACAGAGTAGGCAGCTGGCCCTGCACCTGGCTGGCGGATGGCCCCCATCGCATGCGCCTCGGGCTGGCAGACACCTTCAAAGGCACGTGAATTGAATCCGCTGCAGAACGGTATGTTGGTCACACAGTTTAGCATTTATGAGCGCCTGGTTCAAGAGCATTTGGGTAAGATTTTATGTATGGCTTCGTTTTTAATACACGCCATTGTCACTGGTTTATTTCACCTCCGCTCGGAATTCTTCCCGCACCCTTGCCTAGCTCATCATATTTGGAAGCTTGCCTGGTTAATTGATGTTATTGGGCTCCTCTGCGCTCAAATTCTCACCCGTCAGCTCCGCCTCCTTCCCTTTCTCAGTCAGCCTATTATCCTAAGTATGCCTCGCCGTCGAGGTATCCCGCGCAGAGGAAGCAACACTGGGAATAGAGGAAGAACCTCTCGGCCTGCTCCGTAGAATGTCATTCGCATTGCATCAGCCTCCCCTTCTTCTCCGCCCCCGGGTCAAGTTGGGTCTCTTCTGCACAATTCTTTTCAGACCACCAGGTTCACCTTCCACAGTAGGCTCAACAGGCCTGTATTGACGGCAAGCATCACAGTTATTCTCGTTGAGGAAGAGAGTAATCCTATCAGCTCGGCTCACGCTACTTCCTCTCAATCTCAGGAAGATAGCGTTCTTCAAGGGGAAATGGCCGGGGTGGTGTCTAACGCGGACAATATGCAGGATGACACCCCTGTTTCTGAAGAGCCTCTGCATCCGGTCGACTCAACTCAGAACGAGATTCTGGCCTGTGGGTCGTCTCAGCGTGCAGGTTGCATTCTCAATCTGGTGACTACTCCTGAAGGCGGCATTGAAGGAAATGATGACAATGGCTTCGTCACCTGGGTCGCTTCGTCTAGCCAGGTGGATAAGGACATGCCTGACTCTCCGCAGCATGCAGACTAAGGCCAGCTCATCATCGACGGGTGGCATTCTTGCCTCTGCTCTGTGTAATTTTGACTATGTGTCTTCGTTTCCAAGTCTATGGTCCTATGTCTGGTTTATGTTCTTGTTTAAGCTCGTGGCGCTAGCCAACCTGCTCTCTGTTTACTGTTACAACTGTGGGTTTGATGGGTACCATTTTGTCTTTTTGATTAATGGCGGGCATGATAGTATGCGTCTTAGTAAAATTTCTAAAGATGTTAGCTATGTCATGTTAGAAGCAGAATAGAAATATCTCAGGGGGTCATGGTCCAACACAAAATCTTTTGAAGTCTGTAATGTGAAATCAGCAGAAAGCATGAAATGTATGTCTCTGAATATCTGGCTGAGGGCTGGCATCTGCGCCCTCTGAGGTCTCAACCTCATTGTACATAAATTTTCTCCTTTTTAATAGAATTAGTATTTACGCAGAAGAAAAAAAAAAAAAAATGAAAAAGAAAAGAAAAAGAAAAAAAGAAAAAAAGAAAAAAGAAAAAAAAGATAAAAGAAAAAAAAAAGAAAGAAAGAAAGAAAGAAAGAAAAAGAAGTAGTAATTATATAAAGATAAAGTAAAATAGAAAATTAATAATTAATGGTGAAGAAAATATTTTAGGGAAAAACCAAAATAAGAGAAAGATTAAATGGCTAAGCCAATGAAGAGTAAATTTCTGTGAATGATCTAATTTATAATCATCTTTTTTATGAAAATTATTAGGATGCTTTTGAATTTGTAACTTTTCGAGTGATGAAAAAGAAATGAAGTTATTGAAAAATGTTGTTATATGTTCATTAAAGCTAGCTTTGGAATACTTACTAGATTAGCTAATATATATTTTGTCATAACAGCAAAAAAATTAGATATTACTAAAGATTAAAAAAAACCAAAAAAACAATACTAACACAAATAATCATCAAAATTACACATACTCACAATACACATAAACTATACATATTATAATTTATTTTGAAAAACCCTACTAAAGAAAAACCAACCAACTATAAATCTAATTATAACTTTTTGGCAACATATTAACTAACTAGATCAAGCGATCTCTCCTCTCAATCCAAACAGATTAGAATGGAGAATCCTCAAAACTTCACATGTAAGAGAATCCTCAAAACTTCACATGTAATCCATGGCCACAGGTCACCAAAATCATGTACATAAAAACACAATGTAAATCTAAAAACTTTAACTCTCTCTTGGGTCAAATTCACAATAAACCTAATAGCGTTAAACTCTTTCTCAGGTCAAATTCACAATAACACTAAGGAAAAAAAACTTAAATAAGATTTGAATACCCATAATCCACTTCCTAACTTTTTGAAATGTTCTACGTTTAAATTATTATAAGTTGAATTCACAATAACGCTAAGAAAAAAAACTGTTCTACATTTAAATTATTATAAGTTAAATTCACAATAATGTTAAGGAAAAAAACTTAAATAAAATTTGAATCCCTATAATCCACTTTTTAAATACTTATAATCCACTTCATAATTTCTTGAAATGTTTTATATTTAAATTATTATAAGTTGAACTTGTTGTTATTATTATTATTATTATTATTATTTCATCTTTTTTTGAGTTATCGTTTGGCAAGTTCAAAATCAAAGATAGAAGATATATTGCTCAGTAAATTTAACAGTCAAATCACAATGAGAAGACCCTTATCCCTCGAACAAAAAAATTTCATATAAAAATATTTAGCTTGACCGTAACTTTAAAATTAAATAATAATAATAATATTTTTAAACTGATTTATTCCCTTCATATTGAAATGCCATTCCAATACGTTTCCTTCACTTTCCTTCACTCCATTGAAAATCGACACCAGCCACAGTCAGAAGATTTCTCAGCTCTCTGGGGACTCGATATCAATGTTTGATCCCAACGTTTTACGTCCAGGCCAGGCCAAAGCTAAAGGTAGGCATCATTATAAAAAGTTTCGTGGGACCCTTCCAACTTTCTTCGACCTTGATTTAGCATTGGGGTTGCCTTTGCACACACGTTATTGAAGATATTTTTTCCAGTTTCATTTAACATTGGCTTGACTTCACAAACAAGTTATACATTTTGCTTGGATTCGGCCGGTGTCCTCTGTTTCCAGGGCCGAAAAAGTGACAGTTGGCACCCTAATTGTTGTATTTTTCAACCGCTCTGGCCAGGACCTCTAAAGCTCCAAAAGGGGTTCAATCAATCAATATGATTTTGATGCTCGGTTACATTTCTTGTAAGCCCTTCTTACTTGGATGCCTCAACTTCATATTGCTTTATGTGACACTAGATTATATGACGTGATATCAAAATTATAAGAGGTATTACTTTAATCTAAAAAATATATTTACCATTTTGATTAGAAGATTTAAATTTTATTTATTTTAAAAAAAGAAATAAGATAAATGATTTAAAACTAGAATTAGTTGAGAGAATGAAATTTTGTGTTTTTTTTAATAAATTATCAATAAAAAAATTTGAGAAAGAGAGAAATTTAGTATAATTTAGTTGTCAAATAAATAGTGAGGATAGTCATCAATGTTATTCAAGGAAAACCACTCCACCTGGAATAACTAGCTCGTGGTCCATAAGGGGGCACGCTTTCATTCTTGCCAGATGCCTCTGGGTCCATGATGTTAGAAATTCTTCAATTTCAACAACGATTCTTCTATATGCGGAATAACTGAAAAGAATCTTTAAATCTTGAAGAATCATTAAATCTTAATGCCCAGGGATACGAGTTACCTCCAGCCATTGGTGATGTATTGATGCAGGCCACAGTCCACAAGCTTCTTCTTCAGCACTCCAGCGTCTGTCCAAGCAAAAGGAAAAGAACACAAAATTCTGAAGGCACTTCCGAGCTCTGCTATCTCATCTCGATGGTGTAGAACTGAAGGGGGTTTGAGATATGAGCTTGGGGACCAACAGATGAACATATAGCTAAGCTTCCATCAAGCTTCTAAAAGCTATGTGTTAGAAAAACCACAAATCAAGGTAGAGATCAGATCAAAGTAATGGACCACTTTAGTAGCTCCCAATTATAAATTTAGTAATTGCAGTTGATTTTCTTAACTTAAGGAAACTACTGCAGTTGGTTTCCATAAGTTAAGAAAAGCTGCAATTCCATAAATCAAGGTAGCTTTTGTGTAAAATCAATGGAGCTTAACATTCTCCCACTTAGTCCATACTTCCAAACTTAATGTCTCAAAAACCATTGACAATCTTTATTAAGTAATAGATACATGAATCATGGCGATAAGTCCTCTTATGACGAGTATTATCTTCCATGTATTACTATGCATTTATTCTTATTATAATTTATGTGGCAACAATATCTTAATGAATAAACCTTATGTTTATTCTTGGTTCTTCTTAAATGAATTTTCTCAAATCAACTTAAGGTGCACATAAATATGAGAAAAAACATCACAACAATTAAGAATTTCATTAACATTGTCCATACAATGAAAAACTGCATAATGGAACCAAGTCCCATATTCAATACATGATCCTTGAAATTCACTGTGGCATGCCCTTAGTCAAAGGATCATTGATCATTAACTCAGTGCTAACGTGCTCAATGACCACTTTATTTTCTTTAACACGTTCCCTTATAGCTAAAAACTTAATGTCGATGTGTTTATTTCGACTCCCACTTTTTTAGCCATAAAACCAGCAGATGAATTTTCACAATATATTCGCAATGGCTTAGATATAGAATCCATAATTCTAAGCCCAGAAATGAAATTCTTAAGCCATACACCATGTAAGCAGCCTCAAACCAGATATACATAAGCATGTAGTCTTTGGTCCCTTGAAGGTACCTCATTACTTTCTTTGCAGCTCTCCAGTGGTCTAAACCTGAATCACTCTGACATCGTCCCAACATTCCTACATTAGGCTTCCGACAGCAGAAGCATATGGAATGTTCTTCATTTGTTCCCTTTCTAAGTCGTTCTTCGGGCATTGGTTCAAATTGAACCTATCACCCTTCACAATGGGAGCTACACTTGGTGAACAATCCTTCATCTGAAATCTCTCTAAAATTTTATTAATATAGGTTTCCTGGGACAGACCCAAGATGCCTCGAAATCTGTCTCTATGGATCTTAAAGCCAATGACATAAGATGCCTCACCTATATCCTTCATATCAAAACTTTTAGAGAGGAATTGTCACACCTCATGTAGCAAACCCTTATCATTGGTTGCTAGCAAAAAGGTCATCCATATGTAAAACAAGAAAACAAATTTTACTCCCACTAACCTTCAGGTATATACATTGATCCATAATGTTTCCTACAAAACCAAAAGAAGAAATTACATTATGGAATTTCAAATACCATTGGGAGGATGCTTGTTTTAAACCATACAATGACTTCTTGAGCTTGCAAACCAATTGCTCACCATGACTAGAGGGGAATCAATGAAGATGTGTTATTCATGAAGAAGTGTTATCAATCATTAATGAAGAAGTGTTATTAATCATCATCTTTTAGTGCCAGTGTGAACATGCACTGAATCATATGTGACATTGTTTTGCAGTAAAGACCATTAGACAAAATACCATTCCCTACATAATCAGATTTATAGAATAGACTGAAAGAGTTTTTTCTGAAAATTTTAAGGAATATCCAAAAGGTACAAGCCTTGAAACTGAGATCAAGTTTCTAGAAAAACTTGGAACATAACAGGTCTTTTCTAACTCCAAAACAAAACCACTACTTAAAGTTAAATAACATGTTCCTATAGCTTCCACATGCGAGCCCATCTTGTTTCCTGATAAGATGCTTTGCTCACTTCCTACTGGGTTCCTTAGGTTTTGCAAACCTTTGCAAGGAATTCGAAATGTGAATTGTTGATCCAGAATCAATCCACCATGTGTTAATATTAACATTAACCATATCAGATTCATAACAAACAAACGAGATTACTTCCTCAAGTTCGGGAATGTCAGAACGAATTTCAGAGAAATTTGCAGGTTGTACTACTGCATCAAAATAAAGAATCACATGCTTATGTTGAGGCTTAATAAACTTTCACGTTCTACCAATGTAAAACATGGTAAAAAGAATTGAATCAAATGACATGAAAATTGCCTGTGGGCTAAATTTTCAATTCAAACAGATTCAATAAAACTTTATGAACTTTCATGTTTTACCAATGTAAGAATTGAATCAAATGACATGAAAATTGCCTGTGGGCTAAATTTTCAATTCAAGCAGATTCAATAAAACTTTATGAACTTTCACGTTTTACCAATGTAAAACATCCTAAAAAGAATTGAATCAAATGACATGAAAATTGCCTGTGGGCTAAATTTTCAATTCAAGCAGATTCAATAAAACTTTTATGAACTTTTATGTTTTACCAATGTAAAACATGCTAAAAAGAATTGAATCAAATGACATGAAAATTGCCTGTGGGCTAAATTTTCAATTCAAACAGACTCAATAAAACTTTTATGAACTTTTATGTTTTACCAATGTAAAACATGCTAAAAAGAATTGAATCAAATGACATGAAAATTGCCTGTGGGCTAAATTTTCAATTCAAACAGACTCAATAAAACTTTTATGAACTTTCATGTTTTACCAATGTAAAACATGCTAAAAAGAATTGAATCAAATGACATGAAAATTGCCTGTGGGCTAAATTTTCAATTCAAGCAGATTCAATAAAACTTTTATGATAAAACTTATTAATTCATAACACCTGTGGGTAGGTTATGAAATTTTATCCTAATTAATCACATAAATATAATAAAAATTCTTGTGGGATAAAATTTATTATATTCAGTGTAATTAATTACAATTTAATGTCTAAATAATCTTTATGTGATCTTGCCAATCAATATATAATTTTATTTAATTAAAGATGCTGTGGCTACTCTCTAATTAATTAAAATTACATGGATCACTAGACATTAATTTTGTTGCATAAACAAAACTTAACCAGAGAGAAAAATAATGTTTACTGAAAGGAGTAAGTCAAAATGACATTTTAATAAACTCCATATAACTGTAATAATTCTCCAGCAAAATCAAAAGCAGTCAGCACTACCAAAAATGACTACAAATTGATTGTTCAATTTATAAACTAAACCCGGAGTTTATAAAACAACAAAATAGACCAGCAAACAAGCTATTTTGCTCACAAGATAAATGGAATTAAAATCAAATTTACATTCCTTAGTCTAACTGTCCCATAATTTATTTAAGACCAATTCTTAAATTAACTACAAAATGGACTCAAAAAGTTATAAATTATTTCTTTAAATAATTTGCAAACAAAATTGCAAATTTGAAATATTCAAAACAAAAGACTAAACCATTTCTAACAACTGAGATTCGGTCTACTCAGTACTAAAGTGTTATGTCCATAACCCGGCCACTAAAATTTTCCTCCGCTTAAAAGTCTAAGAGGTGATCAACATATTAAATTACTGAATGTCATAATTGCCAGGTTGTCTCGAGAATGATGATCAAATTTTGAGGCATATAGCCTACTCAGACCGTTACTAACCCTCTGAGCTTCTCAAAGGGATGGGAAAAGTAATTTCAAATCGGCTAGCATAGAACTACATTCAAATTTTGTGATCTTTGTAATTCTATCATATTTTAAAAATCTTTCAGAATCTACAATCCCATATTTACATAAAAAGAATTGAATTGCAATGTTCAGAATCTACAATCCCATATTTACATAAAAAGAATTGAATTGCAATGTAAAATAAGAAAAGGGATCTGTATTCCCTTACAACCCAACATCTTACACATTATATATATATATATATATATATATATATATATATATATATATATATATATATATATACTTAGGATATACGTCCATCCTCTTTAAAATTAGAAACAAGAATTCGTACCTTTTATTTTCTGTCCTTGAGTACGATCTAAGTGGGTTTATTCGGTGCTCCCATAAACGTCAATTTCATATATACAGTTTTTGTTACAACATCCTACCGTTTCAAATGACAAACACTTTCATTTTTCCCACACGCTTCTAAAACATTCGCTTAAGCAGTAATACTTTTCCATCAATACTTTTCGAAATTTTGACGTTGAAGTAGGAAACTGAGTAGCTATATCTATATTTTACACAGTGAATCAATAGTTTCTTAATTTGAAGTCGGCTAGCATAAGAACTAAAACTGTAAAATGTTTGACTTCTATTGGCACCATAGAACTTAGGTGGATATGAATGGCCCGGCCAATATTCACTATTCTATTCAATAAAATAAAAACATAAATATATTCCAGAACATCCGCAGGGATCTCGACAATGTGAGAATCAACAGGCACATTTGGTTCAGAAAGAACAATCACATCTTCGCACTAGTAGCAACACAAAATCAAAAGATGCATCAGGCGTAAAATGAAAATCTCTGGAATATGTTTGAATAAATTCAATTTAGGTATTAATGCAATCCATGAAACTGGTGATTCCAGGGACGATATTTGACGATTGAAGTGTACCCAACAAAACACAGAGATCGTTGAGCATATCAAAAATTTAAATCATTATACAGAGATGGTCATTCCGGGATTTATTTTCAGAACATCTACATAACAAAAGCTATAGGCAAATTGAAAAATGTCATTAAGTCTTATGGGAATAAAGATGTATGTTTAGAGGACTTGCCACAAGGAGGGAACTTGGAAGCCGGCGTAGCTTGAGGAAAAGCTTCGAAATATCCATCGCCGGCAGACCCAAGTGAGATGTTCGATCATTGGCCATTGCTTTGCAGTGAGAAGTCGAATTTTATGAAATCTCGGTGCCGAGATTATCCAGAATCCGCCAAATAAAATTACAGATTCTCACTATTACAGGCCTCGGGATTATATGAAAAACGCAACAAAATCATTTATAGAGGTACAGAGTCGTACTTCAAAATATTCGAATCTCACACCAAGACAGAGGTCGAATCTCACACCAAGACAGAGGTAAACCATGCTCCGATACCAAATGTTAGAAATTCTTCAATTTCAACAACGATTCTTCTATATGCGGAATAACTGAAAAGAATCTTTAAATCTTGAAGAATCATTAAATCTTAATGCCCAGGGATACGAGTTACCTCCAGCCATTGGTGATGTATTGATGCAGGCCACAGTCCACAAGCTTCTTCTTCAGCACTCCAGCGTCTGTCCAAGCAAAAGGAAAAGAACACAAAATTCTGAAGGCACTTCCGAGCTCTGCTATCTCATCTCGATGGTGTAGAACTGAAGGGGGTTTGAGATATGAGCTTGGGGACCAACAGATGAACATATAGCTAAGCTTCCATCAAGCTTCTAAAAGCTATGTGTTAGAAAAACCACAAATCAAGGTAGAGATCAGATCAAAGTAATGGACCACTTTAGTAGCTCCCAATTATAAATTTAGTAATTGCAGTTGATTTTCTTAACTTAAGGAAACTACTGCAGTTGGTTTCCATAAGTTAAGAAAAGCTGCAATTCCATAAATCAAGGTAGCTTTTGTGTAAAATCAATGGAGCTTAACACATGAATGCAGGTTGACTCATCACCCTTATTCAAGGAAAACCACTCCACTTAGAATAACCAGCTAGTGGTCTGTAAGGGGCACACTTTCACTCTTGCCATATGTCTCTGGGTCTTAGGTCCATAACTTGTTTCCTTATGTCTTAACTGAACAAAAACAGTTTTAAGACATACTCCAGCATTTAAATTTTCAATAAATTACTTTATAAAATATGATAATTTTAAATAATAATAATTAATTAATTTATTAACTATAAAATTATAACAAATTTTATTATTTTATAATAAAAAAATAATTTCATTTATTTTAAAATTAATTCATTTACGTTACTAGAATATATTATATTTGATGCGGGAGCATGTGACTCAGAGGGGAAAATATCTTCCAAATTATTCCAAAAATCCAAAAAAATCTACAGGCAAGGGAGTGGGGTCCTTTAGCCTGCAATTTCTATGCTTTCTTAGTTAAAATTAGAATAAATTCTAGCAATAAATCATGCTATTTGTAACAGAGCTTTTCAAGCTTTAAATCATTCTGTAAAGCATGCTTTTCTTTGTATCGGATAAGGACCGAGAGGGCCTATCCTTAATGATAAATAAAGAGGCAGCGAAGCTCTCAAGAGACAGGGAGGAGAGGAGCGAGTGCCATAGTATTATTTTAAAAACTGTTCTCTCGGCGTCTCTCATTAATGACTCTATAATATGCATGCATAGATTATTGGATAGTGCCTTAACAGTGTTGAATGGTTCCTATTTCCACATGCTGCAAATACTGTTGAAATCATCTTCCCTTTCATTTATGCTTATACAGGCTTTTGTTTTATAATTGCGCATACATTTCTGTTTATGCTAAGAACCCTTGAAATCTTTCATAAAGTGGCTATAGCGGACGCGAAATAATATAATTGTGAGTTCTTACCCATATCGGGTCCGCTGAACCCTTGCATCGCATCGGAAGGCTTGTTGATAGTGGAAGGATCTGCTCCGAAATCCCGGAGCCGATCTATTATAGAGTCCGGTTTATAAAGCCTTTCGGGTCCGAAAAGAGCCATAGCGCAACAAGGGCGAGCGCCGAAATCCGGAGCCGAAATAGTATTTAACAACTTCTATAAGTCGTCGGGTCCGCGAACCCTCCGACCGTGCTTCCCATATCCGGAGCCGAAATCATATAAATTATGATATATTTATCGCCGGGTCCAGTATTTCGGAGGTGTCATTTCGGAGGTGGTAAGTTGTTAATTGAGGCGACCGCCGAAAAGCGGAACCACCGAATTATTAAAAGCTGCATATAAGTGGATCGGGTCCGCGGAGGTCTTGAAGCGTTTCGGAGGAGCGATTGACCGAGACCGCCGAAAAGGTCCGGACCCGAAATCTTTATAGGGGGTTCGGAAAGAGGTCGTCGGGTCCATAATATCGGAGCATTGTCCATTGTAAAGTCCCGCCGATAGCAATCGCCGATGCGATATTGCATCGTGCCAAAGAGGAAAGGGAGAATATAAAGCGGGTCTATTATATTGTGTAAGTCCACCGATAGCCTTTGGGTAATTCTTTTAAGAATTCCCGGAAAAGCCATTGTTTATTAATAAAACATGATTAGTGGGTTTTCTTAAGGAAATGAAGATATCAGTTTGATGACTGATACGTCCAGAGAAGAAGAGAGGGAAATTGATCAAGATAGGGAGAAGAGCTTGCTGGTAGGATAGAGAAATTGTCTCTAAAGCCTGCACCCTCGCCATCAATATTTATAAGTGAAAATATAAAAAGTATGAAATGAATATGACAACATACATGGTGAATACATTTTTATTTATTTACATAGATATTAATTTTTTAGATTGGTTAAGATGGTAAAACGTATTATATGGTGAATTTAAAAAGAAATGGATTTTAATTATTTTAATAAATATTAAAATATTTATTTTTATTACAATGTCAAAATTATAGTGAGTTCGGGAGGCTTTTCTCTAAGCTTTTTGAGCATAGGAATAAAATCCTAAATCAAAAAAATAATTTGTTTCTTTAGATACGATAGACCAATGTTTGGTCTCAACTGACGTTCACCACCACCACCACCATCATCATCATCATTCATAAAAACATCTAAAAGTTATGATAATTAAATTAAAAAAATATTTTTTAATTATATATTTTAAAAAATTAACATTACGTAAATATTTCTAATAAAATATGAGTTTTATTTATTTTAATAAATATCAAAATATTTATTTTTATTATAATATGGGTATTGTTCATAAAACATTGAAAGTTGAAAGTTATGATAAATAAATTAAAAATTTATTGGTTAATTATATATTTAAAAAATTATTTAAAAAAAAGTTATTTACATACATATTTTAGATAAAATGTGAACAGAATTGAAAAGAAAGAGATGTAGCTCTTAGGTGTGGCCTGCACCTGGAGACTACACTCACCAAAACAGAGAGATCACTCTCGTACACTCTATTATTCATCAATGAAAGATTACATCATTAAATACAATACTAGGAATTAGGAAGTTGCACCCAAACCCCTAAACTTTAGGAACTAATCCTAAACTAGGGAGAACGTTACAACAATGTAACCATTTTTTCCATTAATATAAAATAATATTAGTTATTTTTAACTCCCCCCCTTAATGGAGAAAGGGTTCTCCTGGACTCCTAGCATCTTTCTAAACAATTCAAATTTCACTCATGCAAGAGGCTTTGTGAAAATATCAGCCACATTGTCACAAGTTTTACAATATTCAACAACAATTTCTTTTGACTGTATTTTCTCTCTAACAAAATGAAACTGAGTGTCTATATGTTTGGTGTTTTTGTGAAACACTGGATTGTATGCTAATTTAATGGTGCTCTGGTTGTTGCTTTTGATGGAAGTGGGATTCTTCTGTTCTTTTCCTGCATCTTTGAGAAGCCTTCTCAACCAGATCACTTCACACGTTGCTGCACACAATGCTTGATACTCAGCTTCACATGAAGACAAGGCTACAGTACTCTGCTTCTTGCTGCTCCAAGCTATGACCCCGGAACCTATGTTGAATGCATAACCTGTGATGGACCTCCGATCATCCAGGTTACTTGCCCAGTCTGAGCCTGAAAAACCTGCTAGAGTAACATCAGATACATCAGTGTATAAAATACCATAATTAACAGTACCACAAAGATACCTCAACACACTCTTTGCTGCTATCCAGTGACTTTCAAGTGGTTTCGACATGAATTGGCTCAATACACTAACTGAGTATGCCAAGTCAGGTCTGGTTGTTGTAAGATATATCAAGCTACCAACTAGCTGTCTGTACATTGTGGCATCAACCTCCTTAGTGCCATCATCACTGCTCAATTTCATATTCTGCTGCAAAGGTGTCGCTGCTGATCTACATTGATCCATACCAAACTTTTCCAACAGATTTCTAGCATACTTCCCTTGGGTAAGAAAAGTTTGCCCAGTATCTCTGCATACTTCTAATCCCAGACAGTAGTGAAGGCTTCCAAGATCCTTCATCTCAAAAACTTGTGCCATAAGCCTTTTGATTCATTTGATTAAATCATCTGCATTTCCTGTTATAATCATGTCGTCCACATACAAAGAAATCAAAATAATCTGCCCCTAATTATTGTACTTGGTATATAAATTTGGGTCATTTAAACTTCTATGGAAACCATGCTCTACAAAGAAAGAATCAACCTTTTCGTACCAAGACCTGGGTGCTTGCTTTAAACCATATAAAGCCTTTTTCAATCTGCAAACAAGATGTTCCTGCCCCTGCTTTACAAATCCTTCTGGCTGTACTAAGTAAATTTCCTCTTTTAAATCACCATTTAAAAATGCAGATTTAACATCAAGCTGGTGTAATTCCCAATTACATTTAGTAGCTAAAGCAATAAGCATTCTGATTGTATTTAACTTTGCTACAGGTGCAAAAGTATCATCAAAATCTATACCTTCCTGCTGTGAATATCCTTTTGCAACCAGCCTAGCTTTTAACTTCTCTATACTTCCGTCTGCATTCATTTTTGGTTTAAACAGCCATTTGCATCCTATGGGTGTTTTATTCTTAGGCAGCTCAACTAAATCCCAAGTATCATTTCTAAGAATTGATTCCATCTCTTCATTCATTGTAACTCTCCATTCCTTAAATTGACTAGCTTCTTTGTAATTAGAGGGTTCTACAATGTTCAAAACTTTTGACATCAAAGCATAGTTTCTCAATTTTAATGGTAATTGAGTCTTCCTACCTGACCTCCTTGGTAGGGGACTTACCTCAAATTTGTTTTCTTCTGCTATAATTGGGCTTGCATTATCACCTTCTTGCTGTTCTTCTTTTTGCTCTTCTTTCTGCTCCTGCTCTCTTTCATCCTTGCTGCTTTCCTCCAACAACAATGGAATGTGCCAATCATCACCAACGTCATCTTTCCCTTCCTGTACCTATTCATGAAACACTACATCCCTGCTTGCGAACGTCTTACGAGACTCAGGATTGAACAATTTATATGCTTTAAATTCTGTGCCATAACCAACAAAGATGCATTTAACTGCTTTAGGGTCTAATTTCTTCCTATCAGCTTTGGGTATATGGGCAAATGCTTTTGACCCAAATACTCTTAGATGGTTTACTGCTGGTTTAAATCCATATAGAGCTTCAAAAGGAGTTTTGAAGCCAAGATACCTGGTAGGACTTCTATTCTTCAAATATACAGCAGTATTAATAGCCTCTGCCCAAAAGCTATTAGACAGACCCTTACCTTGTAACATGCTCCTTGCGCACTCCACCAAGGTTCTGTTCTTGCGCTCTGCAACTCCATTCTGCTGTGGTGTGTGTGGCACTGTATACTGCTGAACAATCCCGTGAGATTTGCAGAATTTCATGAATTCCTTTAGCTTGTATTCTCCCCCTTGATCAGATCGGAGAATTTTTATACTCTTACCAAACTGCTTTTCCACCAAGGTTTTAAATTCTATAAAGCACTGGAAAGTCTGACTTTTCTTGTTCAAAAAATAAACCCATGAATATCTAGTGCAGTCATCAGTAAATAGCAAAAAATAGTATGCTCCTCCTAGTGACCTTGTCTGCATAGGTCCACATACATTAGTGTGCACTAGTTCTAAAATCTCTGTTTCCTTCCTCCTATCATGCACATGAAACTGTTCTCTATGCATTTTACCTAAGGCACAACCATCACAATTTAACTGAATATTACGAAAGATAGGGAGTCCCTCGACCATACCTTTTTTCTGCAATAACATGAGGTCCTGCAAATTCAAATGACCGAACCTCTGATGCCAGAGTTGTTCGGCTGTCGATGCTCCTGCAACCATGGCTTGCTTTGGTATACTTTTTGCATCCAATCTGTATAGGCTTCCAACTCGCATGCCTGTTGCAACTATTTCATTCCTGCAATCCTTTATCACACAGTGAGTCTTGAAGAATTCGACTTGCATATCTTGATCAGCCATCATGGATATAGATATCAGATTTTTCTTAATTCCAGGTACATATAAAACATTTGTAAGGTGACTAATTTTTCCATTTGGTAACTTAACTGAAATCACCCCATGACCTTTAATCTCGTATCCACTATCATCTCCTAGATATATTTTTGATCCATTTATACTTTCTTCAAGACTATCAAAAAATTCCTTTTTACCTGTCATGTGAGAGGATGCTCCGGAATCGACATACCAAATATCATCTTCATTAGATGCTGAAAGGGCACAGTCGACTGTGAACAGTCGAAATTCATGACTGAAGTCTTCTTCTTCAACAAAGTATCCTCTGTGCTTTGCATTTGCCTGCCTCCTCTTTGCATCATCAGCCTGCTTCTTATAACATTCACTCTGTATATGACCCTTCTTTCCACAATAATAACATTTCTTTTCAGAATGATTTGCAAGCATACCTTTATGAGAATGCAGATTCTTATGTGATGTTCCTCCTTTCTGCTTTGATTGCTGCTGTGACTACTTTCCTTTGGATGATCGTCGTTTCGCCATCAATGCAAGATCATCACTCTGGGGGTTCAAGTTCTGCTGCCGCTCCTCCTCTTGCTGCAAGATCCCAGTGAGATCATCAAATGAGGGCGCTTTCTCCCTTGCCGATACTCCAGTGATGAACGTTTGAAAATCATCACGCATCCCGTTCATTGTGATTGCAACAAGATCTTCATCAGACACCGCCACTCCGATGGCCCCCAATCCGTCTTTCACATCTTTAATTCGCGCAACAAATGCAGTAGCAGTCTCCCTTTCGTCCATCCTCATTGAAAATAGCTTGCTTTTAAGTGCCAAGACTCGGCTTGTATTCTGGGTCTCATACAGACTTTTGATTTTCGTCCAGATGTCCGCAGACGTTTTACAGTCTCTGATGTGCGCAATAACATTGTCTTTCACAGACATCTTCAACAAGACTTTGGCCTTGTTCTCTCGTTTTTCCCAATCTTGCTCCTGTGGCCCTCCGTTCGGCTTCTGTGCATCGCCTGTAACTATGGACCAAGCATTCACACCCTTGAGCAAGGTCTGGATCTTAAACTTCCAATTTTTGAAGTTAGATCCATTAAGTTTACCAGACTCGTTAAGGTAAGATTCCATCGTATTACTAATTCTGAATCTACCCAACAACAAAAAAACAATACCTGTCAGATCGATGTGTCACCTCTGCCACCGATCTACAGTGTCTGGCAATCCCACTCCAATGAGCAAATTCGGCGTCTTCAATACAGCCGAAGATCTGATCTGATAAAAAATTGATCCGATCTGCCTCTCCCGGATAGATCTGCAACTTCGCCGATCTGCACCCCTTGCAAACCGCCAAACGAAGTTGAGGCTTCCCGCAGATCCCCTTGAAGGAAGATTGGCGCGTCCTCAATCAGCGTGCAAAAAATCCCGTTTGTTTTGGTGCTATCCCGAGCAAAAAATCCGCGCCAATTAAAAATCGGTTAGAGTATTTTTGCTGGCGCGATTTCCTCCTTAAATTCCGCACCAATTGGATGTTCTGGCGCTCTGGCGCGATTAATCCCAACAAATCCGCGTTAATTCCCCCTCCTAGCGCTTCTGTCAGCGCAAAAAGCGCGCCAATATCCTCTCCACTCAGAAAAAAAATATGAGTCCGAGCCAGGTGTTCTGCAGTCCACCTGCTCAATTGAGCACAGAGCTCTTGTGTACACGCGGCCACAAAGGCACTTCAAGCCACACAGGCAATTCTGCCACACAGGCAATTCTACCACACAGGTAAGCTAGCTACAAAAAAGGCACTTCAGCCACAAGGTGACAAAAGATCAGGCTCACCCAATCTGAGCTCTGATACCAAGATAAAATGTGAACAAAATTGAAAAGAAAGAGATGTAGCTCTCAGGTGTGGCCTGCACCTGGAGACTACACTCACCAAAACAGAGAGATCACTCTCGTACACTCTATTATTCATCAATGAAAGATTACATCATTAAATACAATACTAGGAATTAGGAAGTTGCACCCAAACCCCTAAACTTTAGGAACTAATCCTAAACTAGGGAGAATGTTATAACAATGCAACCATTTTCTCCATTAATATAAAATAATATTAATTATTTTTAACTATTTTGAAATAGATTACTATTCATATATAATTCTAATTATAATGATGAGAAAATGATAATTATAAGTAAATAAACTTAGATTATGGAATAAGAAGAAATTTCTTAGTAAGACCCATATGTTTATGATATTTTGGACTATATCATTTATAAAGGTTTATAGAAAAAGGAAAATTCAAAAGAATTTTATAACTTGTAATCTTATCCTTCTTATAAAAATATCATTATCCTATTACTAGTATTTGCTATGTGTCGAAGAAAGTGGTTTTCTAAGGTTGTTTCAAACTTTACTCAAAACCATCTATGAGTCAATCATGATTGCATAAAGATATTAGGTATTGGCTAAATCATTGAGAAGTAAATATGCTACCACTATTATTACATTTAAGTTTAAGGAGAAATTGTGATACTATAAAAAAACTAGAAAGGAATTAACCTTGATTATAAGGGTAATTAACTCTAATTTAGAAGATTAAAAATATCTCCATGCTTTAATTAATGTAATACATAGAATCAATATTGCTAAGATAAAAACAAACTTTCATGACTTGATGTTCATAAAAATGAAAATGAGAATATTGTTTGTGAAAGTCTCGAATTAAAAAGATTTGTGATATTTGTGACATTAAAACTATGGAAAACCAGATACATTTTCTTTTAAAATACCTTACTTACACTTACATTAAATTTCAATTTCAAAATATTTGTTACAATAATGAGCTTGATGGAAATTTAAAAATATTTATTATAATAATGAACTTCATCATATTTTAACTTATTAACTAATACTTTGGATCAATAATAAAAGTGAGAAATTTTTCACCATAAGCAAAATTCAATACCAAATAAAAAAATCTCAACGAAACAATCTAGCACCTTGCTCACTAAATTGAATGCCAATAAAAACTTACACAGAAACCATGGAACACCTATTTAATGTATTAACCAGCCTCACAATTATTATTATTTAATTTAAATATTTAAATATATAAATACATTTATTTACTTTATTAATATATTTATTTACTTTCACTGACCGCCAGAAACACAAATTAAGATATTGCTTTTCCATGTTTCAACTAAGCCGTCACTATTCATAAAAATGAATGTGCCGTCTCAAGTTATGCCAGATGTGGGACCTCATCAACAAACTTTAGCCCCCGGCCCGTGGAAATAAATTTGATGAAGATCGACTGCAAAGCAGTTCAACTGAAGCTTTAAAAAAACAATGGTGTGGACCTCGGGAGTACGAGGTTTGTTGCAGAACAAATGGACAGTTCTTGTGGCCAGCATTTGGATTGAATGCTGTGCAGGTGCCTCGTCCAGTTTCAGCATCTATTCTGAGACTATTAAAACACGTTTTGGATATGATCAGGAGCAGCTGGACACAATCTCGGTCTTCAAAGACATAGGAGAATGTGTGGGCATTCTTGCTGGAATTCTGTATGACAGATTTCCTCCATGGCTGGTTCTGCTGGTCGGATGTCTGCAGAATGTGATCGGATATATCCTTCTATGGCTCTTCCTCACTCAGAAATTGCCCACGCCTGCCCTGTGGGAAATTTGTTTAGTCATCTGCTTTGCAGTAAACAGTCAAACATACTACAATACAGCATGTATTGTGACTTGTGTCAGCAATTTCCCTGCCAACAGAGGAATTGTGTTGGGATTGTTGAAAGGCTGCCTAGGGTTAAGTAGTGCCATACTTTCAAGATTCTGGCATGTCATCCCATCAGCCCAACGCACGGATAGTTCTTCGTTTATTTTAATGGTAGCGTGGCTTCCTCCTGCCGTTACATTTCTTCTCATGCCTTTTGTTCGCAAGTATTCCTTTGATACAAGGGTTGATCAGAGCCAGTATTCTGCATTGCCATATTCCAAGGAAGAAGAAGAAGAGAATTTGGGTAATGAAGACCTTCCTGAATTGAGCATGGCACAGAAAGATTGTGATAACAATTCAAGAAAATCGACTACAGTGAAGCTACTTTCCACTTCAGCACCAGTTGTTATATTAGCAATATTTTTGATGGGTTGCACCTGCTGGGATGGAGACAATTTACTGGCCAATCGAGCAGAAGGTGTTACTGTGATTTTGATCCTCTTAACGCCATTGTGTCTCGCCTGGAAATTGAGAGGCCCATATAACAGGGGGACATTAATGGCTTCTTCTTCAATAGATGAACCCTTCATCATCAATGGCTCGGACATGGAAGATGAACCCTTGATCATCAATGGCTCGGCCATGGAACCTGGCAAACAAGAAAGTCCAAGATGCAATTCTGATCATCCTGTAGATCTGAAGGGTGAGTATTATGAAATGAATTTTGAAATTATGATTATTTCGGAGATATTAATTTAGCAAGCAACAAAAACTTGACCAATTAACTAACTCTAATTAGCGTCCATCTATTATATTAATATTAATATCTTATATATGTATGCAGATTTAGATGATAATTCCCTTTTAGGTGCGTTATGCAGTCTCAATTTCGTGTTGGTACTATTTACTTCTGCGATAGCTTTGGGGACAGGGTTTGTGGTAATTGACAATATGAGCCAGGTAGCAACTTCCCTCGGTTATTCGGGAAACGATTTCACTATATTCGTCAGCCTCATCTCGATATCGCAATTTACAGGACGTTTCGGCGGGGGTGTGTTTTCTGATTATTTGCTCCACCGATTTGGAATAGCGAGGCCATTAATCACAGCGATTGCAGCATTGATTCTGTCGTGTGGATATGTAGTTGTAGCCTCTGGTGTTCAAGGGAGTCTGTATTTTGGATGCATTGTGATAGGGCTTTTCCTTGGAGCAAACTGGTGCTTGAATCCTACTACTGTTTCCGAGCTCTTTGGTCTTTGCCATTTTGGGACTCTGTACAATGTGGTGCTAGCCGGTAGCCCTCTGGTATCGTATGTGCTTAATGTGTGGGTGGCTGGGAATTTATACGACCAAGAGGCGGCTACGCAAGAAGATGAGGAAGGAGATTGTAGTGGAAGCAAATGCTTCAGTGTCACGTTCCTCATATTGGGAGGGGCATGTCTGTTGGCGGCATTAGCTTCCTTCTTCCTGTGGATCAGAACCAGGTGCTTTTATCACAAGATTCGAATTTGACCAAACTTATTTTTGAAGTAGTTTACTAAGGAGGATGGTCAAAAGTGGTTGGAATTTGAGTCAAAAATTCAAATTTGAAGAAATCTTGCAGTAGCCTTGTTTGAATAATATTTTTGGTACTGGAAATGGATTCAGCACCATAAAAAAATCTGCAAAACACCCAAAATATTGAAGTTTGACAACTGTAACATAGATTTACAAAAACCATAATAGGCTTTTAACAAAATATTGGGAGAATTTCCATAATTTTCAAGGAAAAAAACAATACTAAAGCCTCATTTTTAAGTTAGAGAAGCATATATAAAGTTGTGTGTTTTTTCACAACCAATCCTCCATCAAAATATAGGAATGCTATTTATATGAAAGCTTGTTTTTCTTTTTTCGTAAATAGACTTATAATGAAAATAATAGTGATTTATATAAAAGTATGTTTTTCTTTTTTCATAAATAGATTTAATAACTTTTTTCATAAATAGATTTAATAATGAAAATAATAATGATGTAAAGAATAAAATGAAAATAATAATGATATACATAGTATGTCTACAAATGTGATGGCCTAAGACTTAACATTTGGGAGAACTTAAACTAGTTTTTTATGGATTATTAATGGGTAATTTCTATGGTGTGGTTTTCGGCTAAACCCTGTTTCTTATGGATTGCTAGTAAAGTAAGACTTAAAGGTATTTAGGAGAACCTAAACCCTCTTTTTATGAACTACTAATGGGGTAATTTCTATGGTGTGGTTTTCGGCTAAACCCTGTTTCTTATACATCGCTAGTAAAGTAATTTCTGTGGTATGATTTTTCTTGGATAACATTAAATTAGAATAATAGCCAACACTGATTATTCCCAAAACTAGTTTCACAACTACATTACCATAAATTTTACCACAATATAAAAACAATTAATTAACTATTTTTATTAATTAATTATTTTTTATTAAAATATAAAATATTGTTTATTACATTACCATATCAATATTTGTGCAAAAAGAAAATTACTTAACTGCAAAATCATATTTTTTTTAAAAACACTTCATATGTATCTTTTTTAAAACAGCTTCCTATTTACCTTTTGTTTCTTAACATTTTTTTAATATATTGTACCTCATGTTTTTGAACATATTTTAATATATTTTTAATAATTTGAAATTGACCTTAAATTTGAATATCTGAGAAGACTAAATAGTTAATTTTACTACTTAATCTGCAATTGAATATGGAACAAAATTACCAATTAAAAATATTCCATGCCCATGTAAAATCACCAATCTAATCTAAATAAAAATATATTATAAATATCCAATATCATGTTTTGGAAGCGGGTATGTCATGTCCAACAATCATACGTTGCAGACACCGTGGATCAGATACTCTCCCATCATAAAATATGTGAAGTATAAGATATCCACCTCAATTCAAGGTAGAATTTTATGCGGTTAAGTTAAAATTTTAAAAAAGACTTTATCATCCTACACTTTTATGATGTTATACTTTTTCTTTATGAATTACTCATGATAATTACAATGGCAACGACGGAGATATTTATGTATATTATTTCCGATAAATTTTTATAATAATAAATGTTTTTCTATTTAAAATATTTTGAATTTTATTATAATAATAAATTTATTATAAATGTTGTTGTATTATTAATATATTATATAATAACAAAATTATTTATTACGTATAAATGTATTAATAATATATTTATTTTAAGTAAATTTTTAAAATAAATTATTTATTTCATGTTTTTCACTCGATTAAAAATGTGAAGAAACAAATATGGACTTAAATACATATTTTATGTTTTTAATACAGAACAGAATTAACATTTTTAAATATATATTTTTTATGAATTAAAAATTTATATAATTAAATTAATTTATGTTACTTAAAATGTATAAAATATATATTTATGTTGGTATTATTTTTAAAAGTTTAAAAAATAAAATTAATATATAAATGTTGGTAAATATATTGAAGATAAAAAAAATAGATGATGATGATGGTGGAGATGGTCCGTTAATAATAATGGTGTTTATCAAATTTTGTGAAAATAAGAATTTAATTGTGATTTTTCATAATCTTATTCAAGTTCACTATAGTTGGTAGATGTTAGGGAAATGAGAGAAGATGTGAGTAAGAGTCGGGCAATCTAACAGGAAGTGTACTTCCTCTGGTCAAGGCAGTAACATACCCAGCAACTCCCTTGCGCACATTCTAGATGTTGGTAATTTTTCTCAACCTGATACTACACAACCTTATGAATTCACATAGGAACAACTCAAGGCCATCCGCCCCATCACCCAAAATTTTGTGAGAGTTGTTGGATTGATACTTGTAATAGAAACACTTTCATATTTTCCGAAGAAGAACCAAACTACCCCCATTGGGATAATGGTCTCAATAGTTGAAGAGTTGGTTCTCGCCACCCTTGAGGAGTTAGAAGATTCTAAAGAAAGAGCAGAAAAATCGAAACAACCTCCAACCTTCAACGATGGTGATAGTGATAACGTGATGCGGGAGCATGTGACTCAGAGGGGAAGAATCTTCCAAATTATTCCAAAAAATCCAAAAAAATTTACAGGCAAGGGAGTGGGGTCCTTTAGCCTGCAATTTCTAGGCTATTTTAGTTAAAATTAGAATAAATTCTAGGAATAAATCATGCTATTTGTAACAAAGCTTTCAAGCTTTAAATCACCTATAAAGCATGCTTTTCTTGTATTGGATAAGGACGAGAGGGCCTATCCTTAATTATAAATAAAATGGCAGCAAAGCTCTCATCAGACAGAGGAGAGGGGCGAGTGCCTTAGTTTTACTTTGGGAATTTTTGTTCTCTCGATGTCTCTAATTTAATGACTCTGTGGTTGCTTGCATAGTTATTTTTATGGCGTCTTAATACTGTTGAACGACTCTGATTCTTTACACGACAATACTGTCTATTAATAAATGAATGCTCTTTTCCTTTCACTCACAGCGATACTGCTTGATTCTTAGTTCATTGTGGCGTATGTGTCTTCTTGAGGTAGCAAGAGCGTTTATAGTTTCCTTAAGGAGAGGAGGCGTTGTTGAGAATCCATAGTCGAAGGCGCAGAACCATATCAGCAAGACATTTGAGTATTGAAAGGAACTTTATTTCCCTGTTCGTTGGATTGTATACGACTCATAAAGCCTTCCTTCCGAGCCGAGACATAGCATGGTCGAGAAGCTTGTTGTACTGTATTTACAACGCATTCTGGTCCGAACAGAGCATGGCATGAATAAAGCGAATTCCGGATTTAGCGAATTGATATGAACTACAGCATATATTTGTCGTTGAGTCCACAATTCGGAGGTAGAGAACTTGTCAATTGGACCGACCAGCGACAAGCGGAACTAGCGATGTATTAAGGCTATATAATAATGCGTCGGGTCCGTTGAGAACCATTGTTGGAGCGATCGCCGAATTATATATGTGTAATGGACCAAACATAAAGAGCGGAGATAGAAATTGCGACTTATATATGTATTTCGACTTTAAATTACATCAAGCGGAGATATATATATACGTGGGCTTCGGTCCATGATATAAGAGCCTTCATCCATAACTAAAGCCAGCGCATACACTCATCACTAGTGCGATATATTTATATAAACGAGTCTTGCATATGGTAATACCATTGTGATATCTCCATACGCACCTTGTCTTTGGTAAGGTCGTTATAATATATATACAAGAGCCTTTGTTGATAATAAACGTGTCGTGGAAATATATGTATAAAGTGGATATATATATTGTGCGCATAGGTCCTCCAATGGGGTATCTCTTTTAAGAATTCCCTCAAAAGCCACGGTTTGACGTAAGGTGCGACGACGAGTTTTTTTGAAATGAAATATAAGTTTGATGACTGAGGCGCTCAGGCCTGAAGAAAAGGAAATTGACGAAGACATTGAAGAGCTTGTTGGTAGATTAGGGAGATTGTCCCTAACGCCTACACCCCCGCCATCATTAGTGGTATCAGAGCCCACAACTGAAATTGAATTGAATCTCAGGAGCAGAAGAAGGATGGCTTTTAGAGTTGGAAGAGGACGAGGACGTGGTGGAAGAGGACGACCTGCTGCAAATGCTGAATTATTGGAAACAGTGGAGGAGCTGCTGAAGAAGAGGAAGCTGTACAGGTTACTCCTGAGATGAGATTCTTTCAGTCAGTGTTAAAATCCACAGCCAGGCCATGGAACCAATTAGTACCAGTATATCAAGGAGGATTGAATCCAGAAGAATTAATCGACTGGAATAACAGCATGGAGAAATTCTTCGATTACGAAGAAACAGAGGATGAGAAGAAAGTAAAGTTTGTTGTCACCAAGTTAAAAGGCCATGCAACACTCTGGTGGGATGGTGTGCAGGCGGAAAGGAAGAGACTTGGTAAGCAGCCAATCAAGAACTGGAGCCGAATGGTAGCAAAGTTAAGAGGTAAGTTCTTGCCAAGTAATTACCAACAAACATTGTTTAGACAAATGCAAAATCTTAGACAGAGAGCTTTAACAGTAAAATAATATACATAAGAGTTTTATAAAGTGAGTATAAGAGCTGGAGAAGCCCAAGACATAGATGAGAAGGTGGCTAGATATATGAATGGCCTCAGGATGAGATAAGCCTGCTGTCTCCTAAAACAGTAGAGGAAGCTTATCAGATAGCGCTGAAAGCGGAGGAAAAGCTCATAAGGAAGCAGTCTGCCAAAGGGAGAGGGACTTTCAGAGGAAAAGGAAGTCAAGGTGGTAGAGGTAGATCTACAGCACCTAGAGATGGAGCTAGCAGCAGCTCAACCCAGCATGCACCCAGAGAAGGTGATGCAAGAGGCAGAGGGAGTTTTTCCAGAGGAAGAGGAGGCAGAGGAAGAGGCAGAGAAATAAGATGTTACAGGTGTAACAAACTGGGACACAGAGCTTTTGAGTGCCCAGAGAATGCTGACACAAAGCAGAGGAATGCAATTGTTGCTCCAGCTGAAGTAGAAGCACCAGCAGCAGCGGTAGTAGAAGAAGAAAACACACCAGAAAGGGGAGAATCTCTGGTGGTAAATAAAGTTCTACTTAAGCCAGTGAAAGAGGTGGCTGTTGAACCGCCACAAAGGAAAACTTTGTTCAGGACAGTGTGTAAAGTCCAAGGGAAATGTTGCCAGATGATCATTGATAGTGGCAGCACTGATAATTTGGTCTCTACAGAGGTAGTGGAGAAATTGAAGCTGAAGACAATGAAGCATCCAACACCTTATAAGGTGTCATGGTTACAAAAAGGACATCAACTGTTGGTAAGTGAACAGTGTGAAGTGGAATTTCAAGTGGGCAAGTACAAGGATAAGATTGTTTGTGATGTGATGCCTATGGACGTGTGCCACATATTGCTCGGGAGGCCTTGGCAATATGACAGAGGAGCCATACATGACGGGAAGCGGAACACCTACAAGTTTGGAAAAGATGGTGTTAATCATACATTGTTGCCTTTGCAAGAAGAAGATGTACCGGGACAGAAGACTGATCCAAAAACTCTGTTGCTTGGAGGGAAGGAATACTTAAAGTAGATTGAAGAAAATGAGGTAAATTTTGCTGTGATTTGCAAGCCCAAGGTAATATTGACTTCTACTAAAATTTCTGAATTACCCATTGAAATTCAAGAAATGCTGGAGAATTATTGTGATATTATTGTTGATGATTTGCCTAATGAATTACCGCCAATTCGAAAAATCAGTCACCATATAGACTTGATTCCTGGAGCAAGTCTACCTAACAAAGCAGCATATAGAATGACTCCTGCAGAAAATGAGGAAGTTAAGAAATAGGTGCAAGAATTGCTTGACAAGGGGTTAATTAAAGAAAGCCTGAGTCCTTGTGCGGTGCCAACAGTGCTGAGCCCGAAGAAAGATGGAGGCTGGAGAATGTGTACAGATTCAAGAGCCATTAATAAGATCACAATCAGGTACAGATTTCCATTACCCAGAATTGAAGATTTATTGGATTGTTTATCTGGCGCAAAATATTTTTCAAAGTTAGATCTTAAAAGTGGTTATCATCAGATAAGGATAAGAGAAGGGGATGAATGGAAAACTGCTTTTAAGACCAATGAGGGATTATATGAATGGAGAGTAATGCCTTTTGGGCTGTCCAATGCACCAAGTACATTCATGAGGCTTATGAATGAAGTCCTTAAAGAATTCATTGGTAAATTTGTAATCGTATATCTGGATGATATATTAGTCTATAGCAGATCCAAGGAAGAACACTTGAGGCATTTAAATTATGTTCTACAGAAGCTGCAGCAAGAAAAATTATTGTTGAATCTGAAGAAGTGTTTATTTATGAAAGAAGAGCTGGTGTACTTGGGATTTGTTATCTCAGCTGAAGGATTGAAGATGGATCCAGAAAAGATCAAAGCAATTGTGGAGTGACCTTCACCCAAGAGTATTTTTGAGGTAAGGAGTTTTCATGGTCTTGCTAGTTTTTACAGAAAATTTATTAAGAATTTTAGTAAGATTAATGCACCTATTATTGAGACCATAAAGAAAGATAAACATCCATTCAAGTGGACTGCTGAAGCAGAGAGAAATTTTCAGCTGTTAAAGAGGAAAATAACTGAAAAGCCTGTTTTGGTTCTTCTTGATTTTAACAAAACTTTTCAAGTTAAGTGTGATGCCAGCGCAGAAGCAATTGGGGGAGTTTTGAGCCAAGAAGATAGACCAATAGCTTACTTCAGTGAAAAGCTAAATGAGGCAAAAAGAAAGTATTCTTCTTATGATAAAGAGTTTTATGCAGTTGTACAGGCATTAAAGAAGTGGAGGCATTATTTAATGTCGAAGGAATTTATTCGTTACTCAGATAATCATGCATTGCACTTTATAATGCAGCAGCCAAAACTCAGCCAGAGACATGCTAAATGGGTAGAATATCTTCAAGGCTTTCATTTTGTGTTGAAACATATAAATGGACAGTCAAACAAAGTTGCAGATGCCTTAAGTAGGAGGAATATATTGCTGCAAGAAAGTCAAATCCAAGTGTTGGGTTTTGATTTTCTTAAGGAATTATATGAGACCGATTCAGATTTTAAGGAGGCATATGAGGCTTGTAAGAATCCTGTTTTAGCGGACAGAAGCAAGTGGCTGGATTATTTTATACAAGATGGACTGTTATTTAAGAAAAATCAGCTGTGCATACCCAACTGTTCAATGAGAGAAAATTTAATCAAAGAGAAGCATAGTGGAGGACTTGCAGGACATTTTGGGAGAGAGAAGACCTTTGAACAGCTCAACAGATTCTACTTCTGGCCGAAAATGAAATCTGAAGTAGAGAAGTATGTAAGGAATTGTAAAGTCTGTCAGTATGCAAAAGGAAGGAGCCAGAACATAGGGTTGTACATTCCATTGCCAATTCCAGATAGGCCTTGGGATATGGTAAGTATGGATTTTGTGCTAGGATTGCCAAAGACTCAAAGAGGCTATGATTCAATTTTTGTGGTAGTGGACAGATTTTCAAAAATGGCACACTTTATTCCATGTTATAAAACTAGTGATGCTTCTCATATTGCTAACTTGTTTTTTAAAGAAATTGTAAGATTACATGGATTGCCCAAAAGTATTGTGTCAGACAGGGATTCAAAGTTCGTTGGACATTTCTGGAGAACACTATGGAAGAAGCTGGGAACTAAATTAAATTTCATTTTTGCCTATCATCCACAGACTGATGGACAGACTGAGGTTGTGAATAGAAGTTTAGGCAATCTTTTGAGGAGCTTTACTGCAGAGCGTCCAAAGCAGTGGGATCAAGTGTTACCACAAGTTGAATATGCATATAATGATTCACCAAACAGGAGCACAGGACATAGCCCATTCCATATTGTTTATGGAATGCACCCAAGGGGAATATCTGAATTAAGAAATCTGGGAAAAGAAGAAATAAGAAGTGCAGAAGGTGAAGACTTTGCTTCAAGAATGCAGGGAATACATGAGCAGGTGAAACAGCAGCTACAGGACAGCAGCATCAAATATAAAACTAGAGCAGACATGAGGAGAAGAGAAATGAATTTTGAAGTTGGAGACTTGGTTTTAGCACACCTCAGAAAAGAGAGATTTCCGAAGGGAGAGTATAATAAATTAAAATCCAAGAAAATTGGACCATGCAGGATACTGAGGAAATTCTCAGCAAATGCTTATGAGATTGAATTACCACCTGGTGTGGGAATATCACCAATTTTTAATGTTGCAGACCTGTACAAGTATGAGAATGAAGCTGCAGATGATATAGCACAGGATCAAGAAACTCCAGAGATTGACTGGGTGAAACAGTTACCCACAGCCAAGAATTTATAGCCAGAAAGAATTCTGGACAGGAAAGTATACAAGAGGACAAGAGCACGAGAATATTTCCAGCATCTGGTAAAATGGAAGGTACAGCCGATTACTGAAGCTACTTGGGTTACAGAAGACATTCTACAGAAATTGGGCAAATCTGTAGATGAGCTCATGGACAGGAGCCCATGAAGAGTTTTGTCCTCAAGAGTCTGATGCGGGAGCATGTGACTCAGAGGGGAAGAATCTTCCAAATTATTCCAAAAAATCCAAAAAAATTTACAGGCAAGGGAGTGGGGTCCTTTAGCCTGCAATTTCTAGGCTTTTTTAGTTAAAATTAGAATAAATTCTAGCAATAAATCATGCTATTTGTAACAGAGCTTTCAAGCTTTAAATCACCTGTAAAGCATTCTTTTCTTGTATTGGATAAGGACGAGAGGGCCTATGCTTAATTATAAATAAAATGGCAGCAAAGCTCTCATCAGACAGAGGAGAGGGGCGAGTGCCTTAGTTTTACTTTGGGAATTTTTGTTCTCTCGATGTCTCTAATTTAATGACTCTGTGGTTGCTTGCATAGTTATTTTTATGGCGTCTTAATACTGTTGAACGACTCTGATTCTTTACACGACAATACTGTCTATTAATAAATGAATTCTCTTTCCCTTTCACTCACAGCGATACTGCTTGATTCTTAGTTCATTGTGGCGTATGTGTCTTCTTGAGGTAGCAAGAGCGTTTATAGTTTCCTTAAGGAGAGGAGGCGTTGTTGAGAATCCATAGCCGAAGGCGCATAACCATATCAGCAAGACATTTGAGTATTGAAAGGAACTTTATTTCCCTGTTCGTTGGATTGTATACGACTCATAAATCCTTCCTTCCGAGCCGAGACATAGCATGGTCGAGAAGCTTGTTGTACTGTATTTACAACGCATTCTGGTCCGAACAGAGCATGGCATGAATAAAGCAAATTCCGGATTTAGCGAATTGATATGAACTACAGCATATATTTGTTGCTGAGTCCACAATTCGGAGGTAGAGAACTTGTCAATTGGACCGACCAGCGACAAGCGGAACTAGCGATGTATTAAGGCTATATAATAACGCATCGGGTCCGTTGAGAAACATTGTTGGAGCGATCGCCGAATTATATATGTGTAATGGACCAAACATAAAGAGCGGAGATAGAAATTGCGACTTATATATGTATTTCGACTTTAAATTACAGCAAGCGGAGATATATATATATATATATACGTGGGCTTCGGTCCATGATATAAGAGCCTTCATCCATAACTAAAGCCAGTGCATACACTCATCACTAGTGCGATATATTTATATAAACGAGTCTTGCATATGGTAATACCGTTGTGATATCTCCATACGCGCCTTGTCTTTGGTAAGGTCGTTATAATATATATACAAGAGCCTTTGTTGATAATAAACGTGCCGTGGAAATATATGTATAAAGTGGATATATATATTGTGCGCATAGGTCCTCCAATGGGGTATCTCTTTTAAGAATTCCCTCAAAAGCCACGGTTTGACTTAAGGTGCGACGACGAGTTTTTTTGAAATGAAATATAAGTTTGATGACTGAGGCGCTCAGGCCTGAAGAAAAGGAAATTGACGAAGACGTTGAAGAGCTTGTTGGCAGATTAGGGAGATTGTCCCTAACGCCTGCACCCCCGCCATCATAACGTAATGCTCTCAAATGATACTTTCCACGGGTTGGGCAGAGAAGAAGAAGAAGAAGACCAATCAAACTCTGGAGAATAAGGGTAAGACAATGAAGAAGACATGACAAACCAAGATCTAGATTGGATGTCTTGGGGCCCACTTGCACTAGCGGGTGTGTTACACAAGATGCTAAAGCATCCGGAAAATCTCCTAACGAAGTATGACCATGAAAAAATAGTGAGGGGGAGGATCATTTAGACAATTTCTACCTACATTTGCAAACACTTGAGGTATGCTATGATGATGTTGCATGTAGATTGTTTCCGTGTACCTTAGATGACGAGAGCAACTGTGTGATAACATAGTCTTCCTCCGAATTGGAGGGGGTTTAAGAAATTTGTTGATGACAAGACCCACTGCCATGTTATTGAAAGAGTTGGGTAGTCATAAGATGGAGCAAAAGGAAAAAGTGAAAGATTTCAATTAGAGGTTTAACCATATTCTGAATAAGTTCCCAACAAACACTAAACCTCATGACTCCATCACCATCGATTATTACACTTATGCCTTGCCAACCAGCATTACGTAGTTTGTAAAGAGAATTGTTAAACAAACTTTCACATAAATTATGAAGAGGCAATTCCAGTTGAAAAGGACTAACGCACGACTGGAGTCATTATAGATGAAGAACCAACCAAAGCCTCCAAAGACACAATTAAAAGGTCTCAAGCCTCTGTAAGCAAGGCCAAAGAGAAAGAAATTGTTGATCTTGAGAGCTTGACCCATACTATCAAGGCTCTGTCAAATGAGCTGGCAGAGCTGAAACAAAGTTCGAGCGAGACCACCATGAGTAGCAAGCCTCCCAAGTTCAACCTATTCAGAAGGACTACATTCAGCAATGGCAACAACCAACTGGATAAGTATGCGTAGAGATCAAATGTTGTATTGAATATTGAAAGCATGGGAATAAACCAATACTGTTTGTATCATCAAGAATATCATTCCAAGAAAACATGCCCGCAATGGAATCACACCATGAGCATTCTTTCTACACATCTTGTTGATGTGGTACTTGTTGATGAGCAGACCGAGTCTGCAGAAGAAAAACAAGAAACTACTACAACTGAAGAGACTCCAAGTGTGGGGCACACAGTAAACATGTTCAATTGCATACTCACAACCCAAAAGAACATGGCCGACAAACAACCTCTGAGTGATGGTCCGACCCAGAAGCAAACCAACTAGTACAATCTGAGAAGCTAAGGGTCAGCCACTGGACCAGAGTTGACAAAGTAGAAACTCAAAGAAAATCTGTTAAGAAATATCAATCCACCCATAAGCTCAACATAGAACACTAAGAGAAAGTTTGGGAACGAAACTACAAAAAAGTGATTTTGCAAGCAGTAAGAGTAAGACTATCATTCTGGAGGTCATCAAACCAAGACACGCCCCTAGACACTTTGGAAATTTGTCCCACTTTGGATTACAACATAATTGAAGACATGAAGAAGGCTTGCACAAATATCTCAATGTTTGAACTAACAAAGATCATGAGCCAACGAGACATCCTCTTACGTGCACTTGGGCAGTCCACCACAGGTAATGATGCTTCTTCAGACAAGGGATTTGGTATGTCCTCTGGTTCCCTTGAATCTGTACTTAATGCTTTGACAATGGATGAAAATACACTATGCCCTCCATTTCTGTTAACTTTTGAAATCTTCAATTTCAATGTACACAATTTCTTGGTTGATTCCGGTGCATTGGTAAACATAATTCCATTATCTGTCACCAAGAAAATCAATTCAAAATGGGAAAAAAAAGATGCACAAATCATTTAGTTGGACATGACTCTTTTCCACGTAGTTGGTGAACTCAGAGATGTGATTATCTGTTTATCATCTGATGAGCGATTCCACCAATGTATCAACATAGTGATTGTGGAAATTCCAAAAGCATATGGAGTATTTTTTAGCAGAGACTGGTCCAACAAGCTACAAGGGTACTTTGCCACGGACTGATCACATTTATGGCTTCCACACAAGGGCAAAAATAATAAGATCTGAATGAACTCAAAGAGATACATGAAACATATTATTACTCCCTTGAATGGACATAATGAACCAATGGCTTTCGTAGAACTTATCTTTGGAAATTGCTTCCTAGAAACTCAACTGGGGTGTTATCTTGTGCAGCCATCCCCAGTCCCACCAGATACACAGTTGGAGCTCCTTCCTAGTCCAACTGGTGAAAATGACATTTGTACAATTAGTAGTAATAGTAATAATAGTACTAGTGTAGTTCTCAGTCCTTGTACATATGATATGTGGACTTTGTATTTTGATGGTTCCAAAATGTAGGAGGGCTCTAAAGATGGTTTCGTTTAATAGACCCACTACAGAGAAAACATTTGATCTCTAGCCACTTGGAATTTGAGTGCATGAACAACTGCAGAATACGAGGCAATAATCTTGGGCTTGCAAAGAGCCATTGACCTCAACGTTTTGATCCTAAAAGAAATAGGTGACTCAAAAATTATTGTGTGACAGATACATGATACCATACATTGTGTTTCACCTCATCTCAAAATCTATCAACAAGAGGTATGGTGTTTTATTTCACAATTCCAAGATTTTAATATTGTTGTTGTTCCTAGAATGCATAACGTAGCTTCCTATGCATTGGCAAATGCTGTTGCTAGGTTGTCACCATTAAGGGACGTTTTTTTTGTAGAAATTCTATATAAGCCATATGTCCCTCATAAGATCACTAATTTATGTATTTTCAATGATGACCAACAAATACTACACCTCATGGAAAACATTGATGTTTTCAAGGACACAATGATCGATGAAGATGAGCACGAAAGAACATTGCAGGATGCAGCTAGCTCAAGCAAAGGAAATCTCATGTCGAAAAGCGTGGTATCATTGGTAACGTTGTATGACCTACATAACCACTTCTAGGGACTTGTTAATGCTAAAACCCATAGTTCCACGATGTCACACGAGCAGATCAATTTAGGAACAGAAAAATATCTAAAGTTTTTTAATCTTGGTACATGTTGCACACCACAGGAGTGACAAGCCTTTATCCTCTTGTTCAAGCAATACTAAGATGTATTCACGTGGACATATGATGAACTTAAAAGTTATGACACACAAATTATCCAGCATGTGATTCCGATTAAAAAAGGGGCCAAGCAATTTCAACAAAAGCTACAAAAGGTACATCTGACACTTGAGCCTCTCATCCAAAAGGAGTTAAGCAAATTGTTGGATGCGTGGATCAGATACAAAGTGTGACACTCCAGTTGGGTATAAAAATTGGTCCCAGTGAGAAAGAACTTCGAGGAAATCCGCTTATGTGTTGATTTATGAGATTTAAATCATGCCTCAAACAAAGATAACTACCCCATGCCATCTATGGAGCAAATACTACAAACAATATCGGGGTCAGAAATGTTTTCTCTCTTGGATGGATATTCAGGATACAACCAAGTTCTAGTCTTAGAGCCTAACAGACTTAAAACGACTTTCCGCACAAAGTGGGGCATGTTCAAATTTAAGAGAATTCAATTTGGGTTGATTAATTACGGTGCTACATTCCAACGTTCTATGGACATCACATTACATGGATTGATTGGACAGAGCGTAGTGGTCTATCTTGATGATGTTACAGTGTTTTCCAAACAGAGATCTGATCACATACGCCACTTGAAGAAAATTTTTGAGCGATGTCGCAAGTATGGGATATCTCTTAATCCCAAGAAGAGTATCTTTGCAGTGTCCGAGGGTAACCTCTTGGGCCACATCATCACTAAGAGTGGGATTAAAGTAGACCTAAAGAGGGTCAAAGAAATTACACAAATTCCCTTCCCAATGAATAAAAAGGTTATGTATTCCTTTCTAGGGAAAATTAATTTCCTCCGCAAGTTCATCTCTGATTACACTCAAATTTTTAAACCAATATAGGATATGATAAAGAAGGATGCAATAAATAGATGGGACAAAGGGGAAAATAACACATTTTCTTGTATCAATCAAGCTATTGGAGAAGCACTTGCATTATACAGCCCAGGTTTCAACATATTTTTTTTCTCTACACCTTTGCTTCTAACACTTCTCTCGCCGCTATGCTGATGCAAAATGGTGATCAGAGTAATGAGTGGCCTATATCTTTTATGAGCACTAATATTCAAGGACCCGAACTCAATTATACCACCATTGAAAAACAGGCTTATGTAGTACACAAAACGATGAAGAAATTTCGACCTTATCTCTTGAAAAATCACTATATTATCTTTGTCCCCCACCCAACAGTCAAATCATTGTTTGTCTAGTAAGAGTTGGCTGAGAAAAGAGTGAAGTGGATGATTGGTCTACAAGAATATGAATTATAATTCAAGTCAGTTCACACAATTAAGGGCCACAGTATATTTTGGCTAGTAGCAGAAGCAGTGGACGCAAAGGAAGAAGAAGATTTCTCAGGATGGGAGAAAGAAATTGAAATATACAATGTTGAGAGAGCCTCCCCCACTACTGTCATGAACTCTTGGTACATAGATGTGCACCAATACCTTGAGCATGACACTGTGCCCTCCCATCTATCTGCAAGGAAAAAGAGAGTACTCAGATTCAAAGAATTATCTTACCAGCTGGTGCATGGGTTTCTTTTCAGAAAGCACCATAATGGAGTACTTCTCAAGTGTTTGGATGCACATGATTAAGAGAAAATATTGCGTGAACTCCACAACGGACCAACCGAGGGAAATTTCGTGGGTAATACAACAACACATAAAGTCATGTGGGCTGACTTTCACTAGCCTGCATTATTCAGAGATACTCATGCTTACGCTTGAAAGTGTCTGGTATGTTAGAGATGCACCGACAGAAACAAGATGCCATCCACCCCGTTGCAGCTTATTGCAGTGGAAGAACCTTTTCAACAGTGGGGCTTTGATATTATTGGAGAAATATTTTCGAATTCATCAAAGCAACACCACTATATTCTCACTGCCACGAATTATTTCACGTGGTGGACAGAAGTAGTTCTACTCAAACAGGTGAATGATTAGGAAGTCATCAATTTCCTTCAACAAAACATCATTTCTAGGTTTGACATTCCTACTTCACTTGTTTTGAAAATGAAACATACTTTTCATCGCTAAGACTTTATGATTTTGCATTAGAAAATGGTATTATATTGAAACATTCAACTAATTATTATCCGCAGGGGAATGGTCTTGCTAAATCCACAAATAAGAACCTCATCCATATCATAAAAAATACCATATTCTCTTAGCAGAAAAACTAGCACTCTGCTTTGGTAAATGCTTTATGGGTTGATTGAGTCACGCCAAAGCCCTCTCTGAACACCTCCCCTTACTTCCTAGTATATAAAAAAGAAGCCATCCTCCTGCCCAACATCTACTTGCCTGCACTCCAACTTTCGCAAGAATCCCAAGGCAAGCCATGCTTATTAGTGCAACATAGGATGGACACCCTTCACAAATTACAGGAAGAAAGGTTGAAAGAAAAAGAAATATTTTCACTTCATCAGAACCATATCAAGAGGTGGTTCAACAAGAAGTATACAGGGAAGAACAAATTTAGTTTGGGTGACTTAACCTTGAAGTGGGATAAAGCCCCAAGGACAAAGAAAAACAAACTAAGTTTCAATCCCTATAAATTGGGCCATTCACAGTCCACAAAAATCTTGGCCATCACACTTATCATCTTGAATCACTTGACAAGAATATTGACTCTCTCCATGTCAATGGCCAAGACTTAAGACATTACTTTTAACGATGATTTGGGGTTGTGGCTTGCACTATGTACATAGTCTTTTCTTTCTTATTTGTTTGAATGTTTCTTTGTTTTCGTCATGTGAATAAGTGTTGTGCATGAACATGTTGTGGCTTCTTAGTATGTGTGTGGCCGAAATCTAAAGAGTCTTGTGACACTTAAATATTTCGCTATCCTCCTATCCATATTCCTTATGTTGGTTATATCTTTTGGTCGATGAAGTTCTGACAAAAAATACGATCCATTCGTAAGGAGAGTTTTGGTCCAACCATGAACCTATGTCTATTCAGGAAACCTTATGCCTACGATTGGTTTTGTGTTTTAGTGTTTTTATGCTTATCCAATTCGTAGAAGAGGAGAAGGGGACAAATATATACGAGCAAACCTAAATCAGAGGTCTCTATATGCTACTCTAGAGAAACAACCTCTTCTTCTCTTAATAAGTCAAGATCCCTATTCCTCCTGAAAAATGAATAAGTGTTGATGCACAATCATCTTTAAAATAAATAAATAAAGGTGAAAGAAGAGAAAGGCTTCCTGCGCAGAGAGGTGAAGAAAGGAACTCCATCGAGGTACTGTTCAGGCTCGCTAGCAGCAGAGAAATGCTTGTGTTCCTGCGTGACTCCATCGGTGTATTGTCCAGGCTTGCTGGCTACGGAGCAACACCAACGATGAAAAATTATACTCTGAAAATCTTAAGCTCATGAGCTATACTACCCTCCCCAACTCGAAACATTGTGATTTTGTTGAATCTTATGTTGTGTTCAACCAAAAAAGCATAAAGTGGACCGTGTCAATTCATAGGGTAAGTGGGGAGACCAAAGTAATTTTCACGATGAATCAATACTCCCTAAATAACCAAGGCCTTGCACAAAAGAAGTTAATGGAGGCGAAGAAGCTGGAATTCTACCAGTGTGTTGCCAAGTGTTGTAGCTTCTACAACACCCTCCAAAATTTTGGCTTACACTCAATTTTAGAGCCTTCCTTGGTCTTGCATATTGTCGTCACAAACACTGAAACTCATTTCATGAAATTTCTTGAAGTATTTTCTCCCCTTTGCAAGTTGGGTAAATTGTCGTCTTTTGGCATGATTGGTTGTCACACAATGTGTAGAAGCTTGTTCTGATGGTTTCAAGGGTCTATCTTTGTGTATATGAGTTTTTATAACTATGTAAACATCTTTCGTACTCATTCACAAAGTTTTAAGCATTGTCGCACAAGTGTCATCACAATTGTGCCAAAGTTTATATTAAGTGTCGCACTTGTCGTAACTGGTCGTAAAGTTGTCACACAGAGGGAAATGCATTGTTCATGGGTCATGGGTGATATTTTTTGTTTTGTTGTCAATTATTCTAAGTGTGAGATCACAATCAAAGTGTTATCATTGTTCACATTAGTTTAACCAGTCTTACACTTAGTTATTTCTAAGAAGGCTTCCCGAATAAGTAACTTGGCTTCACTCAACCTCCCTGAACTCTACACTATGCAATTTTAGTCATCTAGTTGTGACCTTGGAACTATGCAATGCATAGTTCCTGCCTCCTAGGACTGTTGCATTGCGTAGTTTCTTTGCTCATGCTTTGGCCTTGACCTTCAGAATTACACAATCCTTCCTCTCATCATGGCCTTCACTGCAAACTGCGCAATCAAAAGCCTCAAGCTCATTCCCTGAGCCTCTGAGTTACAAAGTTGCATAGCAGTCCAGCTTCCCTTCTCTCCTAGAATCCTAATATGTCCTGTATGTGTCCATTCCCTCAGCCTATCACACTGGCTCTCAGAACTGCACAACTTTTCCCTCAGTCCTACCTAGACTGCACACTACACAGTCTTAGGGCTCAAGCCTCACCCCTAGTTGCTTGAAATGCGCAACTAAAGAGCCATTGAGTCCTCTACCCTGGCCTGTCACTTGGTTCTGGCTAAGTTAATGGATCAAAATGCAATATCTCAGGCTAGGGAATTTTCAGACTAATGGCATATCGTCATGAATGAATTGCAAATGAAGGTATTTTATCATAATATGGAAAGATGATGAATAAGGAGATGACAGAGGGAAGAATTCTAAAAGACACACTTGTTGCTAAATACACAATCCAATCAATCAAGAAAAGAAAAAGGGATATTAGTCTGCAATCACAACTCAAGACTTAAGATCATTGAAGATTCCTTATCACCAAGTCATATGGAGGTGAAAGAAGAAGCAGACACTCAGCACTCAACAACAACAGTGGCTTGACATTTCCACATCATCATGTAGTCCATGTCAGTAGTGTCATGTGAAGTCATGACATGAGTGGTCACATGCCACACCTTATGGCCAATGATGTAACATATGTTTCAGAAATGTATTGTAAAGTGAAAGTCCAAAGGACATGTGTGGAATACGAAGAGTCATGTAAATTTGAAAAGTCATAGGAAGTCAAACAGTCATGAGGGTAGTCAAAGAGTCACAAGGAAGGGGAAGCATCACCCCTTGGTTATATATACTCCCTCATTGTATGAGCAAAGGAATTTTCACCTTGGCTCCTCCTGTAAAGCATTAGAGAGATAAAATATTTCTACTGGGGAGCAAGGAGTGGCTCCAACACTCCACTATTCGAGTTAGTGGTGTTAATTGTATACATGTGACTTGGAAATTTTACTTAATAACAAAAGCCTTCAAGGCTAGTGTGTTATTCATGCATGGATTATGAATGTTTGTAAGACTATTTTGTGAATGTTTGTACTTCATGTTTGCTTTCACATGTGCTAAGATAGTTGAACTATTTTGGTTGTTTTAGTACTTATCTTATTGAAAATGTGTTGTAATGGTTGTTATTGTTGTCCCATCCTTATGGACTATTTCACAAGATATTAGACAAACCTTTTCATTTGTTTGTTGTGACGATCGTTGCATCCTCTGTCGACTATTCCATTGGATGTTAGAAGAATCTTTCTGGTTCATGTGTGTCTCTTATTGGGTGGTACTACTACCTCTCTCTTAGAGGTTCACTTTCCTCCCCTCTCCATAGTAGAAGAAATTTGACACATTTAAAACTGAACACTCACCAGACACACCTTTCTTTTCGAAGGCACCATTGCACCCCTCTCTCTTGCTAACAATTAGAACCAAGGAAAATCTTTAAGGATTCAAAAACTGAGCCTTTATACCGGATGGGAATCCTACACCAAATAATGTGAGGTATAATTGAAACTTCATATCAGGGAGATCCCCTAAATGTTGGCGAATCTAGCACCGTCAACAAAAAGAAAATGGCATGGGTAGGGTGACACGTATGATGGAAGTTTCCTAGGAAATATGTGAAATAGGCAGAATGATGAAGCAAGAAACAGGGTATCATGTGATACATGGCGACGTGGGCGTCTCACATGATGGTGAGATACCCATGTACCCAATGGGGTGTTGCATTCCATGCACATCGGGGCACCCAAATGAAGGGGTGTGCATGCATGACACATAGTTGGTTGGTCCGACTTATGAAGGGGCGTACACCCAAACAAATGAATGAACAACAATGCCTATAAGTAAAGGATTGTCAGGACGTAAAGTTGGCACCATGGCCAAATGGGTGCCCATGAAAATCGTTGGTGAATTATAGACCGTGTGCACCCAAGTTGTGCAATGCGACAGGTGTGGAGCACGGGCACAACACTTTAGACACATCGGTTGGGTGTTTGGTAGATTGGTTGGACAAAGAGGACTCATGGATGTCACGTAGAGTGCACGACAAAATGTTGAGTGCCTTGGGCATGCCCACACTAAGTTAGCGTGCCCAAGCACCCATAGGCGGATTGTGTGCATGAGCCAGTGAGAAGCGGGTGAGTTGAAACGTCAAGCAACATGATGGCATGATGGGTGTCAAGGCCGAGTCAGGTGGAGGGCATCGACAATATGCTTACGATGGGTATGGGTCGGGCGAGATGTGCAATGAACATGATCAGGCTACATAAGCGGTAGTCAGCATGACATGTAGAACAAGAAAGGGTGAGTTCAATGAAGCATGTGGTAGGGTGACGTGTGATACTTGACGGCTTGGGTGCCCAGGCATCTAATGAGGCATTGCGTGTCAGGAACAAAGCATGTAAGCTGAAACATTCATTAACACTCGATGGTTAAAGTTGTTAAACAATATGTAAAGCTTTGCATGTAAAGCAATATGCAGGGCTTTTCACACAATGAAAGTTCCGCACAAGTCTAATAAATATTTTTAAGTTTCATTTCTTAGCGTGGGCTCGTAAGCTAAGTAAGAGACAACTATTAATTTTACAAATTTCCACATTGGTAATGGAATTATTGAAACTATAACTTTAACATTTTATTAAATTTATGAAATTAATCGTATTTTTTCTAGTTAATCATTTATTTTAAAGCATGTAAACTTAAGCATTTATGAACAAATGGCATTGATTTTTTTCCTTTTTTTAAAAGGAAGGCATGTAAACTTAAACATTCGTTAACCCCAACTGTTTAAAGTTTTTAAACAATATGCAAAGCTTTGCATGTAAAGCAATGTGCAAAGCTTTCATTTCTTAGCATGGGTTTGGGAGCTAAGTAAGAGACGAGTATTACTTTTACAAATTTCCACACCGGTAATGGAATGATTGAAACTATAGCTTTAACATTTATTAGATTCATGAAATTATATTTTTAGTGGTTAATTTAGATGACTATTATTTTTACAAATTTCCACACTAGTAATGGCATTATTGAAGCTGTAGTTTTAATGTTTTATTAAATTCATGAAATTATATTTTTACCAATTAATCATTACTAAAATTTATTTCATCATTTCCTTTCCCAAGCATGTTTAGCTTAAACATTTATTAAATTCATGAAATTATATTTTCATCATTTCCTTTCCCAAGCATGTTTAGCTTTAACATTTATTAAATTCATGAAATTATATTTTTACTGGTTAATTTAGATGATTTCCACACTAGTAATGGCATTATTGAAGCTATAGTTTTAATGCTTTATTAAATTCATGAAATTATATTTTTATCAATTAATCATTATTGAAATTTTTTACAAATTTCCACACTAGTAATGGCATTATTGAAGCTATAGTTTTAATGTTTTATTAAATTCATGAAATTATAATTTTACCAATTAATCATTATTGAAATTTATTTCATCATTTCCTTTCCCAAGCATGTTAAGTGTGGTTGAGTAATAATCTAGGCAAGCCTAAAACCAAGGGTGTCGAGGAGATTTGACCCCGTGGCCTCCCAAATGGCAAGGTACTTAGAAACATGAACTTGACCAACTAAGCTATCCCTTGGGGCTTTTTAATATTAATATTCACATTAACATTAACATTAACATTAATGAATGATAACTTTTCCAGATTAATCACAACACCATTTTAGAGCTCAATGTTTCCTAGTGTTGACTTTTAAAAAATTGTTAAGTGTTATCATTCATCATTATGAATCACAGAAACCTGAGTTCTGAAATAATATTAATATTAAAATTAAAAGTAAAAGATAATATAATATTGTAAAAATTTAGTGTTGTTAAGATTAAGGGATTTGTGGAGAAGAGAATTTAATTAAATTTAATAATAATAAGATCATGTTATATTGTAAAAGTGCAATGATGTTAAAATTGAGAGATTTGAGAAAAAAAATATTAATTAAATTTCATATATAGATAAATATATATATATATATAGATATTCTTTTATTTTTTCCTAGAAAAAAAATTGGTTTTTCTCTCAATGTCAAGATTAGAGTAAGAATGTCACTAATAAACCAATCCACACGAATTACAAAATACTAAACCATTATAACATTTCACCCAACAACTTGAAATAACTCACTAATAAACCAATCCACAAGTATTACAAAGTACTAAACCATTATAACATTTCATCCAACAACTAGAAATAACTCTAACTCCAATTGATAATAATATTAATTAATATATAAAAAAATTAAATATCTAAATATACACGTGTATAAATTGTATATTTAAAATTTTTACCATCATTATTTTATATATATACATATAGTTAAAATGGAAAAAGAATAATACATTGCGTGAAGAATTGCTAAGAATATTTAGATTAAAAAATATATATCTTCCAATATTAAAATGGAAAAGAAATAATACCGTGTGTGAAGAAGTGCAAGTGTTTAGATAAAAGGTATTCTCTAAAGGCAACCGATTGAGTGAGGCCCAGCATATTTTATTTTCAAGGAAAAGCTACTCAATAATGAAAGACGGATTAAGAAATCAAATGGAAACTACTGTTAAAGAACAAGTGGATTAAAGTATATGCACTTGCATTGAAAGTATCTATCTCACATACAAGTGGTGCAAGTGGCACAAGTATGGAATGATGGTTACGTTTAAATTTTATAAAATTATATAATGGTTGGTAACATATATATTTAAAAAGAAACTTGAAAGTAGAATATAAAATATATGTATGGTGTTTAATGATGATGATGGTTAATGTCTGGTGAAATCAAACATTGCTTTATCGGACCTAAAAAAATAAATTATTTATTTTGATTTAAGATTTTATTCCTAATGTTATCTTAATAAGGAAGGAAAAATTTTAAAATCCAGTACATTTATAAAGATAGAGTAAAATAAAAATTTGATATTAAATATAAGAAATATATTTTAGAGAAAAAACAAAATAAAAGAAAGATTTAATGGCTAAATGAATAAAATTATAGTGAATTTTTAAAATTGGTTTAATTCAATCATTTAAATTAAAATTATTAGGATGTTTTTGAATTTCTAATCTGGAGAGTGATGTTAGAGAAGTGTTCACATACTTATGCAAGAATTTTAAGTTGGTCAAAGTAGATAACGTGTTTAAAGTTATTAGAGTGTTTTGCTATATTTGATATTTAAAGTTATTTGAAAGTGTTGGTTAGATGTTCATTAAGGTTAGCTTTGTTTGTTATTTGTTACATGTTATATTTAAAATTATTTGAGAGTGTTTGTTATATGCTATATGTTCATCAAGTGCAATATCTAAAGGTGAAGGGGGCAAACATCCAAAATAAATTTCAAATGGGGACTTACCAATAGAAGTGTGGACTAATATGTTATAAGAGTATTGCATACATAATAGATCTTCATCCTAGGTCTTCAAATGCTTTTGATTGTAACCCCTCAAAAGTTGCACAAAACTTATGTTGATTACTTATGTTTGCCCATATGTCTATGGATTGAATGTAACTATAGACCTCTTCAACTTTGTTTCCATCTTCTCCCATAATGTAGTGCAAAACAAACTGAGAAGTATTGTGTCCCTATCTGAAACGATCCTCCTTGGTGTACCAAAGCGCACCCAAACCTATGCAAAGAACAAGTTTGTTTCTTCTTTCCAATTGGTAGTTTTTTAAAGGGCATCATAACACACATCTTGCAAAACCTGTCAACTAACATGAACAAGTAGTCATGTCTCTTCCTAGTTATTGGAAAACCTCTCATGAAGTCCATGGAAACACCTTCCCGAGGATGAATGGGTAAGAAAGGGATGATATAAACCTTGTTTTTTGTTACTAGTCTTGCTCATACAACAAAGCATGCATCTTCTTATGTAACTAGCTACCTTTTCTTGCATCTTGGGCTAATACACATACCTTTGCAAGTTGACCATTGTTTTCCCTACACCAAAGTGCAATGCAACCTTGGAGGTGTGAGCCTCTTTAGTTAGCTACAAAAAATCACCTTTAAGAACACATAACTTATCCATCATGTAGATTGAGCCATATTGGAGATGGTAGTAAATTGTGTTTTCACTATCATGCACATGACTCTAGCTATGCAACTATTGAAATTCCTCCTTAAAGTCCTCTTAAAGAAGATGAATAAGTCCTACCTTCTATATACGCTTTGGAACCAGATGCTTAGGCAGAGTTGATAGAAGATACAATTTTGTAGAAGGGGTCTAGATTTACAAGATAGGGGCATCATGACATTTGGTAGATTGGGCTGAAATGACAAATTCTAGGAAAGGATAAATGGTAAACTCGAGAAAAGGTGGAGGGAAAATTTCCTCATCTCATTCAATAGAATATTTTAGGGATCAAAAGCCTTCCAAAATGGGGAGGTGATCTAGATTGTATCTTTATATTGTTTTTCATCCATCTCAATACTTTCAAAGTGGAAAAAGTGGAGAAATCAACTCACAGGACCATTTCTATCTATGGAACCCAGATTGGAAAATTGGGCTTTAAAACTTTTTAGGTGTAGTTTGAGGCATCAAATGACATTTTTTGGGGTCAATATTTTTTTGCCTAAGTGCTAAACCTTTTTGCACTATTCTATACACATATACCTTTCCAACGATGTAAGAACTACCTTAATTTGAGTATGTATGCAAAAGTTATGCCACTTGGAAGTTGACCTTCTTGTTTTGACCACCATAATTTGAGGGGATACCACGTTATCCCCAATTATTCATGGAAAAGGGGCTAGCCACATGATCGAAATGAAAAATACTCTAGAAGAGTCCATATTGTAAATCTATTTAAGAGTTGAAGGAATCAAAAATAAGAGGCTTTGGGCCATGTTATAACTGGGTCATTAAGACGAAAAGGGGTTCCATTCTATTCGAGTGCATTTTGTTCCATAGATTAGCAGAGTAGCCAAGTGTGGATTGGGATAGAGAAAACATGTAGGATTTATGCACTATAACAACCCACATACCACATACCTCACTTTTTGTACTTGCATCCATTTTATTTTCAAAGAAAGAGAGCATAGTGGCCTCACCTTCCACTTGGGTTTTCTCTCGAAAGGGTTTCCTAGGTTATATCTTGAGTTAAATTATGGTTTGTGTTTTATTTTGTTGTGCTCTATTTTTGACGTAATTATAATTAATAATACTTTACAGATCCAAAAATCTTAAGATAAATAATCCTTCATTGTGAATTTCAAATTTTAAGCGTAATTGATCAAATATGTTGTTATAGACTATCTAATTGAATATGCATGATAATTTACAAATCATTTTTATCATCCATAATTTACATATTATATGTTGTACCTCTGATATAGTAGTAGGTCAGCTACCAATGCCAGAGCATCTAAAATAATTGTTTTGGGGGTTTTTGGTTTTAATTTTGGAAGACCAATGAATGAAGACAGATGTAGAATTGAAGTAATTAATCCTTTGGGGTATATTAATATCTCAACATAGGGCTGCTATAAGACTTTACATAGTGATATAGATCAAAATAGTGGTGCGTAGAAGACAACAAAAAATATGATTATCACAGTTTCCAGACTGTGAAACAGAACAATCATAAGTAGGAAAACCTTCTAAACTACGTTCCAAAGTTTCAAGGCAATATACTTAAGCTTACATAAGATGCTGATGATTTATTGATTAGAGGGGATTAGCTACACAAACAGTTGCATTAATCCATTTTCTTAATAGATGATCACTTCAGGAGCTTATAGGAATCAATTGAAACACAAATTGTTCCTACCTAGATATCTCTGTAAATCATAAGCATATGAAGAAATACATAATGATTGAAGAACTGGAAAAACTTACAGGATAACACAAAATTGTGTAAAACCAGATTTAGAATCCTCTGCTTTGTATTAAGGTTCCAGAAAGACTGAGTACATCAAGTGTCTGCAAAAGCTTCCTTCAAAGGTGACTTCTAGGTTCAAAGTAGAATTAACAGTCAAGACTTTACAAGCAATGAACTATGAATCTTGAACTTCGAACCATTAACAACTCGAGAAGAGAGTTATTTATACAATAATGAAACTTAAGAAAAGATCCTAAAACTGATTAAGATTTTTAGGAAAAGAAAGATCTTCGTGGCAAGAAGATAGGGGCAGCTGTTTGAACTGCTTCTTGTTGTCCCCTTTATTCAGGCTGTGCTGGCTTTTTGTATGATATTTTTCCCTTTTGGCTGATCACTTGTTTGTATTCTTCACGCTGGCAGATTGCTTCATTTAACCTTTTTACCTGATACTGCTTTAAACTCTGTTTAATATGCTTTGACCTGGTTGAGTGATCTTTACTATGCTCCTTTCTACCTTTATTGCGCATTCCAGTTTACTGTGTTTTTCAACAGTAAATCACTCATATTTGTCTTCAAACTGTTATGTAGGCTTTTGTTTATAAACCTAGAACAACAGTGTTCACCTGCAAAACACAAAAACTGTTTAAGAAAAACAAGGTGACAGAGGAGGTCTTCAATGGTTTTATTTGAGCTTGAAAGGATATCGGAAGGATTCTGGGGCATATCAGAAGGTAAACAATGGCTTTAATGGCTGTAGAGGCATTGTGGAGGTTGCGTTGTGTAAAACAAGCAAAATAGAGAAAAAATGGCTTTTTATGCGTTTAATGGAAAAACAGTTAACTTTTGAACTATCGGGCGAAGGTGAACAGTGGTGGAGCGAAAGAAAGAGTACAGAGGGATTAATTATGGCGAGAATGGCTTAATTATGGTTTAAAACTAGGTTTAACAGAGTTTTATGGTTAAATGGAGGCTTAAGTTAATTCTTCGTTTTAAATTGTAAAACGATTTTACAAAGAAAACCTTTGCAAAATGCATATGGCATATTTGAAAATATATAAATTGGAGCAGATAATGATATCGGGTCCAGGTCTATTCGCATGTCGTAATCGCAGTATGGCGGGGGAAGGCCCATCGCAAAGGAATGCGATAGGGGCTGGATGTGACGTGGAATAAACCATATATGATATGTGATCGGGTCCGGGTCCTAATCGCAGTCTGAAATCACAGTGGAGGGAGGTATATATGTAAGATGGGATTAGCTATGAGGGCGGATGTGATAAGGCGATAGACTATGATATATATTGCATTGGGTCCAACACGCATCGCATATCACAATGGCGAAGGGGAATGCTATTAGTGGGACTTGCGATGGAGGCGGATGCGATGTGGTAGTGAATTGTGATATATAATGATCTCGGGTCCGGACTTCCCTATCAAAGTTAGAGATCGCAATACGTGGAGGGTTATGCTTCAGTTGGGAATTGCGATGGAAGCGGATGCGAAACGGGAATGAAACATGATATATATTAGCCTCGGGTCTAGGTCTATGACATATCACATATCGCAATCAGGGATAGATGCATTGATATGAAAATTTGCGATCCGCGAACATTTGCGATGCGATATTTTAATAAAATACATAGTTTTTAATAAAACTAAGGTTTTGGGGTATGTTATAAAAGGAATTAATATTATACGGGAAAGGGGAATTTTAAGGGTTTAATTCATTAAGTTAATGTTAATATGAAATATGATCGGAAAGGGAAATAGCACTAAGTATAATTCTTTTTCATCAATTATTTGCCTTCGACATATATTTGTTAATACTTAGGCATAAACATATTTTGTGGGTTTTCTTGGTAAAAGGGAATTTAACATGGTAAAAAGGGATTTTACATAGGGTTTTCACTTTTCCTAGGTAAAAAGGGTTTTGACCTTAGGAAAAGGGATTCTTAGTGGAAAATGAATGAATATGAACGTATGAAGGTAGGAAGGGGAAATTAGTGAATATAAGAATGAAAGGGGATGAATGGGAAGTTAATTACTTGATCAAGTAGACCTTCATTTGCTTTGTGTAATTGCCTCATGAGTATAGAAACATGATAAATGTACATTTTTTCCAATGAACCATTAAACTTCTGCAACCTTTCTCTACTTACCCTTTGCTTATCCTATCATTTTTTCTTCACTTGATGGGTGCATTTAAGCTAGCAAACCCTTTTCCTTTCTTCTTATTTAACAAAAGCAAACTATCTAATTCTACCGTTATAACCTCCAAGGGCTCAGATTAAACTGATGAGCACCTTATTATTCTCTACCTAACTACTGATTTGCCAAGATTAAACAGTTTGGCCAGATCTTTATTCTCTAACTATAACATCAAATTTAAAGCATGAAGCAATCAAGATTAAACAATTTGACTGTCATGGGTTGTGGCATTTAAAAACAAGCTGCACACAACCATTATTTTGCAGAAACAGAGTAGTGGCATTTAGACTTGCTCACTTTCAGAGTTTATTTGTTTTCTTTCTACCTAACATTTTCTTTTTGCCTTGATTTTTTAGAGCATCTAACCTAACATTTTCTTTGATATGGACATCATCATCAAGATATTTTCTTTTACTAACATTTTATTCACTATTGTTATGTCCATATCCTAACTTAACATTTTTTGAAATATTCTATCTTATCAAAACCAAAAAATGCTACAACATTGGCTCCATCTGGGGACTACTTTCTCCTGTAGAATGCAGAGAACCTGCAGATCCATGTGCCTTCTCCTTGGGCTATGGAGTCCTTGCTGTAAAAATATCACACTAACATCTTGGAAAGGGAAAGAAAACCAGAGTATTTATAATGAAAACTATTTCAACTTATTAGTACTGAATGTAATGTTTAAGGAACCTTCCATTTACAGGATAAGTGGAATATTGCCCCTCAAGATTCTGCAGCACAAAAGTGTTGTTACCCTTTACTTCAACAATTGCTAAAGGTCCAAACCATAGATTTTCAAATTTTCCATGCTTTCCTTTCTCTTCTCTCCTAGCATCCCATCTTAGAACTAGATCACCTTCCTTAAAGTCCCTTTCCCTAGCTCTTTTGTAAAACAAGGTCTTCATCTTATTCTGATATTTCTGCAATTTGTATTGAACTTCATCTATGTTTTCATTAAGTTCAATAATTTGATTTATTCTTCTTGAAAAATCATCAGGTTCATCTGTTGAATCCTGCAGGAATTTTAAAACAGGGAAGACCAAATTGGTAGGGAAAAATGCATCTTTCCCATAGACTAACTGAAATGGGGATTTCCCAGTTGATCACTTTGGAGTAATTTTGTTTTCCCATACTACATAAATCAAATGTGAATCCCAGCTCTTCTTATGATCAACTAGTGTCTTTTTGTTTACCTTTACCAGACTCTTGTTTGATGATTCTGCAAGGCCATTACCCTGAGGGTAATATGGAGTTGAATGATGTAACAGAATATGATATTTCTAGCAAAAGTCAATCAATTTAACACTAGAAAAAGTTGTTGCATTATCAGTTACAATTTGAGTTGGGCAACCAAATCTAGCTAAGATATTTTCCTCAATAAACTTAATTACTACTGAATCAGTAGCATTTCTGACTAGAATGGCTTCTACCCATTTAGTAAAGTAATCTGTTGCAGTTAAGATCCACCTATGTTGATTACTTGAAGTGGGGTGAATCTCTCCAATAAAATCTAATCCCCATTGGGAAAAAGGTGCTGAAACTATTGATGGAACAAGTGGAAGAGCTACTAATTTTTTTTTACCAACAAACATTTGACAAGTAACACAACCTCTGACCTTTGCCCCTACTTGTAATAACAATGTAGGCCAATAAAATCCTCCCCTCAAAATCTCGTATGTTGTTGCTCTCCAAGAATAATGTCCCCCACAAAATCTTGTATCTGATCAATGATTCCTTCAGTTTCTGATTCTGTTAAACATAATAACAAAATATTCAGTGGATCTTTCCAGTTAAAATTTGCATTTATAATGTAGTACTTGATTGATTTTAACTTGAGGGTTTTATATTGGGTTTTGGAGAATGATGCTGGACACTCAAAATGGATCAAGAAATTTACAATATCTTGATACCAGTTTGACAACAGGAATTTTCATCAATGTGTATTGGACTGATCTACTCTGAAGGTAGAGGTTCTTGTGGATTCTCTCCTCTAGGATGAAGGGAAGGTTCTTGTGGATTCTCCCCTTCTGCAAGGACAAAAGGTTCTTATGTATTCTTCCCTTGTATTTCTAAAACAGAATTGATTCCAAGTACTTTGCAGTTGGATTTAGATAAAATCTTAGCTAATCCTTGACCTTTTACTAGCTTGGTGGTCTTGATAGTTAGATCAAACTCCAGAATTTGAGTGATCCATCTACCTATTTTCCCATCAGTATCTGGTTGGGTTAGGACAATTTTCACAGCACTATTAGGGACATAAGGAATAATAAGTGAATGTAAGACATACATTCTGAATGATTTTAGGGCTTGAATAAGGGCATAGGCTTGCTTCTCAATGATGTCATACTTAAGCTCAGCATCTCTCATAACCTTGCTGAAAAAGGCTATGGGTTGGTCATGGGAATCTTCATTTTTCTGTAAAAGAACAGCAGCAAGGGTTGTTTCAGAGGCAAAAGAGAAAATACTAAATGGCTTGGTATAATCAGGGCTGACTAAGGTGGGAGCTTCAGAGATAGCCCTTTTTATTTGTTCAAATGCACGCCTAAAAGAGGGAGTCCATTTGAATTCATGGTCCTTTCGGAGCATGTCTTTTATATCTTTCACTATCTCTGCATAATTTGGAATAAATCGCCTTAGAAAATTAATCTTGCCTAGAAAAGCTTGAATTTCCTTTCTGTTTCTAGGTAAGGTCAATTTTTCTATGGCAGATACTCGTTTTGGGTCAATTACTACTCCCTCCTTCGAAATTATATGGCCCAACAATTTTCCTTCTTTAACAAAAAACAAGGACTTCTTTGGGTTCAATGATATTCCAAATTTTCTACACCTGTCAAAAACCTTCATCAAGTGCTTTAGACGTTTCTGATCAAACTTAGAAAAAACAGTTATGCCATCAAGATAAATAACCACAAATTTATTTACCTGACCCATAAATGCGATGTCCATAACTCTCTGAAACATTGCTCCAGAATTGGTTAAGCCAAATGACATCCTAGCGTACATGAATGTACCCCAGGGTGTAGTAAAGGATGTCTTCTCTCTGTCAGCTGTATCAACATTTACCTGATTGTAACTTGAAAAACCATCAAGCATAGAAAGTCTTTGTGCTCCTGAAACCATTTGAAATAACTGGTCCATTTTGGGCAAAGGATAATTATCTTTTAATGACGCCTTATTCAGATTTCTAAAATCCACGCAGAGTCTAATTTCTCCATTTTTCTTTCTAACAGGAACTAGATTTGCAACCAAATTAGAATATCTAAGAGGGAGGATGATCTGAGCATTTAAAATTTTCTTAATCTCCCTTTCTACAATTGGCAGAAGGGCTAGATTTATCCTTCTAAGTTTTTGTTGATACGTTTTGCTTCTGGCTTCAGAGGAATCTTGTGATGTATTAAGGATGTATCATAGGTCTTTAAATCAGCGTAAGTCCAGGAAAAAAACGTCCTTATAATTTTGCAATAACTTAAGATATTGAGCTTTGATTTCTAGGTCTAGAGATGCACATATTTTAATGTTTTTGATATCTTTATCAGTTCCAACGTTAAGCTCTTCTATGTCATCTTCTGAAGAAATAGACTGCGGGTTTCGAAAAACATCATTTTGATCGAATAATTTTTCTAAAGGAATGAGTCCCTTTGGAATAAAATTATTTGATAATTGAATAATGTCGTGATTGGCAATTTGGGTTTTAAAATTTGAAGTATCATTTCCTTCTGCATTTTCATTTATTGCAACTCTATCTTCATCAATTTGTAAAAATGAAAAATCATCTATTACCTGCAAAAATGATTTCAGTTGTTCATCATCTTCAAATATTTGCCAATGTTTCAGATTATTTGGGATGGATGGCCTATATTTGACTTGTATCTGATAGAGTACATCAATATGATCAGGAATTTTAAAAGCGCTAGTAGAGACAGCTAAGGCTTCTGCGTGGATATTCTAATCTCTGGGAATATGAGTCAAATTAATAGCATCGAAAATGTTTTCAACTGAATCCCATATTTCATTTTGATAGGACGTAAGTCTTAGGTGCTTGGTCTGGCAAGCATTTTTTACTTGCTTAACAATAAGCTCAGAATCAGTATAAACACTCAAGTTTGAACTTTTAAGCTTTTGGCTAAATTCAATCCTAAGAGGAAAGCTTCGTATTCAGCTACATTATTAGTGACATTGGGTTATATTTTCCTTTTCAGGTGAAATTAAAACTACTCCAGCTCCTGCCCCATCTTTTGTGCAAGAGCCATCAAATAACAATTTCCAAATATCGGTTTGGTTTGGTTCAGAACTTTCAACTAGCTCTTCAATTTTGACTTGAGTTTTATGTTGGTTTGAAGTGAGCTGAAAACAACCAAAGTCTTGATCTATTGCATAAATTAGATGGTTCCTTGACTGGTCATTCTTACAAACAGTATGTACAAATCTTACCCCTTTATATAATCTTAATTGCTCTCCTCCAAAAACAGGAATAGTAGCATATGATATATCCATATGTAGAGTTCCCCCTAGTTTGGCACAACATGACCTAGAAAGGAGCATTCCAAACTTGGGAGGGATATATGTGACAACAATATCAAGTACTACACTTTTGACTGGAATTTGGGTAAGGGTAACCACTAGATCCTTGATCAATCCTAAACAGGGCACCCTTTTAGAATCAAAGGTGTACAGGTCATGGTAGGATTTAATTATTTCGAGTTTCAAATGGTCCATGATAGATTTTGGCATAAGGTTGTGTGATGCTCCGGAAGCAAGCATACAATTGTACAACATGGAATTATTTGTTTTAAGAGTTACATAGAAAGGAGGTACTATTTCATCTATCATGTCCGAACTAGGGCCAAAGACTACTGCTGGTTTTTCATCTTGCAGACTTATGACATCACCTTCTACATCAACCGAGGTATTTTGAATCCATTTAGTGACTTGGCTTTTGTAACCAGGGTTTTTAGAAAGTTCTAACAATGGAATTTGGATCTTAACCCTCTCTAATTCTTTTTCAACATTAAATGCAGTGAAAATGCTTTTGCCAGCTTGGGAAGTATCAATTGGCCGAATAAGAGTTGTTTGAGCTTCAACAGTTTTAGTACGTGGTTCAATTATTGGAGTTTCCTTTGGTGGTCTCCTTGGACCAACCCTAGGCCTAAGATCATACCTCTTGTTTAATTCTGCAATTAAAAATTAAAAAAAAGCATGATATTTAGGTACCTGTGCAACTTCTTGATCTTCTTGAACCTGATTCTGTTGTGAGAGAGGGATGATGGCTATTTGATTGGAAGAAGAATCCATACTATTAATATCTTTAGTAATTGTCATAATATTATCATTAGGTTGTTGATCATCTATCAATAGAGGAGTAGGAACCTGTTGATCATTGTTGGGTCTCTAAAGAATTTGTAGTGGTTGGTTTCTTTTATACTGACCTTGATTTTGGTTTTGGGGCCTAGTAACTGTTTGTTGTATTGTCCTAGGTTGGGTCTCAAGCTTTGAAATCCTATTTGATAGGTTTCTAGGAAGAGATGTTATTTCATCTATTTTTGAGCCTTCTGATTTAGTCTTAGAGGAACTAGAATCTTCTTGAACAGATTTGAGTTTTCTTTGGGCCTTTTCTTCCTTAAGTTTCAAAGAAGTTGAGGCTACCCTATTTGCTTCTACTTCTATAGCATTTGTTTGCATATCTTCAATAGTTCTTGATGTTCTCTCACATAACATAACAACAAAGTCATCATTAAAAGCTTTAGAAAATATAGACTTAGCTGCTGCTATAGGGGGCTTACATTCAGCAGGCATTTTGTGATAGACTTTATTGAATCTTTTGATAAAATCTGACACTGGTTCATTAAAGTTCCTTTTAAGCTCTTCAAATTATGTGAGGAAGTAAATAGGATCCTTTTTCACACCCTATTGATTTTTAAATATGTTTGTAAGCTCTTCCCAATAGCTGCTGGTAATTGCCTAAACCAAATCCTCACATTTCCTTCAAGTGACTGTACAAAAAATCTCATATAAACATTTTCTTGTTCAATATTCATGTTGTCTACAAAGTCTAGGAAAGCTTGAAGATGGTCCTTAGTTGAAGGACCAGTTTCTCCATTGTACTTGGGAAGGTATTTTAAATATCCAGCTGGGAATGCATCAAGGTTATTAGGTAAGACCAAGGCAACATATCTAGCCTGTACAATTGGTCGAAAAGCCATGACAGCAAGTGGTGTATGAGGTGCTTGAGGTGTATGAGGTTGTCTAGGTGGAGTATGAGGTGTTTGTGTGGATGTAGAATATGAAGAAGAAATAAAGGAAGAAGATGGTGTTTGAGGAGCTGATGAATTAGTTGGAGGTGAAGGAGGAGGAGATCTCTCGAAAGACTTCAAAGGAGTCTTAATAACTAACTTTGGGACCTGTAAAGGAATACCTTCTTTTTTTTCAAAGAGAGGATTAGTATATATAGAAAAGGTCTCCTCAGATTGTTCAAGAGAAGAAGCTTCAGGTTGGTCAAAAATGGAAGGGAATGGATAGGTGGTAGGAGATATGAAATCTGTGGGTTTATATTCTGGTAGATTAACACCCAAATCAGATTCAGTTTTAGGTGATCCTGGTGGTAGTTTGGGTACTGGATGAGATTCTAATGAATGAATAAGGTAGGCTGACTTAAAATCAACTCCTTTATTTAGAAGTTCAACAATCCTAGGTGATAAATGGGAGTAATCAAGATCAGATGGGATATTACTATAGGGGTCAAATGATTCTAATTCTTCAAATTTTAGGACTAAAGAGGAAGAAGAAGAAGGTTGGTGTCCCCTTTTAGATCTGGCTTCTCTCAGGATCTTTTCAGTGTTGGGTTGTGTTATATTCTTTCCACGTAGTTAACAGAGGGTTTGAAGGGCACCCGTAACCCCACTTTATGGGTTCCGTGGCAGCACCCCGGAAAATTTTGGTTTTGAACCCTATGTTAGGTTGGGCGGACCCACCTATGGTTTTGTGCATGATTTTCACACATGTTTTTTGGATGCGATGGTTTTCGGTCCATGGTATTGGATGCTTCGGCATGTATAAATATGTATTGTAACATTGAAAGGAATATAATGAAAAATCAAGCTGGTAGTCTCCGTTTTGGAATCTAGGGGAAACTCTCTGTGTATATGTGTTATGATCTCGCATTGTTTATTTTCTGTGTTTTAGAATTCGTATGTAGGTAATTTATGTACAGGGTTAAAACCTACATTTGGTATTGGAGCTGTTTTGGCTTCAAGGGGATGCCTTTGTTGCTGAGGGGTTTCGCTCGAGCTTGTGGTAAACCCTGTTCAGTGGGAGATATGTGAGATCGATTCTAGTGTTGAAAGAAGATGGCGAGCAGTGGAAAGATAGAGATCGAGAAATTTAATGGTCAGAGTTTTGAGTTGTGGAAACTCAAGATGGAGGATCTGTTGGTGGATAAAGATCAGTGGATCGCGGTAGATCCAGGTAGTAAACCAACAGGGGTGTCCGATGAAGAATGGAAGAAGTTGGATCGGAAGGCAAAGAGCACAATACGATTGTGTGTCTCAGATTCATTATTGCTGAATGTATCAGGGGAAGATACAGCGAAGGCTTTATGGGACAAGTTAGGGACTTTGTACCAATCGAAGTCTCTGGTGAATAAACTGTTCCTGCGGAAAAAGCTGTATAACCTAAGGATGAAAGATGGAGACTCAGTGACAGAACATATGAACGCATTTAATACTGTAGTAAGTTAGTTACATCTGTTGATATTAAAATTTCAGATGAAGATAAGTGCATCATTTTGTTTTGTTTTCTACCAGATTCGTGAGATAGTCTGGTTATTGCAATAGGTAGCAATGCAACTGCCTTGCAGTTTGATGAAATAGTCTTAGCCTTGTTGACGGAGGAGATGAGACGAAAAAAATGGAGAGCCAAAGTGGTGATGCCTTGTTTGTATGAGGACGGTCCTAGAATGGAAACAAAAATAAGTCATCGAGTGGGAGATCTAAATCTAGAGGGAGATCTAAATCTCCAGGAAAACCTGTAAAGGTGGTGTGCTGGAAATGCGGAAAGGAAGGCCACTTCAAAAGGGATTGTAAATCTAAAGCTCCTAACAAAGGAAAGGGATCTGATGAGGCTCCTTATGCAGAGGCGAAAACCACCTCAGATGAAGGTGGGGATGTGTACTTGGCTTCTTCAAGTACACATGTAGATCATGAGGCATGGTTGATTGACTCAGGTGCATCCTTTCACTTCACTCCCCATAGAGAGTGGTTCTATGAGTATGAGAAATATGATGGTGGTGATGTCTTCTTGGGGGATGACAGGAAGGCTAGAATCATTGGTCATGGAAAAGTAAAGTTGAAGCTGCAAGGTGGAAGGGTTAGAACACTTCCGGATGTTCTGCATATTCCTGCATTAGCCAGAAATTTGATTTCTGTTAGCAAGCTGGATGATGCAGGTGTAAAAACAGTGTTCGAGAAGGATAACTGTAAGATGGTTCGGGGAGCATTGGTATTGATGCGAGGAGTTTAGATTGGAACTCTGTACAAGCTACCAGGTAGCACTATTGTTGATGGTTGCAATAGTTCTGTGGTTCCTGAAAGTGGAGCATAAAATCTAGTGGTCTCTGGAGAGAAGACCATGTTGTGGCATCAAAGGCTTGGACATATTGGAGAAAAGGGCCTTCAGATACTTCATGGTAAAGGTATGGTAGAAGGTATAAGTAATAGTGTTAGAGTCGGTCTGGTCAGTCCTCCGCCAGAGATCAAAACTCTTTATGCATTTCATTTTAGGTGTCCTGCTCCATTCACTCAGCTGCATTCCGCTAGGGGGCATGCCATAATCTGACGGAAAAGGTCATGCTAGTAATTTCCCCTCATATCCGACTCCTGCTAGCTTAGGTCTTTGGTCAATGATCACAAAACTCCATGACAGTCAAGGTCTGGTCCTTTAATGGGCAAAGGTCATTTTCGATCATTAGGTCTAGGGATTTATCAGTTTGGTCTTTAAATATGTCCAGTAAAGCCATGCAGGCTAGAGAGAGGCCCTTACAAAATAATGATTCACAGAGTTTCATCGTCATATTGATAAACTTCCACTGTTCTTCAAAACTCTATTTTGAAGAAAAGTCAAACAGTGTCATTGGTGATAAAATTTTCAAAGAGATTGACAGTTGATTTCTCCAGGTGCAGTCATGGTTTTCGTGGCCAAATGCCCTGTCATGCAATCCCTGCAAAGAGTGCCGAAAATTTCATCATTTGAGCTAAAATTTCAGAGGAAAAGTGAAAATCAGGGTGGTTTTAAGTCAGTGAAAAAGTGTCAAAACATAACATTAGAAAAATGGGGTTTTGAAAAAGAAAAATTTAAATCATGACCTCCAAGTCTTTATACACAAGTTTACATCAAAATCAAAGTCATTGTGCAATCAAAGGCATAGGGAAAACATTGCAAAGTCATGGAGTGTGCATCGTGCGTTTTGGAGCAAAGTTGGAGGCGGTTTCAGCGCGCGGCGCATATAGACTGGGGCGCGGCGCACACACAGGGCGTGGTGCACACAAAGCCCGCCCGCAGTGCAATTTTCTAAATGGTGCGCTGCACACCCAGGGCACGACACACTAGGTTTTTCACGCGGCGCACACAGACAAAGGGCCAGAAACGTGCCAAAACTACCTCAAATCTTTTGTGGATTCCCATCAGCTCGAGAGGTAGGCTCTATAACATCAATGGTTCCTCAAATTATGTAAATTATATAGTGGTGTATGCCTACGATTGAAATGCAACAAAACTCATAAAGCAACCACAAGAAAACACAAAGGGCCATTTTTGCTAGGGTTGTGTAATTGTGTTGTTGATGCCAAGGTCCTATTTTCCCTTACCATTTTTCCTTATTCCCCCATGCCATTTTTCCTATTATCACTACCCTAAAACACTACCAAACCCTATTCCCTTCCCCCTCCTCCTATTGGTCAATACAAACCCCAAACCCTACCTTGTCAAACCCCCTACATATCCCTAAACAAACTCCCCCCCATAACCCCTATTCCCATCACATTACTCCCTTTCTAATACTCCCTTTGTTTCAGTGTTCCCCTTGGTGACAGATATCACAAACAACACCCAGCTTCACCATCATCAAAGGGTAGCCTAAGTACAGTATATAAACAGCAGTCATGGCATCTGAGATTTCATCAGAGTATGAGGTGGAAACTCATAGTGATACAACTTCAGGAGAACAGGCCCCCAGGAGGCATCACAAGAGTGGCAAACATGTCAAGGATGAGCCAAACACCCTCACTGAATTGTAGGCATGCCCACTTGCTATGTCATGTTTCCAGCACCTAGCATGTTTTGAATTTTGTCAAAGGGTGGCTAATGTTAGAGTTCATCATGAGTTGGCCCGTCTTTTTGTGCTTCACCTACATGGAGGTCAGTCTATCTTGGCCAGGGTCACCTTCACATTGACACCCAAAACTATCTCAGTGGCAACAGGCATACCAAATGTTGGAGAACAGTGGCATAAGAAGAAGAAGGTGGATAGGAAATACTATGAGCCTTACATTAAGGCCAGTTGTTTGAGGCACCTCACAAGAGTCTTCCCATTCAGATATTTGAAAGATGAGTATGCTCCACTCATGAGGTTGATCATGAAGTACTTCAGCTGTGAGGGGAGGTTCTCTCGTCTATATGCCTATCACATCAGGTTGCTCATGCACTTTACCAAGGTGCAGATGATGAACCTCCCATTTTTCATTTGCAGGAACATAGAGAGGATGAACAATTTCATGCAACATAAGACCCCTCAGCAGCAACTTAACAGTGTTTATCACTTTGCTCTTATCCGAATTTTGGTGGATCATCAGTTGGGATTGCAGGGCATTGCTTGGGAGGACTTCATCTCCCGTGACTTCTTCAGCACTCCACAGGTAGTATCAGAGGCAGAGCATGAGATAGGTGGTCCTTCTCATCAGTATGAGCGCCATGAGACCGCTACTATGCCAGTATTCATCACCTATCAGAGAGGCAGTAGACATTTGTTTGCAGCGGCAAAGCGAGTGTTATCTCCACCCGGGGTGGAAGGGGCCTCGCTTCCTACATCGACGACACAGGAACAGGACAGAGGTAAGGAGCCAATGCATGATGAGGGGCCTTCAGGTGAGCCATCAGGTGAACGAGAGACAGAATTCGTTCTCCTTCATGATGATGAGACAGATACAGAACCGACAAATGCAAAGCTTAGAGAGATCATCCAGGAGCAGCAATCAGAGATTGAGGCCTTATCCCTTGACTTGGAGAGGGCTAAGTGGAACATGAAATACCTGGAGCAGAGGAACAAACAGCTGGAGGATCAGCAGGTGATTATGGAGCTACAAAACATTCGTGAGCATCGCCAAGCTGCACAAAGGAGAAGAGTTGAGCTCACATCATTGGAGCAAGAGATCAATGAGGATCAGGAGGCCAATCTCGAGAGAGTTAACATGCACTTGGAGAGGCTACTGGACAAGGCTGACAAAGACCATGCCTTACTGAGACACATGGCCTTCCATTATAGGGCACGAAATATGAGTGTAAAGGCCCGGATAAAGAGCTTGAAGGCAAAATTGAGCAAAGCAACAAAAGAGGCAAAAGAGCAAGATCGGCTTCGAACCTTGGCTGAAGCTTCTTTGGCACAGCATAGCACTTCATAGAGGACCTCTAGCCCAAATTTCAAGAAATTTGGGGAAATTTTGGTCACATGACAATTTTTTGGGCAAAACACAGGTTTTTTCTCCCTGTGCGGCGCGGCGCTAAATATTGGGAGCTCCAAATGAAGAATGGTTTGCATTTTTGGATTCAGCATGAAAAATAACGACTAATGGTGCTTGGACAAGAAATTTGGGCAAGATCTGAGTCTCCAGGAGGTCAAAAACACCCAAACAATGACCTCTATGCCCCTATTTTGACACACAGGAAGTAGTCTTGGGAGAATGAAGATTTGGAGGGGCAAATAAGCACCAAATTCAGAAATTCCACTTGGGTTAGAAAGTAGACAGGATAGGCTTTCCAGAAAGAAAACTTGGGTACATTTTGGACTCCCGTAAGTGCCTCAAAACAGGCTCCAAAGTGGCGCAGCGCACACAGAAAATGGTGCGGCGCATACAGGAAAAAAGCCTAATTTTACCTCCGTTTCACGAAATTTTGATTCACGACTTCTCCAAGTGGGCCCGCTCATCTACATTTCAGTTTTTTGGCACCTAAGGCGGCATTTAAAGTATTTTCACTCCAGATTGGCTTCTATCCAAGTGGCAAAGGAAGGCAAACGGTCACCCAAGCCATTTGTCATGTTTGTAACGTTGCACCTGTAGCTAATGGTTGGCTTTCCACTTCCATTTTGTAATGATTCGAGTAACTCCCCAACCCCTGGGCGTTCTATCTCTTCATGGCACATTCTATATATTGTATGAAAACTATTTGCAAAACGTTGGTTGGCTTGTAATTTTTGGGAGACTGTGGGAGAGAAACTCAGTTCTTCATTGTATATTTTGACAGAGGATTAATGAAAGGCAGCGACTCTGTTTCATGAGATTCATGTGGTTGTGAGTGTAGAAAATGTGTCTCTTATGTTTCATATGTATTTCATAATGTTTCACAGTTCATTTCATATTCATTTCCAGTGAAATTTTCTAAGTTAGATAAGGTAGAATTCATTTTTATTGCTCTGCCCGTGGGAAAATTTCATGTTCAGTGTTCTTCTTCTGTTGAAAATGATTCATGTATTTATTCACTTTTCACCCTCCTAAGCAATTCCTCCATTCCGCGTTACTTCAAACTAAATTGTTAGACTTTCCACCTATCTTGCCTCACGAAGTAATCTGTGCCTTTGTATTAAATTCTCTGCTCACTGCTGTCCGTTGGTCCCATACCATCCCAGAAACTCAGTCATTCATAAAAAATTGCTTCTTGTATCCATATTTACTTACTAGCCTAAGATCAATATTTCACTATTAGTCATCTCAAACCATTCCATTTACTTATTCGCTGAGTGTGACTCGGAGAGAGCCCTCTCCTGTTCTGGTAGGGCTAGCTACTAGACCGAGCGTGGTTTGTGGTTACCTTGAATTTTGCCTTCCTTCAGCCTAAGGCAGATTTAGGTGCTAACATAGTGGCGACCTGTTGTGCTCTACAACAACCCCCCATTTCATATCATTTTTATTTATAAATATTAACATATGAAATGGGTCCCTTTAAAGTTTAATTGGTATCAATATTTTTATTGTTCAAAAAGGTCCGATAATCAAATGAACTCATTTTATAAAACCCTTTTGAAAAACCCATTTAAAGAAATAAAGCAAATCTTTGTCATTGCGATAAAGCAATCGCAAGATCGCATATCGCAATGACATAATAAATATAAATAAGCGGCACATTGATTTCCGCCGATGCGATATCGCAATCGGCGATCGACAATACTTCATGCACACTTTAAAGCGCCCCATGCCATTAGCCCCAATGCGATGCGAAATCAGCGATCGGATATCAGCGATAATCTTTACTTAAGTCTTAATGCGCTCAAAGCTTTTCCCCCTGATGCGATGCAATCGACAGTCGGCAATCGGCAATATCCAATGCACATCATTAAGGCGCACAAGTCATACCCCCGACGCGATCCGATATCGCTATCGGCGCTCGGCGATACACTATATATGCACTTTATAATCCTCATTCTCCCGACGCGATGCGATAAAGCGCAGTTTTCAATTAAAAAGCCGTTAAGTGATGGGCTATCACAATTCATTCATATTTAAAGCTTGATCGGTTAAGCAGTCATTTACCTGCACTCAACCGCCAAAACACCCGCTGCACGCTTAAGTTAATCATTTAGCCGAATAACGCTATAATGGGCATTTAAGGGATGACAGGTTTTAAACGGCCAATTAATGAGATCATAAGTCTAAAAATCTTCCCATGGATTGTGTCCGCGCCCATTTTAAAGGCTAATCCCTTATTATGCACCTATTCATATATTCTCATCACTTGCAAGTTTTCATTGCTATCTCTCTGTATTACGCACATTTGCCTCTCTGTGAGAATCCATCCGAAAGAGAAAACTCAAACAAAATGGGGAAGAAATCTAAGAAGACCACGGGCGCTTCCGCTACACCAGTTGCAGGACAAGCTGCCGTAGACAAGAAGAAGGGCTTAATTTCTGATACTATGTGTACGGGTCTCACCAGAGTCACTTGGCAAGGCACTTACAATTTGATTGAAGCCGAACAACCAGTGAAGACAGTAACAGAAGCTAGTGTGGATTTATTTCGGAAGTCTGAGAGCACCCTCAAAGATTTGGCCGACTCTTTCCTTCACAGGATAGCGGCCAGGGAGCAAATTCTCCCATACACAGACGTTGTGCGATGGGCGATTGAAGAAATCCCAATCTTGGACAGAACTTTCAGCACCAGAGATGGGAGGATTTTCGGATCATTCAAGGCAGATGATCTAAGGCAAATGTATCATTTGCCCGAGCCAGAGAAGGTATATAACAAGGCGTTCCTGGAGAAGTTTGCAAGCGATAATGAAGTTGAATCCGAACCCATCAAGGATTGGAGACAAAATCCGGCCAAGCACAAACACGAATCTTCCGGTAAGTACTCGGTTGATTCTCTAGCTTCTCCTTATTGCTATGCGGGAATAATGATGTGTAGACTATGGGGATTGCATGACTCTGCTAATTTTACTATAGAAATGGTTCCTCTAATGGAGGCAGCAGTGAACAGTATAATTATGGATTGGGCCACTATTCTCTCGGATAAACTAGCCGTAGCTGTTCGTGATTTTAGAAGTAAGACTGTTGTCACTGAAAGGAAAATTCCCCCATTCTATTACAGTGCATATATTTTAGATACATTATGTTTTAATTCTGAATTTCCCGTCCTCGGTTGGAGGTGGACTGCGCAAGACCCCTCACCCATTCATATATATCACCAGAAATTGTGGAAGTCTTCTTACAAGCACCATCTGTACCAAATCTGCAATGGTTTTATGGTGCCCATTTATTATTCTATTTTTGATAAACCCATTCCCAAGATTTCCTATCATGCTTCGTTTGATTTACCAGCGGTAGCAAGTTGGTTTGGAGAAGAGAGATTTACCTATATTAGAGTTTTCGGCAGCCAAGCCGACCCACATGTTCTCCCTCTGTACATTCCAGATAAACTGCTAGCAAGAGAAATCGCTTATCAGATTATGGCTGAAAGTACTACACAGACTCTCAAGAAAGAAAAGAAGAGGGGCTGGCCCTCTTTTCCCTTGAGATGTGGTGTTTATACGCTGCATGATCTCAAACATGCAGAAAAGGAAGCCACAAAGATTCAATCCTTAACTCTAGCCACTATCCCAAATAGGCCATATGATCCAAAGAAAGTTGCCTATACTGCATTAGAACAGGCCAAATTGACAAAGTTTGAGCATAAGGAAGATATGTTTGACGACCTGTTCATTGCGACCGAATCAATAGGCCAGGCTAGAGAACTCGCTAGGATGAAATACAATGATGAGGGGTTGACTGAGTTCAATAAACTTAGAGAACAGAGGTTGCAAACTCTGCCTCTAGATTTACTAGCAACGACCCCAGCGACATCATCAAGCGAGTCTGCTCGGCAACAGTCAAAGGAACCTCCTGTTATAACAAAAGATCATAAGAAGGAGCAGGAGGAAAAGCAGAGGAGAGAACAAGAAGAACAGCAGAGAAAAGAGAAAGAGGAACAGCAAAAGAAAGAACAAGAAGAATGGCAGAGAAAAGAGAAAGAGGAACAACAAAAGAAAGAAAATGACGAAAGACAGAGGAAAGAAAAAGATGAACAAATGAAGAAAGAGCATAAGGAAAGGCAACAGAGGGAACAAGATGAGCAACAAAAGAAAGAGCAGGAAAAAGAGCGGAAGGAGTCCCAAGCCGAAAAGGAGAAACAGACCACCACTGATGTTAATGTGGACACTACCATAGATCCCAAATTGCTCCAGGAATGGCAGCAGTTTCATTCCATCATCAGTGGCTTGGAATGTTCAAAAGATACAGACACTTCCAAGACAAATGACACACAGGACATCACTTCACCTCAGGTTCTAAGTGGAACCAGCGGCCCACCCATTTCTAAGGATGTTGAGGTAATTCCAAAGGACCCCTCCGATCAAATCATTCTCCAGGTAGAAGATATTCCTCCCTTGGATGTTTTCTACAGCCCGAGGCATAGAGCAGTTGTAAAGCGATCAAGGAAAAGACGAAGGACTGATCAACCTTCTATCTTTCCAGAGCAAACAGTCACAGGTAATGTAGTATGGAAGGAGGAATTGGACCCCTCCGATGACCTAACAAAGCTGTCACAGTATGCGGGAGCCTATTCGGCGGCAACAATCGACAAGGCATCAGAGGTAAGTCTTTTACTGAAGACTAAGGACCAAGAAATTTTCGCATTACAGGCAGAGTTGGCTGAATCAAAGCAGAAGGCAGAGCAAGCAGAGGAGCAATTGTTGGCACAACAGCAAATGAACGATCAATTAACCCAGCAATTGCAGGAAGAAAGGCAAAGGATCGACCTAAGCGCAATCCAGAAACAAAAGGAATTGTCAGAGGCATTGGCACAATTAAGAGCAGCGAATGAGCAAATGATGAAAACAAAGGATGAGCAAATCGCTCAATTGTCATCGCAGCTCGAAAAAGCAAAGGGCACTTCACAAGTGGCAGAATTCAGAAAGGAAGCATCACTAATCAACAGTGCATTGATATCCCAGATTAGGCTCCTGTGTCAACAAATCGCTCAGGCAGAGCCATTGTGTGAGCTAACGACATCCATAAATCAGCAGGTAGAGAAGGCCAGAAATGAGTTAGACCAGGCCGAAGAGATCATAACTGGATATCTTGACTGGCAAGATTCTGATCAAGGGAGAGAAGCAAATTTGCCCAAGATTTCAGAAACATATAAAGACATACTTTTCACAGAATGGCACACTCAGGTGATGAAAGCAGAAAGGGCAGCTTCAAGGTGTAAATCAACTTCCAGCAATCTGGTTGATCTAGTTAACAACACTCTCTACTTAGCAAATATGATTTCCCAATGTACACCAGGAAAGATGACAACAACAAATACATTGGAACAATCGTGCTATCCTGATTTAGAGGAGAAAGGAAGATTAATCGCTGGGATTAATACTTTAACTATGGATGCATATTGGCTTTTCCTGATTAAGCCGCATACACAGAGATCCGCCCTTAAGTGTTTAACAGATGCAATCGGGTGTATAATTCCCGATATTCAGGATGCCACCTATGCCGCCCAGCTCAGTTCGCGCCTCAACAAACCCCCTGAAGTAGAGCCAATGCTTGCGATAAGTCAGCTCAGATTCAAAGGAAAGCAACCAACTTGATGAATCATGCTCCCGCTTGCTAGATCGCTGGCCAAAAATAGGATCAAAAGTTATTGATGCCAATTAAGTAGGATTTCTGTTTATTAGATATTTAGATTAGTTTAGTATTTATAGACCCTTTCGTTGTTTTGGAAAGGGTCGTAAAGTTTTGTAACAGACTTAAAAGACTGAAGTTTGCACTACTGTGCTTCAGTCAATATTCTTTTATGAAACTGGGCCAATTGTTCTTAATTTAACAAGGAAGCTTCTTTATGCAATTGTGCACTATTGTCGTTGTTGAGAATGTTTTTGCGTTGAAGGAAGAACTACAAATAGCGATTGATATTTGGGAGTGTCAAGCAGCTCATATGGTATTTCTATCTATGTCTGAATTCATTCCTTTTATATGAATTGTTATGTGATTATTCTTGCTATTGTTGATTATATGCATGCGCTGTAACAACAGATCTTTATTCATTCCACTATTGGATGTTTTATGATGTGCCTTTTCTTTTAATCATGCGTATGACAATGATATAAATGATAAAGTGTGGTAATTTCGCTTTAATCGCTTTGCTTAACTATTTAGGCACAACAATCTTGAATGAATTAATATCTATGTCTTAAAGATGGAGTCATCTATATGCCTGTCTTTAGACACAGACCATCAAACGCTACGCTTTAGAGCTCAATAAGTCCCCGGGATAGATCGTAGTTATTATATTCTTGCTGATAGTTTTAGTTATTCGCTTACCGCTAGCATACTCTATAAGTCATTCATTCATCCCGTTTATCTATTTTTGGGAAACTGGTCCCACTATCCCCAGTCGGAGCCACTATTCCAAACGGAAAAGGAGCTGTACTAAGGTCCGGACCGGGTGGTTTCCCCAATGTTGTTGCAGCGATTTTCGAGGCTTCAACACGACCATACTGGGGACGAAAATGATTTACTTGTAGATTGTCTTGCCCCATTACATATCTCAAGTTCAGATCTGATGGTTGATGGTGGACAACAATCAGATAGAAGATGGCTGAAATCATTCACCTGGCGACTCCATTCACTGAAGAATCCAGCAATCTGTACTTCATGGTGACTCCACTGCAGAGAGGTCAGTAGGTTTGAGATTGTCAAGATGGATCGGGTTGCAAGAAGATACGCTCCCATGAGCCGAGATCACATTCCAGGCTTTCCAAATAAGATTCCAAAAGTAGATTGGTCAAGGAATTTGCCTACGTTTAAAGATGATGGTAAGAAGGACGCTGCTTTACATCTAGTTTGATTTCACATGCATATTCGCATGTTGAAGGTTGATTTTCTTGAAGATTGCTTAATGAACATATTCATGGCCACTCTAGAAGGTGAAGCCCAATCTTGGTATGAAAGTTTTCCGCCTGCTTTTATTTACTATTTAAAGGATTTTCATGCCATGTTCATTGAAAGATATAAAGACTCTTATTCATCATTAAATCTAGTTCATGACTGTTGCAAACATGCTTCTACTTTTATTGAAAGCCTTGAAAAATACTATGAGGATGATAATTTTATGGATGATGAGATCATGGAAGCCCTGGATGAAAATCCCTTTCAGCAGTGTAAAGACGATCATGAAAATTTGCAGCATGATCAAGATTGTAGTACGGTGGAAGAGGAAATAATTTTTCATCTTGACAGTCAACAGGAATTACATGAAATGGATCAACAGTATGAGGAATATTTATATACACCTTCACTTGAAATTAATGAAGACAATCACTGTTTGAGCGAAAGGAAACAAAAGGTCTTATCTCCTTTGTCTGAAGACGAGATAGGTCAACTCTTGCACGGTTATGTTCCAGCTCAAGCTAAAGCGGATTTGCAGTGCACACATGGTCAAGAAAGTGTTGGTGAAACTTCTTCCTCTTTTGAAAAGGATGACAGTCTGGTGAACAACTTTATAGATCAGCAGGTTGAAGAATTCCATATGGTTGAAAGTGATGAAAGAAAAAGTGTCGTTTCAGATATGTCCATAGAAGAAGACAGCATGCAGGGAAGTCCAATTCTACTTTCAGAGTGTGATAACGTTAAGTCAACCCTTTCAGATCCAGATTCAGATTATGGTGACCAAGAAAACCTTGTACTATGTCCCATGAAAGAGAACTTTGCTGCTGAAATCATCTGGGATGAAGAAGACAGAGTTTTGGATCCAAATGTTCTCATGTCATCAGAACACAGTCTTCATGAAGAGGTAATCCAGTCAGCTCATGAACAACAAGATGAGAATTTTGTTCAAGTAAGTGAAAAAGGTTCCTTGGATGAATCGTTGGTAGATGATAGAAATGTCATGCTTGGGTTTCAAGAATCATTTGAAGTTTCTTTTCTCATGATTGATGAATGCAAAGAAAATCTGGCTGTCATATCATATGAAGGCGACCTACAATACATTCAGGCTACCGAAGAGCAGAACATTCAAGATTGTCTTTCAGATTCTTCCTCTTATGTCTCATGTTTTGAAGTGTTCTTTGAAGAGGAGATCTGCTCATCTACTTGTTCAGAATTTTTTGAGGACCAGGGACATACTCTTATTGAAGTACAGTGTGAAGAAAGATCAGTATCAAAGGAGAAAGACACCTTTCTCTTTCAGCAGGAGGTCAATCTTCATGTTTTTCAGGATCCAATGGCAGATTTGTTGCAGTCAGCAGTGAAGGTGATTATTGCAGTATTCAGTGATGAAGGGGATCATGGTCAATTATGTTTTTGGAGGCCCAGTTACCAGTATCTGTTGTTGACCAGAAGATATGATCTGGAGAATCAATCAAGGAGGCATCTACTTGATTGGTTACATTGGAAGACACATTACACATGATTGTACATATTGCATTAGTACACAGGTGGCTGTCATCATGATTTGAAACCCTCGAATCTTGATGGACTGCTGCCATTGAATAAGTTTTGTCAGTTCTTGTTTTAGTTAAGTCAGTCATGAGTCATTTCCTTTTGCATTGAGTCGGTTTTTTCAGTCATGTTGGTTTCATAATTAAGTCGGTTTAAGTCAAGTTTCAGTCAATAAATGAGTCGAAGTCTTGTGTTGTTTGTCGAAATAATGACTCCATAGCCCAATGGACGAAGGCACTGTCTAGCTCTTCCAGAGATCTGCTGTTCTTGGCACCTCCAAGGAGCTACCATCCCCCATTGGAGCCAATGTTAGAGTCGGTCTGGTCAGTCCTCCGTCAGAGATCAAAACTCTTTATGCATTTCATTTTTAGGTGTCCCACTCCATTCACTCAGCTACATTCCACTAGGGGGCATGCCATAATCTGACGGAAAAGGTCATGCTAGTCATTTCCCCTCATATCTGGCTCCTGCTGCCTTAGGTCTTTGGTCAATGATCACAAAAGTCCATGACAGTCAAGGTCTGGTCTTTTAATGGACAAAGGTCATTTTCAATCATTAGGTCTAGGGATTTATCAGTTTGGTATTTAAATATGTCCAGTAAAGCCATGCAGGCCAGAGAGAGGCCCTTACGAAATAATGATTCACAGAGTTTCATCGTCATATTGATAAACTTCAACTGTTCTTCAAAACTCTGTTTTGAAGAAAAGTCAAACAGTGTCATTGGTGATAAAATTTTCAAAGAGATCGACAGTTGATTTCTCCAGGTGCAGTCATGGTTTCCGTGGCCAAATTCCCTGTCATGCAATCCCTACAAAGAGTGCCGAAAATTTCATCATTCGAGCTAAAATTTTAGAGCAAAAGTGAAAATCAGGGTGGTTTTAAGTCAGTGAAAAAGTGTCAAAACATAACATTAGAAAAATGGGTTTTTGAAAAAGAAAAATTTAAATCATGACCTCCAAGTCTTTATACATAAGTTTACATCAAAATCAAAGTCATTGTGCAATCAAAGGCATAGGGAAAACATTGCAAAGTCGTGGAGTGTGCATCGTGCGTTTTGGAGCAAAGTTGGAGGCGGTTTCAGCGCACGGCGCATATAGACTGGGGCGCGGCGCACACATAGCCCGCCCGCAATGCAATTTTCTAACTGGTGTGGCGCACACCCGGGGTGCGACGCACTGGGTTTTGCGCGCGACGCACACAGACAAAGGGCCAGAAACTTGCCAAAACTCCCTCAAATCTTTTGTGGATGCCCATCAGCTCGAGAGGTAGGCTCTATAACATCAATGGTTCCTCAAATTATGTAAATGATATAGTGATGTATGCCTACGATTGAAATGCAACAAAACTCATAAAGCAACCACAAGAAAACACAAAGGGCCATTTTTGCTAGGGTTGTGTAATTGTGTTGTTGATGCCAAGGTCCTATTTTCCCTTCCTTACCATTTTTCCTTATTCCCCCATGCCATTTTTCCTATTATCACTACCCTAAAACACTACCAAACCCTATTCCCTTCCCCCTCCTCCTATTGGTCAATACAAACCCCAAACCCTACCTTATAAAAACCCCAAACCCTACCTTGTCAAACCCCCTACATATCCCTAAACAAACTTCCCCCCATAACCCCTATTCCCATCACATTACTCCCTTCCTAATACTCCCTTTGTTTCATTGTTCCCCTTGGTGATAGATATCACAAACAACACCCAGCTTCACCATCATCAAAGGGCAGCCTAAGTACAGTATATAAACAACAGTCATGGCATCTGAGGGTTCATCAGAGTATGAGGTGGAAACTCATAGTGATACAGCTTCAGGAGAATAGGCCCCCAGGAGGCATCACAAGAGTGGCAAACATGTCAGGGATGAGCCAAACACCCTCACTGAATTGCAGGCATGCCCACTCGCTATGTCATGTTTCCAACACCTAGCATTTTTGAATTTTGTCAAAGGGTGGCTAATGTTAGAGTTCATCATGAGTTGCCCCATCTTTTTGTGCTACACCTACATGGAGGTTAGTCTATCTTGGCCGGGGTCACCTTCACATTGACACCCGAAACTATCTCAGTGACAACAGGCATACCAAATGTTGGAGAACAGTGGCATAAGAAGAAGAAGGTGGATAGGAAATACTATGAGCCTTACATTAAGGCCAGTTGTTTGAGGCACCTCACAAGAGTCTACCCATTCAGATATTTGAAAGATGAGTATGCTCCACTCATGAGATTGATCATGAAGTACTTCAGTTGTGAGGGGAGTTTCTCTCGTTTATATGCCTATCACATTAGGTTGCTCATGCACTTTACCAGGGTGCGGATGATGAACCTCCCATTTTTCATTTGCAGGAACATAGAGAGGATGAACAATTTCATGCAGCATAAGACCCCTCAGCAGCAGCTTAACAGTGTTTATCACTTTGCTCTTATCCGGATTTTGGTGGATCATCAGTTGGGATTGCAGGGCATTGCTTGGGAGGACTTCATCTCCCGTGACTTCTTCAGCACTCCACAGGTAGTATCAGAGGTAGAGCATGAGATAGGTGGTCCTTCTCATCAGTATGAGCGCCATGAGACCGCTACTATGCCAGTATTCATCACCTATCAGAGAGGCAGTAGACATTTGTTTGCAGCGGCAAAGCGAGTGTTATCTCCACCCGGGGTGGAAGGGGCCTCGCTTCCTACATCAACGACACAGGAACAGGACAAAGGTAAGGAGCCAATGCATGATGAGGGGCCTTCAGGTGAGCCATCAGGTGAACAAGAGACAGAATTCGTTCTCCTTCATGATGATGAGACAGATACAGAACCGACAAATGCAGAGCTTAGAGAGATCATCCAGGAGAAGCAATTAGAGATTGAGGCCTTATCCCTTGACTTGGAAAGGGCTAAGTGGAACATGAAATACCTGGAGCAGAGGAACAAACAGCTGGAGGATCAGCAGGTGATTATGGAGCTACAAAACATTCGTGAGCATCGCCAAGCTGCACAAAGGAGAAGAGTTGAGCTCACATCATTGGAGCAAGAGATCAATGAGGATTAGGAGGCCAATCTTGAGAGAGTTAACATGCACTTGGAGAGGCTGCTAGACAAGGCTGACAAAGACCATGCCTTACTAAGACACATGGCCTTCCATTACAGGGCACGAAATATGAGTGCAAAGGCCCAGATAAAGAGCTTGAAGGCAAAATTGAGCAAAGCAACAAAAGAGGCAAAAGAGGCAAAAGAGAAAGATCAGCTTCAAATCTTGGCTGAAGCTTCTTTGGCATAGCATAGCACTTCATAGAGGACCTCCAGCCCAAATTTCAAGAAATTTGGGGAAATTTTGGTCACATGACAAATTTTTGGGCAAAACATAGGTTTTTTCTCCCTGTGCGGCGCGGCGCTAAAAATTGGGAGCTCCAAATGAAGAATGGTTTGAATTTTTGGATTCAAAATGAAAAATAACGACTAATGGTGCTTGGACAAGAAAATTGGGCAAGATCTGAGTCTCCAGGAGGTCAAAAACACCCAAAAAATGACCTCTCTAACCCTATTTTGACACACAGGAAGAAGTCTTGGGAGAATGAAGATTTGGAGGGGCAAATGAGCACCAAATTCAGAAATTCCACTTGGGTTAGAAAGTAGATAGGACAGGATTTCCAACAAGCACACTTGGGCACATTTTGGACTCCAAAGTGGTGCGGCGCACACAGAAAATGGTGCGGCACATACAGGAAAAAAGCCCAATTTTACCTCCATTTCGCGAAATTTCGATTCACGACTTCTCCAAGTGGGCCCGCTCATCTACATTTTAGTTTTTTGGCACCTAAGGTGGAATTTAAAGTATTTTCACTCCAGATTGGCTTCTATCCAAGTGGCAAAGGAAGGCAAATGGTCACCCAAGCCATTTGTCATGGTTGTAACGCTGCACCTGTAGTTAATGGTTGGCTTTCCACTTCCATTTTGTAATGATTCGAGTAACTCCGCAACCCCTGGGCATTCTATCTCTTCATGGCACATTCTATATATTGTATGCAAACTATTTGCAAAAGGTTGGTTGGCTTGTAATTTCTGGGAGACCATGGGAGAGAAACTCAGTTCTTCATTGTATATTTTGACAGAGGATTAATGAAAGGTAGCGGCTCTGTTTCATGAGATTCATGTGGTTTTGAGTGTAGCAAATGTGTCTCTTATGTTTCATATGTATTTCGTAATGTTTCACAGTTCATTTCATATTCATTTCCAGTGAAATTTTCTAAGTTAGATAAGGTAGAATTCATTTTTATTGCTCTGCCTGTGGGAAAATTTCATGTTCAGTGTTCTTCTTCTGTTGAAAAGGATTCATGTACTTATGCCCTTTTCACCCTCCTAAGCAATTCCTCCATTCCGCGTTACTTCAAACTAAATTGCTAGACTTTCTGCCTATCTTGCCTCACGAAGTAATCTGCGCCTTTGTATTAAATTCTCTGCTCATTGCTGTCCGTTTGTCCCATACCATCCCAGAAACTCAGTCATTCATAAAAAATTGATTCTTGTATCCATATTTACTTACTAGCCTAAGATCAATATTTCACTATTAGTCATCTCAGACCATTCTGTTTACTTATTCGCTGAGCGTGACTCAGAGAGAGCCCTCTCCTATTCTGGTAGGGCTAGCTACCAGACTGAGCGTGGTTTGTGGTTACCCTGAATTTTGCCTTCCTTCAGCCTAAGGCAGATTTAGGTGCTAACAAATAGCTCTCTCGATTTTGATTTCTGTGAAAATTGTGTATATGGGAAGCAGAATCGGGTGAGTTTTCCCTCTGGTAGTAAGAGGGCAAAACAGATATTAGAACTTGTGCACAACGATGTGTTTGGACTTGTGAAGGTTCCATCACTGGGTAAGTCTGTGTACTATGTATCATTTATAGATGACTTCATAAGGAATACATGGATATATTTCCTTAAGAAGAAATATGAAGTCTTTGACAGGTTTAAATAATTTATGGCTCTGGTGGAAAACCAGATAGAGAAGAAGATAAAGGTGTTGAGGACAGATAAAGGTGGAGAGTTTTGCATTAAGGAATTTGAAGAATTCTGTAAGAAGTGTGGTATAGCATGGAAAAAGACTACTCCATATACACCTCAACAAAATGAGGTTGCAAAAAGAATGAATAAGACATTGATGGAAAGGGAAAGAAGCATGCTCAGTGGTGCCGGGTTAGGACAAGAATTCGTGGCAGAGGCGGTGGATACTGCATGTTACCGAGTCAATAGGTCACCTTCATCAGCATTGGAGGATAAAGAGGTATGGACTGGTAAGAAACCCTCTCTTTCACATCTGAGGGTATTTGGATGTGATGCATATGTACATGTTCCAAAGGAGAAACGAACCAAGTTGGATAGTAAATCTCAGTGCATCTTTATTGGGTATAGGGATGGTTTAAAGGGTTATAATCTTTGGAACCTAGTCACATGGATGGTTGTGTACAGCCGAGATGTGGTGTTCAGAGAGGTGAAAGATGTTATTAAACATGAAGTCCAACGAAAGGAACCTAAGAAGATAGAGTTTGAGCTAGAGGAGGAAGAATCAGACTCTACAGCAGAGGAGGAATCAGAATATGAAGAGCCACAAACTTCGGTTGTGAGAAGATTAGTTCGAGAAAGAAGGCAGCCTGAAAGGTATAGTCCATCTACTTTTTGTTCAAATTTTGCTTTATATTACTGATGATGATCCGAGAATTGTGAAGGAAGCAGTAGATTCAGAGGATGGAAAACTCTAGAAAGAGGACATGGTTGATGAAATGGCATCTTTGCACAAAAATGAGGCTTGGGAACTGGTGGAGTTACCGGCTGGAAGGAAACCCATTGGCAACAAATGGGTGTTCAAAAAGAAGACAAATTCAGAAGGAAAAGTGGAGAAATACACAGCTCGGTTGGTAGCAAAATGTTATTCCTAGGTGTCGGGAATTGATTTTGGTGATATTTTTTCTCGTGTTGCCAAGGTAACTTCTATTAGATTACTTTTATCTGTTGCTGTTGCTTTTGATTTTGAGGTAGAACAGATGGATGTGAAGACATAATTTCTTCACGGCGATCTGGAAAAGGAAATCTACGTGAAGCAACTTGAAGGCTTTGCAGCGAAGGGTAAGAAAGAACTGGTATGCAAGTTAAAGAAGTCTCTATATGGGTTAAAACAGTCACCAAGGATCTGGTATCAGAAATTTGATACATTTATATGGGGACTTGGCTTCACCAGAAGAAAAGTAGATCATTGTGTGTATTTTAAATTAATTGGTGACCGTGTTATTTATCTGGTCTTGTATGTGGATGATATGTTGTTGGTTGGAAATGACGAAGAAATTATCCAGGATTTGAAGACCCAATTGTCCTCCAAATTTGACATGAAAGATCTTGGTGCTGCAAACTATATTTTGGTCATGGAAATTAAAAGAGGCCGGGCAAAGATGAAGCTCTAGTTAAACTAGAGGAAGTATGTCGAGACAATACTGCAAAGGTTTAACATGCAGGATAGTAAACCGGTGAAGGTTCCTATTCCTATATGTGTGAGGTTATCTTCTGAACAATGTCCCAAGACACAAGAAGAGGAAGAGGACATGTCCCGTGTTCCATATGAAAGTGTAGTCAATAGCCTGATGTATGCAATGGTCTGTACTAGACTAGACATTGCACATGCAGTGGGAGTATTGAGCGGTTATGTCAAAACCAGGAAAGGAGAATTAGACAGTAGTGAAGCAGGTTTTCAGGTATTTGCATGGCACTAGTGATTATGGTCTGTGCTACCAAGGAAGACCAAGATTGGATAGAGTGTTGGATATTCATGGCTTTGTTGATGTAGACTGGGCTGGAGATCTGGATCAGAGAAGATCTACAAGTGGGTATGTGTTTAACCTATTTGGAGGTGCAGTCAGTTGGATGAGTAAGAAACAATCTGTAGTGGCACTATCAACTACAGAGGCAGAATACATGGCAGCCACTCATGCAAGCAAGGAAGTAGTTTGGTTGCAGAGATTGTGTTCAAGTATGGGGTTAGTACAAGGAGCTATAAGGATAGACTGTGACAGCCAAAGTGCAATTTTCTTGGCAAAGAACCCCACATATCATTCAAAGACAAAGCACATTGATGTTCAATATCACTTTGTGAGGGATATGATAGAAGACAAAAAGGTGTCGCTGGTAAAGGTGGACACTTTGAAGAATATTGCAGATGCATTGAAAAAATATGTGAGCTCTGAGAAGTTCTCTTGGTGTAGAGAGACAATGGGCATTCAGGGCTGGGAAAATGACTAAGCTAACTTGTGGCCCCCTGTGGAAAGAAAACAACAAGTGGTAGAATGTTGGGTTGTGTTATATTCTTTCCACGTAGTTAACAGGGGGTTTGAAGGGCACCCGTAACCCCACTTTATGGGGTCTGAGGCAGTGCCCTGGAAAATTTTTCTTTTGGACCCTATGTTAGGTTGGGCTGACCCACCTATGGTTTTGTGCATGATTTTCACACATATTTTTTGGACGTGACAGTTTTCGGTCCATGGTATTGGACACGATGGTTTTCGGTCCATGGTATTGGACATGATGGTTTTCGGTCCATGGTATTGGATGCTTCGGCATGTATAAATATGTATTGTAACATTGAAAGGAATATAATGAAAAATCAAGCTGGTAGTCCCGATTTTGGGATCAAGGAGAAACTCTCTGTGTATATGTGTTTTATGTGTTATGATCTCGCATTGTTTATTTTTTATGTTTTGGAATTCGTATGCAGGTAATTTTTGTACAGGGTTAAAACCTACATTCAGGATCTGACAAAGGACTAACGATGTCACCTTCTGAACGACATCTGGTATGTTTATAAGGTGCCAGCTTGGGAGTGTGGAGTTGCCTAGGTGAATGATTTTAACCTTCTAAATCCTTTAATCACCTTTAAAGGAAAAGAATGAATGAATATCGTTGTCCCAAGGGAAACTTGAATGAAATTCGAATCCCTGGCAATGGCGCCAGTCTGATGTTGTACCTCTAAGATAGTAGTAGGTCAGCTACCAATGCTAAAGCATCTAAAATAATTGTTTTGGGGGTTTTTGGTTTTAATTTTGGAAGACCAATGAATGAAGACATATGTAGAATTGAAGTAATTAATCCTTTGTAGTATATTAATATCTTAGCAGAGGGTTGCTATAAGACTTTACACAGTGATATAGATCAAAATAGTGGTGAGTAGAAGACAACAAAAAATATGATTATCACAGTTTCCAGACTGTAAAACAAAACAATCATAAGTAGGAAAACCTTCTAAACTATGTTCCAAAGGTTCAAGGAAGTATACTTAAGCTTACATAAGATGCTGATGATTTATTGATTAGAGGGGATTAGCTACACAAACAGTTGCATTAATCCATTCTCTTAATAGATGATCACTTCAGTAGCTTATAGGAATCAATTGAAACAAAAATTGTTCATACCTCTATATCTCTGTAAGTCATAAGCATATGAAGAAATAAATAATGATTGAAGAACTGGAAAAACTTACAAGATAACCCAAAATTGTGTAAAACTAGATTCAGAATCCTCTGCTTTGTATTAAGGTTCCAGAAAGACTAAGTACATCAAGTGTCTGCAAAAGTTTCCTTCAAAGGTGACTTCCAGGTTCAAAGTAGAATTAACAGTCAAGAATTTACAAGCAATGAACTATGAATCTTGAACTCCAAACCATTAACAACTCAAGAAGAGAGTTATTTATACAATAATGAAACTTAAGAAAAGATCCTAAAATTGATTAAGATTTTTAGGAAAAGAAAGATCTTCGTGGCAAGAAGATAGGGGCAACTGTTTGAACTGCTTCTTGTTGTCCCCTTTATTCAGGCTGTGTTGGCTTTTTGTATGATATTTTGCCCTTTTGGCTGATCGCTTGTTTGTATTCTTCACGCTAGCAGATTGCTTCATTTAACCTTTTTACCTGATACTGCTTTAAACTCTGTTTAATATGCTTTGACCTGGCTGAGTGATCTTTATTGTGCTCCTTTCTACCTTTACTGTGCATTCCAGTTTTACTGTGTTTTTCAACAATAAATCGCTCATATTTGTCTTCAAACTATTATGCAGGCTTTTGTTTATAAACCTGGAACAACAGTCTTCACCTGCAAAACACAGAAATTGTTTAAGAAAAACAAGGTGACAGAGGAGGTCTTCAATGGCTTTATTTGAGCTTGAAAGGATATCGGAAGGAGTCCGGGGCATATCAGAAGGTAAACAATGGCTTTAATGGCTGCAGAGGCATTATGGAGGTTGCACTGTGTAAAACAGGCAAAACAGAGCAAAAATGGCTTTTTATGCGTTTAATGGAAAAACAGTTAACTTTTGAACTATCGGGCAAAGGTGAACAGTGGTGGAGCGAAAGAAAGAGTACGGAGGGATTAATTATGGCGGGAATGGCTTAATTATGGGTTAAAACTGAGTTTAACAGAGTTTTATGGCTAAATGGAGGCTTAAGTTAATTCTTCATTTTAAATCGTAAAATGATTTTACAAAGAAAACCTTTGCAAAACGCATATGGCGGATTTGAAAATATATAAATTGGAGTGGATAACGATATTGGGCCCAGGTCTATTCGCATATCGCAATCGCAGTATGGCGGGGGAAGGCCCATCACAAAGGAATGCGATAGTGGCTGGATGCGACATGGAATAAACCATATATGATATGTGATCGGGTCTAGGTCCCAATCGCAATCGGAAATCGCAGTGGAGGGAGGTGTTACACTAAAAATTGTCACCATGACTATTTGCAGTTAGTATGGCTCCATCAACTGTCATACTTTCCTCCTTGGCAAGTCTCATACCTCTGCTCCTCATGTCAAACTCCAAGAAAGAGAGAAAGTCTTTAAAAATCTATATAACTCTGGGTACGCAGTTTCTCTTAGCCTTACCTGCGTGTACGCACCTCAAGTTCACAATACTTGCGTACTTGTACGCTCTGTCTGTAAAGGGGTGGGTGCGTACTCCTGTAAAGGTCAAAAGGCGCAAGTTTTACTCCAAAAAATTTACTTGTGGTCGATTCTAGAGCATTCTAGAAGATGGTTTGACGTGTATTGAGCGCCTCCAGATGGTTCATGTATCCCTATGAAAGAGGAACTTATCCCATCAAGAGGGGAGCTATCCCATTGAAAGAGGGGCTTATCCCATTCATGGTGGACCTGATTAACTTCCTCCAAAGCATTATAAATACAGGCATTGGGCCAGAGGGAGGAGAGGTTGAAAGCTGAAGATTCCTAAGGGTAGATGCTACTGAAATTAGGACTCCCTTATAGAGCTTGAGAGGAGAGATTCCCATCCTTTCTTAGCTTCATTTGGAAGTGGGTGAGCTGATCAAAGTAAAGGAAAACTCTTGCTGGACCCTGGGAGGGACCTGCACAACACCAAGGCTCAGGTTGTAATGGTTTCTTTTGTTTCCACTTAATACAATTAAGCTCACTTTTCTCAACAGATTGTTATACATGATTTGTTTCATATACTCCTTGGTCTGTATGATGAATATGTGTTATTTTATAAGTTATTCAGGTGCTATGTAATCTTTTGGCTTGTTAGTGAATGCAGGTTTCGAAGAGAAGGAGGAGCTCATCCGGATCAGCGAGGCTGGACTACTACAAAGCGTTGGACTAAAGGTATGTTATAAACACCTGATTACTTGTATTCTAAACGCATATTTAGGGAAAGATAGTGTTTAATTGTCTTGTTTGTTACTAGAAAGCCTTAGCTTCTAGGGAGGTCGGTTTTGTCCGCAAAATTGACTCTTTCCGCATGACAGGAGGTATATACGTCGGATGGGATTTGCGATGAGGGTGGATGCGATATGGCGATAGACTATGATATATATTGCATCGGGTTCGTCGCACATCGCATATCGCAATGGCGGAGGGGAATGCTATTAGCGGGACTTGCGATGGAGGCGGATGCGATATGGTAGTGAATTGTGATATATAATGATGTCAGGTCCGGACTTCCATATCGAAGTCGGAGATCGCAATACATGGAGGGCTATGCTTTGGTTGGGAATTGTGATGGAAGCAGATGCGAACGGGAATGAAACATGATACATATTAGCCTCGGGTCTGGATCTATGACATATCTCATATTGCAATTGGGGAGAGGTGCATTCATATGAAAAGTTGTGATCCACGAACATTTGCGATGCGATATTTTAATAAAATACATAGTTTTTTAATAAAACTAAGGTTTCGGGGTATGTTATAAAAGGAATTAATATTATACGGGAAAGGGGAATTTTAAGGGTTTAATACATTAAGTTAATGTTAATATGAAATATGATTGGAAAGGGAAATAGCACTAAGTATAATGCTTTTTCACGAATTATTTGCCTTTGACATATATTCGTTAATACTTAGGCATAAACATATTTTGTGGGTTTTTTTGGTAAAAGGGAATTTAACATGGTAAAAAGGGATTTTACATAGGGTTTTCACTTTTCCTAGGTAAAAAGGGTTTTGACCTTAGGAAAAGGGATTCTTAGTGGAAAATGAATGAATATGAATGTATGAAGGTAGGAAGGGGAAATTAGTGAATATAGGAATGAATGGGGATGAATGGGAAGTTAATTACTTGATCAAGTAGACCTTCATTTGCTTTGTGTAATTGCCTCATGAGTATAGAAACATGATAAATGTACATTTTGTCCAATCAACCATTAAACTTCTGCAACCTTTCTCTACTTACCCTTTGCTTATCCTATCATTTTTTCTTCACTTAATGGGTGAATTTAAGCTAGCAAACCATTTTCCTTTCTTCTAATTTAACAAAAGCAAACTATCTAATTCTACCCTTATAACCTCCAAGGGCTCAGATTAAACTGATGAGCACCTTATTATTCTCTACCTAACTACTGATCTGCCAAGATTAAATAGTTTGGCCAGATCTTTATTCTCTAACTATAACATCAAATTTAAAGCATGAAGCAGTCAAGATTAAACAGTTTGACTGTCATGGGTTGTGGCATTTAAAAACAAGCTGCACACAACCATTATTTTGCAGAAACAGAGTAGTGGCATTTAGACTTGCTCACTCTCAGAATTTATTTGTTTTCTTTCTACCTAACATTTTCTTTTTGACTTGATTTTTTAGAGCATCTAACCTAACATTTTCTTTGATATGGACATCATCATCAAGATATTTTCTTTTACTAACATTTTATTCACTATTGTTATGTCCATATCCTAACTTAACATTTTTTTTAAAATATTCTATCTTATCAAAACCAAAAAATGCTACAACATTATACAGTGGGTATATTTCTTTTGAATATAATGTCCAATGTAAACTATAGCAACAACTACAATGAATTACTTATATAAATTGAGCTAAGATTTAAACAAGTGCTACATAGTAGCTTCTCCTCACATTTTCGTTTAAATGTAGTTACATTAAAGTGAAAATATTGAATTCAAGTTATTATTAAGGTTTGTAATATGGTCTATTTATATTTTATTGATTTGTAAATTGAGATATTTTGTTATTTTGGAATTTGGTCTATTTAGATTTTACTGATTGGTAAATTAAGATATTTTGTTATTTGTAATTTCACATTATGGTAGTGGAGAATCTAATCCTACCCAACAACCATAATAATGTTTTATTAGTCCCTAACATGAAGTATAAAAGTCTATTTCCATGAACATTTTCAATAACTATAGTTGTTTTTAAAAAATATATTAGATATTTTATAGCTTATCATATTATTTTGCAAAATTAAATAATTATGAGCATATTTTAGTTAAAGAAAACATTTTTGTTTGTTTTGAAAAAAGATAGAATTATAAAAATTTAATTGGTAGAAACGTATGAAAATATCAATTAATAGTAGTTGAATATTATATAACAAAAATAAAAAAATAAAAAAAATGTATGTTTCATTTAAAAACAAAATTAAATAATTATGAAAATATTATAATTAAAGAAAACAATTTTTAATTTAAGAAAATATAATTAGTAAAAACATACAATTAATTGTAATTTAACATAACAGGATAGAAACACTTAATATAGTGGTCAATAAGTCATAGGTCCATGCATGTATATGAATTTATGGGTTTACCACAACAAAATCTTTACGTAACTAAGGTACTATATAATTTTTTTAATATTTATTATAAGAGGTTATTAAGTTTTACTTATATTTAATAATTAAATTTTATATAAATTTAAATATTTTATAATTAAATTTTTGACCTATTGGAATTTGTGTTAATAGATTTTTTAAATGGTTAATTATAAAAAAAAAAGAGGTCAAATAAGTTTAATGGTAGTATTTGACTTGCTTCCTCTTTTTGAGTAAATTTGATTTTAAATTATATAAAATTTTGTGAATAAGAGTTTCATGTATATGCAAGGAACTTTACCATAAAAAATTGTTCAAGATATTAAATGAATTTTAGACCGATCTATGTAGAAAATTATTTCAAGTTGGGTTGGGATAAAAAAGGATAAAGTGTATTTCATTTTTTTCTAAAATTTTGGATCAAATAAAAAATGGTGAAAACATATTAGAATATGTTGAAACTATGCTAAAAGTGAAACCATTCTCAATACAAAACCATAATCTTCATTGAATGGTGTTGGATTCCTCGCCAAAAATTAATATGTTTTATATAATTACTAGCCCACTCCTTAAAACTAAGCTAGAATCAAGGTTTGACGTGTATTTATTATGATAGAAGTTTCCCTGAGCTAGCTTGTGGCAATAACTCAGAAAACAATACGTCTTTTTTAAATAGGAACAACAATAAATTAGCACTGACAGTTCCATTTTAATTATTCTCACATGAGTATGGTTGATTCACATTTTTTTCAAATATTGCACATATATAATAAGGGAGTAGGCTATAGTGTGACTTTTCAGAGATTCTGGTCATCCGGAAAGCGCATTTTTTCATCATCGATTTGACATTGTCAGAAGTACAATGACATTGACGGAAACCCTCTCTGTTACCGTCCTTCACCTGCTTCGTTATCGTTTCGCCTGCATGCATTAACTCGTCAATGCTCCTAACTCGTTGCCCGCTATTAACTCGTCAATGCTCCTAACTCGTCGCCCGCTATTAACTCATCAACTTCAGGGTTGTGCTCAATTTGAATTTGATTCCCTACATGTCGTGCTCAGTTCTGAATCCACCAGAATCCCCTGCAGCACACTGCTTGCCCAGAGCGCACCCCTGCATCCCTACTTGCCCAGAGCATCGACACAGGCGGAGACTGACTAAGTGCGGAACCAGGTATTACACCCCCTCTTGATGCATGGATTACTGATTTGGTTTCTAGAGATCAGATTGGCCACCTCAGTTACAAAACAAAACAAAAAATCAGATTTATTCCTCACAATGTCCAAATACATGGTGAAATATATTGGCATTTGACCCAACCTGTGTTATACGCATGTATTATCTGCTATGTTATGGGAGTAGGCATATTATTCAACTTTCAACTGTTTCTAAGTTAAAAGTGAATCAAAGGAGTTCCAACTAGAATATAGTGTACCTTCACCAAAGTTAAACTATAAAGATGCATCTGTTATAAATGCCATGACAAGGAGAAGGAATGTGGTGAATTAAGTACTGCCTTTCTGGGCAGCCCAACTAGAAATATTTAAATCCACAGCCTGGCACTGTGAGATGCAAAACATGATTCTAAAATCTAACAAAAAGGATTGCTAGATCTGACAAAAGCTTGCAATAACACATCAAGTCATAGAGCCATCCTTCATCCATTTGTAGGACCATACATAGAGCAAACAACATCACATCACAAATAAGTATCAATAAGAATGAGGATTGAAGAAAGCATCAATAAGTATACATGTATGTACACTGCATAATATAAGGTCAAGGAAAGGTTGATCTTTGCCTTTGGCCTCCATTCTGACCTTGCCCTCCGAATTTCTGATCTGTCATCTTGCAATCGAAGCAAGTGTGCAAACTGCAATGTTTTTGAAGGTACATTTCTCTGTGAAAATGAAACGCATAGAGGGAAGGCAAGACACTAAAATCAGATCTTTTAAGGAGGCATTTTACTTTTGCAATTAGCTTTATTCATAATATCTCTTCAAATATCAGTATAGAGGAAATCCAACGCTCTTAGCAATATGAAACAACCATGTTGTTGTCCCCTGTTGAAAATTGTTCATTCTCCTCCCATTTATTTCATTTCAGATTTCACCAGGCATGCCAAGAGCCAAGCATATCAGATTGTTGGACAAGTAGGTCCCCCTATTTTCATGGGAGCATTTACATTGTTGGGTCTGGCTATAACTTCCTCTCCTGAAGTTATTTTTGGGTGTGTAATCTCAAATCCCATTGAAGTTCTCGGACAAATTGGTGGTATTGTGCCAATTTCATTATCCATTTTTGGGGTTGCCCTGGCAACACTGACAACAAATATAGCAGCCAATGTAGTGGCACCTGCAAACACGTTGGCGAACCTCAGTCCTTCTTGGTTTACTTTCAAACAGGGCACTTTACTGACAGCTATTCTAGGAATTGTTTCCAAAATGTTTCCCATTGGATTGAATTGAAACTAAAACAATAATTAAGATGTTCCAATTTCAAGTAAGATTCAAATGCTCAAATTGAATTTGAATTGGCACTAAAGACAGACTCAATTATGATTTTATAATAGTTAGGAATCTTCAAATTCTAAAATTAAATGTTTACCTTCCAATATTTGGTTATAGAAATTAGAAATGAAAGTTGTTCTCTGGATAAAACTTAGATCATGTTTTTCTGCCATGGTCTCTATTAACACCCAGGTTGTTCCCTTTGACTCCCAAGGGAATACGGCCGGGGTAACCACTAACCAAGCTTTGGATTACAGTTTCTAGCCAAACTGTAATCAGAGAGGGCTCTCTCTTTAAGATTTATCTCTGTTCTGTGAAGATTTTAGGCTAGTTATGAATTCAGTTTTGTTTAAGGTTTAGGTTGAGTGATGTCTTTCTGTACCTAAGGTGGAAATCTTCAGACAGCTTTAGTCCATTTGGCAATGGAGTCTGTGGCTACAGGTTGTTTGAAATGTTGAGGGAGATTGTTGAAACTGCAGGGCCATTTAGATATCTCATGAAACAAACTTGAAATTGTGATGGTGAAGTGTGTATAACCAGTGGAAAGCAATTAAGAATTTTCCACTAAGCTGGGGTGTGAGAAAGAGATATACTACACAGGAGCAAACTTGAATTCCTGAAACAATAACCACTGTGAAAGATATAGTCTGGAGGTGCAGCAATTAAGAATTACACCTTATAACTATAACTGAAGAAAAAACATTTATAACAACATAGATTGAGTTCAGGGTATTCTATGAATAAATCCTGGAACTATTCTTTTTCTTTGCTATTAAACTGTGAAACATAGAACATGAATGGGTCATGAAATAATGATAAAACACATAATGAAGAGTTTAAAGGAAACTTATTGTGCCATGAAATACGCAGGAATCCTGTAGCACTCAGCAAACACACTACAACGCCTCAGACAACACAGAACTTTGGAAATTCCATCAGCCTTTGTATTAATCCTCTGAAAATTTACAGCATAAGATCTCTAGAAGAGAAAATCAACAACAACCCTTTGCAAGCTTATGCGAGGGGGAATATATACAATCGGTTACACCAAATATCCAAACCGCTGAGTCACTTGAGAAGTAAATACGCTCACCAACTTTACAAAATAGCAGATAAGGAAGTTATTACTGCTCTGAATACAAAATGAATGCTCTTTAATTCTGTCAGAAGTCTTTTTGACCTTTGGAGGCCACTGAGTCGGCTGAACGTTTTGTTATTAATGCTGAATGATGTGTCTTTATGGTTTTGTCATCCTGTAGATTTCTCGGCCCTTCCATCTGTAACTGTCAGTGCTGCTCTGGTGGCCGAATTGGTTTGCTGAGTTGGCTCAGTCCATCTTTCTTCAGTCATGCTGGATGCATCAAATTTTCCTGTGTATGATAACTTATGTTTTTTGATGAAAAAATTTGCTGAATGGCTCTTGTCTATAATATCAACTGTATCATTTTGGTCCACCATTCTTGTGTGGGCAGTTGATGTCTCAAAATTGCATCTAAGGTCTCATCTGCCTCTATATATTTGTAGAAGTTTGGAGGCACTTCAAACAAATGTTTGATCTCATTCATAATAAAAAATAAGTTCTCTACTCTGTTGTAGAGACTTTGCCCAGATGCTGGCCCTGTTTCTTCTGAACTACTTGGCCTTATAGTGATCTGATTGGTAGCAAATGTGTTGACCCTTTTTGCATAGTTCTCATGTGAAAGTAGCCTACCTGCGCTGTTCAGTAAGCCAGGAAGACGTCTGCCTTGTAATGCTGCAAACTTGTCCATGAACCTGTTTACTTCTGTCTGCATGTCCTAGCTTCTTCTTTCCAGTTTTTGTACCAGGCTTCTTAATGTAAGGACCCTCTTTATCAGCAAAATGGTTTCAGTTCTGTTGGGAATTCCCATTGCTGCCAGCTGAGGACCTGTACGGTTATTGAGCACGTTAATCATTCTATTGGCTACCTCAGGCATGTTGCCTAGAGATGCCCTTGCTCTCTGGACTTCTCTGTGTGCCTTGCCTATGAGCTCCATTTGCTCATGAATAGTCTCAATGTACTGCCACTGATCTGTGATTGATTGGCCAATGTTGGCCCATAAAACTGTCTTAAGCTCAGCCACCACTTTGTCAAGGGTGAGCTCCTTCTCCAGCTCCTTTATCTTCTCCTTAAGGGCCTTTATTTCCCTCCCTTTTTCTGCCACATTTTGCTTTGACTTGTCATATTTTTCATTTAGCTTAGTTAAATTCTCCCTGGCTTCTTTTAACTCTGCCATTTGGGCTTCTAAGGCCTGAATTTCATTCTTCAGCTTCTGCATATCAAGGCTTGGAGCCTGCTCTGTTGTTGGTGCTGGTGCTGATGTAGATGGTGCTGCCTGAGCTGTCTGTTCTGTAGGAGGAGCACTAGTTTGAGGGGGTTCCTCAAGGTTGATTATTTGTGGAGGGGGCTGTGATGTTTGGCCTACTTCCCTCTGTTGTACGGCTGCCTGTAGTGCTGCCTCTGATTCTCCCAATTTCTCCTGTGTCTGGATCAGCTGTTTGTATAACGATACCAGCATGGCTACTGCATCTTGGTCATGTCTCAGCTGAGCAACCTCTTCCGTTTGTGGGTGAATAGTTGCTGGGATCTTAACCATTTTTCTTAGTGCTGCCATATCTGCATCTCTTAGCTTCAGCAGCGCTTGTACAGCCTTGATGTCCTTGGGATCATGCCCAAGCTCTATAATGATATCCTCTAATGCTTTGATTCTGTTGTCCTTTGCCTGGGAAGATGCTTTCTCCAACTCAAGTTGGGCAGCTGTGTTGTTTAGGCTATTTTCCAGCCTATAATTCACCAATGTTTTGTCTGCCAGGGTGGCATATACCATCTCACTCGTTTGCTTGTGCAATTCAATTTGATCCATAGGGTGGATGTCTTTTGCAAGGACCTCAAGGTTGGTCCTTATGTAGTCTGCAGCTGACTGTGGCTGTAGCATGGTTGGCATGAAGTGACTCATTACCATTTTGCCCTCTTGTACATCATAAGCAGACATCAATCTCTGCTGGTTTGTAGGAGCCATTTTCAATAAGTGGTTGTACAACTATATCCTTATTGGCTCATTCCTCTTTTTAATATCAATAAACTGTTGTTTGATGCCTGTTTCAGCTCCCCTTTGGTGGCTTGAGGAGCTGACTTCTCCTCTAACTGTCCTTTCTTGTTCCTGCTGAAAGGAACTTGCAGATGCTTCCATGCTTGGTGGGCCCATGCCCAATGATTGCCCAATAGGCATTTCTTCCTCGGAGAGGGGATTCATTCTGTGCCTTTTCTCCCCTAGATTTGTGGATGTGGTGAGGGGAGTCTCCTGCTCTCTGTCCCTCTTCTTTCCCTGTTCTTCTTTCTGTGGAGTTTGTAGCACTGAGGCCTCCACTGTCTTTTCTTGCCTAGGAGGCACATTCTCTTGAGCCTGCTGCTCAGTGGATATTGGGGCTTCTGCTGTTTGTTCTTGCTGCACTGGTTGCTCTTGCTGTTGTACCTTTTGCTGCTCTTCTGCTTGCTGTTCTACCTGTTTTTCTGCTTGCTTTTCTGCCATAGGAGGTGGCTGTTCTTGCTGATGTGCTGTTGAAGATGATGCAGCTGCTCCAAGCTGCCTTTGGTATGAAGAGGAAACCTGCCCACAAGTTTCCAAGTCAGCCTCTTTCTCAATATTTTTTGCTTCTCTTTGTAGTATTTGCTCTCTAGTCATTGGCTCTTCTAGGGTGCCCTCTTCCCAACTTAGTAGATTGGCATATTTCTCAATATGAGGCAATTTAATGTGAGCATAGCCACCCAATTTATGTTTTATCCTCCTGAGAGAAATGAAATGATTAGGGTCATAAGGTACCCATTTGAAACTAGTTTCTAATCGGAAGCCCTCTAGGATCATATCTGCTTCCTTCCATCCCTCCTCCCTTATGTTGTAAAGGAAAGGGCCTAGCTGGTTCCTGACTTTTAGCTGCACTTTCTTGTTTTTACTATGGAAATGAATTTGGTCTGCATTTCCAAACTGTCTGAAATATTCCAAGGCAAATAGTCTCATAGGGACATATCTTGGCAGCCTATAAGGGCTCAACTCACAGCCATATACTCTGATCACTGTATGGTGTTGGTAAAAATACCAATCACCAATGCTGTAGGACTTAGAGAGATGGAGAATTCTTTGCATTTTCTCGGTTAATCTCGGAGGAGGAACACCATACAACAAAGTCATTGCTGGATGAATGAAAAGGTCTATGAATTCACAGTATGTGTATGGTGAACGGGAGGTGCAATGAAAAACTGAGGTCCAAAATACTACAGACCTTGAATTCCCCTGGGCATCAAGTTTCTTGAGGGGAACGGGGAAACTGTCTGGTTGATAAAATAGGAACAGATGATAGATGTATGAGGTGTATCTGAACATCTTTTCCCTTTCTAGATTCATCAGTTGCTCATGAATCTTGTCTGCAATGTATGTAGCATAGTCATAGTGCACAGCAGGAGGCTTCCCAGGAGAAAATATGGACAGCATTGCCATTATGGTGTCATCAACATCCTCAATTCCCCTGTACCCCAGGACATAGCTGATCAAATCCACCAGCATCTTCCCCAAGTCATTGAGATATGGATGTCCAATAGGAGGTGTTCTCAGAGCTTCAGAGCTTGGCTAAATGAATAACTGATTAATCTTGATGACCTGGGCACTGGACAGCCTGCCCCCCTTCTTTAATAAGTCCATCATGGAGAGAGGAGTCAATGGTCTTGCAGAATGAAAGTTGAGCATTTGATTTATGGCCTCAGGGGTGATATGGAACAAGACTGCACCTGAGGGATTGAGAACAGCTCTCTGACATGGATCATAGCATTCACAGCATCTATGGATCAAGTCTGGAAGGGCATTGACTTGAGGGAGGTTGTAAATGGGCAAGTTGGAGTCCCAAATCCCTAAAATATCAGCTCCACTGAGGTGTTGAGCTTTCAATTCATTTAGCATATGAATATTATACTTAGAATTTATTGGGAACCAGTCTAACATCTGATAATCAATATCTCCTAGGGCCTTCCATTCTAACTCTCTTTGTGGGGCATTCAGAGGTTGAATATTCAGGGCTACTGGTGTTTCCATGGTTAAGTAGTGCTATGACTTGTATTAGAACTGATGTTACTTAAACAGAGCAACACAGAGGAATATCTCTTGGAACAAATAGGTGAATTGCAGAGGAAAAGAGGGTAAATGGCAGTGGCAGCAATTGAAATACTGTACAGAGGACTGATAGAGTAAATGCCAAGCCTGAAAAACTTTCTTCACGGTGGATTAGAGTGGCTGGGTCTTGAGTTCACGAATGCGCGAACTAACTGTAAATTAAGGTAAATTTCGCTAAATGCAGGTTGTTATCTCAAAATCAAGCCCTGGAAGGCTGCAAACCAGGAAGACTTCAAGTAACTGTTTCAAACCAATCTTTTGACTAAGGCTTAGCCTCCTTAGCCTGAGAGGGCTCTCTCAAAGGGTTATTGATTTTGACTATTAATAAGATGGCTAACTCTTGTGGAATAACATTAACAAATATGAAGGCTGGACAAACATTAAACTAGTTTCCATTGGGCCTATGGAGTCAATCACACTTCAGTAAACAATAGTACTGCCTTTACATAGAAGTCAGGGCACTTAGCATTTGAATATTCAGAAACACAACACATATGGAACCACAGCTCATAAATGCACACAGGAAATCAGAGCACAATCAGTGAATTCTGAGTGATTGTACACCTATGCAACTGTAAAAGACATTAAGGAAAAGATAAAATCACCATTCTGAACATGGAAATCCTTTATGAATCCTGAGAAGAAAAGCAGCCAACTTATATTACTGAACTCTGTCTTTACATAAGCCAAAACAGTACTCTGTTATAAAATTTCCAACCCCTATTACATTTCTGTTACAGCTATATATAGAACTCTTATTCTAACTGATCGATATTCCTCCTCCAGCATGAGGGGAATTTGATTCTGCCTATGATGACACCTACTAACATTTGAAACTAACTAATAAATACAACTGACTGTTGACTGGAGTTTTAAGAGATCTAAATCAAGTAGGACTCTAACACCGTGTTATGCATGATGGCTTTAATTACAATGGTTCTCGTTCTTTGACATCTGCTCTCCTTCTGGCGGTGGCTGTGATGGGTCTTCAAGGTTCCATGTTTTCCAATCCCCTGAAACATAGGAAACTGCCACCTGTGTACCGATCTTTAGTTTGCCTTAACTGACAGCTCCCCTTTGGACTGAAACCCATTCAAGCATTTAAAGTTTATGGCGTTTTCTTGAGTTTTCTTGGCTTTCATCAACAGAATCACACTGATCCTTACAAACCTCACACCATTCAACATTAGCCCGGAATTATTTCTAAGTTTCTGCAGGGCTTTTCTACTGAGTATATCGTGCTGTCCGCAACATTTCTAGCATCGATTAATGCCTTCTTTTCCTGATCTTTTTGCGCATGCATCTCAGCCTCTCTCACCATTTTCTGTATCTTGTCTTCTGTCAGTCCTCCAGACGACCGAATAGTGATATTCTGCTCCTTATTCGTGGGTTTACCTGCCTAGAATTTTACGATTGTGCCAACGTAGAGTTTTGGGATGATTGGGCAGGTGCGATTGTATTTAAAAGAGCTACACCAACATGAGCTTGTTACTTATATTACAAACCAATAACTCTAGTAACACTAGAATGAGAAAACTATTCTCAGAAGTTCTCCCATTCATAAGCCAATATTTATGCCAAAAGGAACTTGAGGTATTACATTAAAATAATACCGTGAACCAAAAACTTGTAAAAGAATTTGATGCTTAATGCATACACTACGAACCATCTGAAGGATTTGCCACACCATGATCTCTGTAAATCTCAAACTCATCAGGACTCCACCGGCATACAAGGTTGAGGTGGAATGTAGCCATTGAACACCCATTAAATGTAGTATGCGAGATGCTTCGGGTGATATTGGCTCTTCTTCTCAGCAAACTACATGATCTGCCACTAATTCTATCACACCTTTATTTAATCGAACTGGCATCCCCTGCTTCCGCAGAAATGGTTCCATCTCATGCGTGAATTGTTCCAAAGGACCTTCATTCAACTCAACCGTTTTCTCAACGGCTGCTCTGTTGCAAGTGATCCATTCTTTGCAAAATCACGCTCTTCAAAAGTTTCAAAAATTCTCATAACCTCTTCTTTTGGTAGATTGGTAAAGAATAGACCACATTCACCATGTAACATCTCACTAGCTTTATGAATACCGTCCTTGACTTCATCAGCAGCTGTGCGACCCCAATGCAATCTGTAATACTTTGTTTGATACTGGAAAGAACCTGCTGCTACCCTTTAATCGGTCTCTGAGATCTTTGAACTTCACAAATTTCACCATTGGCCACCATGCAACCAAATTTGAAATATGGGCAAACTTCAAATAACATTTGCGTGGCAGATAAAGTATCAGTGCTTGGTGGCTCTTTACAATTCAAAGCTTTGTATATTCCGTTTCCTGAAGATTCTATTCGTGCAGCAAGACCCTCCACCATGTAAGCTGCAAGTCTTTCCATTGGGTCTCCTTGAATTTAGACTGTCTCTCTCAATTTTGTGATTATATGTGATGCCATTTCTTCTTTACCTTCAGATATTGCAGTCTCTAGAGAAAATGTATACTCGGGCCAGCGGCAAACAATGATTGCATATTCATTTAAAGTCTCTTTAATGCGTTCATACATCTTCTCGACAAATGGTGTTGTTGAATGTTGTGTTGTGACACCTGTCCAATGGACCTTATCAAGCTTACAGGAATCAAGCAATGAAAGTCGTTTGCCCTGAATCCACAGGATTATGTATAAGTGAAACAAATCCTTTGCATCAACCCCTCCCTTTACCAGACAGATATTCCAGTTAGCTAGATCTCTCTGAAAGTCCGCTGTTGCAATAACAAGATCTGCCACAGGCGGAGAAGGGCCTGATGGTGGGCATGCAACAAGAAATGCCCGTAGTCGATTGCAAAGATCCACACTGTATATGGAAGCACAAATATTCAGAAGATCTAGAGAGCTTGGGAGTATATGTTGATTGTGGATCTCGATATCAGTGCGTAGTTCATTACAAATATTCATGCACAATGCCTTCATTTTCAAATACGCTGTTGAAACAGTTAATGCATCCATCAAAACACCTTCATTGCTATTTGTCACAAACTCATCTGTCTCTGCCATGTGTCTTTTTGATCTCTTCCTAGCAGCAGTCTGGAAATAACTGCACAATGTTAACTGTGCCTTGGGAGATAGTATATCATGAAGAAGAGAGTATATCTTTACAGCAGGAGCAAGAGCTGGATGTTTAATACTCCATATTGACCTTGAACGCTGAATCTTTTAACTGCTCAGAAGTATTAGGAGATTTCCCTTCAGATTCAAAACTGATGACAAGCATACACGCAGGAGCTTGAGAGCATGCCTCATGTAAAATGCATCCACCCCAGAGCTATTTTGCATGACAGTTGTTATGGATTCGAACAAATCCCCAATTTTGTAGCGCAGCCTAAAACATGTTGCGCTGCGAAACTACAAAAAGGCTTTATGCGCATCAAACTAATGTGAGCGGTTTTGAAATTTTGGCATTAGAATTTTCAGTGATAACAGTGGCTCCACTTGGGATAGTGTGCCCTTGTGGTACACTAAGAACTCGCAGGTCCAGTGCCTTATCCATTTATGACAAACAGAAATTTGCTTGACAAGCATCCCTTTCCAGCTTCTTGGGCCTTCACCTCGGGCTTAAACTTGATGATCACTGTGGGAAAAAGAAATCTACCACTACTGAAAAAAAAAATGCTCAGTCACCTTGAGCTTATTTGCACTTTCCTACCTACCTACCCTATCAGCTGCAAGCTCCACTTGTAGCTCAAGCAACATGATATTTCCAATAAAGCCAATCAATTGTCTTCCCTGATATTGGAGGCTCTTGACTGTATTCAACCTCAAAATAACCATGGTAGTGAGATGACCACATCAACTCATAATATACTTGATCTTCATAATACAAATGAAAATGAAAGACCGGAGTGCAAAGCTTGTCCATATATTCACTTATAGGGTCAAAGAAAACAGGGTTATGTTGATGATCATCATAACATTCTGCAACTTTAGACAACTGATTCTCAACCACACAAGGTTCTCTTGATATGCTATCGAACTGCTTTTCTGAATGCTGCCTACAAACAATGTAATTTTCCTCTTTCTTATGACCATTTATTGCTGTAAGTTGCTGAGAAGTTTGACATAAAAAACCAACCTTTTCCTCTGCCTGAGGGTCGTAAAAGCTATCTTCCAGTACTTCTTCTTGCTGTGTGTAATCATTTTTATCTTCATTATGATTCGAAGACTGAGAATATTGCTGCATCTCTTCATTCATATCAAAGGATAAAACATGGTTTTCACAAGTAAACCCCTGCTGCTCTTCATGCTGCGTTTCATGGGATGTTATACTTTCTCCTTGGTGCTGGAATGCATTGTTATGAAGAGCCTCTAAAATTTCTTCATCCATAAATTCATCATCATCATAACAATCTTCCAAGTACTGAATAAGACTTAAAGAATTCCTACAGCAATCTTTAAGCAGCAATAAGGAAGGATAACATTCTTTATACATCTCATAGAATTCATCATGAAAACTAGCAAGCGAATATATTGAACCATTTTCCAAATTTTTATACCAAGACCATGCTTTTCCTTCTAAAGTGGTCATAAACATCTTCATGAGACAATCTTCAGGGAAATGAACCTTAAGACTGCGTACATGCATATGAAACCTAACCAAATGAAGAGCAGCATCATCTTTCTTTTCATCTTTGAATATTGGAAGATCCTCTAACCAATCAACCTCTGGCATAGGATTTGGAAAACCAGGGATATGAGACCGATTCATAGGAGCATACCTGGCATTCATTCTTGCAGTGGAACTCATCTTGAAACTTCATTAAGCTACTGATCTTCTAGCAGTGGAGTCACCTTCTAATTTGTTATTTGATGTGTGGAGTCGCCAAGGTAGTTTTGCAGCCTCAAAAACCTTCTGAGCTCCTGCTACCTTCAGAAGTTCAGCTTCATGATTTCGGGAATGAATAATCTTCAGACTCCCGGCAGACGCACCAAAATGTTATCTCAAAATCAAGCCCTGGAAGGCTGCAAACCAGGAAGACTTCAAGTAACTATTTCAAACCAATCTTTTGACTAAGGCTTAGATCCTCATTATGATTCGAAGACTGAGAATATTGCTGCATCTCTTCATTCATATCAAAGGATAAAACATGGTTTTCACAAGTAAACCCCTGCTGCTCTTCATGCTGCGTTTCATGGGATATTATACTTTCTCCTTGGTGCTGGAATGCATTGTTATGAAGAGCCTCTAAAATTTCTTCATCCATAAATTCATCATCATCATAACAATCTTCCAAGTACTGAATAAGACTTAAAGAATTCCTACAGCAATCTTTAAGCAGCAATAAGGAAGGATAACATTCTTTATACATCTCATAGAATTCATCATGAAAACTAGCAAGCGAATATATTGAACCATTTCCCAAATTCTTATACCAAGACCATGCTTTTCCTTCTAAAGTGGTCATAAACATCTTCATGAGACAATCTTCAGGGAAATGAACCTTAAGACTGCGTACATGCATATGAAACCTAACCAAATGAAGAGCAGCATCATCTTTCTTTTCATCTTTGAATATTGGAAGATCCTCTAACCAATCAACCTCTGGCATAGGATTTGGAAAACCAGGGATATGAGACCGATTCATAGGAGCATACCTGGCATTCATTCTTGCAGTGGAACTCATCTTGAAACTTCATCAAGCTACTGATCTTCTAGCAGTGGAGTCACCTTCTAATTTGTTATTTGATGTGTGGAGTCGCCAAGGTAGTTTTGCAGCCTCAAAAACCTTCTAAGCTCCTGCTACCTTCAGAAATTCAGCTTCATGATTTCGGGAATGAATAATCTTCAGACTCCCGGCAGACGCACCAAAATGTTATCTCAAAATCAAGCCCTGGAAAGTTGCAAACCAGGAAGACTTCAAGTAACTATTTCAAACCAATCTTTTGACTAAGGCTTAGCCTCCTTAGCCTGAGAGGGCTCTCTCAAAGGGTTATTGATTTAGACTATTAATAAGATGGCTAACTCTTGTGGAATAACATTAACAAATATGAAGGCTGGACAAACATTAAACTAGTTTCCATTGGGCCTATGGAGTCAATCACACTTTAGTAAACAATAGTACTGCCTTTACATAGAAGTCAGGGCACTTAGCATTTGAATATTCAGAAACACAACACATATGGAACCACAGCTCATAAATGCACACAGGAAATCAGAGCACAATCAGTGAATTTTGAGTGATTGTACACCTATGCAACTGTAAAAGACATTAAGGAAAAGATAAAATCACCATTCTGAACATGGAAATCTTTTATGAATCCTAAGAAGAAAAGCATCCAACTTATATTACTGAACTCTGTCTTTACATAAGCCAAAACAGTACTCTGTTATAAAATTTCCAACCCCTATTACATTTCTGTTACAGCTATATATAGAACTCTTATTCTAACTGATCGATATTCCTCCTCCAGCATGAGGGGAATTCGATTCTGCCTATGATGACACCTACTAACATTTGAAACTAACTAATAAATACAACTGACTGTTGACTGGAGTTTTAAGAGATCTAAATCAAGTAGGACTCTAACACTGTGTTATGCATGATGGCTTTAATTACAATGGTTCTCGTTCTTTGACATCTGCTCTCCTTCTGGCGGTGGCTGTGATGGGTCTTCAAGGTTCCATGTTTTCCAATCCCCTGAAACATAGGAAACTGCCACCTGTGTACCGGTCTTTAGTTTGCCTTAACTGACAGCTCCCCTTTGGACTGAAACCCATTCAAGCATTTAAAGTTTATGGCGTTTTCTTGAGTTTTCTTGGCTTTCATCAACAGAATCACACTGATCCTTACAAACCTCACGCCATTCAACATTAGCCCGGAATTATTTCTAAGTTTCTGCAGGGCTTTTCTACTGAGTATATCGTGTTGTCCGCAGCATTTCTAGCATCGATTAATGCCTTCTTTTCCTGATCTTTTTGCGCATGCATCTCAGCCTCTCTCACCATTTTCTGTATCTTGTCTTCTGTCAGTCCTCCAGACGACCGGATAGTGATATTCTGCTCCTTATTCGTGGGTTTACCTGCCCAGAATTTTACGATTGTGCCAACGTAGAGTTTTGGGATGATTGGGCAGGTGCGATTGTATTTAAAAGAGCTACACCAACATGAGCTTGTTACCTATATTACAAACCAATAACTCTAGTAACACTAGAATGAGAAAACTATTCTCAGAAGTTCTCCCATTCATAAGCCAATATTTATGCCAAAAGGAACTTGAGGTATTACATTAAAATAATACCGTGAACCAAAAACTTGTAAAAGAATTTGATGCTTAATGCATACACTACGAACCATCTGAAGGATTTGCCACACCATGATCTCTGTAAATCTCAAACTCATCAGGACTCCACCGGCATACAAGGTTGAGGTGGAATGTAGCCATTGAACACCCATTAAATGTAGTATGCGAGATGCTTCGGGTGATATTGGCTCTCCTTCTCAGCAAACTACATGATCTGCTACTAATTCTATCACACCTTTATTTAATCGAACTGGCATCCCCTGCTTCCGCAGAAATGGTTCCATCTCATGCGTGAATTGTTCCAAAGGACCTTCATTCAACTCAACCGTTTCTGTTGCAAGTGATCCAGTCTTTGCAAAATCACGCTCTTCAAAAGTTTCAAAAATTCTCATAACCTCTTCTTTTGGTAGATTGGTAAAGAATAGACCACATTCACCATGTAACATCTCACTAGCTTTATGAATACCGTCCTTGACTTCATCAGCAGCTGTGCGACCCAATGCAATCTGTAATACTTTGTTTGATCCTGGAAAGAACCTGCTGCTACCCTTTAATCGGTCTCTGAGATCTTTGAACTTCACAAATTTCACCATTGGCCACCATGCAACCAAATTTGAAATATGGGCAAACTTCAAATAACATTTGCATGGCAGATAAAGTATCAGTGCTTGGTGGCTCTTTACAATTCAAAGCTTTGTATATTCCGTTTCCTGAAGATTCTATTCGTGCAGCAAGACCCTCCACCATGTAAGCTGCAAGTCTTTCCATTGGGTCTCCTTGAATTTAGACTGTCTCTCTCAATTTTGTGATTACATGTGATGCCATTTCTTCTTTACCTTCAGATATTGCAGTCTCTAGAGAAAATGTATACTCGGGCCAGCGGCAAACAATGATTGCATATTCATTTAAAGTCTCTTTAATGCGTTCATACATCTTCTCGACAAATGGTGTTGTTGAATGTTGTGTTGTGACACCTGTCCAACGGACCTTATCAAGCTTACAGGAATCAAGCAATGAAAGCCGTTTGCCCTGAATCCACAGGATTATGTATAAGTGAAACAACTCCTTTGCATCAACCCCTCCCTTTACCGGACAGATATTCCAGTTAGCTAGATCTCTCTGAAAGTCCGCTGTTGCAATAACAAGATCTTCCACAGGCGGAGAAGGGCCTGATGGTGGGCATGCAACAAGAAATGCCCGTAGTCGATTGCAAAGATCCACACTGTATATGGAAGCACAAATATTCGGAAGATCTAGAGAGCTTGGGAGTATATGTTGATTGTGGATCTCAATATCAGTGCGTAGTTCATTACAAATATTCATGCACAATGCCTTCATTTTCAAATACGCCGTTGAAACAGTTAATGCATCCATCAAAACACCTTCATTGCTATTTGTCACAAACTCATCTGTCTCTGCCATGTGTCTTTTTGATCTCTTCCTAGCAGCAGTCTGGAAATAGCTGCACAATGTTAACTGTGCCTTGGGAGATAGTATATCATGAAGAAGAGAGTATATCTTTACAGCAGGAGCAAGAGCTGGATGTTTAATACTCCATATTGACCTTGAACTCTGAATCTTTTAACTGCTCAGAAGTATTAGGAGATTTCCCTTCAGATTCAGAACTGATGACAAGCATACACGCAGGAGCTTGAGAGCATGCCTCGTGTAAAATGCATCCACCCCAGAGCTATTTTGCATGACAGTTGTTATGGATTCGAACAAATCCCCAATTTTGTAGCGCAGCCTAAAACATGTTGCGCTGCGAAACTACAAAAAGGCTTTATGCGCATCAAACTAATGTGAGCGGTTTTGAAATTTTGGCATTAGAATTTTCAGTGATAACACAGGTTCTACAAAGGAGTTTTCGACCCAACAATTGAAAATAGGTAGTGGTACCGGGAGTTGACTGGTAAATACAGCGTTTTCTCAGTCTTTTTAACTAGCTTTGGAGAATTATGGAGAAAACTAGGCGCAGAGGGAATAATATGGATAAATACCTTGCGTTTTGCCGGCAATGGTTACAAATGCAGGTGTAGTGGATGTGCCCACGGTCTCTGTAGCGATTTCTGCAGGTTGGCGCTTGCTTGGTCGTAAAATGCATGGAGGGGAACAATGGTTGTTTTTGCAAAAAGTGAGAAAACACGGTTTTTTTGGCGAAAATATGGATTTTTGGAACATTGGCGCTTTTTTTTGGATGACGTCAACATGACATCATCAGGTGGGGTCAGGGTCAGGTGACGTCATCGGGTGAGGTGGCAAGCTGTGAGTGGTCCACGGGGATGCATAGCTGGCGGACATGTCGGAGTGCTGGCGGGCGGCGGCGCTGATGCGGCGGTGAGTTGGCCTGACGTGGGCACGACGTGGCGTTGACGAGGGCGTGACGTGAGCGCGACTGGTTAGCGGGAGTGGTAAGCGGTAAGCGGTAAATGGTTTTCTCGAACCGCTTTGGATACGGAAGCAGTATTGTCAGAGGGCGGCCCGAGAGAATTTGGGGGTGACGCGTGGCGGAGGCCTGACGTCACCCTCTGACAGTTTCTCGGGCGATAAGTTACGGTTATCGGGGCCGACCCGATATGGATCTGGGCCGTCAGATGAAGAACCCCGGATCCGACGGTTGACAGATCGCTAAGGCGCCAGGACGATACGGCAGCGGGTGGGGCAATAAAATAATATTTTTTGTGAAATGCGTGCCCGGCGGAAACATTAGAAAAATGGGTTTTTTGCTGTGTTACGGGCAAAATGGATTAAGCAGAGGTTTAGTTACAAACCGAGTTTAGGTTATTAATCCAAGCGGATCTTGGATTAATCCATAGATTAATTTTTGGCGCTTTGTGGGTCGCGCTCAAAGGTTTAGCGCTTAAACCATTCAAAACCAAACTTAGAGCTATAATGCTCGGGGAAGGGGATACATAGGTATTTTGGGGGTTTTTTGTATAATTTACATAGTAATAGGGGGAATAGGGGGTATAGGGAGTTAAATAGTAGAAGTTGGGGTTAATATGAGTGGAAGAGGTGGATGAGGAGGGGAAACACTAAGTTTTATATGGAATCAACTTAGTTTAGGAAGTAGATCAAAATGAAAAGAATTTTAGACAAGAAATGTGGCTCTTAAAGAAATAAGAACCAACAGAAGACTTTGACTTTCTTTCATGCACATGGGTAGTACTGGGATGTTAGTTGATGAATGTGATGGGGGGTAATCAGGAAGTTAGACATGCTTCATTGTATTGCTGCAAAACTGCTGAATAAGAGACCTGCACTGGCACCATGTTTTGCCTTTGCTTGGGCCGGTGAAATGCCATAAACCATGCTTTCTGCAACCCCAACTACCTACCCACTCTCTTGCCTAGCATTTTTTGTTACTTCTAGGAGGGTGCACTTAGACTTGCAAACCCTTTTGTGCCTTTTCTTTTCTTTTGGATTTTTCTTTTGATTTTCTATCTAAGGCTAGCCTTATTGCTTCCAAGGACCCAGATTAAGTAGTTGGGAACCGTAATTCTCTACCTAACTACTGGTCTGCCAAGATTGAACAGTTTGGACAGACTTCTTTCTCTATTCTACAACAAGAAATTGAAACATGGCATGATCCAGATTAGGCTGTTGGACCATCCATCAAAATTGAGTCAACATCAAGCTATGTACACATATTGTCTTCTCTTGGAAATATGGGATCTTTGCATCACCAAAGCAGAGCATATTTGGAACTTCCTTTGCCAATCATGAAATATGAAACCTATTGGTATAGGTATCTAACAGTGGCTCCACATGGGGATGGTTTTTTCATTTGAAAGACCAAGAACAGCAGGTCAGAATGCCTTGGCCCTTGACTTCTTTCACCAAAACTTGGAGTATTGTTCTTTTAAATCTCAAAATTGTGCTCTGTCATACTTGTGGAACTTGCTGAACTAAAGCCTTTTCCTGATTCTGCAGGACCTTTGAAACTGAGTTATTTACATGCTGAAAGAAAATATTATATACAACAGATTATGTACAGGGGAACAACCATGCTATGTTCATGGAAAGTAGTCAAAATAGTGCTTCAACATCCTGCCATTCACAGGACCTTCATCCAAGTCAGTTTCATCCAGATTTTTTAGGAAATAAGTGTTGTTTCCTTGCACTGCTTGGATGACAAATGGTCCTCTCCAAAGGGAATCAAATTTTCCATGTTTTCCTTTATCTTCCCTTCTTGAATCCCACTTAAGGACTTTGTCACCCATGTTGAAATCTTCAGCCTTAGTTCTTCTGTCGAAAGCTTTCTTTAACTTTTCTTGTAAAACTTGAACTCTGCTATAAACTTGGTCTCTAGTTTGCTGCAAACATATTATTTGATTGATCCTTCTTTGCATGTCATTGGGCTCAGCTTGACTTTCTTGAAGGAGTTTCATGACCGGGATCCCTAGTGATGAAGGAAATTTGGCTTCTAATCCATAGACTAACTCATATGGGCTGACCCCAATTGATCTCTTGGTTGTTAGTCTATCTGCCCATAAGGCATTGACCAGCTTCTTATGCCAATTCTTCTTATTTTCTTCCAACACCTTCTTTATGATGTTTACAAGGCTTTTATTTGATGATTCAGCAAGGCCATTTCCTTGGGGATAGTATGCAGTAGAATGGCCCAAGGTAATGTGGAATTTGTGGCAGAAGTTCACCATCTTCTTGGATCTAAAGGCAGCAGCATTGTCTGTTATGATCTTATCAGGACAACCAAATCTAGACAGTATATTATTCTCCAAAAACTGAATGATTGTTGTATCATTTGCCTGTCTACATGGGATGGCCTCAATCCATTTGGTGAAGTAGTCTGTGGCTGTGAGGATCCATCTATGTTGGCCTGAGGATGAAGGATGAATTTCCCCAATGAAATCCAAGCCCCATTGTTGAAAAGGTCTCTCTGTTGCAATAGGCCTCAAAGGAAGTGGCAGTAACTTTCTCTTTCCCTCAAACACTTGGCATTTATGACATGAAGTGGTGAATTTTTTGACATCAGAGAAAACAGTGGGCCAATAGTAACCAGCCCTCAATATCTTGTCCACAGTGGACTTCCAATACAAGTGTCCACCACAATCACCTGCATGAAATTCTTTTATGACATTGTTAGTCTCATTCTCAATTAAGCAGTTTAACAATATACCTTCATGGTTTTTCCAAAACAAATTGCCATCCATGACACAAAATCTTGAAGCTTTCATTTTTAGGAACCTACATTTAGTTCTGGACAATCCTGGGGGAGCACACAGGTTTTGCAATATATAACAAATATCAGAATACCAAGGGGATTGTTCAAATGCTACATTGATCTTTGGAGTCGCCAGCTCCGGTTCATTGTCCAGTTGGTTAATGTCTAAGGCTTGGAAGTTTGATTCTGTCATTAATTTGGCCAAACCTTGCCCTTTTATCAGTTTTGTAGGTTTTATTTCAATATCAAATTCCAAGATGTTGGCAATCCATTTGCCTCTTCTGCCCTCCAAGTTTTCTTGAGTGAGTATGTCTTTCACAATGGGACTTGGCACATAAGCTATAACATGGGAATATAGGATGTAAATCCTAAAGTCTTTAATGGCCTTGACCAAAGCATAGGCTTGCTTCTCCATGATCTGATATTTCAGAGGTGCATCTCTAAGAGCTCTACTAAAGAAAGCAATTGGTTTTTCATTTCCTTGGTCATCTTTCTGTAATAAGACAGCGGCAATGGTATGCTGGGAGGCAAAAGAGAAAATTATAAACTCTTTGTCAAATTGAGGATTTGTTAAGACTGGAGTTTGGGTAAGGGCCAATTTGATACCTTCAAAAGCTTGATTTGCTTCTACTGTCCATTTCACTTTTGAATCCTTCTTTAGCATGTTATTTAGTAATCTGATCAATTCTGCTAAGTTTGGGATAAACCTCCTCAAGAAGTTAATCTTTCCCAAGAAATCTTGTAATTCTTTGATGTTTCTTGGGTGGGGCATTTGTAAGATAGCTTGTATCCTGTCTGGGTTGATTCTAATGCCATCCTTTGAAATAATATGACCCAATAGCTTACCTTCTTCCAAACCGAATAGAGATTTCTTAGGATTTAAGGAAATTCCATATTTCCTACAAGTTATGAATATCTGCCTTAGATGTTTCAAGTGTTCTTGGTCAGATTTTGAGAAAGGTGTGAGGTCATCTAAGTAGATGACAAGGAAGTCATGAATCTCTTTGGCAAAAGCAATATCCATTGCTCTTTGAAATGTAGCCCTTGCATTTTTCAATCCAAAAGGCATTTTGACATATTTGAAAGTTCCCCATGGGGTTGTGAATGCAGTTTTGTCTTGATCATCAGGGTGTACTAGGATCTGATTAAAGCCTGAGAATCCATCAAGTAAAGAAATTCTTGAGGCCCCCACTACTCTTTGCAAGATGTGATCCATCTTGGGTAAGGGGTAATTATCTTTTAGGGACACTTGATTTAAATTCCTTAGATCAACACAAAGCCTTATTTCACCAGTTTTCTTTCTTGTAGGGACCAAATTTGAAATCCAATCAGAAAACCTGATAGGTGCTATGATACCAGCTTTAAACATTTTTTGTAGTTCTTTCTCAATTGAAGGGAGAAGCATAGGATTAATCCTTCTCAACTTTTGCTTGAATGGCTTTTGATTAGGCTTGAGAGGGATGGTGTGTTGGATAACAGAGGTGTCATAGGATTTTAAATCCTCATAACTCCATGCAAACACATCTTGAAACTCTTTGAAGAGGTCAATGTATTTAGGCTTCTGATCAGGAGGTAAGGATGCAGACAATTTTATTATCTTGGGCTTCTCAACAGTTCCAATGTTGCACTCTTCCATGGCTTCATTAAGAGGCTGAAATTTCGGTTTTCTAGGGACATCATTTGAGTCAAAAATGTCCTCTAATGGAGCTAGGTCTGTTGGAAGAAAATTGTCTTTCAATTGTATAACTTCAATCTCAGCATCAGCTATTTCCTCAGAATGTAATTGTTCAAGTTCTTGTATTTTCTCCTGGTCAAAGTTTGTTGGACAAAGCATTAGATTTGCTGCTTTGAGTGAGATATTTGTTTGGTGTTGTTCCCCTAGTATTTGTGAATCACTTGCAGCCTCTGTATCAATGCTTAGTCCTGAAAATTCTTGCTGCAAAGTCAAGAAATTGTTTATTTGTGTATCATCCTCAAACACTTGCCAATCCTTGACATTGTTTGGGACAGAAGGTCTGTCTTTTATCTCGGCTGTAAAACAATGGTTAGGTTCAAAAGGCAATTTGCATGTACTAGCAAATGTGGCTAAACTGTGTGCATGAAGATTGTGGGCTCTAGCTATTTTGGTTATCTGAAATTTAGTGAAAGTTTTAAGCATTTCAATAGCAGCAGACCTATATGACCTTAGTCTTTTGTCATTGGTGACAAAATTGCCTTTTACTTGTTGGATAATAAGGTCTGAATCTCCCATGATTGAAACTTTTGTGGCTTGTAAGGATTTTACTAGTTTGAGGCCTAGTAAAAGAGCTTCATATTCTGCCATATTGTTGGTGCATCTGAAATTTAGTCTATAGGCTCGCCCTTCTGCATGACTATTTTGTTTGTTATGTATCCACACCCCCGCTCCTGCCCCTAATTTGTTGACTGATCCATCAAACTCAAGGAACCATAAGATCTCCTGTTTTAAGGGATTTTCAACATTCTTTCTATAATTTGGGATTATAAGTTGGAGTTCTTGTTTTTCATCTGGTTTATCTTTTAGGAGTAACTCATCAATTGGTTTCTCAATTTGGATCTGTAGGAGACTCGTTTTCTTACTCTCATGCATGTTTTGTCCAAGTGTAGCTGATTTATTATCACTCTCAGGGCTTGTATCATCATTGAACAGAATAAAGGAATCCATATCTGCATGGACAGCATATATGGGAAAGTTTTGGGGTTTTTCTTCACTGCTGACCATATATTTCATGAGGGTTTCTCTGTATAGTCTCTTTGGTTTCCCAAAGACAGAGATGGTAGCATATGACATGTCTAACTGCAAAGAACCTTGGAGTTTAGCCCCCCATGATCTTGACAACAACATTCCATACTTGGGTGGGATATCAGCAACTACAACATCCATTAAGATGGTTTTGTTTGGATATTGGACCAGGGATACACACAGATCTTTTATCAAACCCAAACACTTAACTTGGCTGGAGTCAAATGAAAATAGGTCCTTATATGGTCTTGTAATGTCTAGGTTGAGTCTCTCCATCACTGATTTAGGCATAAGGTTATGAGAAGCACCCGAGTCAAACATTGCATTGTGTAATATCTTATCATGAACATGCAGGCTGACATAAAAAGGTAAGATTCCTGTAACTGCTGTTTTTCCATCAACTTCTGGGCCGAAAAGTAGTTCTGGAGTGTCATCCAATACATTAACATCATCTTTGTTATGAGTAAGCTGAAGGGATCTTTTGATTTATTGTTTATAGATGTTGTATTTGGCTAGCTCTGAAAGGGGGATGGCTATCTTCAATTTTCCAATTTCAGCTTCTAGGTCAAAAGGTCTTTCAGATTGGGTCTTAGTGTTTTGGTTAACAGCCTTTTCCTTTTCAATGGAATCCTTAATGCCTTCCTCCTGATTCTCTTTTTGATCCTGAGGCTTGTCATTTTTACTTGTCTTTTGAGAAATTTTGCTTGGCTTATGTTGGAAGGGTGTTGTATCCACTGGTTGTTGATTTGAGGGAGATGTTTCAGTTATTTCCTCAACTGTTACCTCATTTGTAATTGGACCAGTTTTGTCACTTGGTTCTGTGACAATAGCTTTCTTAGGCTGTGGGGTGTCCTTTGTTTTGTCAGGCTGTGTCACACTTATTGTTCTACTCCTCAATCTGTATTGCTTATGAACGTCAAAAACAGCTGTATCATAGCCTTGTTTGAAATCAAATGACTCACATGATTTGGTTTGGAATTGCCTGATGTCATCATCCTTATGATATTCTTGTGTTAAAAAGACTTGATTTTCACCATCCAAACCCATTAGATTGATGTGAGGGTCTTCATTGGGTTCACTAGATGTGGAAGCCTCAGCATAATTCTCTTGGAAAGGGGGTCTGATATGTTGGTCAGGATCAGTTCTTCCAGCATTGGGATTTTGATTTTTTCTAAAGTTTTGGTTTCTTATATTACTTGTTTGCCCTTCCCATGATGCCTTTCTTTCTATGGTTTCCACTCTGTCCCCAAGTCTATCCATACCTTTGATGATTGCATCTAACTTCTGCTCAAATGCTGAGGGTTCTTCCTTAAAAGTAGTTCTTCTCTCAGTTCTCGCTCTATTTCTCTTAGCAATCAAATTTGCCTCTACACTTACTGCTATGTCTTGCATATCTGCCAAAGTTGCAGGGGCTCTTTCTCTTAATTGATATGCCATATCAGCATCAAACCCATCAGGGAACTTTATTAGTGCTAAATCAGGTGGAGGCCTAAGGTTTTGAGGAATGGCACTATAGATAGAATTGAACCTAGTGCAATAGTCCGAGACAGTTTCTTGTGGACCTCTCTTTATGGTATCATATTCAGATAAAATGTGTAGGGGGTCTTTTTTCTTTTCCCATCTGTTTAGAAAGGACTGGTAAAGAACACCCGAATTAGCTATAGAGTTTGCAGCCAGTGCCCTGAACCAAGTTCTTACTTCACCTGTCAGACTTTGTACAAAAATTTTCATTCTCACATCATCATCATCTATCTCATAGTTTTCGAAGTAATCTTGCATTTTCTTGGTATGCTGTAAGGCAGTATATGTACTGGTTCCATCAAAATAAGTGATTTTGCCTTGGTAATCCTGAGGCATGGCCCCAGGATTGTTAGGCAGCTGGAGGGGTGCATAACGATTTGCCATGTTTGGTGGGACAACTGGAACAACAGGAACAACAATGGCAATTTGTGTATTAGGTGTTGACAATATGTTTTGTGAAGTGGATGATGAAGAAGGGGAGGAATGAGTTGTATGGAGGTGAAAAGTTGGCTTAGAAGGGGTGGGAATAAAGGTGTGCTGAACTGCCTCAGGGCTAGATTCAGGAGATTGCTCTGGTTCCTTTTGGCTCTTTTGAGTTTTATGGATCAAATTGGGGTTTTCGAAAACAGTAGGAGGATTTGGGTCAGGATTTGACCTGGTGTGCCTAGTTTTCCTTTTAGGAGCCAGCTTCTGAACTTATTTTTTGGTATTTTTAGGATATTCTTAGAACTATTTCAAGGGACTGCTCAAGTTTTTAGAACCACTGTCTAGAGACAGACAACAGTTGAAAAATATGCTCTCCCCAGCGGAGTCGCCATTTATGTTAACACCCAGGTTGTTCCCTTTGACTCCCAAGGGAATACGGCCGGGGTAACCACAAACCAAGCTTTGGATTACAATTTCTAGCCAAACTGTAATCAGAGAGGGCTCTCTCTTTAAGATTTATCTCTGTTCTTAGAAGATTTTAGGCTAGTTATGAATTTAGTTTTGTTTAATGTTTTGGTTGAGTGATGTCTTTCAGTACTTAAGGTGGAAATCTTCAAACAGTTTTAGTCCATTGGGCAATGGAGTCTGTGGCTACAGGTTGTTTGAAATGTTGAGTGAGATTGTTGAAACTGCAGGGCCATTTAGATATCTCATGAAACAAACTTGAAATTGTGATGGTGAAGTGTGTATAACCAGTGGAAAGCAATTAAGAATTTTCCACTAAGCTGGGGTGTGAGAAAGAGATATACTGCACAGGAGCAAACTTGAATTCCTGAAACAATAACCACTGTGAAAGATATAGTCTGGAGGTGCAGCAATTAAGAATTACACCTTATAACTATAACTGAAGAAAAAACATTTATAACAACATAGATTGAGTTCAGGGTATTCTATGAATAAATCCTGGAACTATTCTTTTTCTTTGCTATTAAACTGTGAAACATAGAACATGAATGGGTCATGAAATAATGATAAAACGCATAACGAAGAGTTTAAAGGAAACTTATTGTGCCATGAAATACGCAGGAATCCTGTAGCACTCAGCAAACACACTACAACGCCTCAGACAACACAGAACTTTGGAAATTCCATCAGCCTTTGTATTAATCCTCTGAAAATTTACAGCATAAGATCTCTAGAAGAGAAAATCAACAACAACCCTTTGCAAGCTTATGCGAGGGGGAATATATACAATCGGTTACACAAAATATCCGAACCGCTGAGTCACTTGAGAAGTAAATACGCTCACCAACTTTACAGAATAGCAGATAAGGAAGTTATTACTGCTCTGAATACAAAATGAATGCTCTTTAATTCTGTCAGAAGTCTTTTTGACCTTTGGAGGCCACTGAGTCGGCTGAACGTTTTGTTATTAATGCTGAATGATGTGTCTTTATGGCTTTGTCATCCTGTAGATTTCTCGGCCCTGCCATCTGTAACTGTCAGTGCTGCTCTGGTGGCCGAATTGGTTTGCTGAGTTGGCTCAGTCCATCTTTCTTCAGTCATGCTGGATGCATCAAATTTTCCTGTGTATGATAACTTATGTTTTTTGATGAAAAAATTTGCTGAAAGGCTCTTGTCTATAATATCAACTGTATCATTTTGGTCCACCATTCATGTGTGGGCAGTTGATGTCTCAAAATTTCATCTAAGGTCTCATCTGCCTCTGTATATTTGTAGAAGTTTGGAGGCACTTCAAACAAATGTTTGATCTCATTCATAATAAAAAATAAGTTCTCTACTCTGTTGTAGAGAATTTGCCCAGATGCTGGCCCTGTTTCTTTTGAAGTACTTGGCCTTATAGTGATATGATTGGTAGCAAATGTGTTGACCCTTTTTGCATAGTTCTCATGTGAAAGTAGCCTACCTGCGCTGTTCAGTAAGCCAGGAAGACGTCTGCCTTGTAATGCTGCAAACTTGCCCATGAACCTGTTTACTTCTGTCTGCATGTCCTGGCTTCTTCTTTCCAGTGTTTGTACCAGGCTTCTTAATGTAAGGACCCTCTTTATCAGCAAAATGGTTTCAGTTCTGTTGGGAATTCCCATTGCTGCCAGCTGAGGACCTGTACGGTTATTGAGCACGTTAATCATTCTATTGGCTACCTCAGGCATGTTGCCTAGAGATGCCCTTTCTCTCTGGACTTCTCTGTGTGCCTTGCCTATGAGCTCCATTTGCTCATGAATAGTCTCAATGTACTGCCACTGATCTGTGATTGATTGGCCAATGTTGGCCCATAAAACTATCTTAAGCTTAGCCACCACTTTGTCAAGGGTGAGCTCCTTCTCCAGCTCCTTTATCTTCTCCTTAAGGGCCTTTATTTCCCTCCCTTTTTCTGCCACATTTTGCTTTGACTTGTCATATTTTTCATTCAGCTTAGTTAAATTCTCCCTGGCTTCTTTTAACTCTGCCATTTGGGCTTCTAAGGCCTGAATTTCATTCTTCAGCTTCTGCATATCAAGGCTTGGAGCCTGCTCTGTTGTTGGTGCTGGTGCTGATGTAGATGGTGCTGCCTGAGCTGTCTGTTCTGTAGGAGGAGCACTAGTTTGAGGGGGTTCCTCAAGGTTGATTATTTGTGGAGGGGGCTGTGATGTTTGGCCTACTTCCCTCTGTTGTAGGGCTGCCTGCAGTGCTGCCTCTGATTCTCCCAATTTCTCCTGTGTCTGGATCAGCTGTTTGTATAACGATACCAGCATAGCTGCTGCATCTTGGTCATGTCTCAGCTGAGCAACCTCTTCCGTTTGTGGGTGAATAGTTGCTGGGATCTTAACCATTTTTCTTAGTGCTGCCATATCTGCATCTCTTAGCTTCAGCAGCGCTTGTACAGCCTTGATGTCCTTGGGATCATGCCCAAGCTCTATAATGATATCCTCTAATGCTTTGATTCTGTTGTCCTTTGCCTGGGAAGATGCTTTCTCCAACTCAAGTTGGGCAGCTGTGTTGTTTAGGCTATTTTCCAGCCTATAATTCACCAATGTTTTGTCTGCCAGGGTGGCATATACCATCTCACCCGTTTGCTTGTGCAATTCAATTTGATCCATAGGGTGGATGTCTTTTGCAAGGACCTCAAGGTTGGTCCTTATGTAGTCTGCAGCTGACTGTGGCTGTAGCATGGTTGGCATGAAGTGACTCATTATCATTTTGCCCTCTTGTACATCATATGCAGACATCAATCTCTGCTGGTTTGTAGGAGCCATTTTCAATAAGTGGTTGTACAGCTGTATCCTTATTGGCTCATTCCTCTTTTTAATATCAATAAACTGTTGTTTGATGCCTGTTTCAGCTCCCCTTTGGTGGCTTGAGGAGCTGACTTCTCCTCCAACTGTCCTTTCTTGTTCCTGCTGAAAGGAACTTGCAGATGCTTCCATGCTTGGTGGGCCCATGCCCAATGATTGCCCAATAGGCATTTCTTCCTCGGAGAGGGGATTCATTCTGTGCCTTTTCTCCCCTTGATTTGTGGATGTGGTGAGGGGAGTCTCCTGCTCTCTGTCCCTCTTCTTTCCCTTTTCTTCTTTCTGTGGAGTTTGTAGCACTGAGGCCTCCACTGTCTTTTCTTGCCTAGGAGGCACATTCTCTTGAGCCTGCCGCTAAGTGGATATTGGGGCTTCTGCTGTTTGTTCTTGTTGCACTGGTTGCTTTTGCTGTTGTACCTTTTGCTGCTCTTCTGCTTGCTGTTCTACCTGTTTTTCTGCTTGCTTTTCTGCCATAGGAGGTGGCTTTTCTTGCTGATGTGTTGTTGAAGATGATGCAGCTACTCCAAGCTGCCTTTGGTATGAAGAGGAAACCTGCCCACAAGTTTCCAAGTCAGCCTCTTTCTCAATATTTTTTGCTTCTCTTTGTAGTATTTGCTCTCTAGTCATTGGCTCTTATAGGGTGCCCTCTTCCCAACTTAGTAGATTGGCATATTTCTCAATATGAGGCAATTTAATGTGAGCATAGCCACCCAATTTATGTTTTATCCTCTTGAGAGAAATGAAATGATTAGGGTCATAAGGTACCCATTTGAAACTAGTTCTTAATCGGAAGCCCTCTAGGATCATATCTGCTTCCTTCCATCCCTCCTCCCTTATGTTGTAAAGGAAAGGGCCTAGCTGGTTCCTGACTTTTAGCTGCACTTTCTTGCTTTTACTATGGAAATGAATTTGGTCTGCATTTCCAAACTGTCTGAAATATTCCAAGGCAAATAGTCTCATAGGGACATATCTTGGCAGCCTATAAGGGCTCAGCTCATAGCCATATACTCTGATCACTGTATGGTGTTGGTAAAAATACCAATCACCAATGCTGTAGGACTTAGAGAGATGGAGAATTCTTTGCATTTCCTCGGTTAATCTCGGAGGAGGAACACCATACAACAAAGTCATTGCTGGATGAATGAAAAGGTCTATGAATTCACAGTATGTGTATGGTGAACGGGAGGTGCAATGAAAAACTGAGGTCCAAAACACTACAGACCTTGGATTCCCCTGGGCATCAAGTTTCTTGAGGGGAACGGGGAAACTATCTGGTTGATAAAATAGGAACAAATGATAGATGTATGAGGTGTATCTGAACACCTTTTCCCTTTCTAGATTCATCAGTTGCTCATGAATCTTGTCTGCAATGTATGTAGCATAGTCATAGTGCACAGCAGGAGGCTTCCCAGGAGAAAATATGGACAACATTGCCATTATGGTGTCATCAACATCCTCAATTCCCCTGTACCCCAGGACATAGCTGATCAAATCCACCAGCATCTTCCCCAAGTCATTGAGATATGGATGTCCAATAGGAGGTGTTCTCAGAGCTTCAGAGCTTGGCTGAATGAATAACTAATTAATCTTGATGACCTGGGCACTGGACAGCCTGCCCCCCTTCTTTAATAAGTCCATCATGGAGAGAGGAGTCAATGGTCTTGCAGAATGAAAGTTGAGCATTTGATTTATGGCCTCAGGGGTGATATGGAACAAGACTGCACCTGAGGGATTGAGAACAACTCTCTGACATGGATCATAGCATTCACAGCATCTATGGATCAAGTCTGGAAGGGCATTGACTTGAGGGAGGTTGTAAATGGGCAAGTTGGAGTCCCAAATCCCTAAAATATCAGCTCCACTAAGGTGTTGAGCTTTCAATTCATTTAGCATATGAATATTATACTTAGAATTTATTGGGAACCAGTCTAACATCTGATAAGCAATATCTCCTAGGGCCTTCCATTCTAACTCTCTTTGTGGGGCATTCAGAGGTTGAATATTCAGGGCTACTGGTGTTTCCATGGTTAAGTAGTGCTATGACTTGTATTAGAACTGATGTTACTAAAACAGAACAACACAGAGGAATATCTCTTGGAACAAATAGGTGAATTGCAGAGGAAAAGAGGGAAAATGGCAGTGGCAGCAATTGAAATACTGTACAGAGGACTGATAGAGTAAATGCCAAGCCTGAAAAACTTTCTTCACGGTGGATTAGAGTGGCTGGGTCTTGAGTTCACGAATGCGCGAACTAACTGTGTTTTTAGGTAAATTTAGCCAAATGCAGGTTCTGCAAAGGAGTTTTCGACCCAACAATTGAAAATAGGTACTGGTACCGGGGATTGACTGGTAAATACAGCGTTTTCTCAGTCTTTTTAACTAGCTTTGGAGAATTATGGAGAAAACCAGGCGCAGAGGGAATAATATGGATAAATACCTTGCGTTTTGCCACAATGGTTACAAATGCAGGTGTAGTGGACGCGCCCACGGTCTCTGTAGCGATTTCTGCAGGTTGGCGCTTGCTTGGTCGTAAAATGCATGCTGGGGAGCAATGGTTGTTTTTGCAAAAAGTGAGAAAACACGGTTTTTTTGGCGAAAATATGGATTTTTAGAACATTGGCACTTTTTTTTGGATGACGTCAGCATGACGTCATCAGGTGGGGTCAGGGTCGGGTGACGTCAGTATGATGTCATCGAGTGAGGTGGCAAGCTGTGAGTGGTCCACGGGGATGCATAGCTGGCAGACATGTCGGAGTGCTGGCGGGCGGGGGCGCTGATGCGGCGGTGAGTTGGCCTGACGTGGGCATGACGTGGCGGTGACGAGGGCGTGACGTGAACGCGACTGGTCAGCGGGAGTGGTAAGCGGTAAGCGGTAAATGGTTTTCTCGAACCGCTTTGGATACGGAAGCAGTATTGTCAGAGGGTGGCCCGAGAGAATTTGGGGGTGACGCGTGGCGGAGGCCTGACGTCACCCTCTGATAGTTTCTCGGGCGATAAGTTACGGTTATCGGGGCCGACCCGATATGGATCTGGGCCGTCGGATGAAGAACCCCGGATCCGACGGTTGACGGATCGCTAAGGCGCCAGGATGATACGGCAGCGGGCGGGGCAATAAAATAATATTTTTTGTGAAATGCGCGCCCAGCGGAAACATTAGAAAAATGGGTTTTTTGCTGTGTTACGGGCAAAATGGATTAAGCAGAGGTTTAGTTACAAACCGAGTTTAGGTTATTAATCCAAGCGAATCTTGGATTAATCCATAGATTAATTTTTGGCGCTCTGTGGGTCGCGCTCAAAGGTTTAGCGCTTAAACCATTCAAAACCAAACTTAGAGCTATAATGCTCGGGGAAGGGGATACATAGGTATTTTGGGGTTTTTTGTATAATTTACATAGTAATAGGGGGAATAGGGGGTATAGGGAGTTAAATAGTAGAAGTTGGGGTTAATATGAGTGGAAGTGGTGGATGAGGAGGGGAAACACTAAGTTTTATATGGAATCAACTTAGTTTAGGAAGTAGATCAAAATGAAAAGAATTTTAGACAAGAAATGTGGCTCTTAAAGAAATAAGAACCAACAGAAGACTTTGACTTTCTTTCATGCACATGGGTAGTACTGGGATGTTAGTGATGAATGTGATGGGGGGTAATCAGGAAGTTAGACATGCTTCATTGTATTGCTGCAAAACTGCTGAATAAGAGACCTGCACTGGCACCATGTTTTGCCTTTGCTTGGGCCGGTGAAATGCCATAAACCATGCTTTCTGCAACCCCAACTACCTACCCACTCTATTGCCTAGCATTTTTTGTTACTTCTAGGAGGGTGCACTTAGACTTGCAAACCCTTTTGTGCCTTTTCTTTTCTTTTGGCTTTTTCTTTTGATTTTCTATCTAAGGCTAGCCTTATTGCTTCCAAGGTCCCAGATTAAGCAGTTGGGAACCTTAATTCTCTACCTAACTACTGGTCTGCCAAGATTGAACAGTTTGGACAGACTTCTTTCTCTATTCTACAACAAGAAATTGAAACATGGCATGATCCAGATTAGGCTGTTGGACCATCCATCAAAATTGAGTCAACATCAAGCTATGTACACATATTGTCTTCTCTTGGAAATATGGGATCTTTGCATCACCAAAGCAGAGCATATTTGGAACTTCCTTTGCCAATCATGAAATATGAAACCTATTGGTATAGGTATCTAACAGTCTCAATTGTTAGAACCAGCTAATTTATATTTGTATTCTCAAATTAAGTTTGAATGTTAGGCAATTCTCTTGTATCTAACACTCCAAAGGAGTGGAACAATGAAAACTCCCATTGACTTGAATTGACACTAAAAACAACTAAAATGTCCAATTTCAATTAAGATTAAAATGCACAAATAGAATTTGAATTGGCACTAAAGACAAACTTAAGTGTGATGTTATAATAACTAGTAATCTTCTAATGCTCATATACAATTTTTACCTTCCAATGTACGGATTCTTAATTGTTTGATCTCAAAATATAACATTTGGATCACTCTCAGTGCACATCTCAATCAATCAAATCTAGCTTTAATGTAGTAAAGCTAGATAACTAGAGACTTAATTTTGGAAATTTCTTACTACCACAATCAAAAGCATTCTCGATACAGAACACAGTAGCATGTTTTGGCCTATTAGATTTGGTCCAAGTACCAATCTGGTTGGCCATGGGGAATCCAAACAAAGGTTTCACCAAATCTGAGTATATCAATTTTAGTTTACCCTTTACAACAAGTTGTCATCATTTATATGTAGGGAAATAAACACCTATTTTTCCTGCTTAAAGATATTTTTCTTTGTTTTTACTTGAATTTGTGGAATTTCAACTATCATTGTTTCACTCCTTTGGAAACAATTCCCAGAATAACTATTAGTAAAGTGCCATGTTTGAAAGTAAGCCAAGAAGGACTGAGGTTCACCAACACATTTGTAGGTGCCACTACATTGGTTGCTATATTTGTTGTCAATGTTGCTAGGGCAACCCCAAAAATGGATAATGAAATCGACACAATACCACCAATTTGTCTGAGAACTTGAATGGGATTTGAGATTACACACCCAAAAATAACTTCAAGAGAGGAAGTTATAGCCAAACCCAACAATGTAAATGCTCCCATGAAAATAGGGGGACCTACTTGTCCAACAATATGATCTGCTTGGCTCTTGGCATGCGTGGTGAAATCTGAAATGAAATAAATGGGAGGAGAATGAATAATTTTCAACAGGGGACAACAACATGGCTGTTTCATATTGCAAAGAGCATTGGATTTCCTCTCTACTGATATTTAAAGAGATATTATGAATAAAGCTAATTGCAGAAGTAAAATGCCTCCTTAAAAGGTAAGATTTTGGTATCTTGCCTTCCCTCTATGCATTTCATTGAAACCAATTCTATTGATTGAATGCAATATATGATGTTGTAACATGTGTCTATCATAAGAACACAATGATCAATTAAATATTGAAAGCCCCAAATGCTACGACATGCCTATGTTCTTTCCATTGAAGGCTATTTTTTTTTGGGACCAAATGCAAGCATTTTTGTTTTACCAAATGCAAGCATACTTGTAGTAGAAAAGTAGGAAAAGAAACTGAATATGTTAGTAATTGATATATTGGTTTAAGAAAGAGGTCATTTTTTTGTTAGGGTAGTTAGAGTAAACTTTATTAGATCAGAGTCAATTTACAATTGATGATTTATGTGTTGAAAATAGCAACAAGAAATGATAAAAATAGAATCCAGAATATTACAATTTTAATTTGTCCTTGAATTAAAATTGTGAATTAAAATTCGAATTTAGTCTCACCAGCTACTTGAAAAATAATTAATTAATTCATCTTGAGTTAATTAGTTGGAGAAATTCAAGTTAGAAGTCTTTGGGAAGTCATGCAACAGTTATCCCTTAAATTAAGGAGATTATCCCTTAATTAAGGAGATAAGATCGAGTTTTAATTAGTTAGCTCAGTTTACTGAGTTAAGTCCAATTAAATTAGTTCCAAACTATTTGAGGAACTAATTGTGAGTTATTAGTCAGTTGATGCATGCATGCACTCAACAAGTGTACTCCAGATAACTGAAGATTCTCTCATCAGAAACTCATGCATGTCTATTATGAGAGAGAGCCAGTTGAGCTAAATGTCAAGGACAGGTTACTATCAGTTGCATGCGTTTTCCTATAAAGGAAACTGATCCATGTAGTCAAGGTAAGGTTCCTTGAGGATTGTGCAGTTCTGACAGTGTGTTGGAGCAGTGTGTGAGATTAGTGTTACACTAGGTAACAGTTGGATCACCTAGGGAAAACCGCGCAAGGAAATAGGAGGCTTGGAGGGCAGAGGAGAAGGTTTGTGAGAAGACTTGTTTGCCTGTGAGCATCCAGGAGGATTGTACTGAGAGATGGGTAGTTGTGATAGCTAAAGCTTTGTGTAATATTGATGTATTTCCACCTTGTATGATAATACAGATAGCGGGGTTTTTAGCTGAGGATTTCCCCAGAGTATTCTTTTGTGTTTCATGTGTATTGATTCTTCTTCTCTATTATATATGTTTTGTTTGATCTTGCTCAAATCGATTAAGCTTCCGCAAGTTTGATTGTAGAAGTAGATTAAGTATTTTGCTTTAGTTATATTGCATAATCAGGTTAATCTACAGTCAGAATTTCTACATGGTATCAAAGCTGAGTTGATCGAAGAAGTGAACAGTATACGGAGAAGAGAATTCGAAGTTTGAAGTTCGGGGTTGTAGGTGAAAATCGAATTCTTATCATACTTCAACGTTGGCCAATGGCATTCTATGGCTTGAGACTCGAGTATGCCTTGGAAGGTAGCTCAAATTACATAGCATGGAAAGATCACATGGAGGCTGTATTAGAAGACAACGACTTGAAGGATTTCATTGATCAAGAAATCCCAAAGCCAGGTTCAACTAATGCACAAGAGTTGGCTGAATGGAAGAAATGTGTGGCGAGGGCGAGACGGATCATCCTTGAGGGAGTTCGAGACCATATTGTCTCGAGTCTCCATGGGAAGGATACTCCATATTCAATGTGGAAGACATTGAAGGACCTCTACCAGAATAGTAGCGACCAAAGGAAATTAGCGCTCAAGGATAAGCTTCGAAGAATCAAGATGGAGAACGAAGATACTATTTCCACATATCTGAACAAGATCGCCACCTGTAGAGATGAGCTTGGAAGTGTGGGAATAACTACTTCTGATGATGATATGGTGAGCCTCGCTCTCCTTGGCCTTCCAAAGAACTGGAATAGCTACCAGGACTCTGTGAATGGAAGGGAGAAACTGTTAGATTGGGAAAGAATGTGGTCGGATCTCATGCAAGAGGAGATGAGGAGGAGCATAAGAGATAGTTCTTCATCCAAGGATGATGATGAAGAAAATATGGCCTTAGTGAGTAAGGTAAGGAAAGGGAAGGGGAAGGTGTCCCATTTTGAATCAAATTCTTCTCATGGAGGGAAGAAGGGTGACAAGTCTAAACTGAGATGCTTTAATTGTCATGAGATGGGTCGTTATGCGACTAATTGCCCATCGAAGAAGTCCAAGAAGGGATCCTCAGAAGAATTGGAAGGTGAGGCATTAGCCTCTCAGTGCAAAATAGATTTTACCCTTGTCACATGCATGGTGTCATTGATGATGGGTTGCGGTTGGTATCTTGATAGTGGAGCCTCATTTCACATGACCGGTGATAAAAGTTTATTCAGTGCCTTGGAGGAGAAAGACCTCAAGATGCGCATAGAGATGGGTGACGACGGAAAGTATAGTGTTTCAAGAGTGGGCACGGTTGCTTTTTAGAGGGAGCATGGACCTCCTATCACCTTGACAGATGTGAAGTATGTGCCTGGACTGAAGAAGAACTTGGTATCGGTCGCGATGTTGGAGGACAAAGGCTACGTTGTTGTTTTTAGTAAGGGAAAGGTTTTCCTTAGACATATCACTACAAGATAAGTGAAACAGATCGGTTTACGAGTTAAGAACTTGTATGTTCTTGAGGTTCAAGATGCATGCAAAGCCTTGAGGAGTAAGGCAAATGTTAGAGACTTGGTGGTTGAGAGGGAGAGTAAATTACCTCTCAACATGCAATCCCAGAAGAAGTCTCAAACAATTGTGGAGGATACACAATTGGAGAAGTGGGCAGAGGGATCACATGCAGCCATACCTCTAGGTGTGAGGTGGGGCGATGTGAAGTGATAGTCCCAAGAAGGCTGAAATTGGGCAGGTTCCATTGAGAGGTTTTATCTCAAGGATCATACCTTGCTATGGGAGCCCAATGTACATAGTAGCGGGAGGAATCAATGGGATTGATGCAGTCAGAGATCAAAGTGACAAAGGCTAGAGTAGTAAAATACTGAGGAGCGCAGAGAAGGATTGACAACAGTGCAGAAAGGATGAGTCAGTAGAAGCGCAGATTTTTTCAGTTGACAGAGGCAATAGCAGTCAGAGACTTTGATGAGAGATGCATCATATTGATTCAAGTTGAATGTGTTTTTGTTTCTGGAGTTGTTGGAGCAACAACACTAGAGAGAAGTGTTGCATGAAGAACATTTCAAAGGTTCAGGATCGGGATTGAGTTGAATTCTTTTCTTGTTGAGAGGGAGTGTTGAAAATAGCAACAAGAAATGATAAAAATAGAATCCAGAATATTCCAATTTTAATTTGTCCTTGAATTAAAATTCGAATTTACTCTCACTATGTTGTGGGGAAAAATGCCTATGCAGGACGATCCTATCCACCTAAGGCGTGATAGTGCCTTAGCAACAAACGAATGCAGCTACTTCGGTTTCTTCCTTTATGAAATATGAAAGAGAGGAGATTGGTAGACTTACCGTTATCTTTCGGTTGTCCCTCGATCTAAATCCTCTCCCCTTTGTGTGTCCACAACTACTTGCCTCCTCGCTTTTGCTCCCACGAGATCACAAGAGAACAGCTACCTGTGACAAGAGAACAGCTACATGCAACAAGAGAAGGACACAATACAAAGGCAAATATACATATTCATAAATGATTCAGGATTAGAAGTAAATCAAATACACTAATGAAAATCATACAATAAACACCAGCATATAGGAAAGAACCGAGAAGCTTTATTGATTGATAAACAGGGTTCAGGAAGAGATACAACCCATAGGGTTCCAACCCAGCATCTCCTTCCCAGCAGCAAGGAATTCCTTCTTCAGCCCCTTTCAAAAGCATAAACACCCAATGATCTAACCACAATCCAACAGCAATTCTTTACAATACAATCCAGCCTCCTTAGACCTCATGAGAGAGCTCTATATATAGGAGTTTTGGAGAAAGGATGAGTCAGCTTGAGGCTGGCATGAAGCTGACTAGTGTCCTCTCCCACTTCAGTTCTTGAGTCCACTTGGAGATTCTTACTTCCACTTGGAGATTTGGAACCTCTTACTCATCACCAGTCGAATTCCCTGATCCAAGTGTCATTTTGGAAGCTTCCTGGGCATTGAAACCTTGAGGAATGAGTCTGCCACTTGTCCAAGTACGCTCAGCGCAGGTGGCCTTCTTTGCAGTTGACATTCAGCGCAGGTACACAATGGAGCACTTGACATTCAGTGTAGATGCTCAGTGGAGCAGTTGACATGATCCAGAAATTGCTTGCTTTTGAGTGTTTTCAGGTGGAGAACTTTTATAAACTGATGTGGTTTGCTGGCCTTGTTCCTCTAGGGGTAGGAACAACATGTTTAGGGACTTTGGATCCCTTAATTATTGACATTTCATGCTCAGTGATGCAAGGCACAAAAATGTCTATAACAGTTGCCCCCTAAAGTATGAGGCCGTTTATCGGGTGAAATGCTTTATCCAGGGGAGTCCGAAGTTCATCCGTTTGCTGGGAGGAGACCTGTAATAAAATACAATACAATACATTATGATTCATTCTGCTTTCATGATCTAGCTGAGGCGGGCATTCCCATGCTCAGCTTTATAAATACATTCTGGTACATAGAACAGACGATTGTCTGATGGTAGACTGATAGTTCTGGCGAAACTATCATCCTTTGAGGAGGATGATCATCTGCTGCAATGATGTACATAACAAATGTCTTTATTTTCTTGAATATATTATCGCAACCCAGATGGATGAAACTAGATCCAGGGTCTTCAAACTCGTTCGATCTTCACTCTAAGTACAAGTCGATCCATGTGAGAATTGCGCTGAAGTCGAACATGGAAAGACATCGCTTGATTACCGGTCAATGATGTAAACCGTTAACAAGCGCGAGAGGAATCACCGATAATGATAATGACCCTCAAGGTACTGCAGTACAATTCACGTGGTGTGAATAAAGGACTTGGCGTCGAACACCACGCAAAATCTTCTGGTCGAAGGTCATTGATGTATACCTGTCACCGGAAGTGAGAAACTTGCCATTGAGGCATGCAAGCTTCAAAGTACTGAAGGGGTTGTTCCTAGATCAACTTCTTGGATAATGAGCTGATGTCGACAAGAAGCGATCCATCAAAGGAGGGCCTTAATGAATCCCACATCAGTGACACGAAACGGAGCTAATGATTTTAGTGGAGGTGAAAACAATCTGTGATACATGATTCAGGGTGGCGGTCATGAATGGATGAAGGATAATGTATGGCAGTGGATGGGACCTGGTTGACTCTTTCTGAACGGCTTCTCTTGAACATATGGCGACACTGATGCGATGGATCGGTAGCATTACCCCAAATATGGATGGTGTGGCAAAGACCATGGTGATGTGACCGGTGAATGAAACAACCCAACCCGATGTGATACGGAGGAAAAGTGTCATGTTCAAGAGCGACCTGCTACCATCAAAGACTTCTCGATTTCTTCCCAATTTTTCCCCAGTCATTGCTGACCAGTACCTCTTTATTTTTGTCAAGCTTGAGGAGGATAACATATGCTTGTTCTATAACCTGCCCTTCGGGCAAGCCCATCGCTATGTTTTAACGAGCTTAGCGATAGGGAAACTCGTTCTCGTCTAAAGACAAGTTTGTCGCTATTTAATAATTTTAACGAGTCTAACGACAAGGAAAACTCGGCCCTTTTCATTTTTAGAGAGTCTGAAAAGGTACATAAAGTCAACTCCAAAATTCATTTTTCGTCATCTAATCCCTTAAGTCCGAAAAAGTATAAAACAATACAGAAGGGATGAGTTTTCGGTACTTTTAACGAGCCGAACAAAACAAGCGCTCGATCTTTTTGTGCAATAATCCCTCAGGTCGAAAAAGATTAAAATCTAGAGGAGGGATAGCTCTTCCTGTCCTTTAACGAGCTAGAAGGCCAAAACTCGGCAATCTTTTCATATTTTACGAGTCAATTGAAAAGAGCTTAAAGAAGACTCGTCTTTTGAGGAACGAGTGATGAACAGGGATAGCAGCTGATTCCAGGTACAGGTTGGAATTTTCCAATCACGGCAGTGTCACAAGGATGGCTAGGTGAAATCACTCTTCGCAGCTGTTCCTCAAAATGGGTAAACAATCATATGGAGGTAAGCGATCGGCCAAATGAACGGTGGAGGTGAGGCTGCGGAAACACGACCAAGGCTTTTTATGGTTGATCAGGTTACATTCTTAATGGTTATTTACCGGGAAGTTCATTTTTTAACGAGCTTAAACTTGCTCAAAGCTTATGTTTATTTTTTAACGAGCATGAACTATGCTGCTAAAACTGCTCGAAAGCTTATGTTTATTTTTTAACGAGCATGAACTATGCTACTAAAACTGCTCGAAAGCTTATGTTTATTTTTTAACGAGCATGAACTATGCTGCTAAAACTGCTCGAATATATGGTCAAATTTTGATTTTTTACCATTACTAGCTTTTCTCTTTTCAAAGATAGTACTGCATTTTCAATTGCTGCATCAAACTTAGTTAGAAATACATAATCATGAGACAAAAACCCTAATATTTTGCTTTGAACTACGTAAAAAGCCATTAAAAAGTGTTTTTACCTCTCATTTTACCATTTCATTTGCATTTGGTTTGTTGGAGCTTTGGAGGTGCCTCTTCCCCCTTGATTTTCACCAGTTGATTTCGGGAGATTCTGTGGACGATTCTCGGCGCCGTCTGGACCAGGTAGGAGCTAAACCTTAGCTCTTTCTTTTCATGGTTTCCTTTTCTTATTATGTGCCTGTTTTCCAGCTTTTCTGAGCCTCAGGGGTTTTGCCAGGGCGCCCTAACTTCAGCGCAGGTTGCCCATTCGAAACCTGCGTTGAATGTCAAGCTGCCTTAAGGCAGCCTGACCTTCAACGCAGGTAGGACACTGCCTGCCTGCGTTGATCTCAAAAAACTGAGTTTCCAGCACATTTTTTGATGAAATTTCGCCAGTTTCTCATCAAATTCAGGATCTTACTCATTCTCTTGTTTGTTTTGCAGGAACCTTTGAGAAAATGTCCCTTACATGGCGAGAACGAGAACATGAAGAAGAAGATATGATTGCTCTCCATGACCCAGTCACGGTGAACGCGCTGCGGAACTGTGGCCTGCTGAAGTTTTTCCGTATCTCTAGCATGAGAGCACAGATTACTTTGCTGCAGTACATGCTTGATGCTTGGGATCCTATTAACCAAGTATTCCAGATTAGGGGAAAAACCATCCCCTTGACCATAGTAGACATTTACTTCTTGACTGGGTTGTCAAGGCGGGGTGCCCCCATTTCTTTGTCAGGTTCGGCCCGGGGGAATGACTCCGTGAGAGACTATGTTCGCCAGTACTGCAGGGAAGGTTCCCAGCCGAGTAGAGACGGCAAGGTTGTTATCCGTGAGATCACTGATAGGTCTCTCAGGTCCATTCTGTATACTATTGGCAGGATGGCCGGTAGCGCATCTCTACATGTTGCCAACAGGTCTCATTTGCAGCACACCTTGGAGTGTCTCCAACCGAAAGTATTCAACTGGTGTGATGCAGTACTTGTTCAGATGAAAAGTCAATTGACCAAGGTAAAGGACGGGAAGCTGAAGAACTTTGGATTTGGTTCTATTCTGACTGCCTTCGCCTTGGAGAAAATCCCACTGATGCAGCCTCAGTATATCGTACTTGACTTGCCTTCTCCGACCGAGCCACGCATGCAGAGGTGGGTCGATCACATGTCTAGGCATGCTGGTCAACCCCAGATTACTTTTACTGATGCCTTCTTCAGGTGGTTCGAGCGCCAGGAGATGGTCTTTTCCGAGTATCCATATGTGGGTATGGATTTCCGAGGTGATCCGGATTTGGTGCTACCGGATGGCGAACAGTGGGGTGCTATTGGTAAAATCTTTGACCATATCACTGTTTACTGTTTTTATTCATAATGTTGCTGTGCTTTATTCTATCAAGACTCTTAATCAAACTCTTGGGTGCGTGCAGATGTTGGTCCTGTTCGTCCAACAGTTCGTCCGAGACCGCCCGTTGCTGCCCCGGCAGTGGAGCCTGCTAGGAGAGTTATTCTTCGCGACCTTGACGACACTGAGACCCTTACAACTGTGTAGGAGCAGGTTGAGAGCCTTACTCTCGGTATTCCGGATGTACGGATCGATGAGTTACCTTTACAACTGCAGCGGCATGCTACCGGTGTGCCTAGACGATGGACTCGTCTCTTGCGCATGATTGCACAGGCCGTGACGTGCTATCATGAGCACCACTAGGCTAGGGTGCCCCCTAGCACTTTTGAGTTTTTGGGTCATATGACCAATTTTGTCTTGGTTACAGAACATTATGTATGAACGATAAACAACTTATATATATTTTGATTTTCAAGGTTTATTCTGGTTGATTTACGTGATCCACTTGCATAACACTGATGCATTTATTTTATAAATGTCGCAAATGTCTATCTAATACATAGTTTGCTAATGAATCGGTTAATGTGTTTAAGTTCCTGGAAATATGCTGGTATTGAATTGAATCAAACTGTCTTTCCAAAATCTTAACCCTTAGAAACATTCGATAAATAGCTGGATTGCGGACAGAATATATACCATTGAGTTGTAGTATCACAAGTTGTGAGTCTAGCCTGACGATTAGTCGGCGTATACCATGGGCGATGGTATCAGAGAGGAGTTCTATCAATGCGCTATACTCAGCGATGTTATTCGTTGATTGCCCAATACACACACCTCTGAAACTCACTAACTCGCCGCTTGGATCAAAAATGGCCCAGGCTGCGGAGGATAGATTCCGCGAACTACGACTCGCTCCGTCGGCATATCCCACATATGTGTCAGAAAAGTTCGACATCTGCAACAAATGAAAAAGGTGGATTACTCGACTGAAACAAACACTTTAGCGAAAACAAAATACAACAAAAGCACTCAGGTTACTACTTAGGCATAGTAACGCTTGAGGTACAACCCGTTGCGGGGTTGCGCCAGTGGTATTCCGTCATAATCCATTAACTCGTAGGCTCCTTTTGCTAACACTCGTTTAACAATATAGGGACCCATCCATAAAGAATTAAATTTTCCTGCTCCCAATTTGTCGGATTCTTGGTCGTAAAGCAAGACCAAGTCACCTTCAGAGAAGACGCGGGGTTTGACATTTTTGTCGAACTGCGCCTTGACTCGTTTCTTATGGGCTTCATTAGCCAGAGCGGCATCACGACGGGTTTCATCCAACTGGATTAATTCCAAGAAACGGGCCTCTTCTTCTGAAGTTCCGGGGAGGAGGTCAATTGCGAGTTTAAGAGACGAAATTTCACACTGGATTGGTAAGACTACCTCTAGGCCATATACCAATTGAAACGGTGTGAACCCAGTGGCATTTTTTACCGATGTTCGGTAAGCCCACAAGGCTGAGTACAGGATTAGGTGCCACCTTCTTTTGTGAACTCCGATCATCCTTTGCAACATACGCTTCAGGACCTTGTTGATTGCTTCAACTTGTCCGTTGGCTTGCGGATAATACGGGGTAGAGCTGTCGTGAGATAGCCCTAGCTTGGCAGCTAATTCAACCATCATGTGATTGCGAAAATGCGATCCATGATCTGTAACTATAGCCTGCGGTACGCCGAACCTGGCGACTACATGATTGAAAAAGAAAAGGGCAGCTGTTTCACCAGTGTTATCCAATGTAGGCATCGCCTCGGCCCATTTGGTAAAATAGTCAACGACGACTATAATATACCCATGCCCCCCGGTCGAGGTGGGGTTACATTTCATGAAATCGATGCCCCATTTGGCGAAAGGCCCCACAGCAACTATTGGCTGTAAAGGTGCGGGTGGTCTTCTGGTTTTGCTATCAAAAATCTGACATGCATGGCAACTTCTGACTGCGATTATGCAATCTTTGAACATGGTTGGCCAGAAATATCCTGCTCGTAAGATTTTTTGTGCTGTTGCATATCCAGATTGATGCCCCCCACACGCGCCTGAATGACAATCATTCAGGGCTTTTTCGGCCTCCTCATGGGTAAGGCACCTCCTCAGAACTGTATCGATACCTCGACGGTAAAGCGTATCACCGACGATCATGTAGTCTTTAGATTGGTATCGTATACGTTTCTGTTCAGAGTGAGAGGTGTTAGGCCTGAACTTTTGGGTTTGGAGATAAACTATGATATCTCCATACCACTCATCGCTTGTAGATATTAGAAACAAATTTTCATCCACGATTGACTCTTCCGATGTTTCATCGTTGGACGACGATGGGAGATCGCACAATAATTCCGCGAAAACTAGAGCTTTCTTTGATTTGGATTTTACAAATTCCAGATCAAACTCTTGAAGGATCGCTATCCATTTTGAATATTTTCCCCCCAGCAACTGTCGCGACAGTATATATGTCATGGGGTTGCAATCTGATAAAATGGTAGTTTTCCGAAAGAGGACATAATGTCGAAACCTTTGAATCGCTTGAACAGCTGCAAGCGCTAGTTTTTCAACATAGGAATATTTGCTCTCTGTATCATTTAAGTTTTTACTTAAATAATAAATAGGATGTTCAATTCCATCGACTTCTTGTACTAAAACCATCGCAATGGTCGTATCCGCCGCAGCCAGATACAGGTTAAAATCTCTTTGATAGTCTGGGGCATACATTAATGATGCTCTTACTAGAGAATCTTTCAGAGCATCAAAGGAAGCTTGCGCGACCTGATCCTAGACAAAAGGTACATCCTTTTTCAAAAGACGAGTGTAACCTTTAGCAAGTTCTGCGTAATTTGGAATGAACCTCCTCAGAAAGTTTGCTTTCCCTTGGAGTTTCTGAATCTGAAGCACATTTGAAGGTGGAGGCAAATTAATTATTGCCTGAACCTTGCAAGGGTCAAGACGAATCCCATCCTTAGAGACTACAAAGCCAAGTAAACGACCAGAACCGACGCAAAACACACATTTGTGCGGATTGAGTCTTATCTTGTAGTGTCGGCAACGTAGAAATATCGCTCTTAAATGCTGCGGATGATCAGTCCGCTTTCGCGAATGAGCCGGAAGGTCGTCGAGATATGGTTGAACTATGTTTTTGATGTCATGTAAGGCATAATTCATTGCCCTCTGAAACGTCGCCCCTACGTTCTTTAAACCAAAGGGTAATTTTCGATAAGCGAATGTGCCCCACGGACAAATAAATGCAGTCTTTGATTGGTCCTGTGGGCGGATATTTATTTGATTATACCCGGAAAATCCATCCATAAATGAAAAGATTTCACATCCGGCGCATTCATCAATTATCTGGTCAATGAAGGGTGTAGGGTAGTTGTCCTTTGGACAAGCTTGGTTTACATCCCTATAGTCGACACACACTCTTATCGTCCCTTGTTTCTTCATAACAGGGACGATATTCGATACCCAATCGGTTAGAGGAACCGGGTAGATGAAACTAGCATGGAGAAGTTTCTCAACTTCTGCCTTAATGGCATCGGCTTTCTTAGGGTGTACCTGTCGAAGCCGTTGTCTTACTGGTTTGACATCAGGATACATTTTAATTTCATGTTCAACAATACTCGAGTCAATGCCCGACATTTCATTATATGACCAGGCAAAGACATCTCTAAACTCGCGAAAAAGAGCGTTATATATTTCCAGTTCTGAAGGGGAACAACTTTTGCCGACATAAATATTCTCTACAACATCTGGTTTAGTCGAGATATTTATGGCTATAGTTTCTTCAATATTGGATAAGTTTCGCTCGGAATCCACCGTATTTACAGTATTTGTTAGGAATTCAAAAACTGAAGGGTGGTAAAGGTCGTGTTGAGTATCTTCTTCACACTCCGGAAGAAGGGAACGATGGTGGTGATCATTCCATGGTGTCCCCTCAATCAACATTGATTGTAAGATTCCCTCGTCAGTCCCATGAACTTTCGACCAAGGATCTAATGGGGTACCATATTCTCCAGACCTATCTACCCAAACGCTTGACGAGCGTTGACTTGGGTTCGTCTCCCATGCCCGAAACATTGATTGCTACAATATTTCTATAGGGCTTGGGGGCAAAACCATTGCATGATCCATGACGACTTTGTCTTCTGCGACCTTCAAGGAAGATATCATGTTGCATGTTGCTACAAATGGAATATTTGCTACGTAGATAGGAGGTGGTAGCGCGAAAGCTCCCATCATTGTGGGGTCTTTCAATAGTCCTACTCCGATATCTTGAATTGAATGGTCGCTCCCATGGATCATGGGAATGCTTCCCGTAACTTGTGAACCATTAGGGAGGAAGTTCTGTTGGTCGACGACCGTAATCCCTCCTTCAAACGGGAATGCGATCTTCCTAAAATAAGTCGACACTACAGCTGCCATGGCATATATCCATGGTCTTCCCAGTAGGATGTTATAGTCAAGATTGCCATCAATGACTTCAACATCAATTTCCACTGTTTTTCCTCCTAGTTCAACCTTCAAGTTATTTAGGATGCCGTACGGTGTGTACGTCCTTCCGTCGAATGCTTTTAGTGTCGTCGAAGATCGCGACAAGGTTGGAGATCCGAGAGTTTTCCAGCAACTCATTGACATGATACATGTCGATGCCCCCTCATCAATAATTGTTCTGTGAACAATTTTGTTGAGTGCTTTCACTTGAATAAGGAAAGCTAGTTGAGCTGGTAACTGAGGATCATATCCTTTGTGATCAAAGGATACAAGATCGGAATCCTTAGGATCCACTCCACCAATAGCTGATAACAATGCCTGCCTTTGGGATGGGAAATTTTGCAGTACCTCAAGAGTCGACATAGCGGATGGCGATTGGGCCAAATCTTCCACTATGTTATAATGATGCGCTGCCCTGGTGCGAGGATTAAATTTCGACTTGTGTACTACTCCCTTTGGCGGTTTTATTGTTAACTCATGCGTGATGGGGGGTACAACTTCTGCCGAAGTTGTTGTCGAACCACTAGGTTGATCTTTACCTTTGTCGTTCGACACCTGTGGATTCCCATAATCTTTGCTCCTTGTCGAAATCAAAGCATCATTTTGTTGCTTAGAGATCGATAACATTAGCACTTGCGACGGGGAAGCATTTCCACTATCAACCATATTTTGACCTGGATTAGGAAATGGATCAGTCAACACAGCTGAGGTGTGTGAACTTTTGAAAAACTTCTTAAGTTCAGCTTTATATGGACAATTCTTTGTCCCATGATCCTCCTCATCGCATATCAGACAAGGAAATTTCCTATTTCCAGGAGGGTTTGAAGAAGTTTTTTGAGGGGATGACTCACCCTGTTTCTTCTTCTTCCCTTTGTTTTGCTTATTCTTGCTTCCTGGTTGATTGGAATTTTTGCCTTTATCCGCAGATATGGCATTTATTTCCGAAGCAAGAATTTCTTGATTTTCCTTTTGATTCGAAGTCTTACGGGCTTTCTTATTCGAATCCCTTGTCGACTTTGCGTTTGCAGTGCCAATCACACCGTCGCCGGCGTGAGAGTCACTATTTGATCCAGGAGGAGGAGGAATTGAAAATTCCGGTCTGGGGGCGTCAGGTATCTTGTCATAGAGCGTGCCAGACTGAGTATATACTAAGTCTAAATACTGGGCACGAGCAATAACCTGCTCCTCTGTTACGACCCCTCCCTTGGCCACATCTTCTGTTATAGCAGGAAGAAGCGACTTTATAAACCACTCAGCTAATAGCTGATCTGGAACATAAGTCTTTACCATTCTGCGACGACGACGCCACTCATGTATATGATCGGATATATGTGTGGCTGTTGTCTGCTTGAAATTGGTTAAGATCTCTGTTCCAGTTTCGTACCTTATTGGTAACTGAAAGTGGGTTAAGAAAGTCGTGGCTAGGGAACTGAAATTATCGAAAGAGGCTCTAGGTAATTCGATATACCATTTAGCCGCCGGACCTGTCAATGTCCTCTGAAAAAGGCGAAGCCTTATCGAATCATCATTCAAGGTGTTCGACGAACACCACAGATGAAAAGTCATCACATGATTCGACGGGTCTTCGCCAGGATTTCCATTGAATTTAGGAATGTCCGATGGAAGCTTGTGAGGAATCGCTGGCCACCAATGGGCATAAGCAATTGGATCGTTCGTCAATCGATGTAAATCTGGTAATTCTAAAGTTGCCATGAATGGTAACTGTTGATTCAGGTTCGGCGAGGCGTACCCAGGGTACGATGGAATCGCCTGAGCAGTAGGCCTTTGCATACCAGCATAATGCAATTGATGTTGGTATGACTGATACGGCTGGTGGACTTGACCACTGTAAAGCGGTTGATTTAACCCGTTTTGAATATAGGGTTGTCCACTATTCGCAAAGATCTGTTGCTCAGATCCTTGGTACACCTGCTGGAATTGTGGTTGTTGGTATTGCACCATCCACGGCTGTGAAGCCATGTTCTACTGTGCTATACTAACCGACGGACCAAGATGTGGGGTAATTGTACCCGTTTGGACCTGTGTCGTCCCGGCAGTTGGCGATTGTGGTTGTGTCACAGGGTCAAGGGGCTGTTGCATTACAACCTGAGGTTGACACACAACAGGCATCGTTTGAACTTGCGACACGGTTACAATAGCTGGCGTCGTCGGGATGCTGGACATAGGTACACATTGTTGCATAGAATACACAACTCTTGGCTGTTGGGGTAACATAGGTACCCAACCACTTGTCGTAACTCCAGCCAAACCTGAATACTGTTGAGAACTGCCGTATGGGTATCCTCCCGGAGGGGGTAATGAAAGGGCATATTGCCCCCCATACGGTAGCAATCCGGAGCTCAAAGGTATGGTTTTCCCTTAAGGACTGGATGGCCCAAATTGACCTCCATAGGGATCAATTTGTCTAGTTTCAACATAAGAATTACTGGGTATTATTCCGGAAGAACAAACTGGAACAGACCACACTGTCGAAATAGTCCCTGGGTGGACTCCTTCTAGCTGTTGAGAGCTAGTTGGGACAGATGGTACGCCGGCAAACATCGTCGGAGTGGCGGCAGGGAGTTCTGCCGTCGCTGTGTCGTTCGACACAGTCCTAGATGTCGACGGTTGCTCAGACATTTTAAGTCTATCCAATAAACTGCCTAGCGATTCTACAGGAACTTCCACTGGTGATGGACAAACTTCTGATGTAGAAGGAAAAAGAGTGAAACCTACTCCAAAATGAGTTGGAGTACTTGCTTGCGGGTCCTCTACGATTTCCTCTATCGCAATCAAACCAGGTGGAAGAGGAAGACCGTCAGGTCCGTAAAAGATTTCTGGTGCCGAAGAAGGGGTTGTTTCGACAGCGACAGTTGTTTGAGCAACAAGACTCTCTGGACCGGTTACAGATGGAACTGGTTCGGTAATGCAAGTACTTGTTCTCAGACCGGGATCAGTGTTACTGTCCCTCTGTGGCTGTTGAACTTCTTCAATAGAGGCAGGGTTTCCAGAAATGTTTGGAGTAACCAGAATCTCAGATGTTGTTGGAACATTTGTTCTAACTTTGATGGGAGATTTTGATCCGGTTAAGCGAGTTCGCTTTGTCTGTACTACTTTCGATTCCGGAGACAAAGACGGTTGACTCGCAAGCCTCTGCGAACGACGGGGTTTCAATTGACTTTCTTCCACGGTTGCGGATTACTCGATCAACCAAAATACAAAAGGGGGGATTATATTTCCGAATTGAATGAATTTTATTAGACGCTTTTAGACACAACTTGCTTTTTCAGTTTTAAAGAGTCGAGAAAAAGCTAAAGATGACTCTAGTCTCCTTCGATATTTTAACGAGCCCGAAGTGACAAATGCTCGGTTGGACTTTTTCTGTTATAGAGTCTGAAAAAGGCCAAAAGAAACTGCTCTGGAGATCTAGGCAGAGGGTGTTCCAAACCTTTCGCAAAACCACAGAATACGTTTTACGGTACGGGTGGTCGATCTTCGTGAATGCCGTGTTCACTGCATTGCGATCAGTAGGGCGGCCGACACGGCTTCCTAAGGATAAAGGATATATGCCTATAGGGGTCTCCCAATATATACGCAACGGTACGTGGGAGCACAAGTCCGTATTAGTGCAATCGTCCCTCAGGAGGAATCACCCACCTTCTTAGAGATCGACAGTCACTACGTTTAATGACGCCGGAACACGTCTCTACCTAGACCTCTACTGTGAGCGTTATGTTGCAAAGCATTGTTAGGTTCATTCAATATATTTTAAGTTGATCTTTTTAAAGTTTGTCTTTCAGGATCACCACGAGATGTATTGGTACAAATTCCTAAATGCAGTCTAAGATGATAAGCAAGCTTTATAATCTTTCAACTTTGAAAATCCTAGCTACTAAGGGAAAAGAGAGCGACTATCTTTTCTCAAAGAGCAATCAGCACACTCTAATGCACTCTTCCTAAATCCAACATGCAATCTTATCGAAATGCAAAATGCACAATGCAGGTGTTTGTTTTCACTTTCTTAGCATAAATGCCTACAAAGAAAGCTTTTTGCACAACTTCGAATTTGCTTTTAAATGACTGAAAATAAACAAGTTTACTTTTTCCCTAATCAGCAAGGGTAGAAGAGATTACAATCACTTTGCGATTTTTCGAAAGAAATACTTGTTTCGACACTTAAAAATGACAAATTCAAACCAATAAGAAAAAGCAAATGATAGATCAAACTGCAAACAGCCAATGAACTCTCTTCTAAGATCACAATCAATCACTCAATCAGATCTGAATCAAGGCTACAGGATGACTATTTCGCTCATGCAAAGGAAAACTGTAAATGACGCCACAAACACATAAAAACACTTACAGTCTTTTTGTACAAAAATGAGGTGGAATACAAGCAAAGAAAAGAGATTACAGATGTGGTACCTATGTTGGTTAAAGGAAGCAAAAACATAGATCAAAACAGGGCAAAAGACAGCAAGGAACCCCAGCTGCACAAGGCCACACTGGTTCAGCGCAAGTACAACACTGTCAGTTTGACATTCAGCGCAGGTAGCCTTCACGGGACCTGCGTTGAAATGTAGACTGCCTTCACAGTGCCTGCGCTGAAAGGAGAAACTCTCGTCTCTCTTGGTTTCCGGGTCATAAAATGCTCAAAAATCAACTGTTTCAGGCCAAATCAGAAACACAAGCAAGGTACAAACAGAGGGATACTTTGAAAGGGTACTAAAGACTATCACAAAGGATCATCAAGTCATTTATGAGTCCATTGTTAAGATCATAGACAAAAACCCAGCAAAGGATCAAAGCAGCAACCTTCTACTTTGCAAAGCAGTTCGATTGTTGCCGTTGAGTCTATGAAGTAAACAATGATGCAAGCTCAAACAAAATGACTGAAACAAAGTCCTTCCCCAGTGGAGTCGCCAATTTGTTGTGGGGAAAAATGCCTATGCAGGACGATCCTATCCACCTAAGGCGTGATAGTGCCTTAGCAACAAACGAATGCAGCTACTTCGGTTTCTTCCTTTATGAAATATGAAAGAGAGGAGATTGGTAGACTTACCGTTATCTTTCGGTTGTCCCTCGATCTAAATCCTCTCCCCTTTGTGTGTCCACAGCTACTTGCCTCCTCGCTTTTTCTCCCATGAGATCACAAGAGAACAGCTACCTGTGATAAGAGAACAGCTACATGCAACAAGAGAAGGACACAATACAAAGGCAAATATACATATTCATAAATGATTCAGGATTAGAAGTAAATCAAATACACTAATGCAAATCATACAATAAACACCAGCATATAGGAAAGAACCGAGAAGCTTTATTGATTGATAAACAGGGTTTAGGAAGAGATACAACCCATAGGGTTCCAACCCAGCATCTCCTTCCCAGTAGCAAGGAATTCCTTCCTCAGCCCCTTTCAAAAGCATAAACACCCAATGATCTAACCACAATCCAACAACAATTCTTTACAATACAATCCAGCCTCCTTAGACCTCATGAGAGAGCTCTATATATAGGAGTTTTGGAGAAAGGATGAGTCAGCTTGAGGCTGGCATGAAGCTGACTAGTGTCCTCTCCCACTTCAGTTCTTGAGTCCACTTGGAGATTCTTACTTCCACTTGGAGATTTGGAACCTCTTACTCATCACCAGTCGAATTCCCTGATCCAAGTGTCATTTTGGAAGCTTCCTGGGCATTGACACCTTGAGGAATGAGTCTGCCAATTGTCCAAGTACGCTCAGCGTAGGTGGCCCTCTTTGCAGTTGACATTCAGCGCAGGTACACAGTGGAGCACTTGACATTCAGCGCAGATGCTCAGTGGAGCAGTTGACATGATCCAGAAATTGCTTGTTTTTGAGTGTTTTCAGGTGGAGAACTTTTATAAACTGCTGTGGTTTGCTGGCCTTGTTCCTCTAGGGGTAGGAACAACATGTTTAGGGACTTTGGATCCCTTAATTATTGACATTTCATGCTCAGTGATGCAAGGCACAAAAATTTCTATAACACACTAGTTGCTTGAAAAATAATTAATTAATTCATCTTGATTTAATTAGTTGGAGAAATTCAAGTTAGAAGTCTTTGTGAATTCATGCAACAATTATCCCTTAAATTAAGGAGATTATCGCTTAATTAAGGAGATAAGATTGAGTTGTAATTAGTTAGCTCAGTTTACTGAGTTAAGTCCAGTTAAATTAGTTCTAAACTGTTTGAGGAACTAATTGTGAGTTATCAGTTAGTTGATGCATGCATGCACTCAACAAGTGTACTCCAGATAACTGAATATTCTCTCATTAGAAACTCATGCATGTCTATTATGAGAAAGACCCAGTTGAGCTAAATGTCAAGGACAGGTTACTATTAGTTGCATGTGTTTTCCTATAAAGGAAACTCATCCATGCAGTCAAGGTGAGGTTCCTTGAGGATTGCACAGTTCTGACAGTGTGTTGGAGTAGTGTGTGAGATCAATGTTACACTGGGTAACAACTGGATCACCCAGGGAAAACTGCACAAGGAAATAGGAGGCTTGGAGGGTAGAGGAGAAGGTTTGTGAGAAGCCTTGTTTGCCTGTGAGCATCTAGGAGGATTGTACTGAGAGCTGACTAGCTGTGAGAGCTAAAGCTTTGTGTAATATTGATGTATTTCCACCTTGTATGATAATACAGACAACGAGATTTTTAGTTGAGGCTTTCCCCAAAGTATTCCTCTACGTTTCATGTGTATTGATTCTTCTTCTCTGTTATATGTGTTCTGTTTGATCTTGCTCAAATCGATTAAGCTTCTGCAAGTTTGATTGTAGAAGTAGATTAAGTATTTTGCTTTAGTTATATTGCATAATTAGGTTAATCTATAGTGAGAATTTCTACATTATGAGTTTCAAGTTTCAGTAACCCATGGCTTTATCCACGGTATTTCAATGCATTGTAGCCTATTTAAAGGCATGATGACTCTGTTGTTAACTACATTTGGGTCATTGTGAAAGCATGGTAAAAGGGAGGGGGATACTGTAAAAATGCCAAAGAGTTTGCCAATGATATAATAAAAGGCTTGACTATTTCTCTATAGAAGTACCCATATTAAGTGAACTGCTTAAATTGTCTCCTATGAATTTTTCATGGTTTATATTTATTGTGTCTATTATATTTTTATATATTTGTCCTTTTAATAACAACTAGTATCAAAGCTTGATAATGTATCAAAGGAGTGGGTGCATGGGCACCCAACATGATACAAACCTATGTAGATCACATATGGATCTATGAAATGTATGGCTCTATGAAAAGTGGGCCACATAAGAAGGATGCTACGATGGATCAATTGAAAGGGTCTATTATTGTTGCAAGCTCATTCAACAATTATTTTGTTTGCAGAATCCTTTTACCTTGTGAGACAAACCTGTGACAATCATCACAAAATCCTTCAGAAAATTTATTGTACATAAAAGTTTCTCTTCTCAATATTCCTACTGTTTACCATTAGTTATACTTAGCTCCCTGGTTATATATATATATATATATATATATATATATATATATATATATATATATATATATATATATATATATATATATATAATCCAAGTGGGTCAAACACACCAGGTAAATGATAGGAGAAATCTATGGAGTAAAACAATATTACACCACCTCAAGCATGAGGGTTACATACCAGGTAAAGATCAAGATAGTCAAGTTGTAGATCATTAAGAGACTTGTCAAGAGCAGCCCTGACTTTGTCAAGAGACATATTCATGCACCTACCCAAATCCCAAACATAAACGATAATGAAAAACCCATTATATACAGGTCAGGGCTGCTGGTTTAGAAGCAGGTTGGTTAATCATAGTTTCAAAGTGTCCTATATGCTAACTGGGAGATCAATTTACAATGTGAAGTAGAAAAGATATAAAATGTTAAAATGTAATACCTACCAAAGTTTGGATACCACAAACAGATCCTTCCTATCAATGCCTGCATCCATGGAAGCTCTTAGTCCATGGCCAATCTGCAAAACACAGCTAAGAAATCAACCATGCAGAGTTATTGAAGAAATCCAATTTCAGCACATTATTTTTCCCAAAATTTCAATAAACCCACAATTTTTATTCAATAGTCACAGAAGCCTAAAGGAAAATCATCACCTCCTCCTCAACGTTGTATATTGTTGAAGTATGGCGGTAACCATTCTGCAACGCTCAATTGTCAAATACATCAGTTATAAATCTGAGTACAGTTTCATAAGTGCCATTAAGCCCAGTGTACAAACTAGCCCATTAATAGCACAATATTCTAATAAAATTTAGACTCAAAGTAATGTTCCAAAGTCCATTACCTGCAGAGTGAGGCACTATTATCAGTGTTTAATTGAGGAGACCATTGACATGAAAAGCAGAATCTCAAGAGAAATATGGTACACCATAGAAGCCTAGTCTAATGAAGAATCAGGTCCAGGACACATTCTTTCAAGTTATCCATGCTTCAACTTCTCAACTTAATTAATGCCACTTTGTTAAGTTGTCCTCCAATTGCACCTTGGGATTGCAACCATTGAGATTAGGATTACAACCATTGATATTGTGGAGGGATAAAATTTGATCAAAGCACATTTTTTTATGCATTTCAAACTAGAATTCAACATATGATCAACACCCCACATTGAAAACATAGTGTTCTCGCAATTCATGATTACCTTGGGGTTTTTTAGCATCTTTGAATTGATGGACAATTTGTACATATAATGAGCATGCAGAGTCCAAACCAACACAATGAGGGATTTTTACAAGCATATATCTAAGGGTAACACCGCCAGCTTTGCTTCAAGGTATACATTAGTTGCACAACAATGGATACTTATTGAAACAAACTCCTTATTTCATCTTCATCAATCCCCACTAGAGAAAGTAGATATGTCTCCCACAAGCCATAGTTGCAGATATGGATCCCTTCCCAGGCTCCACTATTTAAACTTTACTTATAAATGCAACTATTTATTCTCTTTTAAAACTTCAGTTTTTAGATTCAGCTTCCTAATATGTTTCCACATTTTTTGCAAACTTTGAGACAACATGGATAAGAAATGGAAGACTATCATGGGCCTTGAGGTGCAAGACCCTAAAGAGAAAATCATATTTTCTAGTAAAGATTTAGTTTGGTATGAAGTATACAAGATGAACATGAATATTGACCGGGTTGCAAAAATTCCTACACAAAGAATTACTGATTTTATTCAAGGAGAGGCATCGAATCTAGATGCTCCATGTAGCTTCCATCGTCGAAAAACCAAACCTCCAAGCTCAAGGCCTAGTGCTTCCTTATGATGGGAACTGTAAGTATGTTAGAAAAGCCTTGTTTACATGTTGATATTAACAGTGCTTTATCATTTGTCATATGTGTTGACATTTCAAAATTTATTTTGTAGTTATACTTGCTCATATGGTCTAGAGGACAAGAGAGAAGAATGGAAAACCAAACCAAGGCGTTCAATTGTCAAAAAGAGGGGTTGCAAATGCCATTTTATTATAAAGGTTATGGTTCAAGATCCCTATTGATTTGGGGTAGCATCGGATATTCTCTAGCCACGAAAACCAGTGGAGGGGCTAAAGCACATGAGATATCCAATACCCAGAAATGGTTTGGGCAGATTCTAAACAATTTGGGAGATATTAAAATAATTAATATTTTTAATGGAGTCCCTAAGTTTAAAATTATGGAAAATAAAATATTAATGTGAATTAATATAAAATTGTGTTAGAAGGGTCGAAAAGTCATGGATCAAGACATAGTTAATCTTAGCCGTTGATTAGGGACTTAATCTAGGCCGTTGAATTTGTTAGAAAATTATATATTACAGAGCAATGGAACACATAATATATTGCAGAAATATAAACACAAAAAACACATAAAACAAGAAAGACATAGATATACATGGTTCACCCAATTTGGGCTACGTCCATGGAGAAATAACTAGTCCTTACTTTTATATTATCTAGCAAACTTTAAAGAGATACAACCTACAACAGATCTACTGTAACACCCTCTTTGCTCTCAATCTCCTCTCTCTTCCTCACTCAGAATACAGAGATATATAGATGCAATACAATTCCCTCATATATAGTGAGGGGTTGCCTTCTAGGGCAAAAAACCCTAAATTAAACATAACTTCTACCATCATATCAACTGCCTTATGAATGGCCTAGATTGACTAGAAATTACTAGACTTTTACAAGGCAATTTTACATCTGTTTTTAGCTTCGGGGGCACTACCCTTGAACCCTTGCCGGGGGAGAGCTGGCCCTCGAACCCCCCAGCCGGGGGGGATCGGCCCCCTCGAACCCCCACGGGGGAGGACAAGTCCCCCTCGTACCCCCTCCCACGTGGAGGGGTGTACAGTGTTCCTGGGGTATACATCCAGCTGAGACCTTTGAATACAGAAGATAATCAGGCTCCACACCCAACAGAATTGTCAACGAGAAAAGTATAAGAGGAGGCTTGAGGGTCAATTGGAGAATACACTGATTTGATCAAGATTTTGCTTTTCTGGGGCAAGTATTGCTGAGGAAGTTGAAAGAGTGATCAGAGTTGCAGCTGAGGGTTAGTGAATACAGAAGAAGAGAGGCAGAGAGGGACTAAGAGAATTAGTGAAAAAGCCGGGAGAGAGGGACGCAAAGCCATCTAGAGGCCATGTAGAGCCAGCTAGGGCCTATGCAGAGGCAGGTAGGAGTTGCGCAGTGCCTCAGAGAGCAAGCGTGGGTGGTGCAAAGGCTCTAGAGGCTGATGCAGTGCCTCCAGAGGCTTCCGCAGGGGTTATTGGGCTGACCCTGGGCCAGGAAGGGCTAACGCAGTCCCTAGAGGCAGACACTGGGGTTTTTCGTGGGAAAGATTGGAGCTAGGAGCTGTTGGAGTGTTTATCTTAGGTTTCAGCTCAAATATCTACTTTCGAGTAGAGAATTACTAATACTGAGATTATTCTCTGTTCGGTGAGCCGGTTTTGGCACCCTAATTGTATTCAGAAATTACTTAATAATTAAAACCCTCAGTTAGTTGCACCGATTTTCCCGCATTGGGATTTTTTAGGGACATTGGTCCAAAAACAATGGTGTCACTTGTGTGCTTGTTTTGTTTCCTTCAGTTGATGATCTGTAATGTGTTGAGCATGTACTTGTATTTATTTTCAGTATTTACATGGTAAATAACCTGTTAATTAATCAGAAAAAGTAGGAAGAAATAAATCAGAAAAGTACATGAAGGGTTTCTAACAGTTAGACTTAGAAATTCCAACATGGTATCAGAGCGTGGTTGCAGATCACAAGAGAACCAAGGAAATTAACCGAGCAGAGTAGTAGTAGCAGAAAATAGTTGTCCCGAGTGACAGAAGTTGTTCCTAGCATAGAAGCAGCAAGGAAGGGGTGACACAGTGCCTGCATCATCAAGTTTGAGTTGGGAAGAGGATCAATGCGGTGGGAGAGGGGAGTAGACTTGACCTACACAGTGCCTAGTCATATTTCTCAGTCAGGAAGGATTGACGCCTGTGGCCAACAGGTGCATATTTTTCTGGTGTCAGGATTGCGCAGAGCCTAGAAGCTCTAACCTTCAGTTTGCTGGGGCTCAAGAGGTTGTGGGTAAGTTGTAGAGTAAAGCTGGTGGGGTACTGTAGTTAGAACAATCCCTAACAAGGCAAGACCAAGGAGGAGGGAGTTGCTTTCGAGGATTTCTAGCCAAGAAATCTGGATCAGTGATGCAACAGAACTAAGGATGGGAGTGGAGGCATCTCGACATTGGTAGAGGGATTTCCAAGATGGAAATCGAGGCTCAGAGGGAGTAACACTGAGAACTTCCAGGAGGGAAGTAGAGGAGCAGCGAGATGACAGTGAATGGGGTAAGAAACCAGGACAGACTGGATGGAGCCTCAAACTTCGAATTTTGGAAGGCCACAATCTTATCCGTTCTAGATAGGAAACGTCTCAAGAAATTTGACTTGAAGACAATAGCGGTGCCAGTTGACCCATCGGATAACGATAAGTACGAGGATGCAATGGCGAGGGCCAAGAGCATCATCCTTGATGGGGTCAAGGACCATGTAGTACCACACATTGCCTAGAAGAATAAAACAAATGAGATGTGGTAGGCCCTAAATAAGTTGTATTAGCATGCTTCCGTGTAGAAGAAGATGCTACTAGAAAATCAGCTGCGGTCATACTAGATGCAGAAGGGAGAATAGATCGACCCCTTCCCCGGTCGATTGAAGGATATCCAAGATCAACTGACTTCCATATGAGCCACGTTGGATCAAGAATTGATGGTGAGAACAGCGCTAAACGTAGTCTCAGAAGACTGGGAGGTGTTTTTCCAGAGCATACTAGGCAGGGCGACCCTTCCAGATTGGGAGGAAATGTGGATGACTCTTCACCAAGAAGAGATCAGAAGGCTAAGCAAAGCGGGAAGTAGCGGCAAGGGGATCAAACTCAAGAAGGAGGAAGAGGAGGATGTTGCCCTATGATATGAGGGAAAGTAGGAGAAACAAGAGAAGAAGGACCTCTCCATGGTCAAATGCTTCAACTATGGGGAACTGGGTCACTATGTGAGCCAGTGTCCAAGGAAGAAGAGCAAGGGAGAGGCTTCTGAGACAAAGGCTACGCCAGTAAGGGCAAAGAAGGAATTGGAGATAGATGACGACTATGCCATGAGTGCTCACATGCCACTTGAGCAAAAGTGGGGAGACATCGAACTATAGTTAGACAAACTACAGGTGATGAGCGGCAGGATCCTCGAGGTACCAAACCTCTTGGATTATACCTTGCTACAAGATCCCTGAAGAGGAGTAGTGGGACTTGCGGATGTCGGTAGAGACAGATGCGGATGAAGTGAGAGAGGGAGCTACAGTGCAGTGCGAGGCTAGCAGGATGCAACAGTGTGAGAGGCACGAGAGTGTTGCACTAGTGCAGGATGGCACATAGAGGTGTGCAATGGTGCGAGATGCATGAAGTTGTTGCAGCAACGCAAAAGTTAGAGAAGGGGCACTTATCAGCGACAGAGGGAGTTTCAACATCGAGGGTGTCTCTAGTCTGACAGAGATGTCTGAGATGGGAGGTCAGTTACTTAATTCTAAGTAACTGAGTTGCAGTGCAGTAGTTAGCAGTGGCAATGCTATGGGCAGCATGATGCAACATGATGAGAGGGGTTGCAATTCAGATGCAGCAGTGGCAGTGGCAGGACCATGGGTAGAAGTACATGATGCAGCAGTGCAAAGGATTTTGGGTAGCAGGCCTAACATCAGCATAGGGACCGATGCCGGATGATCAGGGTGATGCTCAGTGAGGAGTATTACTAGAGCACAGTCCTTGGTAAGAGTGAGTGTTTATTTGGGGTAGCATTGAATGTTCTCTAGCCATGAAAATTGATGGAGAGGCTAAAGCACATGAGATATTTGAAATGGTTTGGGAAGATTCTAAACAGTTTGGGAGATATTAAAATAATTAATATTTTTAATGGAGTCCCTAAGTCTAAACTTAGGGAAAATAAAATATTAATGTGAATTAATATAAAACTGTGTTAGAAGGGTCCAAAATTCATGGATCAAGCCAGAGTTAATCTTAGCCATTGATTAGGGACAATCTTGGTCGTTGAATTGTCAATGAGAAAAGCATAAGATGAGGCTTGAGGGTCACTTGGAGAATACACCGAGTTGATCAAGATTTCATTTTTCTAGGGCAGGGTTTGCTGAGGAAGTCGAAAGAGTGATCAGAGTTGCAGTTGAGGGGCAGTGGATACAGAAGCAGAGAGGCAGAGAGGGTACCGGGAGAATCAGCGCAAAAGTCGGGAGAGAGGGACACAAAGCCAGCTAGGGCCCACGCAGAGGAATTCAGGAGCTGTGTAGTGCCTCAGAGAGCCAGCATGGGTGACATAAAGGATCTAGAGGCTAATGAAGTGCTTCCAGAGGCTGACATAGGGTTTATTGGGTTGACGTTGGGCCAAGAAGGGCTGAGGCAGTCCCTAGAGGCAGACGTTGGGGTTTTGCTTGGGGAAAATTGGAGTTGGCAGCTGTCAGAGTGTTTATCCGGGGTTTCAGTCAGAATATCTGCTTCCGAGTAGAGAGGTACTACTGCTGAGATTATTATTTGTTGGGTGAGCTAGTTTTGGCACCCAGATTGTATTCATAAACTGATTAATAATTAAAACCCTCAGTTAGCTTCATCGGTTTTCCCGCATTGGGTTTTTCTGAGGACATTGGTTCAAAAACAATGGTGTCACTTGTGTGCTTATTTTGTTTCCTTCAGTTGATGACATGTAATGTGTTGAGCATGTAATTGTATTTATTTTCAGTGTTTACATGGTAAATAACTTGTTAACTAATCAGAACAAGTAGGCAGAAATAAACAGAAAAGTACATGAAGGGTTTCTAACAGTTAGACTTAGGAAGTCCAACAATCCTGACACTGCAATAATAACATACAACATGTATGACCATGAAGATGCGCAAGGATGGCCTTGTCATGGAAAACATGACAGTTTAGGTGATGATGGTCCTTAGAGGAAGCCAAGACTTTCCAAGGAGATAATTTTGTATTTAGAAAGTTGTTTTTTTCTTTGAGTGCCAGTTGACGTTGTTTGTAAAATGAATATTAAGAAATATGTTGACATAGATGCCAAAACCCGAGATAGAGATTTGTTCTTACGCATAAAAGATATTGTAAGCAACTATAATCGTCTGACAAAAGAAAATTACCAACTACATAGCAAAGATGAAATGAGTGTGAATCTCTGGTATGAAAAACACCATAATGATTTCTTCTTCTACCAAAAGCCCAATGGTGGAGAGATCCCTTTTATAGCTGGAATACAAACAAAATGGATGTTGGAAACTATGGTCAAGTTATCCCACAATAGCTTGATAGCCATGGACTCAACATTCAGTACAAATAAATATGGGGTGAGTATTTTTCAAATGATTTCCTTAATAAAATCATTTTGGTTATAATGATTCAATATGATTAATGACTTAAAATTAACTTCATTTTTTTAATATGACAATATCAGTTGTACACACTCACAGTGTTTGATGAGCAACAAAGTGGGGTGCCAGTTTCATGGGTGGTGATGTCACGTAATACATCACAAGATATAACGGTATGGCAGGAGCACCTCATGCCTAGGTGTTTTCAGCTTTGTACTAACTGGAAGGTCAATGTCTTTATGGTTGATGATTCATTGGCTGAAATCATTGCTTTGAGATAATGTTGGGTGTGGGATCCCCCCAAGGCAAGTTTTGGGGCTTAAAGCCCAAGTTTTGACTAAGTCCATTGTAAAGACTCCGTGATTTGTGGGCGCGGAGCGCGAAGTTGTAATAGAGTCATAGGGTTGTCCTCCCTCACTTTTGTAAATGTAGTGTTGGTTTGAGAGATCTACCCATGGTCTGCGGACCATGGGATTGTATAAATAGAGCGAGGCTCTAAGTAGTTAAGACATGGATTGATGATCATGGAATAGAAGCATAGCAAAGTATTTGAAGTGTAAAGTCTAGTTTTGGGTTGTAAGGTAGGAGAAGGTTCTGCAGCTGAGTGCGTAGAGGCCTAGTAGTCCACAGCTGAGTGCACAAAGGCCTGGTAGTCCGCAGTTGAGTGCGCAGATGCCTGCCGCTGAGTGTGCAGGGCAGGTTGAGTCTGTAACCATTGGAAGCATTAATAAAGAGAATTTTTACCATATTCCTATGTATCTTTTCCTGTTTTATGCATTGAAGTATATTGGGTATGAATTGCAAGTTTACTGTCTATTTATTGTGCGGACTTATATAAATGTGTTGAATAAGTAAATATAATATAAGGTATCTGTTTACGCGAAGATAACTAATTTTTATAAGAATATAAGTAAGATTTGCAGTGTGACTTGGGGAGATAGCGTAGATTGTTGCTCTAGTAGCGCAAAAACCCCACAACTTCTTGTTAGGGCGCGAAGGCCCCACAGGTCAGGGAAGTGCACGAAGTAACCTGTGCAAAGGTATTCACATTTGGACTAAATCAACCCCTCAAACATCTCAAGGGTGCGGAAACTTGGTTCTAGCATCCCCCCATACTGCTTCGAGTGATACCTCAATCCATGCTCCGCGAATTGTTGCTGAAAGGGCCAATAGTACAGGGATTTGTTTGGCTAATTAACTCCGAACCTGGGTTAGGCCCCAACAAGCCAACAAATGGTTCCGTTGTCAGGACTGGAATCTACATAGAGACATCTGATGTCGTATCATTGGAATCCAACTAAGAAAGAAATTGAAGGTTGGTTGGACAAGAGAATTCATGAGTTCACGACGCAGGAGAATAGGAATCCATGACTATGAAAAGAAGAGTGGTTAGACTGCTACTTGTACATAGAGATCCATGAAATTTTCTTCGCATCTTTCCCTACTGAGTTGTATGAGTGGATCACGAAGTTAGCAGATAGCCAAGGAAGGTGCAAGCTTGACAGTCCTATTGTGTGGACCCCAGAGTTGGTGCGAAGATTGGAAGCATCAAAGGATAAGATCGCGTGCACTTTTGATCACTGGCTCGATCAAATTATAGGAGGATTCATTACTAAGTTCGTGGTAGATACTTCAGTCAGCTATAGCGAGGCAAAGCGACGCTTCCTCAAAGGAATGCGAGGTAAGTACGTTAAGTCTCTGAACAATTGGATTAAAATGATACTGTGTGAAAAGTGGATTATGTGAATAAATTTATGTTCAGAGCTACGCGAAGTGGGAGAATTTACAAAAACGAAGGTAGTGCAGAACTAGAAACTAGCCCCTTGATTTCACCTTCGCGAGGGGACGAGGAAGAGCTTGCGAAGGTCTCACCAAGAAGCATGATCAATTTGATAAGGAAGAGGATTTCACGCATACCAACCCCACCCACACGACCACCAGTTTCATTGCCTTTATCGCCATCTTCACCCATACCACCTCCGCCACCACCGCGAGTCAATATGGCAAGCACGATAAAGTTTCTGTTGTTCAAGGATCCTAACCTCGGAGTTCAGCAAATCCATGCATAGTTGAAAAACTTGTGCCTTGAGATGTAGAGCCTGAAACAAGACAGGACAGCTCGCCCGAAAGTACGCGAAGAGGTATGGTGTGTTAAATGTAAGGGTCAGGGTCATGACAAGGACCACTTCCTAGTGTTCATGAATTACCTCATGGGAGGAGGACCGAAGCCTTTAAGACCGAAGGTCCAAGCAGGACCTAGCATGACACCTACATTGTGGTGTGCGATTTGTTAAATAGGAGGAAAGCATGTTACGGAAAACTGCCATTTGTTGCAGAAGTACACGTAGAATTTGCAACAGTTGTTCTGTAATTTCTTTAGATTAGTGGGACATGATGAGCGCACCTGTAGAAGCTATGAGTTGATGATGGATACCACTCCCACCTACATAGTTTAGGTCAAAACGCGGCCCCTTGGCCAGAACGTAGGAGTGGTGCGAACCAGATTTCAGGGGTGTAGACGAGGCCAAGGTGGAGGAGGACCTGGAAGAGGTTGCAGACAGCTGATATGTTACAATTACGGGGGTCCAGGACATTATGCCCATGATTGCACGAACCCAATGCACCCATCATGATTGTATTTTACCTTGGTTGATCATGAGACAGAGGATTGTCCCACCCTGATAGCGAGGTTGCATGACAAGGGAGCGCTCCAACCTCCCCTGACTCAGAACCTGCAAATGATGAGGTTTGAGCCGCGCAAGGAAGACCCTAACATAAACATTATGCTCCGAAGTGGGATGACGATAGGCGATGATAAAGGCAAGTAGCCTGAAGATAGTACTTGGGTTCACAAGGCTCTGACGAAAGAACCAGAGTTTGATTTGGAGCGTGCTAAGGAAACCTTCATGGAAGCTAGGAAGAGCTTCATTGATGCCTCCACTTCAGGAAGCAAAGACAGACTGGAGCCAGAAATGGACCCATCAATGCTCACGACATTCCTAGAAACATGCATGAAGCTACTACATGACAGCAAGGTTGTAAAGGGATTGTAGGAACTCATAAATAGATGTGTTGGGACTGCACTAGGAGAACCCCACATAGTCTGGAAGATTGGAAAGCATGTGACAAGGATGGGAAAAGAAATGAGATTGACTGCCAGATTAGAGAATATGAGATGGACCAAGTGATTTTGGATTTAGGATAGGACGCGAATGTTCTACCGAAGCAGACATGGGAGCACATGGGAAGGCCTATGCTACAATGGTCTCCTATCAAACTGCAAATGTCGAACCAGCAAAAGATCATACCTATGGGGAGATTGCAGGGAATTACCATGGATATTGAAGGAGCAAGCATGGTATCAAACTTTGAAGTGATAGAGATTTTTGATGACAACAATCCCTACCCCACGCTATTAGGAATTGATTGGGCCACTGACATGAACGAGGTGATAAATCTGAAGAAGCGCAAGATGATTTTTGAGAAAAATTCTCTACGCGTAGTTGTACCATTGGACCTTGCGGAAGGATCACGCTACATGGAGCCAGTGCGCGACTATGAAAGTGACGACGACTTAGACTGCATCTACAAGATAACCGCATGAGAGCAAGACTGGGTAAATCCCACCGCGGATGGATGAATCTCATGGGAGTGCGAAAGCTCCTGTACATCAGATTCAGATGAAGAGATAGAGTGATGGCAAAACCGGTTACATGAGGTAACCACGCTGAACTGCAACATGATGACAAGATCATTGCGCTGTGTATCGATAGAAGTGAGGGATTTGCCTACTTATGATGGGTTAAGTGAGGTAGATGCCTTCCTGAACAGATTTGAAACAGAGGTACTGAAACAGAAATGTTTTGAGGCTTTGAAATAGGTACTACGCACTACCCCCGCGAGGTGGTGGGGTACGCACCAAGGAAGCTTTGAGAATTGGCGCGAATGCAGGAGAATGATGCACATGCTTTTTGGGTAGCCTTAGATGTGTCTCAAAGACAAGTATGATGAATGGAATGATCCATGCATGCATCCGTCCAGATGGGTACAAACATATGCTAAACAACCTGCGCGGACGCACATGGACTTTGCCTTAGGGAACACAATCAATAAGCAGGTGTTGGCAAGGAAATTGCGTGAACGTTCCCTCCAGTTGGGACAACGAAGTGTGGAAAGGAGTGCGCAAAAGGCTACCCTCACAGAAGCCTTTAATGAAGTGTGCGAAACACTAAAAATGGTATATAATGCACAGTAGAGTGACTGGGACCTGCGTGTACCAGCAGTTCTATGGGCTTATAGGAAAACATGCAAGAAACTAACAGGGTAGACGCCTTCTAGGTTGGCCTATGGAGCAAACACTGTAGTTCCAATCGAGTACAGTATGCCTAGTCTGCGCATAGCAGCGCCGGTGGATATGACGGTTCGTGGAGCCTTGGAAGAAGGAATAGCATAACTGAACGAAGAAGAACACTTGGGACCTGAGGATGAAATCCGACAAGGTGATCTTAGGCTCCAAGAACTCATGAAGGAAAGGGTGCGGTTAAGGGAGAAAAGTGCTCTGGTGGAAGCGGAAGTCAAGAAGCTTGAGGAAGAAATAAAGAAGGATTTTCTCGATAAGAAAATCAGGGTGATAAAACAGGGTGCGCACAATTACGTTGATGAATTTGGGGACTACCGCCGAGAGTTGATCAGTTTGATGCCTTGGATTGGACCATATATTACTAGAAGGATCACCCATGGTGGCGCGATGTAGAGGGTAAAGTGTGCAACGCGGACAGTAAAAATAAAAGGTGGATTTTCTCCAGGAAAAGTGACGGATGACTGGTTGGAACCCTATACAAGTGGCGCAACCACTTGACTAGCCGTGGGAAGTACATTCTTAGCACTCCCGGTAGTTGAAAGGAGGCATGGGACTATAAACTACTCTTCCCGAGAGTTGCACAATGTCGGGGGTGCACAGAGAAGTAAAGTGTCACAAGGTCCATGACCGTGCAAGGGGGACCACGCTGCCACGTTGGTTGGCAGGAAAGTGACCGTTGTCACTATTCACAATGTGATGCTTGACTTGAGACCAAATGTAGCGAACGATAGGAATTTAAGACGAGCTTTATGGGAAAGATTTGGAAAAATCTGCTTCCAAGGGAGCATTAATGGATTGGATTTGGGGGAGACATTCAAATTCAAATTCAAAAGGCGCTATAAAATAAAAAGGGTTGCCTAGAAAACAACACTTGGTCATTTGCGAATTGAGCTGTCGTGCGCCTTGAGTATTCCGAACCAAGACCTGTTTGTCCCGTGGAGAGCGTTGGTTGAGCCTTTGATTGAACAGTTGAGAGATTACTGGACAAAAAAGATGGCAGCGTCTGAAGAATCCAGAGAAATCGTAGAAATGACTACCGAAGAAGCCACGTAGGTTATGACCATAGAAGATGCCCTTGAGAGCACCAAGATTGTTATGGAAATCCATAAATCACCCCACACGCCAAGACCGAAGAAAGACAAACAACCAATGATTCTGGTGTGTGTGTCCCCCCGAAATCTGCTGTGAACCAGATTAACAATGGAGGAAAAAGGGAAAGCAGTTAACCTGGAAACCAATGAGGATGAAGAAGACCTGGAGGATATCATAATTGAAGAGGATAAGGATGAGGGCATGGAGGAAGAAACTGAGTGCGTGGTCCCGCTAACTAAGCTGCTCAAGTATGTCCCTCCATGGAAGGGGAAGACAAAGGTGCCCAAGGACCTCGATGAGAGCAAGAGCTGTCTGTAGACTCTGCTCCTTCCGGACGATATCATCTTTGAACGAATGCACTTTGGAAGGGTGTCGAGCTTCAAAGACTAGGATCTTGCTGACCATGAAAATTCCCTCACTTTGTGACCATGCACCCCATGAAGCCAAAGAAACACACCGCGACAAAAGTCATAGAGCTAGAGCCACGCAAATGGTTTCGTGGAGTCGAAAAGGCAGGGTTGTTGAACCTTCTCTAGGTGCCACATTACCATTGCGTCCCAGTGACTATCTTCATCATCAGGTAGCTACTCTGCCTGGTGCATGGTGGGTGTTTATGGCTGGAGGAGCCCATCCCCATCACGGACCACCTAATCCATCGAGTTACCTGACTCTTGTGTAAAGGCGAAGACCCTGCAGACATTTCGGAGGGGAAGAGCAGTGATTTGGCCATCGCGGAGGCCATGAAAAAGAAATACAAGCTAGAGAAGAAAAATAGGGGCTACGCGATCTCCAATATCAACAACAAAGCAATCAGAGTGGCGACTTATATTTAGGTAGGTAAGGTCATGCAGAAGTTCCGCGCAGACGAGGTGCCCGCGCCGGTGGTGGCACTTGTTGAACAGTGCGCAGAAGGGGTCTAGTTTAACTGGTCTGAATTCTTGTGCAAGGAGTTCCTGGAGAATTTCCGCGAGGCACAGGAACAAGGAAAAACTTTCCACTATGCATGGCTTCTGTTGTCCATAGTGCTGGTGGCTGGGGAATTGTCGGAGGACAGCCAGTTCCCCACAATTGCAAGGGATCTCCTAGAGGCCACGAAGTACACTTCATTGTGGGCCACTAAGGACACGAACCAGATCTGCGACAGTAAAATATTCTGGGTGTTCATGGAAATGAAAATCAGAATGGGGACTAACCACAAGCCACGGTTATCACCCATTGTCTACAACAGCCTGCAGAGTTTCGCAAAGTTTAAAGTAGACTTTCATCACATCTACATCAGGGCGCGAAAGGACCCTGCCAAGAAGTGGAATGAATTGTCTTATATAGCTACATATGATGTGATCTTCGATGTACTTGAGACGTGGCCACCGGAGTGGCGCGCTCCAAACATCTATGCACTGGAAAAGTCTGCTGCGCAGAAGAAGAAGGAAGAGGCAAAATTGCACGTGGCGCAGTTGGCAGAAAAGAGAAGGAAAGAAGCAGTAGTAGCAAAGGCGTAGGAGGCACAGGACACTGCGCAGAACAGAAAAAGGCTGCAGGAGCAGCACAGAAGGCAATAGAGAAGGAGCGCGAGGGTCAGAAGTCACCTTCGCTTGAGTAGGAGCAGGAAATGGAAACAGAGGTAGAAGAGGGCGGCGCGGACCCCCAAACAATGTCAACACAATTGAAGCGCTAGAGCCCGAGCGAGTGGATGCGGTCGCGCAAGAAGGTGAAAGCATCTAAGCTGTCTATCGACCTAATCACCCTTACTGAGGGGGATCTGCATGATATAGGCGAGATGGTGCGCGAAATCACCACAGAGGCCCTCCAAAACTTTGCAAAGGAGAATCAGATTGTGTTGGGGCCCCTCTGAGCATAAATTCAGGAGTTGCAGGTGTGCACTCCTCAGGCTGGTACCCTCTCGACCAGCCTCATAGTAGGAACAACCGCAGCCGAGGAAATGCTGTGTTCTCGTACAACCAACACAATAGTGTTTCCAGAAGGGGTACTGATTATAGCAAATGAGGCTGACCAGCCTACGGTTAGTACATTGAAGGGGATAAGGATCAACATGGCTACGCTCCCACGGGATACGCTCTATGTTCTGCAGGATGGGATTACTGCAGAACTACGAGCTAGGGAGAGCCGCACACTGCAGGTGTTTAGTGAACAGAGGATCAACATGGAGCAATTGAGCTTGCAGCGTGACGAGGTCGTGTCTCAGAATAGGCAGATGGTATAGGTAATTGAAGAAGCTTACTAGATGGTCCCTGAGTTGGCCATCCCAGCAGATGCGCGCATCTAGAGATTAGCACCAGGGGTGCGCAAGGTGCGAGAAGAAATGGCTAAGGTTCAGCTGGCGCTGAACCTTCAGATCGAAGAGCTACGGTTGAAGGCGCAACCTTCAACTCCTCTAGAAGTAAGGGAACAATGCGCCAACGCCATTACATCAGGGTTGGAGGAGATCAACAGTGCAGTAAGGGACTGCACGAGAATGTTGGAAGAATCATTCGATGTCCTCACAAATCTGCAGGAGGAATCGAACATACAATTCTTAGAAACAGAGGCACGTGAGCTACAGCAGCAATACGACAACATCAAAGGGACCGCACAGATGGTGGCCCTCACTTAGAGGCTCGCGCAAATGCAACAGGCCAAAGTGCTTAAAGAGAAAGTAGATGCAGCACGACATAAAGAAGCAGTTTTGAAGGCACGTGTTTAGCCTTGGATCGATGAGGCCTTCGTAATCACAACAAAAATTGAAGGCGAGATCGCGCAGATGTAGGGGACATAGGAACAAATCGAGGGGAGCAGTTCCAACGTCGAGGTCTCAGAACAACGTGTACAAGAGATACAATAAGCATCCACTTAGTGCACTGCCGACCTTGCAGCAGTTCGAGCAGAGTTGGGAGGTCTCCACACGAAGATCTCCGCACCGACAGAGTGACTCAAGGGCGAGTCACGATGTTTGTGTTGGGGGCCTGTTGGGCGTGGGATCCCCCCAAGGCATGTTTTGGGGCTTAAAGCCCAAGTTTTGACTAAGTCCATTGTAAAGACTCCGTGATTTGTGGGCGTGGAGCATGAAGTTGTAATAGAGTCAAAGGGTTGTTCGCCCTCACTTTTGTAAATGTAGTGTCGGTTTGAGATATCTACCCATGATCCGTGGACCATGGGATTGAATAAATAGAGTGAGGCTCTAAGTAGTTAAGACATGGATTGATGATCATGGAATAGAAGCATAGCAAATTATCTAAAGTGTAAAGTCTAGTTTTGGATCGTATGGTAGGAGAAGTCTCTGCAGCTGAGTGCGCAGAGGCCTAGTAGTCCGCAGCTAAGTGCGCGGACCCTTGTAGCTGAGTGCGCAGAGGCCTAGTAGTGTGCAGCTAAGTGCGCGGACCCTTGCAGCTGAGTGTGCAAGACAGGTTGAGTCTATAATCGTTGGAAGCATTAATAAAGAGAATTTGTACCATATTCCTATGTATCTTTTCCTATTTTATGCACTGAAGTATATTGGGTATGAATTGCAAGTTTACTGTCTATTTACTGCGCGGAATTATATAAATGTGTTGAATAAGTAAATATAATATAAGGTATCTATTTACGTGAAGATAACTAATTGTTATAAGAATATAAGTAAGATACGTGGCGTGACTTTGGGAGATAGCACAGATCACTGCTCCAGCAACGCGAAATCCCCACAGCCCCTAGTTAGGGCTGCACGAAGGCGAATATAACAGGGTGCGAAGGCCCCGCAAGTGCGCGAAGTAACCTATGCGAAGGTATTCACAGTTGTACTAAATCAACCCCTCAAACATCTCAAGGGTGTGGAAGCCTGATTCTAGCATCCCCCCATACTGCTTCGAATGAGACCTCAGTCCCCGCTCCGCAAACTATTTCCGAAAGGGCCAGTAGTACATGGATTTGTTTGGCTAATTAACTCTGAACCTGGGTGAGGCCCCAACAAGCCAATAGATAACATCAATATTCTTATTTTACATTGCAAGTTGCATTCATTCTAAATATTTCTCACTTACAATGAATTAAATATGGAAGGAGAATCACCAGATGTGAAGTGATCTTGTGTATTTGGCATGTAAGGAGGGCATGACTGAAGAATGTTAATCGATTGGCCAGTAATTCAGAAAAAGCAAAAGAGATGTTTAATGAACTTGGTTATATCATGAAGAATTGTTCTAATGATGAAGTGGATAATGTAATCAATCGTTTTTTCACCAAATTTTCAATCGAGGAGAATTTTTTGGACTATTTGCACAAGAATTAGGTTGTTGGTGACAAGATTCATAAGTTCGCATACTATTTTTTTTAATTCATATTTTTTTGTTTTTGTTTCATAAAGACAAGATATGTTTACTCATGCAAATCAAGAGACAAATAATGTTGTGGAGTCATACCACGGTTATCTTAAGACAACCTTTCTATGTGATAGATGAAAGAAATGTTCTTGTAGGATGTGATTCAAGGAAATTATGAAAAAAGAAGGATATTTGAACAACCACAAGAAAGAGATGTAGCTTGAATCATCAATGGAAAAGGCTAGAAGAATTCCAAACAGTGATTATAGGCCTCATGAGAAAATATCTCACGCTAATTGGGTGAGGATTCAAAGTAAACCTAATAAGAAATATATTATCATATGGCATCACACAAATTTCATCACTTGTGATTGCCCATAGTCTATTCGTAGCAACATTTTAAAGCATGCCATAAAGTTAAATTTGTTGTATTCCCCCTCAATGGATTCATACCTTTTATTGGATGAAACCACACCTAATACATTGAATTCCTCTCTTGAAATAAGTATAGAGGCACAAAACCTTCATGCAGATTCTATCACAACTATTATGGTTGATGAAAATGTTGAAGAACTTAAGTTGGCTAAAGAGGAGTTATTTGGCTACCTAGACCTATTTCAGAATAGTTCTCCTGCTACTTTGAGCAAGATAAAACAATTGATTGATTTGGTTAAAAAATTGGTGGATGATGCCAATGTTCTTCAAATTATGGATTATGACTTCACCCTTGGGTTGGGTGCTTATGGGTCATATTTGAAGAGGAAGAAGAGTTTCCTTAGCCCTAAAAAGAAAAATAAAAGAAGAAAAAAAATGGCAACTTGGATATTGATTTGAATGTTCCTGCATCTAAAGATGAACCATTTCAGTTCCAACACCTTAATAAGCGAGGTCATCCTCACTCCAACAATCCATGCTATATTGTCCCAAGTAAGTTCTATAAAGACATGAGATGCTATGTGTTTACTCTTAACTGTGTGCACTGGTTGTTGTTGATGTTTTTAATGTAGTGTTTGAATGTTTGCAGGGGTGCACCATCCCAATATTGTGCCTTCACTTGAAGCACATAGACAAAAGCACCATCACTCTATTTATCACATGAGTCAAGGTGCATTTGATGGGACTCCTAATTGATTTAATTTGTATTCTGATGCCGATATTATTTCACATGATATTATTTTCTCTCATTGAAATTGCATTGTTATCTTACAGATACAACAACTTCTTCAATGGATTGTCCTCCATCCGAACATAATTGGCTCATTGACAACACCCAAATTGGTGATTTTCCAGGTTTGTTGCTATGTGTTTTCTCTTAACTGTGTGCACTGGTTGTTGTTGTTATTGTTGTTAACGTAGTTTTTGAATGTTTCTAGGGGTGCACCATCCCAATGCTATGCCTTCACTTGAAGCACATATACAGAAGCACCATCGCTCTATTTATCACACGAGTCAAGGTGTAGATGATGGGACTCCTAATTGATTTAATCTGTATTCTAATGTCGGTATTATTTCGCATGATATTATTTTTTATCATCAAAATTGCATTGTTATATTACAGATACAACAACTTCTTCAATGTATTGTCCTCCATCCGAACATGATTGACTCATTGACAACATCCAAATTAGTGATTTTGCAGGTTTGTTGGTATGTGTTTTCTCTTAACTATGTGCACTAGTTGTTGTTGTTGTTGTTAACGTAGTGTTTGAATGTTTCCAGGGGTGCACCATCCCAATACTGTGCCTTCACTTGAAGCACATAGACAGAAGCACCATCTCTCTATTTATCACATGAGTCAAGGTGCATTTTATGGGACTCCTAATTGATGTAGTTTATAATTTTATGCCTGTAATAATTCACATGATGTTATTTTCTCTGATGGAAACTACATTTTTATCTTATAGACGCAAAAACTTCTTCAATATATCACCCTCCATCTGACTATGATTGGCTCATTGACAAAACACAAACTGGTGATTTTACAGGTTTGTTGCTATGTGTTTTCTCTTAACTGTGTGCATTGGTTGTTGTTGTTTTTGTTAATGTAGTGTCTAAATTTTTGCAGGGGTGCACCTTCCCAATATTGTGATTTCACTTGAAGAGCATAGACAAACCCACAACCACTCTATTTATCACGTCAATCAAGGTGTATTTGATGGGACTCCTAATTGTTGTAGTTTATAATTTGATGCCTATAATAATTCACAAGATGTTATTTTCTCTGATGGAAACTGCGTTGTTATCTTACAAATGCAATAACTTCTTCAATGGATCGCCCTCCATCTGACTATGATTGGCTCATTGATAAAACAAAAACTAGTGATTTGCCAGGTTTGTTGCTATGTGTTTGCTCTTAACTATGTGCACTGGTTGTTGTTGTTGTTGTTAATGTAGTGTTTGAATGTTTGCAGGGGTGCACCATCCCAATATTGTGCTTTCACTTGAAGCACATAGATAGACCCACCATCACTCTATTTATCACATCAATCAAGGTGCACTTGATGGAACTCCTAATTTATGTAGCTTATAATTTGACGCATGTAATAATTCACATGATGTTATTTTCTCTAATGGAAACTACATTGTTATCTTACAGATGCAACAACTTCTTCAATGGATCGCCCTCCATCTGACTATGATTGGCTCATTGACAAAACACAAATTGGTGATTTTCCAGGTTTGTTGCTATGTGTTTTCTCTTAATTTTCTCTTAAATTGTGCACTCGTTGTTGTTGTCCTTGTTAATGTGGTGTTTGAATGTTTTCATATTGAACCAGGACACAAAATAAATCGACAGGGCTGAGGAAAAGACAAAAATCTTAGCCAACTTGTAGGCTTCTCAAACAAGTTGTGAGAGAAACTACAACTTCTTCTTCTTTAATCTCCCACATAGAAACATTCATGTCATGAATGTCATTGCAGTTGATGATGCTAGGTTGTTGAGGATTCTTGGTGGAGTGACCAACTTTCGTTAGGTGTGATTCGTAGCCAGGAAGAGTTGGTTGTTAGGGTTTTCTTGGTTTCCCTAGCTAGGGTTAGGAGAGCTTGAAATTGTTCCATCTTGTGATAAGTTGCAAGTATGTACATGTACTTCATCTTTTTCTATATAAATAAAGTGTTTCAATGGTCCAATAATCGAGTACTTGCAGATTTGATTATGAGTTTGTCTTCCCTTTCTTCAATGGCTAATTTCCAGCACATTTTTATAATGACAATTTGACATGACATAAGGTTTAAATTGTTAATGATTTAGCATATATGTTCCCCAAATGCTTTAAATTGTTGCAATTGAACTACACTTTCCTGGTATGATTCATATACACAATATTGTTTGACAACCATTTGTTTCTTATATAAACTGAGATGCCACATACACAATGAAGAAGACAATCACTCAACACTCTTTTCCTTCTGCCATTATTGATGTTATTGTTCTCATGGCTCCCTATAAAGAATCCTCCTTGAACAATACTGAAATTTTGCATCCATATGTCATGTATCTAGTCTAAGAGCCATTGACAGAACCAATTCAGAAGGGTGAGTTAGGAATTTAAGTGTCGACTCAACAATCAAATTTCATTTTAGGGTCTTATACCTACTCTTACTACATGATATTTCTGCTCCTTTTTGAATGTTGAGTGTTGGGTTCATGGACCTACGTGGTTGATAAAAAATAAACCATATTTTCTTTATAATATCAATAAATCCATATCAGCAAGATTCCAAGAGAAAAATGAAATTACATGCATGTCCATTTAACCAACTGAACATGACATAGACATCATTACAAAGTGATTCAATACAACTAGCAATGTAACATAGCTTTTGCATCCATGATGTAAGAAATTTCATTAAGAGTAATGCTACTAAAAGGGATGCACGATGTGTGCTCCATCTCATGTATACATAATATCAGTTTCTGCTTGGATTTAGAGTAGACTTGATGGAGTACTTGTGATTGTACAAACTGGATATGTTTTTGGTGCTGGCTTTGGTTGGCACTCATAACACTCTGTCTCACCCTTAATATGCACAGTGACCTGTCCTAAATACCCAACATTTCAAAGCTCTTGCAGCCAATCAAAGCTTGTTCACATGTCTGCCAACATCCAGATTGTCCAACCCATTTAGTACAACATTAAACTGCTTAAAAAATCTACACAAACTTAGGATCCTTGACAATGGCATGGTGTGTAAAAATCTTCATATCAGGTCTGAATTTTAATACATCCTCCCATGCCACACTAGCTTTTGATTTCCCATCGTGGCATTTACAAAATATAAATTGCATGTTTAAATTTCTAACTCTAATTGTATCCATGTCAATGACATGGACATCTTTGAAGCCCATAAGTGTGAGGGTTTTGGAAAACCATAGAATAAACATCACAAGCTCTACCATGTAACATACAACATTCTAAAATATTCCCTAATGAAAATGATGTGACATGTCATAAAAGAAACAAAATACAAACTAAAGAGTAAACACTACAACATAATTTAGATATTTCTCAGTGCTCATACAAGTAACATAAACAGAAAAATGTACATGGTTGCTCTTCTTTGACATTGCCTCTATATGTACAAATGTTTTTTATTCCATATCTTTACTTGCATTGGTTACTTGTAGAGCTTTGGGGGTAGGAGGGGTTTGAGTGAGTATGGCCACCTTTGGGTTAGCTTGGATCATGAGTAGACATTGATGGATTTAGTGGTATTTGATTTTACAATGAAATCAGGCATTAAGAAAATTGATGTGGAAAACTAGTTGGGATGGTTCTGGTTGTTAATCTTGATGAGCACAAATTCTTTGAGCTCTTTAAATAGGTTGACCATAAAACATAGTTTTAAAAGTTTAGACCATGCTTCCTCTATCCTTTAGTGTCAAGCCCAAGGCTTTGTGCTTTTCTTTGATTTCTTAACCCTTGTAATGAGTAAAATAGGGAAAACCACTTATTTAGATCTATTTGGCCAAGTAGGAGAAAGAAAATTTGTAGGGTTGGAAACTTTCATTCTTAAGTGGGTAGAAAAGATCTTCTCCAAAATGGGAATATATGAGGAGTTGTTACATGTCAATTTGTCGCCATGACACTTGATCAGTTTATGGGTCTTTTTACCATCCGTGAACATGTTTGAACCAACTCCCTCAAAAGACAAACAACCCAAAATATCTTGAAGTAGATGAGAAATTTGGGGAAAATAGCTGTCACACCTTGTTAAGTTCTACCTATGTTGATTTTTCTAGAATTTCCCATGCATTCGCTGAAATTAACTCTGAGAACAGTGCAGAGATGCGCTTTTTTTGTCACTATAAACACACGCAGGTGAATTCAAGAAAGTAAAAGTAAAAATTGCGTTCTAGAAACATAGTTGGTCGAATATTTCCCAACTAAAAGCTTCCAGGTGATGACTATTCTAACCATAACTGTGAGATGATGCATTTTAATCCCTTTTCTCATGGAAACCTAATCCCTCAATTTAGGAATCTCATCCTCCTCTTTTGCATTTGAAACTCCTTACCCTTGGTCTATAAAATAACTAGAGGGTATAGGGGTTGAAGAGGTCAGAGCTTAGGGAAGATAAACTTATGTTGTTAGTTTGAGATAGGAAAGCTTGTCATCTAAGGAGGAGATTGAAGGCATTTGGGAGGGACCTCACGACATCAAGGCGAAGGTTGTAAGGCTCCTATTAATCTTTGAATAATACAAATGAACACTTTCTCCCATTGATTTGTCGTATTGGAATGATGAATGGCTTATAATTGTTTATAATGTTTATTAAGTCAAATTCAATTTCCAATTTCCTTGATCATTAGGTTAAGTTGTTTGGATTATTATATCGCATGTGCTTTTGATCCTTTTATGGTCGATGTTTGTAGGTCTTATCAAGCATTGAGGAGTTGCATCAAATAACAACAAGGGATCTTCATCAAGAATTTCATGAAATAGGTAAGAGGCTCATCCATTAGCTTTAATTCTTATAATTCAAACAACTTCAACTTAGGGAAAGGGTCAGTTCAATTGTCCTGCTTGTTTCTAGTTTCCATCAAGGATCTAGGGAGATTACTCTTGTCCATAAGAGGGATTTGTCTAAGGTAAAAAATTGGCGACTCTGCTGGGGAATGTCTCTGTTCTCGTCTTTTCCTTAGTTTTTCTTTTTGATTCTTCTGATCTATCTCGACCTGAGTCTTTATAAATTAATGACCTTTCAGATCTGTGTGGTTGATTCTTTGAATTTTTATTTTTTCTTGAGTTTTTTACCCCTGTGTTGTTTTCGTTCGCTGACAGAGCGCAATTCTATGCTAGTTTAGCCTTAGAAATCGAGCGCATGCACTCTGTTTTGTATTGTTTACCTGCGCAGGCCTTGAGAATTTTTGAAAATTTGGCTTTTGCTTCAACCCAGACCTGAGTTTGTTTTTCTGGAAGTGTCATTACCTTTGTTTAGACTGTGTTATGTCTCTTCTGAACTCATTTGAGTGCTTTGTTAATGTTTTTTGAGAATTAGATCTCTTTGAAGAAATTACTTAGGGTTGTGCCTAGTTGATTTGTTGATTGATCAAAACAAGATAGGTTGTCCTTTTGTTTATGATATTCTTATTTTGTTATGTCAAATACACCAGTTAGCCTTAGTTTTTTTCTTTTGTGGTCAAACTCATTTTGAATTGCAAATTAGGGTTTCTTGAGATCTAGTGCTTTTGTGAAGGAATTGTGGTAATTTTTGCTTGATAAAGGAAATTGTTGCTTTCAATCTTGGAAATTTCTCACAATTACACTGTTATTATCATTAAATCAAAGCATTCATAGGGAAAATGTGTTTTCTCCAACTCTCTTGGTTGATTTCTGTGTGCTTGAAAGTTTTGAGTGATAAAAGATAAAGAGTATTTTGTCTTATTTGACATTTAGGGAAATCTGGAATTTGGTTTGTTTCCTACATTTTCATTACATTAAAGTGAAATTGGTTGTTTTAGAAAATTGGAAAAGTTGTGATTTTTGCATTTCATTTCGAAAAAATCAAACAAACTCTTTCTTTCCTCTAAATATGATTTCATCGAATTTGAAAGTTGCTATTGCATTTTGAGTGCATTAATATTTCGAGTCGTGTCATAACATCATAAGTTTCACCTTCATTACCTATTAAGGGACAGCTTAATAATACAAATTTAATTAAAATTCATCTATAATTTTACATTTTTTAGAGATCCTTCCACCTACAGTAACTTAAGTATAGGGATTTGTAATATGGAGGGAAGTAAACTTTCCAAAGCTACAAATGAACAATACAATCTTGAGTTAGGGAGAGAAAATCCAATTATTTCTGTTTTTCTCTGGGAAGCTCTACTTGTACATGAGTTAAGCACGAGATCGTGTCGAATCCGTTGAATTGATTTTACCCACCTCATCAGCCTAGATATAGTGATTTGAATGTATTACAATGGTACTAAGAGGTACTTGGGATTGATCATGTGGATGATCCTTCAAGGGGATTGAGCTTGTTACTCTACCCTTGCGTGTATGTCCGATCTACGACTGTCCCTCGAGGTAAAATTGTTATATTTGGTGAACTTAGTGACTATAATCCTAGGGCTCTACCTAAGGTGACGACATAGGGAAGGTGTTGTTGTACCTAGAACAGACGTTGACTAGATTCACTTAGACTTTTTGGAGGGTAATCTTTGCTCAAGGTGGTTTATAGAAGAGTTACTTGCGCCAAACTATTTCAATAAGAAGGTTCTTAGGGTAACTGGTTCAAAACACTCATTTCTATAAAGATTTTCACCTTGAACATTGCGATGTTGGGTTTCATCACTAACTAGTAATTATTGATCTCTGTGAAGAGTCAGTTTGTATGGTTTGAACTGCTATATTTTTAGGGTGTGTTACTTTCTGTGTTGTTCTTTTTATTTTTATAGACTTTAGGTGTAATTTAGATATTGTGTAATTTATTAATTGAAAATTTTTCACTGTGATGAAATTACCAAGACAATCACGTAGGATACTCAGGGACCCCCCTGAGTATACACCGAGTTAGTTAGAGAAGATAAAAGCTAGAAAATATAAGTCATCAGGATTCAGAAATTTAGCAGAAACTGAAACTTCTACTATTATAGACTTTGATGTAAAAGGAATTGAAGTTAATCAACCGACAACATCTACTATTTTAGGCCTTGAAGTGACAAAAATTGAATTTGATCAAACTCAGAAATTAACATCACACTTAGAAGGAACTGATTTAAAAATTACTGAACTCATTCAAACTAAATCAGATACTGGAGAATTTTTAGATACAAATCCCATTTCTGAACCAGATATTGACGAACCTGAGTCTGATATTTTTGAACCCGAGACTTATATGCCTGCTACAAAGCATATTCCAGATCCTCCACATTTACCCCGTGTGAAACTTATTATTACTGATAGTCTCCCTCCCGGTCTCATTTGTTGGAAATACTGAGAGGGGGGTGAATCAATATTTCTTAGCAATTAACACTTTTAATCTTTTTCAGAGCATTAGTTAATATTTAATTACTATTATTTTTCTTCTTCAGATGATCATAAACAATAATCAACAGTAGACAACACCATATAACAATGCAAAAATATAAAAGAGAGGCCACAAAGATTTTACGTGGAAAACCCCCTCCGGGTCAAAACCCACCGAACTCTTCTTTAGTAATTGTCTTCTCCCTGTCAAAATAAAATTGATTACATCAAGATTTCAACTACAACTGAGGGAGGCGTCAACCCCCTAATTCATAATATACAACCTGTAGGATGCTACTAGACCCTAATATCTTGTTGCAACTAGAAGGACACCCCAACGCCCTGTAGATCAGGCCATAACCTGATGAGTGCCTTAACACTCTGTATACCAGTTGTTGTCAGAAAGGATGCTTTGTTTCCCTGTCATTTTATTAGCCACAACTAAATGGACACCACAACGCCCTGTGCAAGCCACAACTTGCCCTAGCACCACCTTGCCACCCTAAAAAGTCGACGCACCACGTTTCATAATTTTTAGACTAGATCCCCTTGTGCTTTGAATCAATATAGTAGAGTTGTAAAGAAGATTTTGTATATCAATCAAATCCTGGTAGCCACTGATCCCTGAAAAATCAAACTGATTACTGCACAATGATGCACATCTAAGTCACTGCTCAACTACACATCATTGTCACTGTTTCACTGCACATCGCTGTCACTGCATTGTTGCACACATAGATCACTGCACATCTGATCACTACTCAACATCAAGAGCTCAAAACGATGGCTACCCCTGCATGTTACAAATGAATTAGCATCAAGGCTCATGTGCAGACAATCATACTTCATGCTGCTTCACTATTCCAAACCACTTACAATGTTGCAACCATTTGGCACTGTTATCAAATGATAGCACAAACCAAGGTGCCTCAGGTCATCTAGATGCCCTGCAATTAGTGCTTTCAAACTCTGTCCCCAAAGAGCTACTAGCCCTTTTATCCATCCTTCTCCAATAGGTTGTATAACAAAATGAGATTTTCCTTAAAGACTTGATACCATGTAAATTCATGTCATTATGATGGTACACCTTCTAGGTCATCACTATAAGATACATAATACAAATCTATATCAAGTATGTCATGGTTGTATGTCAATATGTCAAATTACATTCATTATAGTTCTATTGATATCAAGTCAAAGTGAAAGGTCAACTTCCTTATGCCAAGTGTCTATACATATAAAATCTATGAGTCAATTTAATATATCGATGTTTTAATGTGTGTCATTTCAATCAACTCATATGATGTTATTGTCATTGTCACAATAATTTTCATTTGACTATTCAATGTATCAAGTCACTAAATGTGTATCAATTCACCAAATATTTGTTTAAGCACTTCTTTAATATATTATACAATCTCATGACATAGATCATGAAGTCAAGTGACTCATCATAGAATTCTCACTAAGTCAATCAATACTTCACATCATAATCAAGGTACTTGATGCCAAAGTCATGTAATTATGTTAAGTCAAAGTCAATATATTGTATCAATCTCAATGTGTTACTTTCTGTCCCATTACATATAATCACATCACTTTCTTAACAATGTATCACTAGATATAGATAGTGCAAATCCTAACAAGCTCTTAAGAGAAGTGTCACTAGTGTTGTACTTATGTTTGTTCAAGGTGACATATCAAACTTGTTGTCATATAGATGATTACTATGTCATTCAAAATTATAGTATCTTATGTAATTAGCCCATAACTATACTCTCATATACTAAGTCACTTGCATGATATTTATATAGTCATCCTCACTGTAGAAGCTATCATGTCAAAATTAGATCCTCTTGTTCCTCTGCCCTAGTTACTTTCTTACTGCTAATATATTATAGAATGTCTCTATGTCAATAAGCTTTATTGATTTTTGAAGACTATAATGAATGTTTAAGGGTATGCCACTACACTTGATCCAAATATAGTGAGTGCTGATCAGAATCCTTGCAAGTACCCTTCCTTCCACACCATTTGCTTCAATAAGTATTAAAAGATGGTACCAAGAGTATTCTGCTATAGATTACTCTTTATGTCAGTGAAGAAAATACTAATGTGGCTAATATGATATAATAAGACTTTTGCTTGAACCCTCAAATGACTGCATTAATAAAGTAACTCAATGATGATCTATACAAGGATTACAAAACATTTGATGACAACGATGTCTGAATTCTTAGAGACAAAATGGCACTATATTGCGTCTAAGTTTTAGGTCTACTTGAGGACTCAAATTCCTAAATCACAATACTTTGTATAGGATTTGATAAGTTATGTTTCAACAGAGAACCAAGGTCATGGAGTTAATGATCATGCCATGCCTTGCTGTCCTTCACTAGGTTTGTGTAATGTGCTTAGAAAAATGTCCTACTACATAGGTCCAAATCCTAAATTAGTTTATTCAAGGTTATCAAATGTATTCCTTCTTGCTTTTGTATGAAGACCGAGGTCCTGAAGTTATTCTTCTCAACCGAAACCCAATAAATGAAGTCAATGAATCACAAAAGTAAAAGGAAACAAAGGAATCCTAACCAACTCAGATATTTCGCTATTCCTAAAAGTATGCCCTGACTGCATGGTCTATATACATAAAGAAAGTTTCCCAACCAAACGTGAAATAGGAGATCAACAAGCAAAAGAACTTACCTAAATAAATCAAGTAGAAGAGGACTGACTTCGTTGTCTTAAAATTTGTCCATGTACTTCATGAAGTTTGAATTCCTTTTCTGCCTTAGACGTCCCAACCCTAGGTAGGTCGAAGTTATTTTAGAGATAGACACCAAGATAAATCGTTGAGATATGATATGTATTGAGAGTGAATAGCTATCCCTTTTATAGATTTGTTTTTAGTTTAGGAGGGGCTTCTAAGTGACCATTGGAGAACTTAGGAAGGGGTTTTAAGGTAGATGTTACAGTGCTTGATTGTTAAAAAAATGATTTTGTAAGCCTTGTAATTTAACGCTTCCATTAAAATGATTTGATCAAACTTGTAAGTCAAGGAAGGGACACTCCTTGTGAGTAAAGGTAGTTTGATGTTATTCTTTAAGTTACATGTTTAATAAATTTAATTTAATTTAGTAATTGTTAATAAATTGTTTATTAAACTCCAAGTAATTGTACACTAATCCTCTTTGGTGTGTTTTGTAGGTGACATATGAGTGTATTAAGTCAATGATTGATTTATTGTCTTTGGTTTTGAAGTTATGTAACTTATATGGGGTGATATTACAGTGATAAACAATGTTGTATGTTGACAATTGTAGGATGAGGTGTCATGTCACTACCTTTGGGGGTTTTAGCCCAGAAACTGTGGTCACTAACTTCAATTGTGAATATCTCTCAAATCAAGAGGCCACTTGGGGCGTACCACAGATCAACAGAAACGTATTTTCGAGGAGAATATAATGACATATATATCTGACCCAAAATCAATGATTTGACCTACCAAAAACCCTCAACAAATTCGGGGCACATCCTCAGTCCAAGGAACACAAACCCTAGGACTTGGGTTTTTAACCATCCAACAATATAGGTTCCATCTTGATGTAATCTGACAATGACTAAGAATCGCTCATTAAACATTTGACATCGACGAATGGTGTTTTTGGTCAAAGTCAAAGCCAATCAACTCCATGGGTTGACATCAATGACAACGCCATCCAACATCATTAGCATTGAAGAACTTGTTTTGGATGAAGAGGAAGAACCAATAGTTTCTACTAGAGAACCATCAGATATCTTTGAGATTTTGTTTACATCTCTTCACCTTGACCCTTGGTATTTCACACCCTTGAACTTTTTAGGACAAGGGATTTTGCGATACACGAGTCCTTACTCTACCATACCATGTTTTGACTTGTCTATGATGGCTTCTAGAGGTAGCTCATCAGACACATATATCTTTTTTACTTCTCCAAAGTCAACATTGTATGGTGGTTTTCTACCACTTGGATATCACTCTCTTGCTGGAGCTTATTGAGGAGGTTGTTCCTCGAATTCATCTTCAAACATGCCAACTGGTGTAATTAATCCTACCAATGAAGGTTTGACATCTAAACAATTTATTAATATGATTTTTGGTAATGTTGGTAATCCTCAAATCAACCCAACAGGTGGTTATTACCCGCCTGGGGGGAAACCATCGTATCCTCCACCCGGAGGACAACCTTTAGGTGGATCTTACCCTACAGCTAGGGGGAAACCCCCTACTGGAAATTATCTTAATTATGCTCAAATGCCTCAAACCGGTTTTGGTCAACCTGTTATGCCTCAACCCACAGTTGGAATGCCTTACCCTGGAATGAATACAATCTGGAACCCTTCGTTAAATCAACAATGAATTCTAGTTGCTTCTCAAGTGTCTGTGTATAAACCTGTTCAACCTATTGGACAACCTATACAACAAATACCTTTTCAAGTCCAACCGACTATCTAGGTTAATCCATCGACACCTACCCAGCAACCACTTTAGCATCCTGTCCCAAGTACTCCTCAAATCTTGGTACAGTCTGTTGTACAAATGACTATTCAGAACCCAAGTTCAGGTTCACCTCAAACTCCCATTCTAGGAGTATCACAGGTAACTGTCCCACTTATATCACAAGTAACAGTGTGACACCTTGTTTAGTCTTTACCTCGGGTATCTGGTGTTCAATCTATTCCGACAATTCCGCCCATACCCCAAATACCTGTTGTACAGCCTAACGTCCCATATATGCAAATGTCGTTTCAAGGGAAACCATTCCAAGGTCAACCCCAAAGTCAGTTTGTTCAAGGTACACTTTTTCAAGCTCAATTTCTCAAAGGTCAACCTTTGCAAAATCAACCATTTCAAGGACTGTTCATTAAAAGTCAAATGGATCAGATTCTCCCATTTCAGAATCAATCATACCCGAGTCATACATTTCAAGTACCTATGCAGCCACAATACGGTATGGCTCACCCTAGAGATCCAGGAGGTATGTCAATTCCAACTGGTCAGGCTATTCTAGGATATATTGCATATCCTCCTCCCAGTACAGGACTCGTCCCTTGGGCCTCAGTGTTATCAGTATCCATCCCAAGATCCTAATCGACAGTTGCCCTTCATTGCAACTTTGGATTTTCCTAACCTCTCTCAGTTAACTAATGATCCTCTTCTCTATTTACCATTTTTTCTAGCCATTCCTACTAAGTTTCCTAGTGATATTCCTAAGTTTGAAGTAAGTCAGGCAAAGATCCATTAAACCATGTTATGACATATCATCTTTGGTGCACGTCCAACTCATTAATCAATGATTCTATTAGATTATGACTTTTTCAATGAACCTTAACTGGTTTGGTAGCCAAAAGGTATGTAGAATTTCCACACCCTTCCTTTAGTACATTTAATGCCCTTGCTACAGATTTTTTGACCCATTTTCAGTTGCCCATTCAATATGATAATGGAACCAAAATTTTAACTTATTTAAAGAAGTCAACATCAACCCATATCTCAGATCATGTTCATGAATGGAGACGAAGATGTCACCTGGTTAAACTTTACTTTCCAGACCAAATTTTGGCTGAATGGTTCATAAAATCTCTTTTACTACTAATAACTAAAGATGTTTCCAAAGGAGGTGTTATAACTGAGGAGCAAGTAATTTCTCATGCTCAATACCTTGATCTTGTTTATACTCAGTCTGGTACTTTGTATGAAAAGGTCCCAGATTTACCCCACCTTGGTCAAAATAATCTAACGCTTACAGGATCACATGTTGCAGATGGCATGATTGATTCTGTGAGCCAAAAATGTAAGAATAAAAAGAAAAATTCTAAGAAAACTCAGAATTCGGCTCTTTCTAATTCACATGGAGAAGATCCTTCTCTTGAAATTACTTGGGAATTTAACTCCATAGAGTCATCTACTGGCAAGGGTAAGAAATTCAGAAATAAGAAAAAGGGAAAAGGGAAAGCTAAGCAAGACACTCGTTCAAAGGAGAAATCAAACAAGAATGGACCATCTGATGAAAAGAAGAAACCTTGTTATCCTTGCCTAATTTGCGATGAAGATCATTACACCGAGTGCCCACATCATGCCAAAGTTTCTAAATTTGTCAAAGGTTCACGCACTCCCACTATTTTGAAGGACCCCTTTCCTCCCCAAGACAACAAAATGGTTTCTCATGACCAATCCTCCTCATCCGCATCGGCAAATATCATGATGATGTCTTCCAAAGTTATGCTTGTTAGAAAATTATATATTACAGAGCAATGGAACACATAAAATATTGTAGAAATATAAAAACATAAAACAAGAGAGACAAAAATATATGTGGTTCACCCAATTTCGGCTACGTCCATGGAGAAACAGCCAGTCCTTCCTTTTATATTATCCAACAAAATGATGAGATACAACCTATAACAGATCTGTTGTAATTCCCTCTTCACTCTCACACAATCTCCTCTCTCTTTCTCACTCATAATACACATCTACATATCCACAATACAATTCCCTCATATATAGCGACGGGTTTCCTTGTAGGGAAAAAAACCTTAAATAAACATAACTTCTACCGTCATATTTCCGCCTAATGAATGACCCAGATTGAGTACGAAATTACAACATTTTACAAGGCAATTTTACATCGATTTTTAGCTGCAAGGGCACTACCCTCAATCCCCCGATAGGGGGGGTCTCTAAAGAATGATCGTCACCCCCCCTAGAGCCCCCTAGTGGAGTGCATAAACGAGCGACATTGCTGCCACATTACGAAATGGGGTCCAATGCGGCGATACCTCTAAATAAAGAAGATAATCAGGCTCCACACCCAACAATGGTAGCAACAAGATCCAAAGGTTACACATCAAAGAGTCCTATTGAAGATGGAGATGACTCCAATCCAGCTAGTCAAACTTCCACATCTACTCCTCCTTCTTCTGAACCATTGCATACTGAAAAACCAAACCCTGATAAGATAATTCGTTCACCTCCTAAGGGTATGCTGCGAAAGTCAACCTTTAACCCTCATGTTAGGGCTGCTCATAACTATAACATCATCGAAGATTGGGCTATTTCACCTTCGGCAACGTCGGCTCTTGAAGTGTTACAAACTTGTCAAACACAAAGGAAGTTATTATTATCAGCCATAGGAGCAGTAAATCCTCATAAATCTAACTTAATTGTTTTCGATCTCAAAAATCATGTCTTGCGTCTCCCGCACCAACTGGATTTTCAGATACCATTTCATGTCAAAACTCGATGATTTTTTCGAATAGTGATTGACGAAGGAGAATCGACATGTAATGTCTCCATTTCCTGCTGGAAAGCTTTAGGTTATCCAACAATCAATCAATCTCCCACAACTTTGAAATCCTTTGATGGAAGAGTTTTTCGTCCTTATGGTCTTTTAAATGATTTGACAATCAAATTAGAGGGTAAAACAGTTGCAATAAACGTTGAGGTTGTTAATGCTCAACTTGACTATAATCGTTTGCTTGGTCGGAGCTGGACTTATGCCATGTCGATAGTAGTCTCGTCATATTTTAGGATGATCATGTTTCTTCACAAAGGGAGAATTGTGAAGGTAGACCAATTATCCTACTATACCTCAAACCCTAATTCCACTGGTAGTGTGCCTTTTGTTGGAAAATCAACGACTCCATATGAATAGTTTTGTGTTGGTCTTCTCAAAGACCCATCTTTGATGGGAAATTTCACATTCCCTCTACCCAAATTCCCTCATAATGATGCCCATATTAATATGATTACATCAAGTACTTTCATATCAGGAGATTTGTGGAAAGCACCTTCAGAGTCAGAAATGGTCTTATATGGAAGTGAGATGCCTCATAACCCTTTTGAGTTAGCTTATGAGGCAATTTATTCCTTTTCCAACCCATCAACATCTGAAGACAATAGAATGAATACGATTATTGATGGATATTCTCATTTGTCACGCTTGGAACCAATCTCTATGCCTAATCCTTTTAACACAAATTTCTTAATTGATGAAGGGATTATGGAAGTTATGACCTTGGAAAAATTGCCATGGAACGATACTCATAATCGTTCAACCTTTTCTCCATCCTTTGACAAAATGGTGAATAATTTCTCATATATGTTTTCATCTGAGACTCTTAGTGATCCTCACTGTCCAATATCTACCCTTTCTTATAATTCTGAATAGAATTTAGGGAACATATTGGCAATGATAGCCATAGATATCTCATATATGTGAATAATTTCTCATATATGTTTTCATCTGAGACACTTAGTGATCCTCACTGTCCAATATCTACCCTTTCTTATAATTCTGAATAGAATTTAGGGAACATATTGGCAATGATAGCCATAGATATCTCAGTGAAACCCGAGGTAAATGAAAATATTCATATAGGAGCTTCTTGTTCTTTAGAAGAGATTAAAACTTACAAAGCCCTATTTCAGGAATTCCACGACATTTTTTCCTGTTCATACGAAGAAATGCTAGGAATCAACCCTAGCATAGTTGAACATGAAATAAAAACTTATTCAGATGCTAATCCCATTAGACAACAATTATATCCTATACATCCATGAAAAATTGCCGCTATCAAAACTTAGGTCTAACTTTTTTTGAAAGCAAGATTCATTTACCCCATTCCTTTGATTGATTGGGTATCAAACACTATACCCGTTAATAAAAAAACAAGGAATTATTCGAGTATGTGTTGATTACTAAGATATTAATAAAGTTGGTCCTAAAGACAATTATCCAACTCTATATATTGACAAAATTGTTGATGATTGTGCCAGGAATGAAATTTTTTCATCCATGGATGGATTTTCTAGCTACAATCAGATAAAAATACTCCCTATCGATCAATACAAAACTGTGTTTATATGCCCATGGGGAACGTTTTCTTATCGCAAACTGCCATTTGGCCTGAAAAATGTTGGTGCAACTTTTCAGCAAGTACTGTCTTATGCATTCCATGATATCAAGCATATTGTTTAGCCCTATTTAGATGACCGGCCGGCTCATTCAATGAAAAGGTAGGATCACCCATTGCACTTAAAAGCATTTTTCATTAGGTGCAAACGTTATAATATTCACTTGAATCTACACAAATTTGTTTTTTTTGTCTATAATAAAGTCAGCTTCTAGGTTTCATCGTTTCAAAAGAAGGCATTGGTGTCGACCCCCTCAAGGTGGAGGTAATTCTAAATATTCCTGCTCTTTCTAGCCTTACTCAACTCCAAGGTTTGCAAGGGAAAGAAAAATTTTTGCGTAGATTCATCCACAATTATGCCAAACTAATCCAGAGTTTTACTTGACTGTTGAAAAAGGGCATTCCTTTTGTTTGGGATGAGCTTGTTGATAAAGATTTTGATGTATTAAAACATGCACTGACCAATGCATCGTTACTGCATCCACCTGATTAACATCGAGATTACTTTATGTACTTATCCGCACTCGATGCTATTATTGGCATGGTGTTAGTCCAAGAGGATGATTCTAGTAGTGAACATGTGATTTATTATTTGAGTAGAAGACTCCCTAAAACCGAGATTAAATATTCACATGTGGAGAAGCTAGCCTTGGCAGTCGTACAAGTTGTTCAACGATTTCGTCACTATATACTTCTTCGAAAAACAAATGTTATTTCAGATTGCAACCCTATGATGTATATTCTCACTAAACAATTGCTAGGGGGGGAATACTCCAAGTGGATAGTTATCTTACAAGAGTTTGATTTGGAATTTGAAAAATCTAAATCAAAGAAATCTTTGATTTTCGCCGAATTATTGTGTGACTTTCCTCATAATGATATAGAAACTGTAGCAGAAGATTCTTTTGCTGACGAATCTCTCTTTCTTATTAGTACGTCAGATCCGTGGTATGGAGATATCATTATATATCTCCAAACACAAACTTTTAGGCTCGAGTTATCTAAAACTGATCGTCGTCGAATCCCATACCAATCCCAACAATATAATATTATTGGTGATGCTCTTTACTGTCACGGTATCGATTCTATGTTCTGACGTTGTTTGACTCTCTAAGAGGCTGAAAAAAAATAAATGAATGCCACTCTGGAGTAGGTGGCGGTCATATGTCTAAGTATGCTACTCCCCAAAATATATTACGAGCTAGTTATTTTTGGCCTTCAATGTTTAAAGATTGCATTACTACAATCCGCAAATGCCATAATTGCCAAATCTACAATCAAAAAATGCGAGCACCTCTAGCTCATATTCACCCTATCATAGTTTTCGGTCCTTTTACCAAATGGGGCATTGATTTCGTCATCTGTAACCCTCCCTTAGCCAGGGGGCATGGGTATATTATGCTTGTAGTTGATTACTTTACGAAATGGGTTGAGGCGATGCCTACATATAGAGATGATGATGAAATTGCAACAACTCTCATTTTCAATCATGTGATTTCTCGGTTTTGGTGTCCCACAAGCCATTGTTACATACCATGGTAGTCATTTTCATAACTTTATGAGGGTTGAACTATGCGCACAGCTCGGCCTACACCATGATATCTCTACTCCTTACTACCCACAAGCTAATGGTTAGGTTGAAGCTGTCGATAATGTTTTAACCATTATGATTAAACATATAGTTGCCATTCTATGCTTTTTTTAGCATTGTGGGCTTATCGTACTACTGCAAAAACATTGATGGGTTTTATTCCTTTCCAACTTGTTTATGGTTTGGAAGCAATGTTACCTATTGAATGTGAAATCCCATCCCTAAAACTAGAGATCGAATTTATACTTTCTACCTCTGCAGACGAAGAATGTTTTGCACATTTAGCACATTTAGATGAAAATCGTTGTGATGCGCATTGGCTAGCGAGGCTCATAGAAAACATGTGAAAGCTTAGTTTGATCAAAACATTAATCCTTGTTCATATTCAGAGGGTGACCTAGTCTTGGTTTATGGTCAAGCTCATGACAAGTTAGGCGCGGGAAAGTTCGAACCCATGTGGCATGGTCCTTACATTATAAAACACGTATTAGCTAAAGGAGCCTATGAGTTGGTTGATTACAATGGTATTCCTTTGGGAAAGCCTAGAAATGGTCTTTACCTAAAGAAATATTATGCATAAAATTTTGGTGGAGATATGTACATAATTTACCGTTTTTTAGGTATGTGTGATAGTTAATGTTTTTCACATTTTCTACTAATTCTCCTTCTTATCTTGTTTTGCACTTGATTTTCATTTGTCGACGTTCTCTCAGACTTACATTGGCTTTGCTGAAGGTGCTAATCGTAGTACTCAGAATTTAACTTCCACAGCTTGGGTTATATATTCACCCAGGGATGAGCTAGTCTCTATTCATGGAATATGTCTCGGTCAAACAACAATAACATAGAGGAATATAGCACAATCATTGAGCTATTAGCTGATGCCATCACATTTGGTATCCAACATTTGATCGTTAGGTTAGATTCGCAACTCGTAGTATTACATTTAAACGATATCTATACAGTAAGGAGTCTAACAATGTTAAGAGTGTTTTTACGGGTTGATCTTTTGGAAAGACAATTTGATTATATCGAATATCAACACACTCCGAGATATTTAAACGCATTGATAAATGCATTGGTGAATCATGTGTTAAATAGACATTTGCAACATTTTTAAATCAAAAACAATATTCATTCATACATTGAGAAAGATAAACAGTAGGAAAAAGTAGTATTTTTTCATTAAAATAGAGTTTGTATCAAAGTGTGTCTACCAAATATATCATTTGAGAACATCAGGCCCTGTGGCCTTTTATTTTCCAAATATGTTGACACCAAAAATAAAAATGTGGTCCTAGAAACTAGAACAACTAAGCATGATGATGCTCATGATAGCAAACGACAGCAAGAGAAACTCGACCCAGCAAGCGTCTAAGTGGCCCTAGAACCCCAACTACATGTCTCTAATAAGCACAAGGAATGTCATACATCCTAGTATCTAGGATATTCGAAGTCAACCTTTCAAGGTTGTGTTCCAACTCTGTCAAGATATATTCTGCCTACGGGTTAGCTACCATGGTTGTTATAGACTTCTCACCTTGTCTGTCAAATCCTCTCAGCCCTGCTGGTCGGTTTGGGCCCACGTATGCACATGCATTTCAAATAATTAGCCTTTGAAGACAAAACCACATAAAAGTTTAAAAAATTTAGAAATAAGTCAAAATGAGAAATTCTCACCTAGATCACCCCACTGATTTCTGATTGGAAGTGGGATATCAAGATCACCTCTGTAATCCATCCCAGCATACAGAAATTTCTCAATCGGAACAATCTGCTGGCCTAACCAGTCAAAAAACTCTAGAGTATACCTCACTACTGGTCCATCACCTCCATGACGTGCCATCAGTGCAACCCACCCCATCATGGGTGGATCCCTAGGAATCCCCTCATCTACTAGAATCTGCTATGGTCGGAGAAGAGGAATCCTCTCTAAGGATAAAGAAAGAAGAATGGTGTTGTAACCAAAATTCTTCAATTTCCCATTCTTTCATCTGGTCAACTGTCCCTTCATGTTCACCACCACTGTCTCGCACCAGTTGAACACCATGGATTCCAAGCATTCCACGGTCATATTCATCTATGCCCGTGTGGCTAAATGAAGGGAAGCACTGCCACACAGTTTGCTAACGGTGAAAGTAATGGTCCTTAAATGTAAGAGCTCGATGGCCAGAATATCAATTATGCCATCCTTGGGTGGTGTGCCCCTGCAAAAGAGTCGTAGATACCCATCAGTAGTATCTCCTCTTGTCCTATGTCTGAATAATGAAATGTCGATTCCCTGATGAGAAACCCTGTTAGGAAATAGATGTCATCGACGTCAATGGTAACGTGATGATCTACGATCACAAAACATTGTTCCTGGACATTCCAGGTTCTTGCCAACCATGTCATCAGATCTACATGAGCTTTCATCCTAGGAATGAGCCAGTATTTCAGGACGCCACAGGTTTTTAGAGCCTGCATGGTAGTTAGATTTTCCAAAGCTTCCAAATCATTGGCTTCATGCTCACTTTCTCTCCACTCCATTTTCAATAATCAAATATCCTGAAATGACCATTTTAAAAGGATTAAAATCATTTTTGAAAGCCATATCATTTTTTTGAGGCCCAAAACTTGTTTGAAAATAAACCCTCACCGCCTGTGCAACCACCATTTTACAGACAAGGCACAACTGCGCATATTTTTCCAGAAAAATTCTGCGTAGGCCGCAATTTTCCGTATGGAAAATTTTACCAGCCTGCATGGGCCCCACTGAAAGGAACCAGTGTAGGGCCAAGGGCACATTTTTAAACTAATTTTTGCCCCAAGAAAATAATTGGAAGCTTAAAATGGAATTTTAAATGGATGAAAAGCTAAGTTGAGGAGAGATCTTCTACCAGGAAGAAGCAATGCACGCTTTTGTCCACCAGTTAGCTCGAAATTAGTCTGGGAAGTTTGGTGGTAAAAACTCCTCTCTCTGCTCTCAAATTGTAAAAATGCAAATGGTGAAAATAATTTACTGTTCCCACTTTTATAGGGTTTTTGAAGCTAAAAAATATTATTTTTTATATTTAAAACCTTTTGAGAGGGGAAATGATATTTTTGAGTAGTTATGATGATTTATTGAGTTTGAATGTGCAAGATAGGTTACAAAGCAAAGTTGAATCATTTTAACTTTTTAGCAGATTTGTATCACTTTTCATGCTCTTAAAAAATTACGAAAAGAGAAAATCATGGAGTTCTCTTTTAAGCCCTCTTCAGACTCTTTCAAAACGAAAAGATTGTCGAGTAATTTCTTGTTCGAACTCATAAAATTAAATGAACAATTGTCCACTTAGTATGAGTTTAACCCTTTTACAGACTGAGTTAGGACTATTTACGAAAAAGGTATATGTTGATTGAACATGGTTAATAGAGTTCTCTCTTGTATTATTTTATCCTTTTTAGGACTCGAGAGACTAAAACTTATGAAAAAGAACCTGATGGAGTCTACTTCTGTTTTTCTCCCAACTCTCTAAAATTGAAAAATGTTGAGCTTTACTTTCTCCGGGTTCATTAATATTTTACGGTAAAAGAACTAAATGAGTTTTCCTTTTGTGTCCTTTTCAAACTCGTTAAAAGAAAATGACATCGAGTTACTCCTTTAATGGACTCATAACAACTAAAAAGTATAGGAACCGTTAAGCATAATAGGACTAAACCATTCCTTCTTCGAGTTCGTTAAAAATACTTCGATGGACTCATCTGAAGGATGAGCTTAGAGTCCAAGCATATGTTACCCTCCTCAAGCTTGTAAAAAATAAAGAGGTTCTTGCCAATAATGGTGGGGGAATATTGGGAAAAGGTGTCCATTTTACATTATCATTTCTAAAGCTATCATGTCTCTCTTGAACATGGAACTCCACCACACTCATGTCCAGGTTGGAAAATCCATTTTTCTTACAATTAATCTAACCTCATTTGAAATTCTTCATGGTTTTTGGTATTATCGTTAAGTCAAATGCTGCCAAGTCAATTGTCGTGTCGTTAAGTGTTCAAGAGAAGCTCAACCTCAGTTCAAAATCCCGTTGCAAATTCTAGAATTCAATTGCATCGACTATCCTTGAGTCAGTCCTTGCAAACTATTTTCAAAACTTGACATTATGTTTCATGTCGTAGGCTTTCATACGACGGGTCGCTTCTTATCGACTTCAACTCATTATCTAGGAATTTGATCTAGAAACCTTCAGTACCTTGAGACCTGCATGACCTAATGGCAGGTTTCTCACTTTTGACAACATGTTCTCCTCATTGGCCTTCGACCGAATGATTCTATGAGTGTTCGACTTCAGATCACCTATTCACACTTCATAGATTGTACTAGAAGTACCTTGAGAACCATTGTCATTATTGGGGGGTTCTCTCACACTTATTGACGGTTCACATCATTGACCAGTAATCAAGTGGTTTCTTCCAAGTTTGACTTCGAAACATTCACTCGCATGGTTAGATTCGTACTGTGAATTGAGAGATGGATATCAAGACCCTGGATCTAGTTTCATTAATCCAGGTTGTGAAGAGATTTTATATTCACAATTATGTAGACCTATTTATGACATATGGTTGTGTCCATGTTGTGTCTACTATCTATATGATTTTGGTTTTTCCATGCTTGTTCATTGAGTTCGCTTTCCTCTGAGTAAGGGAATGCCTACCTCAAAGATAATTTTTGATACATATTTGCATTGTAATTCTTGAATGTTCCCTACAGGTTTTTGACCATTTCCTCTGATCCAATCCTTGGAATGATAAAGCGCTTCAATATTTCAAACTTACTTTAAAAACTTCACACGTTAGGGGGCAATCTGTTACATGTCAATTTGTTTCCATGGAACTTGATCAAATTATGGGTCTTTTTACTATCCGTGAACATGTTTGAACCAACTCCCTCAAAAGTCAAACAACCCAAAATATCTTGAAGTAGATGAGAAATTTGGAGAAAATAGTTGTCACACCTTGTTAAGTTCCATTTGCGCTAATTTTTCTAGAATTTTCCATGCATTCGTTGGAAAGTACAGCGCATAGATGCACTATGTCTATTACTATAAACTCGCATAGGTGAATTCAAGAAAGTAAAAATGAAAAGTACATTCTAGAAACATAGTTGATCGAATATTTCCCAACTAAAAGCTTCTAGGTGATGACTATTCGAACTATAACCCTCATATTATGCATTTTAATCCCTTTTCTCATGGCAACCTAATCCCTCAATTTAGGAGTCTCATCCTACTCTTTTGGATATGAAACTCCTTCCTTTTGGCCTATAAAATGACTAGAGGGTAGAGGGGTTGAGGAGGTCAGAACTCAGAGAAGATAAACTTATGTTGTTATTTTGAGATTGGAAATCTTGTCATCTAAGGAGGAGATTAAAGGAATTTGGGAGGGACCTCACGGCATCAAAGCAAAGATTGTAAGGCTCCCCTTAATCTTTGATTAATACAAATTAACACTTTCTCCCATTTATTTTTCTTATTGGAATGATGAATGGTTTATAATTGTTTTTAATGTTTATTAAGGAAAATTCAATTCCTAATTTCCTTGATCATTAGGTTAAGTTGTTTGGATTATTATATCACATGTGATTTTGATCCTTTTATGGTCAATGTTTGCAGGTCTTATCAAGCATTGAGGAGTTGCATCGAATCACAATAAGGGATCTTCATCGAGCATTTCATAAAATAGGTAAGAGGCTCATCCATTAGCTTTAATTCTTATCATTCAAACATGTTCAACTTAGGGAAAGGGTTAGTTCAATTGTCTTGCTTGTTTCTAGTTTCCGTCAAGGATCTAGGGAGATCGCTCTTGTCTGCAAGAGGGATTTGTCTGGTGTAACAGGAGAAAATTATGAAGGAAAGAGTACATGTATGGACTTATCTATTTAACAAGTTAGATGATTTTTCATGTTATAGGGGACCTTTTATACATGAGTATGTTAAGTCCAAAAATGAATGCCATTGGAAACCTTTAAATATGTGAGAAATGTCCTCCATGAACTGGTGAAATCGCCAAAGTTATTGAGCAGATTTTGATATGGAACATGGGTGCGCTGAGGGGACCATTAGTGTGGAGGAGTGATGGATCATTAAAGTTAGTGAGCAGGTTTTGATATGGAACATGGGTTCTCCCAGGGGACCATTAGTGCTGAGGAGTGATGACTCATTAACAATAAGCCACCACACTTTAACACTAATGGTCTCCTTGTAGATAGGTGTGCCCACGTTTCATATCAATTTTATCATTTAACCAGTGTTTAGGGATGATAAATTCAATGTAAATAGTTTAAAAAAAATTTGCCACATTTTTCCAAACATTTTTGCCTAAAATCTAGTAAAAATTTTAGAATAATTGTTGAAATTGCAGATATCAGTGGTTGATATTGCATGATCTTAATACAAGACGGATTTTTCAGAGTGTTGAATCAAATTCTGCATTCAAAAATTAAATTTACATAGTAGATAATTGCAATTAGAGAAAAAATTGCATACCTAGATTCGAGCGATAGTTGCTAAAAAAATGAAATATTAATGGATAAATATATCCGAGATGTGACTTCATTCAAATATCATAAATAAGTGGAGTATTTAGATTTATTTGTATGAAAAAACATCCACTCAACTAAAGAACAATGAAGTGCAACTTGAAATATGTATTAGGTTACTAAATTATGGGCCACTAAATAGAGAGGGAGACTAAAAGCACAAGGAATTGATCAATCATGAAACTCAGAGTGCATTGCAAAAGCCAACAAATTATCTTGTTAAATAACAACAAACCCTTAAAATACACATGATAAGTGGCATGAAACGTAGAATATATGAGGAGCAGCCTATGAATGAGATCCACAAGGCCAGGGCCCAGCAGGGCATGAATTTCAAATCTGAAATATTTGTTAAATGTGGGGACTTCTGCAATTTTAATGTTTTTTTCATCATTTTAACCAAAGAAAAATGTTATATTTGACACAGAAATTACCTAGTGAATAACAATTTGTTTGTCAAATTCTATTGATGGTTCAGGTGAGCCTCTTGTTTGTGATCAGGGAGCTCAATTTCAAAGAAAATTGATTAGTCTCGAGGTTGTGGTCCAATGGCTAGGTTTTGTAGTTGCAATTAGTAGTTTTTCTCCACTTTCATCAGCATGAAAGTCATGAAATTCATCTCTGTGGTTAATATTAATACTACACAATAAATCTTGATGGCAGTCCTCTACTGTAAGAATAACACCATTTGTGATTGGAAATGGATATTTTGGTAACGTCTTCTCTAAGTTTTGTGCATAATGTGTGGAAACATCTTTCTCAATGTCATCACTAGACTCAAACAGAAGTGTAGAACCATGCATGATCAATGGTGAATTGACACCCAATTTAGCCTTGAAATCTTTTTCTATGATATCCTTCAGTTTTTCTTGTTGAGTATTCACCTCTAGTGATACAGGTGTCCTTGAACATACATAACAAGATTTGTTGGGTTCAAATGGCTCTATTAGCATCAGAAGCATCTTCCTTGATGGATTTTGTAAACAATATATCATTCTATAGTTCTTTGAATCATTTTTGAGCAACTAGTTGTTTCAAGTACAATTAGACCTGCAATGATTGCATTTGTTGTTGCTATTGCATGAAAAATGTTGCCTGCAATGTCTTTCACTTCAAACAAGCTATGCATTTGGATGCCCAAAGGAGCTCGAATATTAGCAGCTGCAATAAAAAATTCAACTGCTAACTGGTCATCTTTGCCAAATGTCAAACTCCCCATCTCATGTTTTCTTCTTTAAAAAAAATGTGGCAACTGGCAACCATTACCACCACAAATACAAACAATTTAAACATGACATTTGTAGTCTGCAACCTCAAAGCTACTTAACATACAACATATTCACAAGGCATCTAAAATTCATTTTGAAATCAATGAAATTTTCCACAGTTATATTTACAAGCACATTGAGTCACTAAATAACCTCAAAAAAATTCAACTATTATATCACAAACAATGCAAATATTACATTTGTTCATATACATGGAATGTCGCACATTTTTCCATAAACTTGTCACCGATACAAAAGACCCCAATCATTGTAGGTTGGGGAAAAATAACATATCAATGGGTTCTTCTTTAGTGAAAGAACCATGCAATGATAGCCCCAAGGAAAATGATCACAAGAACACATTCACATATTGGGGAACTATGTTGATGTTGATCAATGACTTCTCTTGCAATAGATGGTGATCTGATGTCATCTCTAACACCTCCATCTATAGTTGACATTCCTATGGAAAGTATATTAATGGACAGCTTATGAATGTATGCATTGTAATGTATGCTAAAAGATTGAAACTGAGAAATCCACATTATTGCTTCTTTGTAAAGGAATTTTAAATTATGTTTTCAAACTTCATAGATGTCGTTGATTTGATTTCATATGAGCTGCGAATTAGTGAAAGCTATAATATCATTTACAACACAATTTCTCCCCTCCTTTAACCCCTCAACAAGGGAAATATAGCAACCTTCGTTATTCGTTTTTCTCCTGTGCACTTCTATATTTCTATGCAACACATGATTTCTTGCCGCATTATGGAGCACATATTTCACAGTGGCTTGACTGGGATTTGGACAACAAGACATTGATGCACATCTTCCACTTTTGCACCATTCTCTACGCTTAGAAGACCTGGAAAATAAAATAATAATAAATTGATATTAGACAAGTAGGCATTTATCTAGCTTATACATTCAAACAAAAGAAAGGGATCGCTGAAGTCATTACAAAATAAACAATGAACTGAAATAGAATAAACACATAATTTATATGGCCATAATGGATCATTACTGCAATTTCTAACTTCGTGGGAAATATTTTGCTACCCCAAACCCATCCCTAGAAGAGTTGTTCCACTTCTACTAGCTAACATTGATAGTATCTACTAAAAGAATTCAGAAGAAAAAAAAAATTGCCCCTCTAATATGGCACTACAAACCCACCTTGCCTTTCCTCTTTCCTGGGAAGGGTGCAAAAGTTGTGGCAATGGATTCACAAACTATGCCCATTGCTACTCTTCTATTTGCAAAAGAAAACAAGATACTAGGGCATGACCTTCTAGATTTGTGTCTGAATGAACCCAGGGAAAAACTATACTCAACAGTTATAAGCCAACCATTCTACCAATGAGTTGATGCCAAAACTTGGGTAAACATGAAAAACACCTTGAATGCCACACACAAATAGATTATGTAATGAAGAGAAAGGGACCTCAAGGTTGTCATTATTTTATGAAGCTAACAAAAATAAATGTCATTTATTCACAAATGAGCTAAGCCAAAAGTATAAAATAATTTTCATGCATTGTTGTTGCCTTAGTTACCCCTCATTTGCTACTAAGTGGATATGGTGGTAGGATGAGGGTTTAGGCCAAAATTTAAATATACTTGACAAAAAACATAGTTTCATCTAGACTAATGGGGCTTCATTAAAATCGTGATTAATGGGAAGCTTGAAGCATGTAAATAGATAACCTGTAACATCTCTCCTTTATCCCATTTCCAACAATCTCCTCACAGTGAGATGATGTGATGATCTGTGTTGGTCTGTTGGGGATTGGGTGTGATATTGTATTAAGTTGGAAGCACACAATGCTGCAAATTATGTGTTGATGTCAAACATCTATGCTTCATCTGGAAAATGGGATGATGTTGCTAGAGTCAGGAAAATGATGAAAGACAGGGGAATAAGAAAAATTCCAAGTTTCAACTGGACTGAAGCAAAGAATAGGGTGCATGCATTTGTTGTAGGAGATAGATCTCATCCACAAGTAGAAGAGATTTATGCAATGCTGGAAACACTATCTGAGCAGATTAAGAAGGTAGAGTATGTGCCTGACACAAACTTTGTTTTGCATGATGTGGAGGATGAATATAAAGATGATTATATGAGCTATCACAGTGAAAATCTAGCAATAGCTTTTGGTCTTATCAACACACTCAGTGGAATTCCAATTAGAATTGTCAAGAATCTTCGTGTCTGTGGTGACTGCCACACTGCCATTAAGTTCATTTCAAGAATTGTAGAATGAGAAATTGTTGTTAGGGATGCCAACCGTTTCCATCATTTTAAGGATGGAGTGTGCTAAGTTTTGTTATGAAAATTATTATGGTATTATCATTTCTCTGTCATGCAGAAAGCAGGCAACATAGTTTTCATACAATGCCATGCATGGATTTTCATGGAATGGTTTTGGATAAAAATGAAACAATGGTAGGAATTCTTTGATACCCGCTCACATAGATTGAGAATTTTTGTATGTACTATGTCATGTGCTACAACTCTTGGAACATAAACTGGCAAGAATTTTTCCATTATATGGATCTGGGAAATGGTGTATTATCTTTCAGAACAGAGGAATTCAAAGATGTTGAAAAGGGAAATCAAAGAAGAATTGAGACTCCTTCAAAAAGAGATTTCAAATCAGTATGAATTTATCCTTAAAGAGTTGTTGCCTAAAGTCAGTAGGAACAACTTGAGAACAACAATAAGAGAACGCCCAAGACATGTGTTGTAGCAACAAGAGCACTTAAATGCCAGGTACAAGGTCATTTTTGCAAAGTAAAGCACAAGGAGAATAAGGTTATCACCATTGTGGGACCTCTACTTTAGAGCTCAATTAGGGAAAGTGGGAGATGGTAGCATGGGATACTAAAACCGTGATTTGATTAATTAGAAATTTGTGATTTTTGGATTAATGATCGCAATTCAAAATGATCAGCATTGGATTATTGGATTAACATTGGATTATCTATGATCAGCCTGTAAATAGATAACCTGTAGGTGTACATAATGTTGTCTTTGTAATATATGAAGCATTTTTTCCAAAAAAGTATCATTTTATGTAAAATGTTCATCCAAAGTTTACTTTAGATTCTTCACAAGCGTTAACAAGCATATGAACACGAGAATGTGTTGCTGGTATCAAATTATTTCATATAAACCATGAATAGCTTGGCTTGAGACATGATGATGTAAAATCAAGATAGTTGACATCTATAGTCGAGAATGTAGAGGACAGGAAATTACATGATGCATGGAGCTTAGCACCAACTTTTCTTTGTAGAACGCTGGCCTACTGGATAGTAATGTTTGTGGAACTCCATCATTTGTTTCCCAAGTGTAAGACATTTTGGTCTACAACATAACTTCTTTGCATTGGAAGAGACATTATGGCCCCTGTTTGTTTCTAGAGAATCATTCAAATTAATGGACCTACTTATTTCATCCATACCATTTGGGTGGAAAGTAATAGAGGGAATTACTCTATCTTTAACTAGAGGGAGAAATAAATAAAAAAGGAAACCAACAACCACACTTTTCCTGTAAGTTGATTTTGTAGTGCCTTCAACAAGAATGATAGACACATTAAGCATTTGAATTGCTTCCAAAAGAACAACTGAAGTTATAACTTTACCAACCAAGAATTCCTCCACATTCTTAGCCCTTATGGCATGTCTCACATCAAAAGCACCAAAAGCAAGTCGAACACTCTCTATCATCCATTTACCCTGAGATTTATTGGGTGAAATTTGAGCCAATACCATAATTAATGTTGTTTGAAGACCATAGATATTACCTCTGTCTGTCTAAGAAACTTCATTAGTTAATTCTAACAGATGGATTCCCACACTGAATATACCTTCTTTACAACTGTTGTTCCACAAAATATGTTTTTTTTCCATGAACTTCTGGGCACACTACATGTGCTTTGCTGGGGGGAACAAATTCTTTCCAACCACTGGCTCTGCAGGTGGAGTCAAGGAATCATGGATCTAAAGTTACTGGTACAAGAAATAGGATCTTATTATAAAACAATTAATTATAACATTGGCAACAATTTTATTTTCTATGGACACCGCGTACAAAGAAAACTAGTTTGGGAATTTTAAAGGAGCCATGCTTAGTCTGCCTAAGTAACATGCAGTCATCACTTAAATTGCATTATGAGGAAAATACTTAAGGAATGTTTCTGTCAGGTTAAATTGCATTATGAGGTTAACACTTTTCTCTGTCACATTTGTAGCCCTGCTAGCTCGACAATAATAGAGCAGGGGTGTGGCTTTCTGTATAATAGTAATACACGCCCACCCTTCTCGAGGGAGAAACATGAGTGATAACTACAACCTTATTATTCCCTTTATAGATCTATGCATAAACATCCCTTATATCCAAAATGGTGTATGTTGAGGGCCATTTATTTCTTTTAAGGTGAGGCCTACTTATCAATTCATAAATTCACCCCTACTATCTGTAATTGAAGGAAAGAATCGGATAAAGAGTGAAGTAAATAAGAAAAGTTCTAGAGAAAAGCTTGAAGTAGGGATCAGAGTTGGAGAAGAACTTTAGAGGAAATGAAGATAACCTTGTGACTGTTGTTGGTAATTCAACAGTGTGTTGAGTAGAATTTCTCACATGTCACTTCCCTGGCTTCGAGATCATTCTATATGCAAAGGGCACAAATTTTTTCTCTACAAAAGGGAAGATACATTCCTAGTGGATCTCTGGGGGGGCTTTAATGGCCAAGAATAGAGCCTTTCATGACATTGGTTCAATAACATTTTTTGTTGGCTGTATTGTTCCAACTATTTTGAGACAATTGGGTGCAATGACATATAGACCATCACTAGTTATTATTATGTGATAATATATTTTCTCTTTTGGGTTGTTTACTAGAAGAGTTGTATCATACCTAAATAACCCTTTGTTTTAGTTGGGGTTGAGCATTGAGGCTCGTCTCCCCTTGACCACACAACTTCCACAAATCTATGTTCGTAATAGTCAACATGAACCATTAAATTGATTTCCCATATCTCTTTGATTGATTCCAGGAGATCCATAGTAGGTCTGAGAGGGTAATATTTTTTTGGGCAAGCCAAAACAGTGAAATTCAGAGGAATGTTGATTGATATTGATCATCTCAACTTCTCTTCTCATTTACCCTATATAGCTACCTAAACATACCTATCTTGGTATATGTGTTACCTTACTTATGACATGAGAGTTGCTTACTTCTTACATATTAAACCAGTTGGCCTAGCTACGGAGGCTGCAGAACCTAGGCTGGCTAGTATTTGTGGATATACTGATGCTTATGGTGTTGGTACTGGTGCTTAAACAACTAGAACTAGCTCTTCTACTGAATCTATGACTGGATAACCAACAACTATGATTGTGATTTACTTAAGGAGCATTTCTATGGGATAGACATAAGGTGGGATAACTATTGGTGAAATCACATGCCAAATTCTTTATGTTACCCAATGAGGGAACAAATAATAATAAGGCTTGTGAGTGGCTTCAATGTTTTGTGCCATTGTTATGGCAGGAACAAGCGCATGGACAGTCGAAGGGGCACCATGACTGGGTTAATTGAAATTGTTCTCGCTTTAATTTTGCAGGAATCATTGGTTTGCTTGAACAAGAGCATTAATAATCTTGAAATGTTGCATAAATTGGGAAGGTTGCTTCATTAAATTATTCAAAAAATAATGTGTTGCAGGACACAATTATTTCTTTGTAGGTAGAGAACAATCTGACATAGTTTAACAATAACATTATTTGTATATATACATTGCATATACGTCTTAATGCATTGGTTCATGATATAGCATATCGTGGGCAGTCTTTTTGAGCCTAGTTTGTCTAAACGGGTTCTCAAAGGAATAGTTAAATGGAGGTAAGTGTGCATGAATTGAACCCAGACAATTTGAATTTCGTGAAGCTCGGGCATGTGAAGCACCAAGGCTCAACACAACCACCAAGGCTCAACTCGGCCAAGAAGGCTCAACATAGCCATGAAATCTCAACTCAGCCACCAAGGACCTCAAATCTTCCACTAAGGAACTCCAACCACTATGGGCCACAAATCTCCCACTAAGGCACTCTAGCCACTAAGGCTCACGAGAGACCTGACTCAACCAAGTCCAAGGTTTTCTCGACTCACCCTCAACCATGCTAAGGGTTTTGTCGGCTGACCCTAAACCATGCCTATAGTAATCCCAGACCACTTCACTCTTACATGTTGTTTGTGGCTTACCACAAACCGACACTGCAAAATTGTTTTCGGGTAACCACACACCTTCAATTACAAAGTGGTTTTAAGATTACCACAAACTTTATGGGGGTACAAATGCCTCATCTGGCTTACATTACACATTACACACTCCAACTCTGGAGTTACCAGGTACATACTTTACAAAGACCAATATCAAAACATCCTAGACTTGCTTACAATTAATATGTGTGACTCATAATACATCATGCTAATGAGTCTATTCCACAAACTCACACAAATTTTCACCTAGTTTTCCATCACCCTTTAATCTTTGATGCAACTCCAATCATTATCCTCTAATGCCATCTTCACTGCCATGTCTTCATCATATCTGGTTGTTAATCATTCTTGTAAATAAATCTATCTATTGTTAGAATGACCAATTCCAACACAAAGACTCAAACCCGTGACAATAGTTGGCCAAACTAATTGTCAACATCTAATATTTTCCACCAAACATATATCAATACAATTTTACATGACTTGATACACTCCAACCCTTGATTTTGACCAAACATAATTATAACCAAAATGTCCCACCATAGAAATGAAGGTCAACTTTCTCATGCCATGGTTTTTCAAAGAATAAAATTTTAATTACAAGCAGAGCAAAAAATGGAGAAAAATTGGTTAAACAATCCAAAAATTCCATAGGAAACAGTTCCAAGCGGCTATAAGCTCAACGCTTCACAACTCCTGTGCAACAATGAATGAAGGCTACACTTAGTGGCGAATGTGTTGATCCTACAGTCAACGCACCAACGAAAAATGTGGCTTTCACTGACCAATATTTTAATCGACTCCTGGAAGCGATATGCCCGAAATTCGAGTAGCACGGGCCACCACTTGCATCACTTTTTCACGCCATTTTCGTTTTTGTTTTTTTGTTTTTTCTCCAGTTGATTGCTTTTCGGTGCCCCGTTAGAAATGTTGATCCAACCACATTCAACACTTTCTATTTCCTCTCAGCCCAGTGGCTCGAAGAGAATCAGTGAGCTCTAGCGCTTGGCTCTTGAGGCCGATCCTCTGGAGGGCAATGACAGTGGCTAGCCCTGCAACACTGCCTCCTTCTATATGCGGCTCTGCAGAGGTTCTATATGCAGCTCTGCAGAGGTCCTATCCGCAGGCTGAGTCTCTCATGGCGACGTCGTCGACACATACGACGTCGTTGGAGCCACGGTAAAAGGTCGGCCCAGTGAAAGCCCTCCTCGACCATATTCCTCAGCTCCGCTGCACTTAATAGGCGACATGGTAACTTAAAATGAACTTTCTGAAACTCTGCACTAAACATTGAAAATGCTTGTCGTCCTCTCGGTTAGAACATATCAATTTGTTTCTGTTGACATAGGCCTGACTACAGATCCAACATCATCTTCGGTTAGGAGGGAGGATTTCAAACTTCTCCATATCTCAGAAGCTGGAATTGTCACGGTTTCTCTCCTCAACTATGGGGAGTTCGCATAGAGCATCCCACTGAACTGTTCGTGCAAATAGTGCCGAGATCGAACAAAATTTGCCCCAAATCTCACGTCCGCAAGCCCATCAACAAAAAATAATAACTCCTCGTGTCTCCTAGGCTCCAAGACAATGGTGGCCTTCTTGCTCAAGGAGGGAACGACAGATCTCTTTGCTTAGCATTCCAGAGCTCCACTTATCACGAACCCACCAATGATGAATTCCATGCACCACTGAACTCTGGCATTGAGTTTTGTCTTCCCATCAAAAAATTGCGCATGTTTTCCTACGGACCTTAGGCCACTCCAGGAAGCTCCTTCTTCAATGATCAAACTTTGACAGTCTGCAGCCCCATCATTCGACTCGAGCACTCAACCTCCACGCAATAGCTTCAACGATTTCCCTGATGTTGCCTTAACCGCTGCAAGAAAATCCTCAAAGTTGAACACTCAATCCAGTGGTGTGTTTTCTACAACTGGACGCATCTCTCCTTTTAGATAGCAGGAATAAAATATGAACAAAGAAATCAAAAATAAATCGACAATCAAACACGGGCCAAACTCTCTCTTTCCCTTGACCGAGGAGGCCCAAGGCCAAAAGGTGTCTGATACTATTTTAAATTTCCATAAAGAAATATATATTTTTATTAATGAAATAATGTTACAAATAAATATATGAAGTGTTATCTTAAGATAGGGAAATTATCTTGGACACACATTCATTTGGTTGAGAGAATATCTCAACAACACACTAATATAGGAAACAACTCCTAACTAATAGGAACATACTCTTTTACATAGCAAGAATCACAACTCTCCTTCACATAGCAAAAATCACAACTCAGACAAGTAAAAATTACATTTTCCAACAAAATTATGAAGATATTTTACATCATAAAACTATTACTGTTGAAAAGTGTTTATGTTGAAAGAATGGTGAATCATTTTTGTATATGTTAATCTTGAGTTTTCAAATTAATATTATTAATTTTTTTTAATTTGGTGTTATTACTTACAACGGGAAATATTGGTGTTATTTCCTACCCCTCGAAATATTATACATTATTTCATTTCTAGGGAATATTATATATTTTATTTCATTATTACTTGTGTTATTACATGTGTCTATATCTATTGATTGTGGCTTGAGGGTTGTATTAGTATTTATTGTACCAAACCTTAAATATGAAGTTTCAATAATAAAAAAAGCCAAAAAAGTTAAGGATTTCAACTTGATAAATATGGAGTTTTTGTTAAACAATGCGTATGTATATATTGATTGTGGCTTAAGGGTTGTATAAGTATATATTGTACCCAACCTTAAATATGAAGTTTCAATTAAAAAAAGCCAATGAAGTCGAGGACTTCAACTTGATAAATATGGAGGAGTTTGTGTTAAATGATGTCTTGAGTATATATCAACCATATTTACTAATGCAATTGTGCTAGTGATATGTGTTGCATATATAGTAACAAATTCATTTTTTTTAGTACTTTTTGAATATTTCCTTTTTAAGAAAACCACTCCAATATCTTACATACTCATAGATGGTGACCTTCAAAAAATCCCCAATATTTGACTTATTAATTTACATATTCATTGAATTTACTATTTTAAAAGGTTTATATATATATATATATATATATATATATATATGAAGCAGTAGACTCCTAATTCAAAAGGGGACTGAATGAAATGGAAGGATATATTTATTATACCTTTGTTTCTAATGGTGTTACCAGGGAAGTGGGGCACATCGATCTCCCATAGTCTTTTTGCAAAGTTTATTTTGACAACTTTGTATAGGCATATGTTGTGGTTACATAGATTGCACTTTGAACTTTAGATTATATTCTGTGTCTTAATTTTGATATTTGAAGACTTCCATAGATATATAGGCTGAAAATGTTTTGGTCTTCATAAACATTATGACTTTTTATTTTGATATAGAAAATTGCATTCAGAAACATGATGGTTTTTTGTTGATTGATATCAAACTCAGCGTTAATAGCAGATATAAATGTAGCTGGTTTGTTAGTTACTTAATTTAGTTTTTTTCGTCTTTTATATATATATATATATATATATATATATATATATATATATATATATATATATAACTGTTATCACCCCAAGAAACTCTCCTAGGTTGTATATCATAGATGCTCGGGAACATTACAAACTCAACAAAAATGTTGGAAAATGGTGGATGAATGGAAGAAATGATGCATATTCAAGCCAGATAACCACTTCTACTATGCTTAACCCTAGACATGGGTGAACACCCCCAGACTACAAGACTTTAGACCACCAATTACTCATTGTTTGAGGATTGAGTGGAAATGGAGAATACTAATCACACCAGCAGATGCACAGGACCCTGTGATGGCCAGCTGTAACCAGTAAAGAGGTCTGTAAATCTATTTCCTAATGCACAGACAGGATGACAGCTCTCTGGCATTAAAATAACAGAAACCTGCATACATATTCAATGAAACATACTAGATTCTAACACAGAGGTGGGATGACAGCCCCTCTAATGCTAAACATCAAGAGCACATGAACAAATGCATAACAGGCACAATCTGGAATAGAATAGAAGTGGAAAGTGAGCAATTAATAGCAAAATAAACTTGTATTAGCTAAAAATGAAGACCAGACGCTGTAGGTATCACAGTGGTTACAGTCTCCAGAAGTTGAACCTTATACATCAAAAATAACATTCATCCACCCTATTACATTCTGTGTTCTGGATATATATAGAGGTTGATTACAAAAACACTCTGCAGTGTTATACGAGGAGGGGTTATAATGGACCACCAACCACATTAATTCTTTGATATGGATCTCTGCTACAATCAGCTAGCTTTAATGGACAGATCTGATCTCTTCTGATATTCTGTTGTTCTTCCTGAGCAGGTGGAATGTTGTCTGAGAGGAGCTCCATAACTGATAAATGCTTTGATCTGCCCGAGCTCTATACTTTTCTTCTCGGCCACTCTGTTGTTTGAATGCAGGTCGTTGAAGTATTAACTACGCAGAGTACTTGGTAGTTGATGGCTTCGTCCTTCGGGAGCTCAAGACAGTCAAAGGAGTAAAGACTTCATGGCGGGTGGACAGAGTAAATAGAGAAACGAGGCGGATCGTCGGATGGCACAGATCAACAGCGGAGATCGCTCGATGAGGAATATCGGGAGGCGAGGTGGAAGAAAGCTGTGAGCCGTCAGATCCAGTGCACGGACGGCAGAGATCTATCGGCGGGAGAGAAGCGGGAACAAATAGGGTCAAACCAATGTAGGCCGTCAGATCGCGGGCGGACAGATCCGACGGCGATCGAGCGCGAAAAACATGTGGATGATAACGGGCGAGGAAAGGCGGTTTCGGGGGCGAGCGGTATTCCCCGCACCGCCTTTGGACCTGTTATCACAAAATCACAACTGAAGGGCTGCTGATCAGGCAGACTCTGTGTAACTATTTCAGACCAAGCTTTTGACTAAGGATTAGCCTCCCTAGCCTGAGAGGGCTCTCTCAAGAAAAGGTTATTGATTTTGAATGTTGATAAGAGGGCTAACTCTTGTACAATAGATTTAATGTAAGCATAACTGGTTGGAAACACACCAAAAGATATCTCATTGGGCTATGGAGTCTATAATATCAAGTAAACAAGAAAAACACAGTGAACTCATAGAAATCAAGGCTCTTAGCATTACAAGTCAAACATATTCCACCACACATAGCTTGCTGTATACACAGGAAGTCAGAGCATATAAGTATGAATTCTGAGTGATTGCATACAACAAAACCATAAAATAACATAAGGTATAACACATCATCACTTCATTTGACCATGACAATCCTTCGAGAATCTTGAGAAGAGTATAACTCTGTTTTACTATTACTGTCCAAAAAAGATCTTACAGTGGCCCAAAACAACACACTTTTTCTATTAAGTATCCAACCTTTTTTACATCTAAGCTATTCCTATATATAGCCTCTCAAAACACTGCTGTACGAGACTCCTCATCAAGCATGAAGGGAGCTCGGGCTTTTGACATAAATGACCTTAACAATAACATAAACAAACTAATTTATTACAAGAGATATGATGCTACGAAAACAGAGGATTCCATCATATTGGCACTTTAAGTCTTCTTCCTTGTATACCCTGATGTGTCCTTAGAGCTTGCCACCTGTAGTACTGCAATAATAACCATATCCAAGCTTAAAACAGATTCAATGTACATACAGCTCCGGATACTTGATGCATAGATGACTCAACAACCGAAAAGAAAATGAAGCCTATATTCTTGGTTGCTGCCTCCCCTCGGTGTTCATATATTAATGATCCATCTTTAAGCCATTTAAACCTTGGATAGTCCCGTGTGACTGAAGAAAACTCATAACCCGACCATCCCACAACTGGACAAGTGTATCATTTAACACCTCAGCAGCTCTATCCAAACCCTAAAATTTCGGAGATAAAGTGACTTTTAGGCAAAAGACAAAACTCCGGCTTTTTCTTTGAATATTTACACCTGGCCTCCTTTTCAAAATATCTGACTGATCTTCCATAGTCCATAGTCTACATGCTGATATTAAACCATCTCTTTGAATATATGCTGATCTCAGCATTCCAACTCAAGCTTTAAACCTAACCAGTCATCTACAGCAGTTTCGTAGCGCGCTACGAAACTGTTGTAGGTCATCAAAATTAAATATATGAACCTCAAAACAGCAATATTTCAAATCTATGATTCCTTTAGTCTTTCCCTACAGGTGTGAAGACACAAAAAGGTCTCAAAAACTTTTAAAAAGACAATGGCCCAAAATATATCAAAATTTGAGAAAACACATTCCTCCTTGAATCATTTAGCTAGCTTGTCTAGCTTTTCTTTCAGGCTGATGACTTCCTCCTTCAACTTCTTGTTCTGTGCTCTTAGACTTGCATTCATTTGTTTCATAGTTTTTGCCTGTTTTAGAGCTGGTATTGTCCATACATAGGCGTCAGATACCGAACTAGCTTGACTGATTAAACTTGTTTTACCTTTCATCACAGCTTTCTTATAACTAGTATATCTCACTGCCTTCTCTTTAAAAATATTATGAACCTGAGGTATCTCCTTACTTGCTCCAGCTTGTTTTGTAATGGCAACCACATTTCCACTTTGACTAATAACCACCTTATTGTCCTTATTCTTGTTTTTAATTGCTTGGACTATTCCAGAGAAGATTTCAAGTGCCTCTGTCCTAGGCATGTCTGAAGGGACTTTCTCTTTTTGAGCCTTTTCTGCTTCCTTTATTTGCCTCCTAGTCATTGGTCTGCGAGGTTTAAAGGCATACTCTTCACCTGGTTCTTCAAACTTTAACCTTTTGGAAGCCTTTGACTTCTTAGAACTCTCAGGTGAAGATTGTGTTAGATCAATGTGCATAGGTGCCACCAATTGATCTGGTTCTATTTCAAGTGGTTCAACTTGGATTGGATGTTCTTGTTCTAATTCAATGGCTTCCAGCAAATCATTTAGACTACCCTTAGAAACAGGACTCTCTTCCACATGAGCAGATTTTCCTTTTTCTTTGTTCAGCTGGCCTCTAGTTCTTGCTCTTGAAACTCTTTCAACTTCACTAGACTTAATTTCATCTTTTCTTTTGTGAGTCTTCTGTTTAGATGATTCTGGTGTTTCTTTAAGCGGCAACTTAGAAGCTTCTTTTTCAGACACTTTGGATGATTTTGAAGTTTTGACTACTGATGCCTCAGGAGTTTCTTTGACTGTTACAGACCTCTCTGGCTTCTTTGTTTTAGCTTTGGGCTTCTTATGGTCTGTTATTTCTTTCCTAATCTCAGCCAAAGTAGTATCCTCACTCCTATCTTCTCTTTCTCTTACAGGTAATGGAGTGAGGCCCGTTTTACTAGGGAAACCGGCCATGAATACAAACGAATCCCAGTCTTTACCAATTTTATGTAGACTATCCAACACCAATAATTTAACCAGACCATGATGGAAAAGAGATGTTTCATAAGCTTCCTTTTTCAACTGAATCTTGTCACACATCTTAGAAATACTCCTGAATAAGTAAAAAGGGATGTCTATTGAGCTCTTACCAGTGAAGTGTAGTAGCAGCTTGAAATGATATGAGTAGACTTTGTTGTACCGACCTTCACATGTCAAGTACTTCTGGATGCATGTCAATAATGTAGCATAATTCTCCTTAAGATAGCTCCTTGGGACAGCTTTAGTAAGATCTTCGTCTACATGTGGTGCCTTTAAGAACTCCTTACACGGACCCATATCAAACTTGAAATTCTTGAACCATTCTTGGCCACCTCTTGGGATTTCTGTGACTGTAGAAATGACTTCAGGGGAAACCGGAAACTCCAGCATGGCCACCTTTGAATTTAATCCCGTGAAGTTCACTGCAAATGCCTTGGTCACTTCTGCATGTCCACCTTTGAGTTTTTCACAGAACCGCCAACAACCAGCAGCTCTGAACGCCTTTGCTACTTCCTCATCCCTGAGGGTTACATCTAATCCCTCCGGCTCTGTTCTCACACATCTACCCGAACGGTGCTCCTTTCTTTCCATGTTTCTTTGCACAATTCTACACAAGGAAATGACGGTGGTTTGCAGCACGATAACACTCTTTGGCTGTAGAACTCAGGCTCGCTTGCAGTAGTCTGATTAGAATAAAGCTCACGCTTTTCATAGATTAGAAGACATTCATATGCTATGAAAAACACATTATGGAATGACCACTTCCTATAACGTCCTCCAAACTGACACCTAACTCAATGAAATCAGACCTGATGGCAAAGTAATGGCTAATCATGACACGTAAATGGTGTGAGGAAACAATCATAACCGGACTCGTGACTCACCACTTCTCGGATTAGACATTCCAGGAAAAAAGCTAGACAACAGCCCGAAACCCCGATTTCGTAGCGCGGGCAGTTCAAATTTAAAGGAATGCGCTACGAAATCGCTGGCAAACGGGCCGCTACGAAAACACGCAAACATTATTTAGCAGCAGTACTGACCAATCACACTCGCGCTACGAAACTGCGCAAGTACCTAAGAAATCATACCCGCGCTGCGAAACTGCGCAAGTACCAATGACATGACATGACATAACTAACCATGATGGAAGATGACTAATGCCCTTGCCTTTACACGAATTTCATTCATAACTCTTGAATTTCAAAATTTGAAATTGACATAAGTTAACAAACTTATTTACAAGACCTCAAGACTTTATAAAAACTTATGGATAATTAACATATACATGAACTATAGATTCTAGTGATAACAGCGGCTCCACTAGGGATAGTGTGCCCCTGTGGTACACTAAGAACACGTAGTACCAGTGCTTTATCCATTTATTACACTCACATCTGGCTGACAAGCATTCCTCTCAAACTTTGTGGGCCTTCTCCTCGGGCTAAAATCTGCTAGTTCAGCTTGTCACTTATTGCTAGCACAAACACTTCAAAAGCAATGATTATTTACAATGATCATGAACTACTTGGCAGACTTCTCACTGATAATAATGCTTTAAGAACCTGCCATTGACAGGCCCACCAGCATACTGTGATCCATCAACTTCTTGCAAAATGTAAGTATTGTTTCCATGGAAGGCAGAGATCAAATATGGCCCCTTCCATAAATTCTCAAACTTACCATGTTTGCCCTTTTCCTCAATTTTGGCTTCCCATTTCAAAACCTTGTCATTAATTTGAAAGGTCACATCTTTAATCTTCTTGTCAAAAGCCCTTTTGACTCTATTCTGACTTTGTTGATAATCTTCAACCACTTCATTCCTTTTTTCTTGTAATGCAATCAATTGATTAATCCTCCTCTGTATGGCATTGGGCTCTTCTTCAAGTCCTTGAATTAATTTCATAACTGGGACACCAAGAGACGTTGGAAAAATAGCTTCTGCTCCGTACACAAGTTCATAAGGAGAGGTTCCAATAGATCTTTTAGTGCAAATGCGATCAGCCCATAATGCATACTTCAGTTTCAAATGCCAAGTTTTCTTGTTTTCCTCCAGCAATTTCTTGATAATCCTCACAAGACTCTTATTTGAACTTTCAGCTAGACCATTACCTTGTGGATAATAAGTTGTTGAGTGACCAAGAGTAATATGATATTGGTGGCAAAAGTTTATCATTCTCTTAGACTTAAATGCTTGAGCATTATCTGTGATAAGCTTGAGTGGACATCCAAACCTTGATAAAATATTGTTCTCTAAGAAAGAAATAATGACTGCATCATTAGCTTGTCTAGTTGGCACTGCCTCTATCCACTTTGTGAAATAATCTGTGGCTGTAAGTATCCACCGATGTTGGCCTGATGAGGAGGGATGTATCTCACCTATAAAATCTAGCCCCCACTGCTGAAAAGGCGCCTCTACATAAATAGGAACTAGAGGCATAGGCATGAGTTTTCTTTTACCTTCAAACAACTGACATTCATGACAGGCTGCAACCTTTTTATAAATATCTCTGAACATGGTGGGCCAAAAATACCCAGCTCTCAATATTTTATTAGCTGTAGCCTTCCAATAATGGTGACCTCCACAGTCTCCTTTGTGAAATTCTTCAATCACTCTATCAGCCTCCTCTTCAATTAAGCAATTTAGCAGAATTCCTCCAGCATCCTTCCAAAACAAACTCTGTTCATAAACGAAATATTTAAGAGATTTCAGCTTGATGAAACGGGCTCTAGACTTGGGAAGATTGTCAGGGGCTCTGTTGTGCTGTAATACAAATGAGACATCCTTATACCATTCAGATATTAGAAATTTTTCATTGATTTGAACCAACTCTTCCTCTTCTTCAAAAATTTCTGATATTTCTGCATTAAAATTAATATCACTGCAGTCTAGATTTGAGTGAGTTAGCAACTCTGCTAACCCTTGGCCTTTCACCAATTTAGTTGGCCTAATTTCAATATCATATTCCAACAATTTGGCTATCCATTTCCCTCTTTTACCATCCGGGTCTGCTTGTGTGAGAATTTCTTTAATAACAGCACTTGGCACAAATGCAATAATATGAGAATGAAGCACATAGATTCTAAAATCTTTGATTGCCTTAACCAAAGCATATGCTTGCTTTTCTAAAATGTTATACTTTAACTCAGCATTTGCCAATGTTTTACTAAAGAATGAAATAGGCTGCTCAGTACCTTGATCCCCTTTCTGCAAAAGAACTCCAGCGATTGTATCTTCAGAGGCATAAGTGAATATTAAAAATTCCTTGGAGAAATCAGGACTAATAAGCACCGGTGCTTGAGTGAGTGCTTTTTTAATTTCTTCAAATGACTTTCTTGCCTCAGCTGTCCACCTAAAGTCTGCTCCCTTCTTTAGCATTTTTGTGATGTGCTTAACCACCTCTGCAAAGTTAGGAATGAACCTCCTAACAAAATTGACTTTACCAAGAAAAGACTGAACTTCTTTCTTACTCCTTGGCAAATCCAGCCTTGAAATAGCACTAACTCTATTTGGATCTATTTTAATGCCTTCTTGAGAAATGATATGCCCAAGCAACTTACCAGAAGTCAAAGCAAAGATACTTTTAGTTGGATTCAAAGAAATGCCGAACCTTCTACACTTCAATAATATCTTTTCTAGATGCTTTAAATGATCTTCCTCTCTCTTTGAAAATACTGTGATATCATCAAGGTATACCACAACTGATTTATCTCTCTCCTCTGCAAAAGCAATGTCCATAGCCCTTTGGAAAGTCACCCCTGCATTCATGAGGCCAAAGGGCATCTTGGCATACATAAATGTGCCCCATGGTATAGTAAAGGCTGTCTTCTCCTGATCCTCTGGATGAACAAGGATTTGATTGTATCCTGAAAAGCCATCTAACATTGACATTCTTTGAGAACCTACAATATTCTGCAACATGAGATCCATTTTAGGAAGAGGATAATTGTCCTTGAGTGAAGCCTTGTTCAAATTCCTAAAGTCTATGCAAATCCTTATTTCTCCGTTCTTTTTCCTCACTGGAACCAAGTTGGCTAACCAATTTGAAAATCTGATAGGAACAATAATCTTCGCATCATACAACTTCTTAACCTCTTTCTCAATTAATGGCATCAGCAGAGGATTTATTCTTCTCAATTTTTGCTTAAAAGGTTTCTCATTTGGCTTGATGGGGATTGTATGTTGTATAACTGAGGAATCATATTGTTTGAGATCAGTATAATTCCAAGCAAACACATCAATAAACTTCTTCATCAGATCAATGTACTTAACCTTTAGATCAGCTGATAAAAATTTTGAAATTTTGATCAATTTAGGCGCTACTAAATCACCTAGATTGCAGCTTTCTATCTCTTCTTCATTTGCCTGCAACCTTGGCGCCTTAAAAACATCATTCTGATCAAAAAGTTTCTCAAGTGGAATCAGACCCTTAGGAATGAGGTTATTTTGCAGCTGCAACACCTCAGACTTTTCTTTTGTTTCCACTAACATGTTTTGCTGGTCAATTTGACAATTCTCAAATTCTCCTTTCAATTCTAAGAAACTTTTCACCTGCTGGTCATCTTCAAATACTTGCCAATTTAGGATATTGTCAGGGATCACTGGCCTATGGCGGACTTTGACTGCATAACTGTCAGAAGCATGTTTAGGAATGACAAAAAGACTCGCTGCTACGGCAAGAGAATCTGCCATGGAATTCTGCTCTCTGGTTATGACATTGAAAGTGTATGATTGAAACTTTTCCAACAATTCTAACACCAAATTCCTATAAGCTCTCATTCTTGCATCTTTTGTTTGATAAACACCTTGAACTTGTTTTATAACTAGCTCAGAGTCCCCATAAACAGCAATGTTTTTTGCCTTGAACTCAATCAAATTTTCTAGGCCTAAAACCAAGGACTCATACTCGGCCATGTTATTTGTGCAATCAAAATTGAGCTTATAAGACAGAAACTTACTCTCATCAGCTGGACTCATGATCCAAATTCCAGCGCCAGCTCCTTCTTTCCCTGCTGCTCCATCAAAATACAAAGACCAGCAACCAGAAATGTCTTCTTCATTACTTTGCTGCAACTCTTCACACTGATTTTCTGCTTTTTCTTTCTGTGATTCCTCTCCCACTGATTCATTAAACAGAATGGCTCATCCCAAGCCTGTATCACAAGAATAGATAGGAAAATTCTGTGGTTTATCCTTACTACTCACCATATATGCCATCCTTGTTTCCCGGTATAACCTTCTCTGCTCCCCAAATACTGGAATAGTAGCATAAGTCAAATCCATTTGCATAGTACCCTTAATTTTAGCTGCCCATGATCTTGAAAGTAATATTCCAAATTTAGGTGGAACATCAGCCACAACAATATCCATGACAGTGGTTTTGGCTGGGATTTGTGTAAGAGCCACAACAACATCCTTAATTAACCCAATACAATGCACCCTCTTAGAATCAAAAGAAAATAAATCTTTATAAGGTCTGGTCACTTCCAATCCTAACCTTTCCATAATGACTTTGGGCATAAGATTATGAGATGCTCCTGAGTCCAACATGGCATTATGAAGAGTCATTTCATGTATATTGATGCTTATATAAAAAGGAGGAAATTCATCATTCTGCTCATCCTCCAGCCTTGGGCCCAAACAAATGATAGGATTGTCTTCTTGCAAATTTAAAATATCAGCTCCTCCCGGGGGAGAATTAAGCATTTCCACAATCTTGCTTCTATACTTGTTTACTTTCAAAAGTTCATTAAATGGGACTGATATTTTAATTTTAGAAATCTCATTTTCTATATTGAATCCTGGAGTAGACTTCTCAACTTCCTTAGGAAGAACAAGAGCTTGATTCTCTTTCTTTTCAATAGGAGCATCACCTTTTTCTTCAGCTTGTTTTGGCTTTTCTTTTTTGTCTTCCACTGCTTTTGGAATATTCTTCTTAGGCTGACCTTTATTTGCTGTAATGGGGACATCTCGATTTCTGAGGTTATATTGCTTCTGAATTTCAAATATGGCATGCTGATAACCCTTTAGGAAATCTGAAGGTTCTTCTTCAACTTTTTGTTGACTAGACTCATCATGTTCTTCTTTTGTTAAAAAGATTTCTGAATCTTCTTCACCAAGACAATGAATAGCTTCTTCTGGTTCCTCAGTCTCTTCCTCACCATCTACCATATTTTGCTGAAATGGAGGTCTTACAGGAGGATCAGCTGGCTGATTTCTATTTTCCCTTGGCCTTTGTTGATTTTGTGGCCTTCTAAACTGGGGATTTCTGAACCGAGGTTCTTGTTGTGCTTGAGGAGCAGCAGTATTCCCAAGTGCTAATTGGTCCATTAACTTTTCCATAGTCTTCATCATGGTTTCAAATCTTTCATCTTGAGCTGAAGTAGAGGGCCTCTCCTCTTCCTTAATTTTGGTCTTAGCCATCTTAGACTTTTTAGCAGCAAGTATATTTACTTCAACTTTGATAGCATCATTTTGCATATCAGCCAATGTAGCAGACTCTCTTTCTCTGAGTAAGAGAGAAAAATCAGATTCAAAGGACTCAACATATCTTAGTTGGGCCAGGGCTCCAGGAGGTTTTAAGTGAGCTGGAATGGAATTGTAAATCTTATTGAACCTCTTAGAAAAGTTTTGAATAGTCTCATCTGGGGCTCTTCTCAAATTATTATACTCAGTGAGGGCCTGTACTGGATTAGTCCTATTTCCCCATTTTCTCAAAAAACTATCTTCAAACTCAATCCAACTGTGAATACTACCAGCTCCCAAGGCTTTGAACCATTTCCTAACTTCCCCAATAAAGGACTGAGCAAATAATCTCAATTTGACATCTTCATCATCTACTTCATACCTATCAATAAAGTCATTGAATCTGTCTACATGCTCTTCAGCTGTAATGTCTTCATCCCCTCCCCAGGTTGGAATCTTAGAAGCATATTTATTTGGTAAGTCATGCAAAACAGCAGGGAGGGCCAAAGGCGCATACCTTGCAGGTACAGCCATGATGAAAGGAGGAACAGCAACAATAGGTATGCTATGACCAGGACTAGTATGAGATGTGAGCTGAGGACTGTTTGGACTTGCAGAAGCTGAGGACAAAATATGAGTACGAAAAGGACTATTAGGACTTTGTAACCCACCAACAAAAGAGCTCCAATTTGGGAGAGGTAACCCAAGGTTTGAGTTAAGCAGAATTTCAAAAGGATCAAGCTCCTTGAGCTGTTTTAAATCTTCTTTTTCTAACAAAAGCTCAGAAGAAACAATTTCCCAAAACTCCTCTTTATCTTTTTGTGAAATTAAAGAAGAGGTATCAATACCTCTCTTCTGTAAATCCAAGATAATGCCTATTACTTCTTCTTCATTTTCAGACCTTAATATGACCTCTTGAACCTTATCATCCACAAGTTTCTTCTCAAGACTTCTAGAAAACTCAGTAAATAATGACTTTGAAATACTTGAAGTACCTGGTATGTCAGAGAATTTTTGTTTACTTCTTGAGATGATATTCGGATTTTCCACAGGACTAGGTGGATTTGGATCAGGGTTACTCCTTGTGTACCTTCCTTTCGAAGCCACCTTTAAACTTTAAAATAACAAATGGAGTCACCAAGGTAGAATGCAGCCTCGAAAATCATTTGAACTCCTGCTACCTTCAGAAATTCAATCTTAAGCTCCCGGCAGACGCACCAAAATGTTATCACAAAATCACAACTGAAGGGCTGCTGATCAGGCAGACTCTGTGTAACTATTTCAGACCAAGCTTTTGACTAAGGATTAGCCTCCCTAGCCTGAGAGGGCTCTCTCAAGAAAAGGTTATTGATTTTGAATGTTGATAAGAGGGCTAACTCTTGTACAATAGATTTAATGTAAGCATAACTGGTTGGAAACACACCAAAAGATATCTCATTGGGCTATGGAGTCTATAATATCAAGTAAACAAGAAAAACACAGTGAACTCATAGAAATCAAGGCTCTTAGCATTACAAGTCAAACATATTCCACCACACATAGCTTGCTGTATACACAGGAAGTCAGAGCATATAAGTATGAATTCTGAGTGATTGCATACAACAAAACCATAAAATAACATAAGGTATAACACATCATCACTTCATTTGACCATGACAATCCTTCGAGAATCTTGAGAAGAGTATAACTCTGTTTTACTATTACTGTCCAAAAAAGATCTTACAGTGGCCCAAAACAACACACTTTTTCTATTAAGTATCCAACCTTTTTTACATCTAAGCTATTCCTATATATAGCCTCTCAAAACACTGCTGTACGAGACTCCTCATCAAGCATGAAGGGAGCTCGGGCTTTTGACATAAATGACCTTAACAATAACATAAACAAACTAATTTATTACAAGAGATATGATGCTACGAAAACAGAGGATTCCATCATATTGGCACTTTAAGTCTTCTTCCTTGTATACCCTGATGTGTCCTTAGAGCTTGCCACCTGTAGTACTGCAATAATAACCATATCCAAGCTTAAAACAGATTCAATGTACATACAGCTCCAGATACTTGATGCATAGATGACTCAACAACCGAAAAGAAAATGAAGCCTATATTCTTGGTTGCTGCCTCCCCTCGGTGTTCATATATTAATGATCCATCTTTAAGCCATTTAAACCTTGGATAGTCCCGTGTGACTGAAGAAAACTCATAACCCGACCATCCCACAACTGGACAAGTGTATCATTTAACACCTCAGCAGCTCTATCCAAACCCTAAAATTTCGGAGATAAAGTGACTTTTAGGCAAAAGACAAAACTCCGGCTTTTTCTTTGAATATTTACACCTGGCCTCCTTTTCAAAATATCTGACTGATCTTCCATAGTCTACATGCTGATATTAAACCATCTCTTTGAATATATGCTGATCTCAGCATTCCAACTCAAGCTTTAAACCTAACCAGTCATCTACAGCAGTTTCGTAGCGCGCTACGAAACTGTTGTAGGTCATCAAAATTAAATATATGAACCTCAAAACAGCAATATTTCAAATCTATGATTCCTTTAGTCTTTCCATACAGGTGTGAAGACACAAAAAGGTCTCAAAAACTTTTAAAAAGACAATGGCCCAAAATATATCAAAATTTGAGAAAACACATTTCTCCTTGAATCATTTAGCTAGCTTGTCTAGCTTTTCTTTCAGGCTGATGACTTCCTCCTTCAACTTCTTGTTCTGTGCTCTTAGACTTGCATTCATTTGTTTCATAGTTTTTGCCTGTTTTAGAGCTGGTATTGTCCATACATAGGCGTCAGATACCGAACTAGCTTGACTGATTAAACTTGTTTTACCTTTCATCACAGCTTTCTTATAACTAGTATATCTCACTGCCTTCTCTTTAAAAATATTATGAACCTGAGGTATCTCCTTACTTGCTCCAGCTTGTTTTGTAATGGCAACCACATTTCCACTTTGACTAATAACCACCTTATTGTCCTTATTCTTGTTTTTAATTGCTTGGACTATTCCAGAGAAGATTTCAAGTGCCTCTGTCCTAGGCATGTCTGAAGGGACTTTCTCTTTTTGAGCCTTTTCTGCTTCCTTTATTTGCCTCCTAGTCATTGGTCTGCGAGGTTTAAAGGCATACTCTTCACCTGGTTCTTCAAACTTTAACCTTTTGGAAGCCTTTGACTTCTTAGAACTCTCAGGTGAAGATTGTGTTAGATCAATGTGCATAGGTGCCACCAATTGATCTGGTTCTATTTCAAGTGGTTCAACTTGGATTGGATGTTCTTGTTCTAATTCAATGGCTTCCAGCAAATCATTTAGACTACCCTTAGAAACAGGACTCTCTTCCACATGAGCAGATTTTCCTTTTTCTTTGTTCAGCTGGCCTCTAGTTCTTGCTCTTGAAACTCTTTCAACTTCACTAGACTTAATTTCATCTTTTCTTTTGTGAGTCTTCTGTTTAGATGATTCTGGTGTTTCTTTAAGCGGCAAATTAGAAGCTTCTTTTTCAGACACTTTGGATGATTTTGAAGTTTTGACTACTAATGCCTCAGGAGTTTCTTTGACTGTTACAGACCTCTCTGGCTTCTTTGTTTTAGCTTTGGGCTTCTTATGGTCTGTTATTTCTTTCCTAATCTCAGCCAAAGTAGTATCCTCACTCCTATCTTCTCTTTCTCTTACAGGTAATGGAGTGAGGCCCGTTTTACTAGGGAAACCGGCCATGAATACAAACGAATCCCAGTCTTTACCAATTTTATGTAGACTATCCAACACCAATAATTTAACCAGACCATGATGGAAAAGAGATGTTTCATAAGCTTCCTTTTTCAACTGAATCTTGTCACACATCTTAGAAATACTCCTGAATAAGTAAAAAGGGATGTCTATTGAGCTCTTACCAGTGAAGTGTAGTAGCAGCTTGAAATGATATGAGTAGACTTTGTTGTACCGACCTTCACATGTCAAGTACTTCTGGATGCATGTCAATAATGTAGCATAATTCTCCTTAAGATAGCTCCTTGGGACAGCTTTAGTAAGATCTTCGTCTACATGTGGTGCCTTTAAGAACTCCTTACACGGACCCATATCAAACTTGAAATTCTTGAACCATTCTTGGCCACCTCTTGGGATTTCTGTGACTGTAGAAATGACTTCAGGGGAAACCGGAAACTCCAGCATGGCCACCTTTGAATTTAATCCCGTGAAGTTCACTGCAAATGCCTTGGTCACTTCTGCATGTCCACCTTTGAGTTTTTCACAGAACCGCCAACAACCAGCAGCTCTGAACGCCTTTGCTACTTCCTCATCCCTGAGGGTTACATCTAATCCCTCCGGCTCTGTTCTCACACATCTACCCGAACGGTGCTCCTTTCTTTCCATGTTTCTTTGCACAATTCTACACAAGGAAATGACGGTGGTTTGCAGCACGATAACACTCTTTGGCTGTAGAACTCAGGCTCGCTTGCAGTAGTCTGATTAGAATAAAGCTCACGCTTTTCATAGATTAGAAGACATTCATATGCTATGAAAAACACATTATGGAATGACCACTTCCTATAACGTCCTCCAAACTGACACCTAACTCAATGAAATCAGACCTGATGGCAAAGTAATGGCTAATCATGACACGTAAATGGTGTGAGGAAACAATCATAACCGGACTCGTGACTCACCACTTCTCGGATTAGACATTCCAGGAAAAAAGCTAGACAATAGCCCGAAACCCCGATTTCGTAGCGCGGGCAGTTCAAATTTAAAGGAATGCGCTACGAAATCGCTGGCAAACGGGCCGCTACGAAAACACGCAAACATTATTTAGCAGCAGTACTGACCAATCACACTCGCGCTACGAAACTGCGCAAGTACCTAAGAAATCATACCCGCGCTGCGAAACTGCGCAAGTACCAATGACATGACATGACATAACTAACCATGATGGAAGATGACTAATGCCCTTGCCTTTACACGAATTTCATTCATAACTCTTGAATTTCAAAATTTGAAATTGACATAAGTTAACAAACTTATTTACAAGACCTCAAGACTTTATAAAAACTTATGGATAATTAACATATACATGAACTATAGATTCTAGTGATAACAGGACCTATGGTGGTTTCCGTATGCGGGGGCGCGATCCAGTCTTTGCGTGACATGTGGCAGAAGGGACCAGCGGGAAACCACCGCGATCGCGCATTAACGAGTGGACAGGTCGTGCAAGCAGGGCTTGCGACTACCGTCCGATGGCGCGACGGACGGTCGGATGGAGGGGAACGTGCATGAGGTTTAACGTGTGGGCGGAAAACGTGGAGACCGTTAGATCAGGGTGATCAACGGTGGAGATTTATAGAACGACAAAAGGCCGAGGAAGGGGCGGAGGGTTATGAAAGCACCGAGTCACATGGTTTGGTCATACGGTGGGTAAAGTTTAGCACTCGGAGCTCAGTGGTAACACGAGATTTAACAGAGTTTCAAAGGTAAAATGGAGGTGAAATAGAGTGTTTAAACGTGGAACAGAGAAGTTTCAGGAGAAAAATAAAGATGGCGGGGCTGGGAGAGCATGAGGAAAATTGAAGAAGGAAGGAGGAGAAGACTGCTCCAAGCTTTCTTTAAGCACCAACAACACAGATAGACCTGAATTTGACCTTCACATGCTGAAGCTTGTAGCAGAGCTAACAATAACCAAGCAAAAATAGTCCTTATCCTTGACATATTAACCAATTTTTATATGTAATTATGTTCTTTAGGTACTCAATGGTTCCATCAACAAAGAAACATCCTTAGCGCTCTAAAGAAATGTTAATATTAAAAAAAAAATGATTTAACTATGAAAAAATTGATTTAACTATGAAATTTTTCAATGAGTAAATATTATAAATTAAAAAAACTACCCAATTTTTTATCGCTGATATTTATACTCATATTGTCTATCATTGATGGTAATTTAGGTCAATAAGAGATCATCAGAATGCTTCTTTCATAACTTTTGGTAATGACAACTCCCATTCTTAATGTGGAAATGTGTGGAAATGGATTAGGGTATGTATTAAACATGTTTAAATTTATACAAAGAAAAATTCCTCATAGGATGCTCAAATTTCTTACACATGTTACACATAGGATGTCTAAATTAAAAAGAAATAATGAAGAAAAATAGTATATATCTAAGGCACAATACAAATACTATGTAATAATTTACTTTTAATAAGAATCTTAAATATTTGGAAAAATATAACTCCTACTTGTTTTGTTGTAATTCATTTTATGTATAGGAGTATGTTCCTAGTACTTAGGAGTTTGTTGAGGTCTAGTTGGTTGAGAGATTCTCTCCAACTAATTAGCTTCCCAGATTGGTGTGTGGTTGAAATATTAACTCAAACAAGAGATTGTATGTCCAAGATAGACTAGCTATTTGGAGACATAGCTTGATGTATTTATATTGCATTATTATTTTCATGTGAATATAATTTTGGAGTGAATTTATAAAATATTTGTTAAAAAAGATCATCAAAAATCTTCTTCCATAACTTCTAGTAACGACAACTCCCATTATTAATGTGGAAATGGGTAAGGGTATGTATTAAACATGTTTAAATTTATAAAAAAGAAAAATTCATGATAGGATGCTCAAATTTCTTACACATGTTACACAAGATCTTTAAATTGAAAAGAAACAATGAAAAAAATAGTATATATGTAAGGCACAATACAAATACTAGGTAATAACTTACCTTTAACAAGAATCTTAAATTTATTTTCTTCTTGCAACTAGAAATTTAATGTTGCATCTAGAAACAAATAATGTTCATGAGTCTTAACAGATTTTTACATCAAATAATTAAGGGTGAAATTGATTACCATCCATATGTAATATCTAGTACATAGTCAATTGGGTTTATCTGAGTTGGTTCGGAGAAATTATTGTTATCCTCCCCACCCATGTTCAAGTCCCACAAGTGACATGATGAACTTTACTATAAGAATATAACATGAAAAAATAGAGATTCTCAACAATTACATAAATTTAAATTAATATTTTTTGGATAAAAATCCTCAAAAATAATTTTATATTATATAATGAAGTCAACAACCAAATAGGTACTTCAAACAACAAATTTTTTTATATCTTCATCCATAACAAACTCTTCCCCACGTGTATCTTCCATCCCAGTGGGTAGCAACCAATATGTGGAACATTACATTAAAACCCTTCTTTAAAATCTCATAAAAAAATTAACCTTGAAATCATTTTTAGGTTGTAATGTTGTTCTACAATAACAAAATTGTATGTGTTCTAAAGAACTATTCATATCGTATACCTTCAAAAACTAATGGAACCCAAACAAAAATATGTGCAATTCTAAAACATAATACGTCTTGTAAAACATGTGACATTGTGAAAAAAATACAAAATAATCTTACTAGTGGATCACCATCATCTTTGTTTAACAAATTTCCACATAATTGGTTTGATTATGAATTTTTTTGGCTTAAGGGGGCCTGACCCAGGTTCAGAGTTGTTAGTGCCAACCAACGAAACCCTAACTGTTGGCCCTTTTGGCAACAACCTGCATAGTGCAAGTTGCAGTCTCAACCGAAGCAGTATTGGGGAATGCTAGAACTAGGTTTATACATCCAAAGATAGTGTGATAAGTGGTCTTAAGCCCTTTGTCACTTATATCAACCTTCGTTGAGATTGGTATCCGTCTATGGCCCACTATCGTAATTCTAGGAAAATAGCCTCTAGACCTTCACGAAGGTTTGCGCTCAGGATTTATAGAACCTAATGGAGAAAATTGTCCACTTTCACACAATAATTAACAACCGTAGATCTGCCTCCGCGCTGATCAATCCAATTCATCAGAAATCATAACAAAATTAACCCTTATCTTTGCAAAAACAAATAATTACTTAGTTCATGCATAAACATTACAGATTCAATAGATTCAAACAACATTTACACATTATTCCATAGAAAACATATTATTGAGCGACAAAACATAACATAAACAGAATTAACTATAATACTCAAGGAAAAACATTTCTCCAAAATCAAACTTTATTCAGTTCTAGCGTTCAATGTACAGACTTCTCCGCACACACTCAGCTGCGGACTTACCAAGGCCTCCTGCGCACTAAGCTGCATGAGCCTTCCCCTTTTTCCTAAGTACAGTAAGAAGAGCCTTCCTACCTTAGCACTTGCCCAAAACAATTTCTAACTTGACTTGTCTACTTCATGCCTCTTCTTAGACTCGCTATGACTCAACTATATATAGATATTTGCAATACAATACCATGGTCCGCGAACCATGGGTGAGTGTCAAAAACCAACCTATAACTTACCCAAACAAGGGGATAAAGCTCCTTTGACTCCTATCTAGCTGTGTGCTCCGCATCCGCAATTCAAGGAGACTTTACATTCTTTACAAATTTTTTATAAAATGGGGTTAAACTAACCCCAAAACTGAGCTTGGGGACCATATCCCATCAAATTTCATCATCAAATATGGATTGATAAGTGTTTTTTTTTAAATAAGGCATCCTAAAACACTTTGTTGAAATGGTTTTGTCATATTATTCACATGGTTCTGTTGCACAAAAAATTGTCACCTTGACATTCTGCAATTCGTGTGAGTCCATTACCACTCATACTTTCCTCCTTTGCAAGTCTAAAGCCTCAGTTCTTCATATCAAGCCTTGAAAGTAAGAGAAAAGCCCTAAAAGTCTTTAAAACTCTGGTTCCGCACTTTCTCTTAGTCTTACCTGCGGTCCCGCACCTAATGGTCATGTCCCCTACGCACCTGAACGCTCTGTCTTTGTGTTATGGGTGCGGACCCCTGTAAAAGTTAAAAGGTGCGAGTATATTCTAAAAAACTCACTTTCAGTCATTTCTAGAAGCTTCTGGAAGGAATCTTGAGGTGGCAAGTTCGCTCTCTTAAGGTTCATGCATCCCATACCTTAAGGAGCTAACCCCTTGATGTGAGGAGCTTATCCCTTTGAAGGAGGACTCTATCCCTTCATAGGTGGACCTGTAACCTCCTTCCTCTGCACTATAAAATGAAGCATTGGGCTAGTTATTGGGGAGGTTGAAAGCTGAATATTTTTTAGGTGAAATGTTGCTGGAACTTAGTCTTCTTAGTTGAGCTTTTATGAGGAGAGATTACATACCTCTAAGATCTCATTTGGAAGAGTGCAAGGCTTGTCAAAGTAAAGGAAATTCTTGTTTCGGACCCCAGGAAGAGCTTGTTCAACATCAAGGCTGAAAAGGTTGTAAGGTTTTTCTCTTTCAAAGTTAATACAAATAAGTTTGTTTTTCTCAATAAGCTGTTCATTAATGGTTTGTTTTATGGATTCCTTGATCACCATAATAGACATGATTTACCATATTTGCTATGTAGGTGTTATTTGATGTTTGCTTCTTTGTGATTGCAGGTCTTTGAAGATAACTCTTTTAGACGATCGAGGGATGACTACAACAAACAAGCGTTGGATCTAAGGTAGGATCGTAACACCTCTATAGTTTTTATTTGTAAATTGCATATGTCTAGAGAAAGATAGATTTATTTGTCTATTTGTTGCTAGATTATCTTGTGATACTAGGGAGAATGGTCTTGTCCGGAAGAATGATTTATTCGGCCAACAAATTGGCGACTCCACTGAGGAATGAATTTGGTTTTTGATTTTACTTTGTTTTGACTTGAGAAAATTGTTTTCGTTTCTGGTTTTGATTGATGTATACTGTATTAGATAGTTTTTAGGATCTGGATTATTTTTTGTTTTTTTTTCGAAGTTTTCAGGGGACCACACTTTCTATTTACAAACAGTGCGGGCATCTCCGCACTTTTCCTTTAGTAAACATAGCGTTACCACACCTGTTTCTTCTGGAGCCTGTGGACCCTGTAAAATTTTGTGAAAAACCTAAAATATCTTCTTCCAGTTAAGTTTAGGTTTCATTTAGGATTTTTAGTGTCTACCCAGATCTGTATTTTTCCTGTCAAAAATCTCTTATGAGTGAGTTCTGATAGTATTTTTGTTTTGAATGATTTTCTATAAGTTTTGCATGCCTGTAGTGATTTTCACCTTGTCTCTGTAGTGACTCAAAGATCAGAAGCTTGAGAAACCTTAGATCCCCCCTGGTGTCTTTTTGTCTTCTTGATGAGTCTGACTTGGTTGTGAAATCTATCCTTTGTGAGAAACGGATTTAGTTTTCTCGTTGCAAATCTTTGAACAAACTTTGTTATAAGTTTTGAATTTCATTTTTACAAAAGAAAACATATCTGGATGTTTTTTTGATTGGTTTGTTATTCTAAAAAAATGAATCCTTAGTTTACTAAACAACTAAGCAAAACGTCCTCAAAAAGAATTGAAGCTTTTATTTATTTAGATTTTAAAGTTTTTAGATCTCAAAATTAGTTTTGTAGTTTTGAGTGTTTTTCTAAAACTTGTAGATCTCTTTTGAAGCAAATTGTTTTTGTAGTTTTGAGTTTTGGAAAAGTGAAAGGGATTTATTGTGAGCATTAATTATTAGTCTCGTTTTGAGTTCTTATTGAAAAAGACAAAAAGATTTTCTTTTTATTTTCATGTTGAAAGAAAGAATTGTTTCTTAAAGAATTGCATTCTCGAACTCTTTCTTTTAGCTAGAATTTCATTGAAAGAAAAATGAATTGCTTATCATTTTAGGTGCATTTTTTAGTGTTTTTGGAGTCAAGTCTTCACACCATCAAAGTTTCATTTCCATACCCATTGACTTAAAGAAAAACCCATAAAAGCAACGCTTAATTAAAATGATCTAGTAATCTTTTTTATTTCTAGGGCTCTTATCACCAATATATCTTAGGCTAGTATCTTGGAGTAGGGAGTAATTAACTCTCCAAGATAGTTAAAACAAACAAGTAGCTATATATTGCGGTAGGAAATAAATCCAATTGTAATTGATACATTCTGGGAAGCTTCTCTTAAAGGAGTCAATCACGAGATCATGTCTGAACCTTTGAGACAATCAAGTATGTTTCATTGGGAAAGATAGAATATTTGCGCGTATTATAAATGGTAAACCTCGGATTAACCATTGTCGAGGAGCCTGGGGTCACTTGTTGGTAAACCTCGGATTGATCATGTCGAGGAGCCTTCAAGGGGATTGAGCTTTGTTACTTTTCCCTTGCGTGTAGATCGGATCGTAGATTGTTCCCCCAGTTGTATTTGTTGTTGTTGGTAACCGTAGTGTCCATAATCTTAATATTATTTCCTAAGGTGATGGTGAAGGACAGGTCTCACTGTACCTAGAGAAGATGTCGACTAGACTCACTTGGACTCTTTGGGGGGTTCTCTTCACTCGAGATGGTTTTGTGAAGAAACGTGTGCCAGTCTGTTTCATTAAGCAGGTTGTCGGGGTAACTGTTCCAACCACCCTTTATGTATTAAAATTCTACGACGTTGGATTTCATCACCAACTAGTGTTTTTAGTACGGGAAGTTACTGTTTGTGTGTGGTTTGAACTCTTAGATTTTTTAGGCATGTGATTCAGTTGTTTGTTTCTTTAGAGACTTTAGGTGCTTTTATTGAAATTTTCTTTGTTTGCGTGTGATTATTTTCATCCTACACCCAGAGGTTATTATCCTTGGTTGATCATGTCAAGACAGTCATCTATGTTTTCCCAATCACTAGAAACATTTTTATATGGTGGTCCTACTGTTCCTTTGGGGTACCAGTCACTTTCTGGTACTTTTTCAGGAGCAACTCCTCGACCGACTGAACATCAGTTATCACCTGGTAATAATGGAACTAAAACGTTGAACGTAGAGAAAATTCTTATGATGTCTGGTAGTATTCCAAATCCTCAACCTCAAGGTAGTCAGTTACCGCCTGGGGGGCAAGGTAGTCAGTTACTGCCTGGGGGGAAACCCCAAGGTAGTCAGTTTCTGCCTAGAGGGCTACCTCAAGGTTTTCAACCTTCAAGACAGTACATACCCCAAGGTCAACCCTAGACTCAGTATATTCCTCAGGATGCCTATCAACCCCAAATTCAGTATGTGCCTCAGGGTTATCAACCTCAAGGTCAGTACCCAACTCAAGGTTTCCAACCGCCTTCTAGTCAATCATTTTTACAAGGGGCTGGAAATGTACCGCCTAATTATCAGCCCTACGTTCAACCAGGTTATGGTCCTCCATATGCACAACCTTTTATGAGTCCCGGAATGAACATAGTGTGGGATCCATCTCAAACTCAACAAACTTTGCAACCTAATGTGCAGTTACCTTATCAAGCTGGACAGCCTTTGGTTTCTGGTCCAACCCAACAACCCGTTCAACCTACCATTCAAATCCCTGCGTTTGGTACAGTTTAGCAGCTTGGGCCTAGCTCACCTCAGACTCTGCCTCAAATTGTTGCTGCAACTGCTACAACTTTTGTTCAACCTACCACATCTCTTTCTGGAGTATCTGTAGCTCCGGTTTCTACTATCCCTACATCAGTACAAACTCCTCAAGTCTCTGTGCCCCAGTCAGGATCTACAGTTCAAACTTCGGTCCAGATGCCTGCAAGACAAGCTGGTCCAAGTACGATTGCTACAAGTCAACCACAGTTCACTTATCAACCGTACCAAGGGCAATATCAATTCAGTCCTATTGTACAAAACCCAGTTTATCAGAATCAACCATATCCTGGCTATACTTATCAACAACCTCAATAGCCTTATTTTGGTCCGGTTAATCCTGGTTTTCCAGGAGGTTATAACATTCCTAATGCAAATCCGATTCTAGATTATCCTGGATATCCTTCTCCTAGGGCTGGTCTTGTTACTCAAGGTTTTCGCGACCCTAACCATCAGTTACCATTTATTGCAACTTTGGATTTACCTGATTTGTCGCACCTTACGAATGATCCAATTTACTATCTTCCATATTGGTCGCCAATGCCTAATAAGTTGCCCAGTGATATCTTGAAATTCGAGGGTAAGTCAGGGGAGGATCCGTCAAATCACGTCATGACTTATCACCTCTGGTGTGCATCTAATTCCATCATTGATGATTCAATTCGATTACGTCTTTTTCAACGAACTCTCATTGGTCTTGCCGCCAAATGGTACATTGAGTTACCACGAGCCTCTTTTTATAATTTCAGTCAACTAGCCACTTCTTTATTAACTCATTTTCAGTTGCCTGTCAGATACGACAATGGCACGAAACTGTTAACTTCACTAAAACAATCCACATCCACATATATTTCTGATCATATTCATGAATGGCGATGTAGAAGGCGTTTGGTGAAAGTTTTCATTTCGGATCAAATTTTAGCGGAATGGTTTGTTAAATCATTATTACCTAAAATCATTGAAGATGTAGCTACGGCAGGATTTGTCACTGAAGAGCAAGTCATTGCTCAGGCTCAATACCTTGACCTTGTTTATACGCAGTCAGGTACTTTACACAAAAAAATCCCTGATCTTCCAAAAACTACAGCTCCTTCAAGGTCTCATGCTGTTGATGGTATGATTGGTTCAGTTAGTACTAAAAGCAAGAAGAAATCTTCAAAGAATTCTTCTCCTAAAATAACTTTACCTGATTCCCCGAAAGGAGATTCTTCCGCTAAAGTTTCTGCCAACGTTCATGTCGTAGATTCATCTACAACCAAATCCGGTAGTATAGAGAGGGGGAAGAACAAAAACAATCAAAATTCAAAAGATAAAACAGATAAAAATGAATCTTCCGACGAAAAACAGAAACTTCGCTATCCTTGTTTCATTTGCGATGAGGATCATTTTACTAAAGAATGCCCATATCGAGCAGAGTTTTTGAAATTCGTTAAAGGTTCTCAAACGCCTGCTGTCTTGAAGGATCCTTCTCCTACTCAAGATAGTAAGATGGTTGCTTCTTCCTCGAATACCTCAAAAGAACCCATTATGATGATGTCTTATGTCAGGATTGTGACGCGATCGCAAGATTATGGTAGTAAAAATCCTGTTGATGGTAAAGAAGCAGAATCTTCTAATTTAAATACATTAATGACACCTCCTCCTGGGTCTGATCCACTACAGATCGAGAAACCCAACCCTAACTTAGTAATCAAACTGCCTGCTAAAGGTATATTTCAGAAGTCAGCTTTCAATCCACATGCGAGAGCTTCTCAGAATTATAACATTGTTGAAGACTTATCCATTTCCCCTTCAACAATGTTGGCTTTGGAAGTGCTGCAATCATGCCCAACACAACATAAATTACTATTGTCTGCTATAGGAGCTGTCGATATACAGGATTCGAACCTAATAATCTTCGATTTAGAGAATAGTACACCTCACCTTCCTCATCAAATGGCTTTCCAGATTCTAGTGTTAGTCAAAAACAGGCCTTGCTTTTGGACTGTGATTGATGAAGGAGCTTCTACGTGTATTATGTAGATCCAGTGTTGGATATCGCTTGGTTCTCCCACACTTAATTAGTCTCCGATGATTCTAAAGGTTTTTGATGGCCGAGGGTTCCATACTTTTGGTATTTTGCAAGATTTACCTATAGGGGTCAAAGGTAAAACCGTAAATCTAGATGTGGAAGTGGTTGATGCCCTCTAGATTACAACCTTCTCTTGGGTCGCAGTTGGTCCTATGCTATGACTGCTATTGTTTCATTGGTCTTTCAGCTTATAAAGTTTCCTCATAAAGGAAAGATCGTTACAATAGACCAGCTGACTTATTTCTCATCCAACCCAGCCTCTACAGATAGTGTTCAGCACATCAGTAAAACAACTATCCCTTATAAGGATGTTGGTGTAGGTTTGATTAAAGATTCTAGTTTATTGGGAACTTTTTCCTTCCCTCCTTCTAATGTATCGCCTTCTATTGCAAATATTCATATGATTTCATCGAATACTGTTACTTTTGATGATCCTCGAATCATACCTTCCGATTATGAGGTGGATTCATTTGATGGCACGATGCCTTTGAATCCCTTTGAAATTGCATATCAGGTTGTACAGTCATTTTTTGATTCCTGACCATTCTCAAGGATAGTTTGTTCCCGTGTCAACCTCATTAAAAAATGAAACCGGTGTTAGGACTCTGGACACCACATATCTCCACAATGGTATGATATTGTCCACTTTGGGCCTAAGCCCTCATGGATTTGTTTTTGGGCTTTACCCCAAAAGGCCTCATACCAATGGAGATATTTGTCCATTCTTATATACCCATGATCCTCCCCACTTCTAGTCAATGTGGGACTTTGGTCGTATACCAACAATCCTCCCCTTGAACAAAGGACCATCGAGCCTCCCCTTAAACGATTATCCATCCATCCACTCTCTACCAACCAGGATTCTCCGCTCCAATGCGTTGGAAGCACTCGCTTTACATGGAAGCACCACCTACCTCGAGAGCTTGCTCTATCCCAGGTCAACTCCTCTTCACCGTGTTGGGACCAGGACACGTCCATGAAGAATTCGGAGCACACCGCCTGTCTAACCGAGCTCATCCACGGATCCCATCGTGATATTACCGGGGCCCACCACCTTCGTTCGGCATTACGAGGATTCATCCACTTGGCTAACTTCGGGGAATGGCTCTGATACCACTTGTTAGGACTCTGGACACCACATATCTCCACAATGGTATGATATTGTCCACTTTGGGCCTAAGCCCTCATGGATTTGTTTTTGGGCTTTACCCCAAAAGGCCTCATACCAATGGAGATATTTGTCCATTCTTATATACCCATGATCCTCCCCACTTCTAGTCAATGTGGGACTTTGGTCGTATACCAACAACCGGATATCTCGAGGATAGTTTATTCCTGTCTCAACCTCGTTAAAAAAAAATGAAACCGGATATCTCGAGGATATTTTATTCCTGTCTCAACCTCATTAAAAAAATGAAACAAGGATCCTTAAGGATAGTTTGTTCCCATGTCAACCTCGTTAAAAAATGAAACTGGATGTCTAGGAGCATAGTTTTTTGTCTTGTGTCAAGCTCGTTAAAAAATGAAACAAGGAGTCGCGAGCATAGTTCCTTGTCTTGTGTCAAGCTCATTAAAAAATGAAACAAGGGTTATGATGATAGTTCTTTTACTGTGTCAACCTCATTAAAAAATGAAACAACTCCCTCGAAAGTGAACCTTCATTCCATCCACCTCGTTGAATGCAATGAAGCTTAGGGGGCATGTACCTCGATTTGTGTCATTATGCTGGGAGCATGCGAACTTATAACAAACATAGTTTTTTGTTTCAAGCTTGTGTAAACATGAAACAGAATCCAAGCAGAGTTCTCTATGGTTCAAGCTTGTGCAAAAATGAACCCAAACCCGATTTACATCTCGTGATTGTCGTTTTTATCCGCTAAATTCTATTAGATGAGCCTTGGTTGTTTTCATTCCATCTCCACCATCTCTTTGGCCAATCATATGCTTTCACTTGGTTGTTTTTCCTTTCCTGAGGGACTGCAGCGACGAGTGGTTTTATTAGCCAGCCTCTTGACCAATACATGTTTTGAGCAGTTCCACCATTGCCGGAACCAGTTGCTACCCTTTATACCACTCATTCCTCTAGGATGAGTCCTCTTTAAGCTCTTTTCTGACTCGTAAAATATGAAAAGATTGCCGAATTTTTCCCCTTTTTAACTCGTTAAACGGAATTAAAAGGGTGGTCCACTTATAGCTCTTTTTCGACCGTATAAACATGAAAAGATCGTCAGACTTCTGTCATTTCAAGTTCGATATTGGTTATAAAATGACGTGTCTTCGATCGCTTTTTTACTTTTTCGAATCGGAGTAACTAATTATGAAAAGTACTCCTTGATCGTAATGGTCAAGTAGTTCTCTCAAGTATTATTTTATACTTTTTTCGGGCTTGAGGGACACAAATTTATGAAAAAGGAAACCCATGGAGTTTTCTTAATTTTTTCTTCTAACTCCCTAAAATTGAAAAACACCGAGTTTTTCCTACACTGGACTCGTTAAAATTTAACAGTAAAGGACCTGTTCAATTTCAAACAAGAACGAACCACTCCTTCTTAGGGTTTGAATTTTAAACTAATTTGGACTCATCCAAAGGATGAGCTTATAAACAAGCTAATGTTATCCTCCTCAAGCTTGTCAAAAATAAAGAGGTACTTGCCAGAAATGGTGGGGGAAAATAGAGAAAAATGAACTTGTTTGTTACACTTTGTGTTTTAGAAAAGCAGTTAACCACTCTTCAACACGACACTTTTTTTCACCTTGTTAGAGCCTAGATTTGTCTCAGGCTGAAAAGACAAGGTTCTAGGTCCACATCAAACCACGCTTAGCCTCGTAGCTAGCCCTACGAGGACAGGAGAGGGCTCTCTCTGGGTCAATATCAGCGAAATATACTCAATGGGGTTGGAGATGATTGATTTAGCAACTAATTTTAGGCTAGGTATTAAGTGCAAAGGATTTGATTTGATTTCTTTAGGGTTTTGTTGAAAAACTGGGAAAGGCAAATTTGGGCTCGGGGATGAGGCACAGTTTTTGTAGAGGTCTGATTGGGGCAACGGAGGCAATCATTTTGATGCTTTAAAGCAAATGAGATGGATAGATCAGACAGGTGAGGAGATAAGGAGAGCAAGAGATTCTCAAGAATTATCCTTAAACTGAAGAAAACATGAAAATTTAAACAAATTCAAAGGGAGAGCATAACAATTACGAATTCCACCTTAATCACTCATTTGTTGCAAATTCAGAAGAAGAAGCATGAAAATGATACACATAACACTAGATAAACTTACAATTACTCAGAGAAGCACACCATCAAAACATAAAGCCACATGGATCCTAAATAGTGTTGTAAAACCCTGGTCTTTCCTTAGCCAAAAATGCAGAGATACAATGTACAATAGAGTGCCAAGCTTTTCCCAAGAGTCCAACCCTAAAAATAACTTAGAAAATACATGATATAGACTAGCCCAACCATTCCCTTGCCTCTAGGGGTCGAGCTCATCATTCTAGGAGCTGTTTCAACCAATTCTAAACAAAGCACTAAAATCTAGGCAGTCAAAACAACTTGCCTCTATAAGGTAGGAAACTAATTCATTCATTAAATTTTCACTCTTAGGTGAATGAATCCTCTAGAACAAGTAACTAAGTGTCAAAATTACATAATTTTCACTCAATTACATCAAGATAAGTCAAAAATTACATCACAAAGCAAAACTAGTCAAACTGGCCGAATTTCTGAGTTGGAAGGTGGAAAATTGGTCAAAAAACCTCTTTGCGCCGCGCCAAAATCTGTGTGCATCACGCCACTTTGGAACTAATTTTGAGGCACTTGATGAAGTCCAAATTGAGCCCAAATGTTCTTGTTGGAAATCCCTGCTTGTCTACTTTCCAACCCAAGTGGAATTTCTGAATTTGGTGCCCATTTTCCCCTCCAAAACCTCAATCTCCCAAGACTGCTTCCTGTGTGTGAAATTAGGGGCAGAGAGGTCATTTTTAGGGTGTTTTTGACCTCCTGAGGACTCAAAACTTGCCCAAATTTCTTGGCCATGCACCAACAGTCATGATTTTTCATGAAAAATCCAAAACTATAAACTTTTTTTCATTTGGAGCCTCCTATTGTAAGCGTGCACCATGTGGCGTGGCGCACAAGGAGAAAAACCCTGTTTTTTGCACAAAAATTTCCAAAAATACCAAAAATGCCCCAAATTTCTTGAAATTTGGGCTGGAGCTTCCTTATCAAGTGTTATGCTGGGCTAAAGAGGCCTCGGCCAATATCTGAAGACGATCGAGCTCCCTTTGCCTCTTTTGCTTCTTGATTTCCTTCCTCAATTTCGCCTTCAAATTCCTAATTCGGGCCTTGCACACTTTGTTGTGCACCATGTAGTGAAAAGCCATGTGTCTTAGTAGTGCATGGTCTTTTTCGACCTTGTCCAACAGCCTCTCTAAGTGCATGTTCACTCTCTCAAGATTGGCCTCCCGATCCTCATTAATTTCTTGCTCCAATGATGTGAGCTCAATTCTTTTCCTTTGTGCAGCTTGGCGATGCTCACGAATGTTTTGTAGCTCCATGATCGCTTGCTGATCCTCAAGCTATTTGTTCCTCTGCTCTAAGTATTTCATGGTCCACTTAGCCCTCTCCAAGTCAAGGGATAAGGCTTCGATCTCTGATTGCTGCTCCTGGATGATCTCTCTAAGTTTGGCGCTTTGTGGACCCGTATCTGTATCATCATCATGAAGGAGAATGAAGTCGGTCTCTCGTTCACCTGATGGCTCACCTGAAGGCCCCTCATCCTGCATTGGCTCCTTGCCTTTGTCCTATTCCTGTGAAGCTGATGGAGAAAGCGAGGCCCCTTCCACCCTGGGTGGAGATAACACTCACTTTGCCGCTACAAACAAATGTCTGGTGCCTCTCTGATATGTGATGAAAACCGGCACACTAGCAGTCTCATGGCGCTCATACTGATGAGAAGGTTCACCCTCATGCTTAACCTCTGATACTCCCCATGAAGCTCTAAAGAAGTCATGAGAGATGAAATCATCCCAAGTGATGCCCTGCAATCCAAGCTGATGAACCACCAAAATCTTAATAAGAGAAAAATGATATACACTGTTAAGTTGTTGCTGAGGGGTTTTACGCTGTATAAAGGTGGTCATCCTCTCAATGTTCCGGCAAATGAAATACGGAATGTTCATCATCCGTACCCTGGTGAAATGCATGAGCAACCTGATGTGATAAGCATAAAGACGAGAGAACCGTCCCTCACAGCTGAAATATTTCATGATCAATCTCATTAGTGGAGCATATTCATCTTTCAGATACCGGAACGGGAACACTCTCTTGAGCTACCTCAAGAAACTGGTTTTAATGTATGGCTCATAATGTTGCCGATCAATCTTTTGTTTCTTGTGCCATTGTTCACCAATGTTTGGTATACCAGTTGCTAATGAGATAGATTCTGGTGTAAGTGTGAAGGTGACACCAGCCAAGATAGCTTGATCTCCGTGCAAGTGCAACACAAAAAGACGAGCCAACTCATGATGAAATTGGACACTAGCCACCTTTTGACAAAACTCATAGCATGACTGATGCTGAAAATACTGCATAGCAAGAGAGCAGGCCTGCAATTCTGTAAGGGTGGTCGGTTCTTCCCTAACATGTCTACCACTTTTATGAGGCCTCCGGGGTGCCTGTTCTTCCAAGGGAGAATCACTTTGGGTTTCCACCTCATAGTCCGACGAATGCTCAGATGCCATGACTGCTGTACAAAATACCTTGAAGACAAGATGACTGTTGTGTATGAACTGTGCTTGAACTGCTCTTTTTGGTGTTGTATTTCAATTTCTGCCACCAAGGGAAAAAACAAATGCAACAGGGACTGTTAGGGATTGTTAGGAAGGGGAAACAATATTGAGGAATGGGAATTATTGGGAGAAATTTAATAGGGAAATATGGGAGAGGGTTTGAGGGATTGATGTATGGGAATAGGGTTTAGGGTTTGGGATTAGTTGTATAGGTTTTGAGGTGTGAGGTTAGAGGATTTGGGATAGAGTATGTAGGAGAAGGGAGTAATGAATTTAGGTGATAGGGAATTAGGGATTAGTGAAGATAAGGGAACAATGGGAGGGAGACAAAATCTTGGTGGCAAAACAGTGAGTTTTAAACCCTGGCAGCAATTGGCTTGAGGATCTTTAGAAGTAGGTTTTGAGAATTTTTTTTGCAACCACTATCACCCATAAACCACCATCTCTTATCATAAAATTTGATGCAACAGCAAGATAGCAAGCCTACCTGGCAAATCTACGCAAAGTATGAGCAATTTGGTGAAGTTTCCAGCAATTTTCGGGCTTGAGGCTATATGCGCCATGCTAAGAACCCAGTGTGTCACGCTCTCTATGTGCGTCGCACCCATTCAAATTAACACTGGGCAGAAATCCCCAGTGCGCCGCGCCACCTGTTATATGCGCCGCACCGGTTAGCTGCAAGCCAGTTCTCTCCAAAACACGCACTGCTCTCACCCAATTTGCTCTGAAACGTTTTTCTCCAACCTTGGCATGCAAAATGACTTTCATCTTCATGGAAAAACTTTTATATAGACATCAATTTGATTTTTGTTTCTCCAAAACCCATTTTGTAATGTTTTGCAATTGACACTTTTTCACAATTAATAGAACTCTGACCTTTTTGTTTCCTCCTTGATTTTTTGGTTGAAATGATGAATTTCTTGGCAATTTTTTGCAGGGATAGCTGACATGGAATTTGGAAAAGGAGACTAGGGTTGCGCCTGGAGAATTCAAGAACTGAAAATTTTGAAAAATTATTACAAAAAATGAAATGTCGACTTATCTTCAAAACAGAGTTTTGAAGAAAAATCATAATCCATCCATATGACGATAAGAATCTTTTGAAATAACAACTTATCAAGGACCTCCCTCTAGCCTGCTGGCTTTATTAGACTTTTTCAAAGACCAAATTGACTAACCCTAGACCTAATGACTAAAATTACTGTTATGACCTAGAAACTGCAACAGGACTGCAAATGACTTTAAGATTCGATTTTGATGGACAGACCTGAACCAGCAGTGCAAAGCATGAGGGGGATGAATGACAAAAGCCCTTACGTACAGATTTATGGCATGCTCCTAATGAAATGCAACTGATTGAAAGCGATGGAACACCTAAACATGAAATGCAAAAAGAGTTTTGATCTCTGACGGAGGGATGACTAGACCGACTCTAACACACCTAGGTTGGTAAATCCTTTGCCTAACAGTTAATCAAACCATATTGAAAGTCTTCAACCGGTTTCTGGGTATTAGCTTTGGGTCAATTGTCACCAAGCCATCTGCAGTGTCGTTATGTGTTCAAGAGATCAGTTCAAACAAACCATTCATCTGCAAAATATCTGTCATCCATTTTGACCATCCCTGAGTCAGTCCTTGCTACTATATTTCTTCAAAACTTGACCTATGATTTTGTGTTGTGGGCTTGCCTACGACAGATCAATTTCTATCAACTTCAGCTCATTATCTAGGAATTTGATCTAGAAATCATCAGTACCTTGAAAGCTGCATGCCCTAATGGCAGTTTTCTCGCCTTCGACGATAGGTTGCATCATTGACCTTCGATTGAATGATTCCGTGACATGTTTGACTTCGACTCATTTATTCACATTTCATGGACTGTACCGGGTACTTTGAGGGCCAATGAAATTATTGGTGGTTTCTCTCACACTTGTTAACAGTTCACATCATTGGCTGGTAATCAAGTGGTTTCTACCATGTTCGACTTCGACACGTTCATTCACATGGATAGAATCGTACTAGTTCGAGAAGTGGAAATCAAGACCCTGGATCTAGTTTCTACCATCCAGGCTGCGAGGAATTTTGTTATTCATTATACAGTGGACTATTCATAAATAGATGGTTGTGTCCATATTGTGTCTACACATGTCTATACTCTTGATGTATTACAAAGTCATTCCTGTATCAAAGCAGTTTAGTCAGTTTTCTAGTCAGTTTTGATTTGAGTATGGGAATGCCTACCTCAACAATGATATGTTCACATATATATATTTTGCATTGAATGATTTTACAGGTTCCGACTGGGGTGTCCACAGGATGATCCTTGAAATGATTTAACTTCACTCTTCATAGATGACAAACTCTATCTTCATCTATTACAGACTTCACACTTTAGGGGGAAATATGTTGCACTAAAAATTGTCACCTTGACATTCTGCAATCTGTGTGAGTCCATTACCACTCATACTTTCCTCCTTTGCAAGTCTAAAGCCTCAGTTCTTCATATCAAGCCTTGAAAGTAAGAGAAAAGCCCTAAAATTCTTTAAAACTTTCATTCTGCACTTTATCTTAGTCTTACCTGTGGTCCCGCACCTAATGGTCATGTCCCCTGCACACCTGAATGCTCTGTCTCTGTGTTATGGGTGCGGACCCCTGTAAAAGTTAAAAGGGGTGAATATATTCTAAAAAACTCACCTTCAGTCATTTCTAGAACCTTCTGGAAGGAATCTTGAGGTGGCAAGTTCTCTCTCTTAAGGTTCATGCATCCCATACCTTAAGGAGCTAACGCCTTGATGTGAGGAGCTTATCCCTTTGAAGGAGGACTCTATCCATTCATAGGTGGACCTGTAACCTCCTTCCTATGCACTATAAAATGAAGCATTGGGCTGGTTATTGGGGAGGTTGAAAGCTGAATATTTTTGAGGTGAAATGCTGTTGGAACTTAGCCTTCTTAGTTGAGCTTTTATGAGAAGAGATTACATACCTCTAAGATCTCATTTGGAAGAGTGCAAGGCTTGTTAAAGTAAAGGAAATTCCTGTTCGGACCCCAGGAAGAGCTTTTTCAACATCAAGGCTGAAAAGGTTGTAAGGTTCTTCTACTTCAAAGTTAATACAAATAAGTTTGTTTTTCTCAATAAGCTGTTCATTAATGGTTTGTTTTATGGATTCCTTGATCAACATAATACATGATTTACTATATTTGCTATGCAGGTGTTATTTTATGTTTACTTGTTTGTGATTGCAGGTCTTTGAAGATAACTCTTTCAGATGATCGAGGGGTGACTACAACAAACAAGCGTTGGATCTAAGGTAGGATCGTAACACCTCTATAGTTTTTATTTGTAAATTGCATATGTCTAGAGAAAGATAGATTTATTTGTCTGTTTGTTGGTAGATTATCTTGTGATACTAGGGAGATCAGTCTTGTCCGCAAGAGTGATTTATCCAGCCAATAGGTTCTATAGTTAAGTTCACTAAGAAGGGAATTCGACTTGGTTCGTTGAAAGGTTTCTCTTTGAATTCAAAATTGTAGGTTAACCTCACATTATTTTACATGTAAAATACATTAATCCGCAAATTTAGTCAACATTATTTCTTGTGAAAGTGGAAAAGATTTTGGGGAATTAATGAGGAGTTTTATTTAATATATGAGCAACATAAACATAAACATATAGCTACAACAAAAATTGAACTTCAATCCATTGATAACAAAATACTGAAAATTGTTTACATGCAAAATGAGAATAAACTAGCTCAGACAATGGTAGCTTAACTCTGAGAAGAGATGTGGCAGCCACATGCCTCTGAATTTTGTTACAATGAGGCTTGCAAGCCTTTTTATTATTGAGAAATAAGGGAAAAATCCAAACATCCAAAAACCAAACCCTAGGAGTCGAAGCGCCAAAAGTTTGTGGGCCCCGTTGGGGTTAGTTGGTACACCAACTTTCTGAGGTTGTAACTTTGGCATTCGATCTTCGTTTGGAACGTATGATACCTCATTATAAATATCCATCCAAAGACTACAACTTTCGACTCCAAACCCATATTGCAATTTTGGATTTTTCCCATTTTCCAAAAAAAAAGGGCCATTTAGGGCCTCAAAATGACTCCTGAACTTTAGGACCCAAAAAATTGCCAAAAATGGTAAATTGTGCTACAATTAAGGAAACTGAAAGAAACAGTGTTGGGGCTCCAAGTGGAATAAGTGGGTGGCCACCAATATCCACCTATATCAACCCTCCCTCCTTAGGAAGCAGTGGTCCCCATTGCGTTGAGTGCCTCCATGAGATGGGGAAATTTCTGCTGAACTTTGTCCCTAGTGAGTCACTTTCCCTCATGTAAGAGTTGGCCAACTTTGACCACTTGACATAGTTAGATCCTTTGTTTGCGAGTTTTCTTCATATGTGTGTCCATGATTGAATTAGTTTTGGCCTATTCAATGCAATCCAGGTTGAGCTCTATAGGTTTCAACTGCTCAACAATGTTTGATGTGTCCAATAATGGTGGAACATATGGCCGAAGGTGGTCCACATTGAATACGGGGTGCAAGCTAAGGAATGGATGGATACTGATCTTGAAAGAATTGTCTCCCACAACCTTAGTGATTGTGTAAGGCCCGTATCAGAGTGGTCAAATCTTATGATGGGCTCCAATGAGGCATTGTTTTTGAAGATGTAACCAAACTATGTTGCCCACTTAAAACTTATGGAGCATCCAATGTGGATCATGTCGTTGTTTTTATTTTGAATTGGCTATCTCCAAGTTGTCATGAACTTATTGGTTGATGTTCTAAATGCGCTCAATAAACCTGGTGGATTTATTCGCTTTGGACTGAACATGGGCATATTCTTCCTGTGAAGTTGCAAATGGCGGGGGGACATCAAGGGGAAATAATGATTGAAACTCCAGGCCCACTTCAAAGGGGATGTGGATAGTCAAGCTATGGAGACATTTTTTATAGCCATTTTGCACATAGGGAAGACTCTCATTCCATTTCTGCGAATGCTTAGAGTTGTACATGTGTAATATGTGCACAATCATCCAGATGACAACCTCTGTTTAGCCCATGTGTGGCCATTAGTTTGGGGGTGGAATGAAGTTGAATTAGTGAACATAGTGTCCAAAAATGGCCAAAGGCTCAACCAAAACATGCTTAGGAACCCGATATCCCGACCTGATATAATGGTCTACTAGATACCAAAATGTACCCACACTCGTTCAAATAAGAGTTTAGTAGTGGCCTTTGCTCTGATACTCTTCTTGCAAGTATCCAATATGGTCATCTTATAAAATCTATCGACGACCACAAATACACATTTGTTGTCATGCTTGGTAGAAGGAAGGCCAGTAATATAGTCCATGGAGATGGATTCCTAGGGATGGCTAGGAGTAGGAAGAGGAGTATACAAGCCTTGCTTCTTAATAGTTGGCTTGGCGATGACTTAGGCAATGTAGGACCTGATGTATTTTGTAACATCTTGTCTTAGATTTGGCTAATAAAATACTTCTATAGTACGAACACAATTTTCTCAACACCAAAGTGTCATGTGACCCAATTGCAGTGCACCCCCAAATCAGCTTGGTACGCTCACTCGAAGGAACACAAATGTGGCCCAGGTAAAATAATAATGCATCGTGGAGGTGGAAATCTATAACTTGTTTTCCATCCACTAGCAGTTGGTATGTGGTGGTGAACTATGGATCATTTTTATATAGTTGCACTGTCCAAAGGTCTAGTGGCCACAAGAATTGAGAATAGTGGTCAATGCTTCAACTTGTGGCCAATTGAGGAAATTTACAACATGATTGGTGTTTCTCTTCTTGTATTTGATATTCAAATGGAATTGTTGCATATATGTGGACCACTTCTGATGGCGTTCATTCTTCAACTTCCCTTGGGTTTGTATAAATTTCAGGGGTTGATGATCTGTGTGGATGATCATCTCCTTCCTTAGAATGGAATGTTTCCACTGTCAACTAGCCTACATGATGGAATACATAAACTTATCGTAGGCGGAGTATTTCTGAATTGTGTCAGAAAGTGTCTCACTAGGCCACTGGATTCCCTTGTTAGGTAATAACTACACCAATAGCATAGTCAAAGGCATCTGTCTCAATTTTAAGTGGTTTTTGTAGGTCTGAAAATGTGAGTAATAGTGCAGAGCAGAGGTCGTACTTCAGCTCAACAAATTCCTTTTGTTGGGGCTCTGACGAAAAAAAATAATTCTTTCACTCTACCCCTGCTAACTTGACTCAAAGGCCAAATGACATGAGAGAAGCCCAACATGAACCTCTGATAAAAATTGGCAAGGCCTAAAAAGTTGCGAAGCTCTGTTAGAGTGGTCAAGGCCAGCCAATCCCGAATGACTTGGATCTTAGCTGGATCCACATGAACACCTTGATCATCAATGATATAAGCTAGATATTAGACCTATCTCATGCCAAAGGTGCATTTCTCCAAGTTGGCACATAGTTTGTGCTTTTGTAGGGTTTGAAGGACCTGTCAAATGTGTTGCAAGTGATCTTACTAACTCTTGCTAAAGATGAGGATGCCGTCCAGATATACAACCACAAACGAGTTGGTAAAGGGCCGCAATATTTCATCCATAAACCTCATAAAAGTTGCAGGGGCATTTTTCAATCTGAAAGGCATGCCCATCCACTCAAAAACGCCCTTTTTGAATTTAAAGGTGGTCTTCCATATCTTTGTAGGTTCTATTGGACACTGGTGACAACCAGACTTTAAATCATTTTTGCTAAAATACTTGGACCCTTTGAGGTGGTCAATAAGGTCATCAATCCATGGGATTGGATACCTGTTCCTGATAGTGATTTTATTTAGTGCCCGGTAATTGATGCAGAGTCTCCAAGTACCATCCCTGGATGTCCCTTATTAAAACAATTGGATCTACTACTTGATTTCTTCATTTTCCAAAATAGAGCGGTGGTATATTGACCCATTGGGTAGAGGTTCTCTAGGAGTCAGATTGATCAAATGCTTGATCTGAGAGTGTGAAGGTACCCTTGTGGGCGAGGAGAAGATGTCTTTATATTCTTCTATGACCTTATGCACCTATTTTTGTTGTGCAATGGAACCCTTCATGGGGGTCATGGATGTGGCCATGATCTTCCCCTTACTTTGAGAATGAATAAAAAAGAAAACAAGTTTCCCCGTCTAGGAGATGATCTTATTGCATTGATGAGTGTTGGGGCCTTCATTTTAGTATTTTGTGGAGAAAGAGGTTGATGAAAAGTGGCAGAGGTGGTCGTTGGGAAGTTGCAGAGTTGACAATTTAGGGAAGACCAGAGACAAAAGGAAGATAGGAAGTCACGGTGGAGTGGCAGGAAGAAGCAGGGACAATCGAGCGAGGAAAGAGTAGAGGTAGCCGAGGATGAAGACAACCGAGCAAGGGGAAAAGGAACTGCCAGTTCGGGCCGATGGCAGAAGATAAAAATTAGAAGGAAGAAAGAAAGGGGGGTTGTTGGTCAGTTGCATCAAGTTGGTAGTATTTCCATTCTTCCTATGTTTCAGAGCAATGAGAAACACTCCATGATTATATTTGTATGAATTTGTGTATTGGATATGTGATTTATACTATTGATCATCAGGTCGTGAGCCGTATGTATTATACTTATGTTATGTTAATAAAGAAGATTGTTTTGGAGTTATCTTGTGTTCTTGTATATTATGTTGGCTATTCAATTTTTTTTATAAATGCATCTGTTTAGGTAGTATTTTGGTAGAGCATGAATAGATTGTTGTGATCTGGTTACTTTTTATGTTGAGCTACCTTCCTTCGCTCTCTTTTGGTTGATATGATTCCCTTGATTTCGAATTCCAACCCTTATCTAACTTCGGTTGCAGCACACCTTGGGTGAGACTTCTTCCCCTTCCCAGGTGAGGTGAAAATGTTGGTGTTGTGCTAGACTACAACGGAGCCTTGTTGGCCCCTTGTGCCCGAACCAAGGGTCTCAACCTTGATTTTATTTTTGAGCCAACAAATGGTTCCGTTTTCGAGATCGGAAATTAAAAAAGAGGGTTTGGAATGTGGTACCGAGGATTTTTAAGAAGTAAATACAGAACTGGTGGGATGGGCAAGTGGATCAGTTTGTTTCTCAACAATATCAACTCCGTTGTCAATTTGTTGCAAAATTAAAAGACAATATCATGTATTCGTAAGTTTCAAGTGATCAGTACGAGATCTTCTAGTGCAAGTTTCCAAAAGAACTGTATAATTGGTTGTAGAGATTGCATGTGAAAGGGAGGTCTAGTGGACAAATGTTGTCTCTTCATGACTAGACTCAGGAAAATCTCGCTGTGTTCCACCACCTTGACACAAATTTGACAAGATTAGTAGGTTTTTAGGTGCAGACCACACCAGAAGGGTACATTGTCGAGTTTGCAGTAGAAATACAACAGTCCTTTTGAACGGTCAAAGTTGTGTTCCGAGCAGGGTTGAGAGGGAATTTGTTGAAATAAATAACCCTCTTGATTAAAGTTTCAATGGTGGAAGAGGGCTTTCTTGCATTCCAAAGTCCAAGCATGGTAGTGTAAACACCTAGTACTGGGGGAAGGACCTAAAGGGAGGGATTCTACCGAGTGAGGGACCATGAAGTTATTAGGAGGATGGACGAAGAAGATTCACGAAAGGCTAGGGAACTGAGAGCACAAAGGAGAGTGTGGACAGTGGAGAAATGGTAAGAAAGGGCAATTCAGGTGATTAAAAGGAAGCTAGAGGAACTACACGAAGTAGGAGTGGTGTTGAGGAGCCCGAAAGAGGAAGGTAGGATGGAAGAGAACTCGAAAAAAGGGATAGAGATGATTGGACCAGCTGAGAGATTAGAAGCCAATAGGATCCCTCCCTCACTAGTCGCAAGGGAGGGGTTGGATGGAATTGGTTGTGTCAGCTCAAAGGAAATCCTAGAGAATGATATGTGCTTTGTTATATGGAGACTATTTGTGAAAGATGATGCATCTAGAAGAATCAAGGATCCACCACCCCCCCCCCCCACCTTGAGGCTCAGGTAGCATCTTCCCCAACCTTCCCCTAGTACTCTACAATAATCCTGACAAGTTTCTTTCTAAATTACTCAAGACAATAAGAGTGCATAGTGTGCATGTTAACTATAAGGTTAGTACTAATAGTGGTGGAAATAGTAGTAGTAGTATGGGTTTACAAGGATCTCTACAACCAGGATCACAAGGCTTTGTGCTTTTAGCACGAACTCAGTTGATAATGGCGGGGTCATTCACAAGATATCCAGAATTCTCTTGCAGAGGGAACAAAGACGTAGAAAAACACTAGTATCTATGTGAGGCTATCTAGAGAGCCCCCATATGCTTGATAATGTGAAGCTAATAGAGTTCCAAACCACTCTCAGGGAAAGGGCCTTGAGGTGGTTCATAAAATGGTTGAAGTTACACCAAAACCCAATGGTTGACAAGGTTAAAAGAGAGTTTGTACAAGAATTCAAACTTCCCTAGACAAATTAGAAAGGATTATCGGAGCTGTGGGAGATTAAGAAGTGGGAGGGAGAGACCACATGGGAACTAATGAAAATATTTAAGGATGCAATTGGTAAACTCAGTTACACAATAGACCCAAATCACCAAAGGGATTGGTTTATCACAACATTGTTACCCCTCACTTGCACCATTGACATAGTAGAATATTGAGATGATGCAGGATGCTCTAGAGAAAGCAACTTGAATAGAGGCGATGGAAGGATATCCGCATGAATACCAGGGGGAGAAACTTTGCATGATCCCTCCATCTTGGGTCCTCAACACCAAATTGAAAGTCTAATAGAGAAGCTAAAAGATCTACAACCAACCTGCGTGGCAAGACCAAATGTGTGGTGCACCATGATGAGGCTTATCAATAGGTATATCATAAGGGTCACAATGTCATCTCTAACTTTAAAATCATATCTTTCTCATATTTGTTTACCAATTTTTTTATATTATGCTTAGTGTGAGGATTACAAGATGTGTTGTTATGTCATGTGGCCTAATATGTCTTAAATGCAAGAATTGGAGCAATTTTGAGATAATTTGAGTATAGGAGCTCAGAGTAGAGAGCAAGGAGAGATTCTAGGAGGTTTTCCACCTCCTTAAATCCTCCAGTTAGTCAAAGATCACCACTCTATCTCTCATCAACTCGAGATCATTGGCATCCAAGTAGGCCCAAGTCATTGGCAGCCAGGCTAGTGCAGTTCAAGGAAGATCTAGATCCACCTTTCTCAAGTTTGGGAGACAAACATATCTATTTTCTATGGAGTTGTTAGTAGCTACCCTTTTGTATAAATAAACATGCTAAGGAACTCATTATGATTCAAATTTTTGTTGTAGCTAAGAGGCTATTGAGCTCAAGCACTTGTGACTGTTATTTTTGGTTATTATGTGATGTATTTGACATTTCTACAATGATAATGAAAAGTTTCATTTTGATCCATCATTGAGTTAGTCCAGAGGGCTGAAGCTCTTGGGTTTGGGCCCAACCTCAGTAGCTTAGGTCCCTCTTATGTATTTATACTTCTTTTATCTTAGAATGTCTAATTATTTGTTTCATTTCAGTAGAGTATAACTCCTCAAAAAGTCTGTGACTGTGTCCTATATCTTATCTCTCTCATGGGAGCATGATTAGAGGACTCCACCATCATAGCCCAAAAACATTGTGTGATTTCGTTTTTAGGATTTCTTGGAATTCTACACTTTTTATATTCCTTTAAATATGATTTTTGTATTTTAGAAGTTAATTCATTGCATAGATCAAGTTTCTAGCATCAGTTAGATGGTTTCCAAATTCAACTCATCTTTTCCACTATTGATTGTAATATTTTTCAAATAAAAAGAAGAATAGGAGCATGTGTCGTTGTAGGGCTATTAGATATACAGGCAAGGGATGTTTTCACCACCTCCATCCAGGACTTCTTCACTCTCTTTTGATGAATTCCAACCAATGTTCTTGATCTTTTTTTTAGGTCACCATGAATAACCCTCTTAGCACAAAGCTAGTCTTCCTGAAGTGTTGGGTTTGGATAGGGGTTTTGGTCACCTTCCATACATTTCCCATAGCTTTCATCCACCTTTCCATCACTTTATCCCATCATCCTTACCCTACAAACCCTCTTAGAAAAATTCCCGTAGCATTTTAGGATTTCTAGTAGCAATACAGGAATCCTATAGCAACTTCCTGTAACACACCTGTAGCAACCTGTTTTGCCCCTGTTTTGACCTGTAATGCCATTTATCTTATTTTAGGAGTAGGTTGAACCCTCAGCTTGGAATCCATTATAGGAGGTACCACCTAGACCATTCCCTCCATTCCCTTTCTTTTACTGCAAGAGAAAATAACATTAGTTCCTTCATCACAGATTTGGAAATTAGGGAATTACTTAATCTGCAAGCGTGAAATAGATAAATGATGCATGAATTCTTGAATTGTCAATTTTAATTTGATAGCTAGATTGTTGATTGCAATTATTGTAGCTTTCCTTTTTGCAGCTAGCATAATTTTTGTGTTCCCTCATGGATTGATTCAGCGAGTATTTACAAGTTGACAACATTTACAAGTTAGATTTGAACAACATTTACTTTTTCTGCACTAGGACTAGATTTTGAATCATGCTTTCAATAGTTAATCTCCCCTAGTTCAGTAGAAGAATGGTATTGGAGACATAATGATCAAGTGACCTAGTTGAGGGTGGCATGAGTAGAATTCCATCTACTGTGTATATAGCATTTTCACCTTGAAGTTTGTATGAACCCTAGGTTGATAAATAGAGTTGAGGAGCCTCTGGGAGTTGCAACACTCTTGGTTCAATACCAGGGCTCACCACTTTTTGGTGCCATTGTCAGGGAGGTGTCTAGGTAGATGTTATTTCTGCTTTTATTTCTATTTTTCATTCAGTTTTGAAAAAAACATATAAAGGAAGAAAAATGTTTCTTTCATGCCTCGTAGGAGTAGAGACACTCTAGGAAAATTCTTGCCAAACACCCCCACGCCATCAAACAATTAACCTTCACTCTTCTTCGGTGACTATTAACTTCCCTCTCTAACTACAGGGGAGTTATAAGATCCCTTAGGTGAACAACATGAGATCTTTGAAGAACCTATTGGGGAAGAAAAAGAACCCATTCCACATACCTACAGCATGGCTGAAAACATGAATGATGAGGTTTTCCCTACCAGAGAAACTAATGGAGATGCTAGGATGAATAATATAAGCCATTTTGACCTGGGGAAAATCTTCATAACTTTTGTTCTAAGCATCAGATTGAAATTTCATAAGAAGTTTCAGAAAGAGGATGGCCTGTAGTTTTCTGTATATTAGTTTCAGGTACTAAGGTCGAAACAGGGGCACGTATCACTTCATACAAGTTCGCTCTACTAAACTAGTCTATAATCAGGTCACCGTGGGAGATTTGGCATAACTCTTCCTTGGATAATCCAATTGTGATGAGACTTATCGAGTTATAAATAGGACTTAGAAAGATATTACATGCCAGAATTTCAGAACTTAAAGATTCAAAATTATAGAGTTATAGTTGTCTCAAGATCAATCGCCTAAAATCAAGAAAAAGCGAGATGGGGAAGTTTGATGGCAAGGATCCGGTAAATTTGATACTACAAATGGAGAAATATTTTGATCTACATGGTGTGCCACTATTACAAAAGGTACGTAATGCATCTTCATATTTAGAACCGGATCAATTTTTATGGTATAAAGGGCTTTGTTCTCCTAAACCACTTGTTAAGTGGTCAATTTTCACGGAGGAAATGATAGCACATTATGATGATACAAAGAGAAACACCTTCTTTAGCCAATTGATAAATCTCAAACAAAAGTGTTCAATGGTAGACCACATTGAGGACTTTCAAAAATTTAATATAAGCGAAAATGATATTCTAGAGAAGCAAAGGATTGATGTCTCCACAGGGACTTTGATGGATAGCATTCAACATGAGGTTCGTCTTTGGGAACCTGATTCATTGGAGAGGGAATTCAAGTTGGAAAGAAAATTGGAAAACAAAATTATGGAAACAAGGAAGCCTACCCCTCACAACTACAAATATGGAAGTGTTGTTTCTCCTAGCCTTCCACAACCTACAAGGGTGACACCACAACAATTGGAAGAAAAAAGAGCAAAAGGGCTTTGTTGCAATTGTGTTAACAAATACAATAAAGGTCATAAGTGTGCTAAGAAGAAATTATTTTACATTGATTGTGAAGAGGAGGAACAAAAGGATCAAGAAACATCAAACGAAGAGAATATACACCAGGAACCAACCCCAGAGAAAGAAGAAATGAATCCGATCATATCTTTTAAAGCATTGGCAAGAATTACCACTCCTCAAACTCTCAAGATAGAAGGACATATCAAGAAGAAAAAGGTTCAAGAAGTGAAACATCACATCGAGAAAGAAGAAATGAATCCGACAATATATTGTAATGCATTGGTCGGCATTACCACTCCTCAAATTATCAAGATAGAAGGACATATCAAGAAGAAAAATGTTCAAGAAGTGAAAGATTACATCAAGCATCAAGAAATGAATCTGACCATATCTTGTAATGCATCGGAAGAAATTACCACTCCTCAAACTCTCAAGATAGAAGGACATATCAAGAATAAAAATATTCAAGCAGTGAAAGATCACATTGAGCATCAACAACAAGTTCTCCAACTTTTAAACAATAATTCCACTTTGGTGCAGAATCGAATGAAACAACAGGCAGATCAACATCGTAGTGAAAGAAGTTTTGATGTAGGTGATTGGGTATTTTTACGGCTACATCTCAAGCAAGCTATTTATGAGAAGGAAATGTTGGCAATACTACATGCACTTAAGAAATGGCGACCTTACCTAATGGGAAGACACTTCAAGGTAAAAATGGATCACGATAGTCTTAAATACTTTTTAGAACAAATATTATCTTTAGAAGAAGAAAAAAAATGGGTCAAAAATATGTTGGGTTATGACTTCGAAATCATCTAAAAAAAAGGGAGGTAAAATGTTGTTGCAGATGCACTCTCAAGAAAGGATGAGGAAGTGGAAGCATTGTTTTGTGCTATATCTATTATCCAACCAGATTGGATAAACAAAGCAAGGGATGAATGGAAGAAGAACGAAGAACTGTGGCCACTCATTCAAAAGTTGCAAAAGATCCCAGTTCAAACAATATTGCCAGAACATGATGAGGAAGGAAAAATCATATTGGAGCCTGGAGCAATCATAGAAACAAGAACCCGGTAGCTACGCGATCAATTTCAAAGTATCTCATCAAGTGGAAGAACTTACTCGGTGAAGATTCCACATGGGAGGACAAGAATTTTATACAGAAGCATCAAGAACTACTCAAGCGTTGAGGACAACACGTTTTAAAGGAGAGGGGCATGTTAGGTCCATATACTACTAGTGGAACCCATTATTGTTATTATTACAACCTCCTTATTATATTGTTGTGCCAATGTAGTCCCCATATTGTTATTATTTTGCCCCATAGAAGCCCACTATTATTATTATTGTGCCCTTATATTATTATTGTTATGTCAGCTCTAATTATATTATGACCCCTTAGACTCCTATATGTAGAAAGGAGGTCTTGCCATTTGTATCATCTAAGAATTGTTCATATGTGTAATGTAAAGGAGGTTGCCCCCTTGAAGAGGCTTATTTCTAAGGCATTGATCTATCTTTTCTATTTTTTGTGAGCTAGTTTCATAACAAACCTGATGAATCCCTTGAAGACTATGAGGAAATATTACAGCTCAGTTATAGGAGGGTCGGATGCACCCTTGATCCTGAATCAATCAAGTTAGTTGTTCTCTGAGGAATTAGGGAGGACATGTTGGAAACCTCAACATGTTGTTTGGGGGAGAAATCTATTAGCTACCCTATGAAGACATCAAAACAATATTCAAAAGCCGTTCTAGAGCTGCTAGGAAGAAGGGTAGGGATAATCAAGCTTTGGTCAGTTCCTCTCCCTCCACATCATCCATTAAGAATGAAATTGGAAACATGTTGGAGGAATTTAAAATTGAATGTTTCATACCTTTTCTTTGCAAATGGATACCATGCAGATCAAGAGGAGACAAGAGGAATCATAGAGGTCCTTAGCTATCTTTTTCCCTAAATGCACTAGAAGGAACCCTAGAAATGAATGTCCATTAAATGTTATAGAGGTATGCTCAGTCTATGAGGAAAATCATGCCACATATAAGTGCCCTTCTTTGCCTAGATTGGAAGTTGTATATCAAGGGGCAGAAGGTGGGGCTGAGCAACTCTGTTTCATCAATAAAAGGAGGTCTCAAGGACCTCGACCATGCCAGTAGGGCATGCACGGTTCATCCTACTCTTATTACCATCCCAACTAGAATGCACCCTTGCCACCTTGGTACTCTTCCACTCATCCATCATGGTGCACACCTCCTTCTTGGACTTATGCACCTCAATATCCTCCCCAACCTATCAATCAACCATTTCAGCCATATGCTTCTCCACATCCTCAATCGAATTACCCATCACAAGGGTGGAGGCCTCAACTCAACCAACCTCTTGCTTTATTGCATCCACCTCCATCTCCACCACAACTCACTCATCCTGCTCCACCCAAGAAACCTCAAATGCCTGCTTAACCCAACCTAAACCCAAATAGCAAGTAGGCAAAACAGGCCTATAATGGAGAGACATCTTACCCTGCATATGTTGTGGAGATTCAAGAAATCAACCTTGAGTCTGGAAGAGTGATCCCAGATAACCAACCTCCATCTCCACCTAAGGAGCTTGAAGATGAAAAGGAAGAGAGTGACCCTTAAGTAAATCCACCTCCTTTTCCTAAAATATTGATCCATTCTAATCAGCACACCCCAGAAGAGACTGAACTTCTAGGATAATTGAAGAATCTATTTTAAAATTCCCCTCCTCCAAGCTATCAAGGATGTTCCCATATACAATAATCTTGTCAAAGAGAAATGCTTCAAACATCATGGGAGGAGAAAGAAAGACAACCCTACCATCAATGTTATTGGTGAATTATCTGTTTTGATGTTGGGGAGAATGATTTTCCCAAAATATCTAGATCCTGGAGGTCTTGCGATAGATGCGCACATTGTCCCTCACACCTTGATTGATCTTGGGACTACCATCAATGTGATGACTAAGGAGACCATGCGCTAAACCTCCAAGGATCCTTAATAAAGGCCACTACAGTGCTTCAACTTGCAGATAGGTCCACAATGGTTCCCAAGGGAGTTGTTGATGATGTAATGGTCTCTATTGACTCCTGGGAGTATCCTACTAACTTCCTAGTTCTCCAGCCTAAAATAAAATTCAATGGTTATCCTCTCATCCTTGGAAGACCATGGCTAGCCACAGTTGATGCTTACATAAGTTGCAGGGCTAGGAACATGACCATTAAGAATGGGAATTTGTCCAAACAGCTAGTATTGTACCCCCCTGCTCAACTGTCCATTGAGAATGACTTCTCCTATGGTTGGAGGAGGAGGAGGAGGAAGATGAATTGTATCATACAACATCCCATACAATCTATACCCTAGATGTTTTTATAGGAGGGGGGAAACCTCATGAAGGTGACCTCATTGACCAAATCCTCCAGAACCAACCCCCCAATACCTTACCTCTTGATGAGCTTGTAAAGGAATTTGAGGGTAATCCTTGGACTGAGTTATGCCTAGTGGACCCAAGTCTTGCACATGTCAAAATTGTAGAATTTGGTCCATCTAGAACCTTGAATATTAACCCCTCTCTCTCAGCCAACCAAGAAGGGAAGTTGTGCAAAATGCTGAGAGAGCACTTAGATGCTTTTGCTTGGAGTTATAAAGAAATTAAATGGGTGCATCCTTTGATTTGTACTAATCACAACTACATCAAGGAAGGATTCAAAACTATGCACCAACCTCAAAGGAGAATGAACCCAACCCTCAAAGACATAGTAATGGAAGAATTGCAAAAGTTGTTAGGTGTAGGGTTCATATACCCCATCTCAGATAGTGAGTGGGCGTCCCCTCTAGTTTTGGTCCCAAAGAAGAATGGGAAGTGGAGGATCTGTGCAGATTAAAAAGAGCTGAACAAATCCACCAAAAAAGACCATTTCCCTTTACCTTTCATTGATCAAGTTTTAGATGGTCTTGCAAGGAAGAAGTTATTCTCTTTCCCCGAAGGATTTAGTGGTTATAATCAGATCCAAATCAACCCCGAGGACCAAGAAAAAACTACATTCACATTTTCTTGGGATAAATTTTCTTATAGGATCCTACCTTTTGGATTATGTAATGCCCCTACCACTTTTCAAAGGGAATTTTTGAGCATCTTTGACGATCTGGTCCATGACTCTATAGATATCTACATGGAAGGTTTCACTCCCTATGGTGTGACTTCCTAGAGGCTCCCTCTAACCTGGGGAAAGTCCTAAAGAAGTACATTGAAATGAACCTCTCACTTAGTCCTAAGAAGTGTGAATTCTTAATGAATGCAAGGATTGTCCTTCACCATTCAATATCTCAGGAGGGAATATAAGTGGACCCAAACAAAATTACCATCATAAAAAGGATCCCTACTCCTCAAAATTAGAGGGATGTTAGGAGTTTCTTGGGCTTAGATGGATATTATAGGAGGTTTATCAAGGACTTCAACAAAGTAGCCTCACCATTATTTGGATTGTTAGCCAAGGAATCATAATTCTACTGGATAGATAGCTGCCAAGAGGCCCTGGAGATCTTGAAAGACAAATTAGCCACTGCACCCATACTAAGAGGCCCAAACTGGACTCTTTCTTTCCATATCCATGTTGATGCATCTGAAAAATCTGTAGGGGCCACTTTAGGCCAAATAAATGGGAAGTTACCTTATGCCAAAATTTGTCTAAGGCTGAATTGAACTACACTGTGGCTGAGAAAGAACTCCTAGTTGTTGTACACTCATTGAACAAGTTCAAACGCTACATCATTAGATACCAAAATTTTGCGCATACTGACCATGCAGCTATCAAATGCTTGATGAAAAAGCGTGATGTGAATGCTATAATTATTATATGGTTGCTATTTTTACAATAGTTTGATTTAACTATCATTCACAACCTAGGAAAAGAAAATGTAGTTATGGACTTTCTGTCTATACATGCTTTGCCTGCAGGTAATGAAGGGATGGTTGATGATTAGCTTCTAGATGAGCACTTATTTTCTATCTTAGTGCTCTCTCCATGGTTTGCTGAGATCACAAACTACCTAGTTGCTATAAAATTTCCTCCAAGCACGTCATCTAGGGAGAAGAGAAGAATTGTAAGGAAGAGCACCCCTTTCACTTGGATTGGGGGAAATCTCTTCAATATGGGAGCAGATCATATATTGAGGAGATGTATCAAGGAAGAGTGAGTCTTTGACATCCTCTTAGGCTGTCATGATGGGCCCTATGGAGGTCACTTTACTACCAAGAGAACAACTTTCAAAGCCCTACAAGTTGGCTACTACTGGCCCACTCTCCACCAAGATGCAAGAATATATACTAGATGTTATCAGTGCCAGAGGATGGGGAAACCTACACCCAAGGATGAAATTCCCCTCCAATCTTAGGTGGATTTGGAGCCATTTGATAAGTGGGGCATCAATTTCATTGGGTCAATTGATTCACCATCAAGGCAGAAAAGTACATCATTGTGTGCATTGATTATTTGACAAAGTGGGCCAAGACAAAGGCTGTCAAGGAAGCAACAGAGGAGAAAGTGGTTGAGTTCTTAAGGGAGAATGTGTTCTACAAATTTGGGTACCCTAGAGAGATAGTCACCGATTAGGGATCTCAATTCACATCACATCTGATCGAGAATCTGTTAAGGCAACATCATATCAAGCACAAAAAATATGTTTCCTATCATCCTCAAGCCAATGGACAAGTAGAGGTCACAAATAGGGCATCCTCACCAAGGTTGTCAGCAATAGTAGGAAGGATTGGGTAGACATATTAGTGGAGGCCACTTGGGCCTATAACACAACTTGGAAAATAACTACTGGTTTTACCACATATGATTTGGTCTATGGAAAGAGAGCTTTGATCTCTATTGAGTTTGAGTACAATACTTTGAGAATGGCATCCAAATTGGATTTAGATGTCACCAAAGCACAACAGGAGAGGCTACTCCAGTTAAATAGCTTGGATGAATTCAAAATGCAGACCCTCCTACACACCAAGGTTATCCAATTGCAGAGGAAGGTATGGCATGACAGGAAAGTCAAGGACAAAGTTTTTCGAGAAGGGGATTGAGCCTTACTCTATGACTCTAGGTTCAAGGATTTCAAAGGAAAATTGATGACAATATGGTTAGGCCCATACCTGATAGAGAAATTCCATGACAATACAAATTTTTTAAATCAATACCATTGATCAGGAAGGAATTCCCCCTCTTGTTAATGGCTACAGATTGAAGGTGTACAAAAAGCCTATGTCTAAGGAAGAATTCATCAACACCATTAGTATGGAGGTTAATGTGATTGGAAGTGTCATAGCTTCCAAGTCACAGCATTCTTAGATATTGTTTCTTTCATGAAAAAAAAAGACAAAAACAATAAAAGGCCTGGATGAAAACCTTTATGAGGTAGCTGAGGCCAACTCCTGGGTTGAAAACCTCCTTGAGGCAGCCCAATAGTTAAGAAAAAGAGAAAAAATAAATATCCCGGGGTTAAAACCTCTCTTGGGGCGCTCAGGGCAGGCATATAGGTTGAAAACCTCTCCTGAGGCAGCTTGTGTGTCTCAAAAAAAGGAAAAAAAAAAGGAAACAAAGGAGAATCTCAGAACATGGATCCACAACATGTATGTTAATCATTTTTGTCATTTTGCAGGTTTGAGGACAATGGCGAATTCTAGAGCTACAAGGCTAGCATCCTCAAGATTCCATCCATTTCTCCCTCCATCCACTCCATATCCTCAATCCCAACCTGTTTCCTCACCACTCTCCATCATCCCAATGGCTCAAAAATCAAATTTCAGCCCCTCTCTAGATTGCTACAGGAAGACTGTAATTGCTACAGGAAGTTCTTGTAGCACTACAGGAAGATCCTGAAAAACTACAGGAAGGGGATCTGAATGAGAAGACCACCAAGCATTACCTTTCCAAAGGTATATGAGTTTTTCCCACCTTGATCCACCACCCAGCCATCATTCATACTTCTTGGTTCACAAGAAAAGTCAATATCTTTCAAATCAACCCTCCACTCTGTCTCAAATCTGAAATTTTTCTAAAACGAACACAGAGCACATCCTCTCCATTTTCACAAACCTACACTACTCAATCAGAACCCTAACATCATCCTCCAAACCCTCTACACCATTTCTCATCACTCCCATGCAATTAAAAGACCTTGGAAGGGAAGAAAAGGGATGTTACAGGAAGATAACATCCTCTTGTAGCAGCATGTGTAGCCATTTCAGAAAAGTCATTATCCTAGTGTTTTATTTCCCATCAAGTAGAGGGGTGATGCCAACTCATGAGGTACTTTGTAGTAACAATACCACTCCAATAAAGACCCTCCAACAATAGAAGCAACACTTGGGTCTTCAAAAAAGGACTTGGACACATAACAACAACAACAATCAAATACCACAAGGAGTAGGGAAGATATACACAGGAGTAGAAAAACACAGCAAGAAAACTCCCTTGGTGAATTTACAAAGGTCCAACACTCCAGCATGCACACCCCTGCATTAGTCAATCACGAGGTAGGAATAGTTATGGAAACCTCTCATCTCCTCCCTATGTTTAAATAATGAAAAATGTATGAATCTCGAGAAGAGGTATTTTTATAAGCTAGAGGTGGCTAATTAACTTGGCCACCCTCGGTTAGTAAACAAAATGTGATTATGAGACCTCATGCAATGTGGAGGTGTCACATCAGTCAATATTAGATCACAGAGAGTGGGTGGTGATTACGAGGGATGAGGGAATGATTACTCTAGGTGGGGACAATGGTCCAAAAGAGGAAACCTCGTGCCTCTACCAAGTCATCACAATGCTCCGAGCCCTAGCCAAAAGTGGAATATAATTTACTGAGGCTCGAATTATCTTGAACCTATGCTCATTTCAAAAACAATTAAGGTAAGGATGAGTTTGGGGATCCATCGAGGAGAGTCAAACCCTACTCTGCCATTTCTACAGGAGGAAGCTACAGGAAGCTATCGGAAGCCTGCAAATGCTACAGGAAGCCCAAGAAATTGCTACAGGAAGCCTCAATGGGTGAAAGAACACTGCCAAGGGTTCATTTGGTCTCCAATTATCCTTAGCTCAAGCCATGTGGTAAAATTAAGTGCACCCTCTCATTCATTTTTCCATAACTTGTATTCTGATGCACCCTAAAGTCCATAGGAAACATCAGTCAAATTGTGGATTGTAAGAATTTTTTTGGCTATAGATTAAAGTGAATTTATAAAATTGCCATAAACTAAATATTCCAACACTCTACTTCCACCTAATTATACATCATATCTATTACAGGAAGCAACCCTCCTTCACCTAGTTGAAAACAGAGAAAAGAGATGGGAGGGGGATTCAATAGAAGGGAGCCTACAAACACTAAAATAATTCATCTTCACCCTCCTATATTAGACATTTTTCAAAAACATCAATGGCTAGGATTCTTTGAACCACTGAAGGGATATGATGATGACATTACATATGAATTTGCAGTGGCCCTAAACTCTCATACATGAGTCAGTGGCACCACTGTGGTGAGGGGATTAGCTATTTCAATCAGTCCTAAGCTAATTGGTAAGATGAAAACCCTTCCCCTGGGGATCCAATGGAGAAGAGAAGATAATACCAACATTGTTATTGCCAAAAATAACTTCTTCACTGCTAATGAAAAACCTAATGAAGAAAAAACAGAGTTATGAGGAAAGCCTACCCTATCCCTGGGATGAGGTGGCCTACCATATCCAAAAATATATCTCTTGTGAAGGAAGGTTGAGTTTAGTCTATGGCTACCATTTTAGATTACTCCATGAACTAAGGTTTTAAGCAGAATTTCCCCAAGCCCAAAGACTCGGTGCACCATATTTCCTCCTACAGTCCATCAGGGACATGAGCCAAAAGGTGAGAGAGGGAAAGCACCAACACCTAGGCCACCATGGCCTCATCAAACTAATAGTGGTAGATGCTTTGAATAAACTAAGGATCCTAGTCCTTTGGTCCAAATTCATGGATATGGACAGAGAGGCCTTCATTGACACTCAAACCCTCACAACAAGGGGAGACCCTAGACTCTAGTGTTGGAGGAAGAGAAGGGAAAGAAGAAGAAGAAGAGGTAGAGGAAGAAGAGGAAAGAGAGATAGAGGCAGAGAAAACATAGGAAGACCCCAAAGGTAGAAGTAGAGAAAGAGAAAGATGAACAAGTAGAGAAAGAGAAAGATGAAGAAAAAGAGGAGGAGCAACAAGAAAAACCAAGCCCTGAGAAAACTACTACATCTAGAGAAGAAGGGGTATCCCCAGAGCAAACAAGTTTGTCTCCAAGACCCACTGAAAAAGAGGTAGCTACCACCTTATCTACCTTGAGCACACCAATCAAACCCAAAAAGAAAAGGCAAAGGAAAACTCCCCTCTATTTTAAAACTAGGAAAAGCACCAGGATTAAGCAAGGGAGGCCTCAAACTCCCACAAAGGCCCCTATCACAATTGAAGAGTCCCCAAGTAAAAAAGAGGAGGTAGGGCCCACTGAAAGGAAAGTTGAGGAGGTCACCTCTCCAGAAACCATATCAAAGACTCCCATAGCATATGTAAGGAGGCCCACCACTAGATCAACCTCCTCTAAACAACCCAAGACACCTACCACACTCCAACAAAAAGGAAAAGGGAAGCTACAAGAAAAATAGAGCACGCTATAGGAAAAACAAAGTGTGCTACAGGAAGAACAGAAGGTGCTACAGGAAGAGAAGAATGAGCAATGAGAAGGGAAAAAGGAAACACAATAGTTACAAGAAGGGGAAAATTCACCAATAACATTTGAGAAGGACTTCCTAGAGCTACATGAGACTAATCCACAACCTAGTTTGAACTCCTATTATAAATTCATTGAAGGAGGGAGAGTTATCCCACAAAAATTTGCAATCCCACTTTTCTTTGAACTTGAAGCAGAAAGAGGAAGGACCCACAGATGGATGTAGATTTCTAAATCCAAAAAGGTGGAAGATGTGGGCCTCATGGAAGAGAAGGTCCTTGAAATGGGAAAGGAATTAAGTGAGTTAAGGGAGAAAGAGTCCACAATGAGAAAACAACTGCAGGGAAAAAATAGATGGTTGGGGAAGAAATTGCAAGAGAAGGAAACTCAACTGGCCACAATGGAAAGCCTCTCCATGGAGGAACTACAGTGCAAACAGCGATCCAAGTCTTATGCACTCTTTCTTAAAGAGTAGTGGATACAGTTCTAAATCAAGACCTTAGCACAACATGGATCTAAGTCATTTCAAGACTACAAGAAATGCATTGAATTGTGTGACCAAAGTAGCATAGAAAACAAAAGCCAAATTGGCTGAGTTCTACATGCATAACCTCACCTTGACTGATATGAATGTTTGGGATCCCAATGCAAAGGTTGGGGGACGTACAAATGATGGACCTTGCATCTTGGATGATTCATGAGGAGGCCAAAGTTGAGGAGGTACAGAAAGTAATGGAAAAGGAAAAAAAAGAACCACTTTATATCAGGGAAGAGCAGATAAGCCCAATGGTTGTAATTAATACTCACAGCATCATCTCCAATGATGTTGATCTAGCACCTAGATACCTTGGCACCCAAGAGCAGGCCATCTCACATTTTGAAGACACACTAAGGTTGTTAGGAACATAAATCTAGAAAGCATGCCAAAGAAGATGGAATGCCTTACCCCATAGTCTCCAGATCAGGAAGTATCACTCTCTTGAAAGGTTGAGGAATGCATTAAAAAGGACACCCCTATACAAAAGGCTCATGCAAAGATTAAAAGTCAACTAGATTGGACTCAAGCTCAGTCCACCTTTATTGTTGGGTCTACAGGAAGGAAGGAATGAAGAAGAGGAAAGGAAGCAGTGGACAAGCATAGAGAAGGATGCAGGCTTTTATCCTCAATAAGGCACACCATCAACAGAACCTTGGTGTTAGGGTCCTATAAATTGTATAGGCTAAGTTGTTGTTGTACATGATTATTTAGGTTTGAGAGATGTAAATAATGATTCATTTCTAAAATTATTTCCATAAAAAGGTTGATAATAATATTTGGATCCTAAATATCTTGGCTAGTCATCATCAGAGTGGTCAAATCAAAGTACAAGTACTGAAATTTACACCTAATTACCTCTACTCTCCCCTCATAAAACTTTTCCCTCCCCTCCTACTTCACTTATCCCATCCACTTATTCCATCTCCCCTCATCAAATACCCATCAATCACTCCCCTTGGATACCTTTCCCCCTCTTTTTCATACTCAAAATGATTCCTCATTCTTAATTTCCCAAAGCCAAGGTCAAGCAACACATCACAGCAAAGAAAGGAGGGTGATTTCCACGAATTCAGGCCTTCATTGTTGCTAAATGTGCAAAGATTGCACAAAACCTGACTGTGCAAAGTGACTGCGCAAAGATTCCCCCTCATCTCGATGTCGCCTCGGCAAGATTTTCTCTGAATGTTTTAACACCTAACCATCCAAAGGTTAGCCCCTTCAAAACCCATGTCTTGGTTTTTGTTAGATCACCCTCCAAGTATGGAAACCATCAAAAATCCCTAAGGTGGCTGTGCAAAGACAAAGTATTTCTAAAATTGAATTTTCATGCGCATTTCCGGTTTGATTATGCCTGTGCTTAACCAAATCAACTTATATGTCTCCTAAATGTCTGTTATGCCCTTTTCTTTCCAAAAATTTCTTTTTTAAAGTAAAGAAAAGTGTAGTTTCCCTTACTTTTATATAACCCTTGTTTGCATAATCAACTTTGTTAAAAAATCTTGATCCATTGACAATCAATCAAACTTGTCTTAAACAAGTCATGCCAAACCTGCCCCTATTTACACTTTGCTACCCTCATTTTTGTTCATTATGCCTTATCTTACAATTCCTTAGTTGATTAATCAGTGTATGCTCAAGATTGGTCATATCTTCCACCTCAAGATTCAAAACAGTGACAAAGCCCACCAAGTAAGATGTCTACTTCAGAAAGAAAGAAAAGAATAACAACAAAACCCATCAGAGTGGAACCTAGAAGCATAGGAATGTTGACAAATGACCCAACCATTTGGACATCATTTGAAAAGGTAGGATGTACAAAATTTTGTAAGAAATGTCAGATTCATGGTTTTCATTCCCAAGTAGTAGAACAGTTTGCTCATAACCTCAAAGGCAATTTGGTAAAGGTGGGAACCATAGAATTTGAAGTGTCAGAAGAAACTATTGCTTTGGCCACTGATATCCCATTGACAAGAGATTGTTGGTTTAAAAACATGGAGTTGGACCCTGCTTTGTACAAGACCTTCCTCAAACCTCAACATAGGAGTAATTATGGAAATTTTTTCCCAAGGTACTATCTCTTGAACATATATGATATGCTTTTAAAAGCAATCCAAAGGTACTTTACATGTGAGGGCAGATTCAGTAGAATTTATCAATACCATATTAGGTTGCTCATGCATTTCACTGGGAGAAAGAGCCTTAACATGCCTTTCTATTTGTTTAAAAGTTTGGGTAAGATGGCAGAAAAAGTGCAAAAAAGAGGAGGCAAGCATGATGCCAGCTTAACTAATTTTTTCCTCATCAAGTTGTTGGTTTTGAAGGAGCTAGAGAAGAGAGGTAGAAATTGGGAGGAATTCTTGATAGTATCAAATTTCATAAACCAGTCTGACATGTCAAAGATTCAAGAGAAAAACCCTACACCTGAGGCATCTCAGGACACACCAAAGAAAGAGGATTTAGTTGAAGAGCCAACAAGGCAAAGGATAACTACTAGATCACAGGAAAGGAAAAGAAAGGCAAGTGAACTTCAAAAGGAAAAGAAAAATGATGTTTTTGAGAAAATCAAAATTCCACAAAGATCCAAAAGAAGAGGCACCACCAAGGAAGTGGTAGAAGAAGGAATTCCCAAGCAATATATTAGTTCTTCTGAAAGAACTTTGACAAAACAGTTTGAAGATTAAGAGATTGGGGATGAAGGTCAAGAAATTCAATTTGAAGAAGGGCAGTGCAGCAAACAAGATGAAAAAGACCTTAAGATTGCTGAATTACAAGAAAGACTAGGCAAGGCTCACTACACCATTTCTTTTTTGCAGAAGCAAATAGAAAGTTACAACATCAAGTTAGGGAGGCACAAAGACAAAAAGAGCATGAAAAAATTCCCAAATCACCATCACTTGTAGCTGAAGACAAAGGAAAGAAGGTGATTGATCTTGAAGAGGTTGATATCCCTGAAACAAAAGCTAGAAGACCAAGGACCAAGGAAATGACCAGGAAGGAACAAAGCACTCAAGACATGCTTCCACCTTAAGCAAAACCTACCATTGAAAATAAGATGTGGGCAGACCTTGAAGAGAATAAAGAGTAATGGCTAGAAAGAGTGAATGACCATTTAGAGAGGCTACTGCACAAGGCCAACAGAGACATTAACCTCGAGAAAAGCCTAGCAAGGAATTACTATGCTAGAAATATGAGTGATAGAGCAAGGATAAGGGTGATAAAGAAGAAGTTGCAGAAGACCAGAAAGCAGCTAAAAGAGATCAAGCAAGCAAACACCAAAGAGAAGAGGAGCAACCTTGACACTTTGGTTGAAGTAGCCACTAGTTAATTTTGTAGCCACATCTGCAATTTTGTCTTTTGTGAAATTTTGCATGAAGTATGATAAGGTGTGGTAGTTTTATTTTTGAACTAATGTTATAAGGAGGTTAGGGAAGAAAAACCACTAGTTGTAGCAATCATTTGACAATTAAAGGGAGATTAGGGACATTTTGACCATGATTGCCCTTTGACCGCGCAAAGTCTAAAAGGGTGTTTTGACAAAGGGTATCAGTTTGACAAAGAGTATGAGGGCTACATCATCATGTTTCACACTCCTATACATCCACTAATCTACATCAATGTTCAATAGAATCCTTCAAAAACAAAATTTGGCACCTAAATGCACTTTGAATGCACAAAAATATCATAGTTTTTCCTGTTTGGGTCATCATTTTGAAAACTGTTTTATGGACAACCAGAGAAATCCTGGGAAAATGGAGGCGGTTTTTTCTCCTAAGATGCTAAAGTAAAATAACCTACTTCCGATATTACATAGGTGTTACAGTGTGATAGATCCATTCACATCTTTATAGCCTATTGTTATAATTGTGGAATGTCCTATTTTAGTCATTTTTTTGCAGAGCAACTTATGAACAACTGGAGCAGAATTTACGGAAACTAAGAGTGGTACATCTCAAACACATATTCATCTAAAATAACCTCTTTCACTTTTTACACAGGTCATACATTTTAAAAGTTATGAGGGTAACTTGGAGACCCATTTTTACATTTTTTACAGAAAAAAATTGACATGACAGTCAGCCTAATCCTTGTCAAGATTTCGAATTTTTGTAATATGATCAGATCTGAAGTAGTTGAGAGATGGAGACATGTAATAGGATGAATTAGAAGGATGGATTAGCATTAATTAGCATCTATCTAGTTGTTTCAAATCAGTTTTGGTTTAGTAAATGCAACCCTTGTTTTTCTGCATTCAGTTTTTAGGTGCATTGAATCTATTCTTTTGACTTTTTAAAGAGGAATTTGGTCACTTAGTGAGGAATTTGAATCCCTATTATGTGTAAATATGAGAAAAAAATGAGGTTAGTTATTAGATGGTTCTATTGCTCAAGATATTATGTAAACATTCACCTATTAATACTTCAAACTTTGAAGTATTATGGGTTGGAACCTTTTTGAGAAGAAGGACTCATTGATGTAAAGCAGCTCACAGAGCCTCATTTGATCAAACTTCAGTAATACAGTTGCAGAAATTACAGGATTCTCGTGTCACTTATGTTGGTGAAGTGAATTTACCTTTGTATCTTTGTCTTCAATGTTTTCATATGTTATTCATTGATTTCTGGATTATTCTAAAGAAGTAAAAGAACAAAATTTGTTGCAAAATACACTCTACTTCCAACTTAGTAATAATCTCAATGTTTTCTACTTGATGATTAGTATCAGAATTCTTAACTGCTCTGGTATAATATGATTCCCTCATATTTTCTTCTAAATCACACCTCAACCTTAAGAATCCAGCAAAGGTGCCTATCCTGCCCTATAGGGTTGCCTGTAGAACCTGTTTTGATTGAACTCAACCTGTGACTCCATTTCCCAATGGCTTATCTTCCTTGTTTCAACCCAACTCAATTCTAAAATCCAAAACCTAAACCTAATAGCTAGCCTAATATTATTTAGAAGAACATAGCTAAATTATATAGAGAGATCCCTCTCTGGGGTTGGAAGGGCTAGATTCCCAACTCCCAAAGTGGTTTTGTGGTTACCTCTACAATTATTTCCCAGCCTTATTAAATTACAGAGTGATAACACTTGGGATGTCAGAGAGGCCACTAAGGCCATGAAAGACATTGACATTGATGATTGAGTTTCTTAGAGGATGAGCAACAATTTCAGTATGGGGTGATGATGAGGCTCATCAATAAGTATATCATAAGGGTCACAATGTGTAATGTCCCTTCCTAAATTATTTTGGAACAAGATTAATTTCTACATTTTGGGGCCACTTTTGGAGGTGATGGGGCCGATTCAATTTTATTAGGAGGCTAGACTTAGTAGAAGTTATTTTGATGTGGTTAATTTATACGTGGGGGCCACCCACACTAGGAGAATACACATTCCCTAGTTCGATTTGCATGGAGGGGAATTCGATGGTTAAGTGAGGGACCCACGACGAAGGGAAAATGGAGGGAAAAGTGCTCCATCAAATCTATATAAGGAAGACAACTCTCCTCATTTCATCATCTTTTGGCATATATTTCTCTTTGGCTTCTCGAGTTGCTTAGCCATGTCACTCGTTGTTTAGCAAGAGTTCTTCAAGCGGAGAGCTCACCCTTTCTTTGGGGGAATTTGAGTGCCACCTAGAGAGGTTCATCTACATTCTTTCAGTGGAATTTTTCATTGTGATTTCTAGCAGTTGCATCCATTGTCTCCAGGTGGCACGTATTTTGGGATGATGTAATGAGGAGAGGGCAAGTTGTGACTGTAAGATCTTTCAAAGGAGCTTTGGCCGCGAGAAATTCCGAGAAGAAGGATTGGGTGTTTGGCTTCCATTTGGGTGAGCTTTGGAGTTGGAGGAGAGAGCTTCTATTCAAGGTGACTTTCGCACTTCTTGGGCCAGTGCAAAGGGAGAATATTATGCACATGTGGGAGGTAAAGACTCAGCTTTTGTAGTTGATCCTTGTCAGGAGAGACAGGGAAACCTTTATGGAGGAGATCGCTACATTTCTATAGCCTTGGAGGAGGATTTTGTTGGCATCTTTGCAGGCAGTATGCTTCAGCAATTTGGAGGGCATAGGGCCTCTTGGGGGTCGATTTTGGGAGGTCAAAATATGGACAAACCATTTCTAGGATTTTTTGAGTTTTCTTAGAGGAGTTTGCGGTTAAAATTTCAAAATTTTCCGAACGATATTTAGGCCTGAAATCCTAATTCTTATAATAGGGCGAATCGCTAGTTAGCTAGGGAATTTGCACCATTTTGTGGGTTCGACTTTGGCTTGGAATCAGACCAAACCATTTCTGGGTTTTTGTGGGTTTTGGTCAAGGAGCTTGGGGTTAATTTTGTAGCATTTTCTAAGCACCGAAGGTGGGGTTTCTAGCAGTTCCTTTCCAGCTAGTAGTGAAGTTTTTTGGGCAGCGCAGAGCATTATAGGAGCAATCATTATCAGCATTTGAGATCATTGTCTTATCACCTAGGTTTTGTCTCACTTGCCATTGAGGCAAGCCCACGTGAATTTCACCATAATATTGTACTTGCTCCATTGGATTAATTAAATGGCTCAGCTGGTTCTACTTCTGGGGTTTTTGTGAGAATGTGTTGTTTGTTAAAAAAATTCATGTTGAGAATCGTTTTTGCTTTATATATCATTGTTTGTTTAAGTTAGGAACATTACAGTGGTATCAGAGCATGACCTTTGCCCAGTTGTGGGTAACCAGTAATATCATGGGAGATTTGGGCATGTATGCACAGTGACGGGTTACACCGTACACCACCCATGTCTCAAAGGAGATTTAGTATGCAGGAATTCTAGGGTTGAATCCGCTGGAACGATGAGAGATTGGCTTAGTTGAGAAAGGTGTCAGACCAGATCCATCCTTATCCTTCCAAAAGAGACACTAGAGGTGCACAAATTGTGGGAGTACAACCATCTACATAATGTGGGAAATCAGGACAGAATCAGGGCACCAAATCTCCTGAAAAGGAGCAGACATACCAGGGATAGTTAGAGGGTGAGTCAAGGAGACGATTTGACTGGTGGGGACCTGGTTTTAGACATCAGGGGCCTGAGGAGGGGGCCGATGGTACATAGGGTCATGAGGTGCACATCGATATACACATTGTAGCACAAGACTCACCATTGTTGGAGACCTCTTTGATAGTGCCAGTTGACACCTTGAAGAAGAAACTGGAGAATATACCCATAGAGCCATTTGATGATGTGGTGTCTATCGTTGATGAGGTGCCATTTGTTGTTGAGGTATCCATTGATGAGGTGTTCAAGACAGTGTCTAGATATTCAGGTGATGGCAGCCCACAACAGATTAGGGAGGAGCTGGGAGACATCCATTAGTGAGGTGCTGATGGGCACAGAGGCACCCAGATCCATGACAGAGTTCTCAGACGACAACTACCTACAACAGTATGGAGAGCACCTTGAGGAGCATGAGCTAGATGAGGATGTTATGCTCGATGAGCTACTTGTGGAGGGACAGCTCAGGACTCCTATTGTGCCCATGGTAGAGGGGGATGGGCAATCATCTGTTGGACCTGCCATTGACAGGGAGCACATAGATGTGCAGGTAGCCAGCAGAGATGCAGTCCTTCCAAACTGTAGCTCTCTTCAAGCTTATGTAGTTGGGGCCTGTAGTATTGTTAGGTTACCTCTGTACATTGAAGGGAGATTGGTTGGGTTGCTTAGACAGGTTGTATATGATGACCGGGCCAGTGAGACGAAGCGGCATGAGTTGTGTAGGGAAAAATACTTGCATGATGGAATTGCTATGTACTCAGGGACTCTTGCATTTGATCCCTCTCATGGGGTTGGGTGGCAATAGATATTGAGTTGGTACCTAATAGGGATGACTAGGTTTTTGGATACATCCATGATTGAGAGCATAGTTCAACAGGGCCTGTGGTTTTCTAGAGGGGCTCGAAGGTTGGATCATCGTTGGGACCTAGGTGGGACTCCCCACCACTCCATGGATTGGGTCGGTCATGGTATTAGCAGGATGGCGAATCCAGTGATTAGACTCACCCCCATTCCCATATTCCCACCATATTTTTGGACATCAGCCGTAACAGGTCGAGCAAACATAGGAGTAGGAAGATTCCATGAGTTGTCTCGGCATGTTGTCCATATGTGGGATCATAGGATGATCAATGTACCTTGGCAGGAGCTTTTAGTAGGAGGTGGCATTGTCAGGCCGCTAGACGGTGCCTTCTATGGAGTGGGGGATTCCTCACACTTGTGTAGGGCATGGAGGACCCCGAGGAGCAGAGCAGTAGTGGCATCACTACTAGTGCCTAAAGAGATTCACTTCTTGGGCCCCTCAGGGAGGATTTGGAGGGGAGATCCCCTCATCAAAGAGCATGGTGATGTGACAATGGAGGTGATGATATAGGTCACGTGTGGGCTAACGCATATGGACACAAATTTAGGCCATCACATCCAGGGATGGGTAGGAGAATCTAGCATGGAGCAGTGGTCTGCAGATGGGCATGGAGACGCATGGGGTGTGCCATAGTATGTTGGACTGCGTTGTGGAGTGGGAGTGCCTCACATCGAATTGAGTACATGCAGGGAGTGACAGGTGCAATGACACAGGAGGGACATAGGACAGTACAAGATGGTATAGTCATAACCGGAAGTATCCAGTGGTGTACCAGGACAAGTTGCAGTGTACAATGGCATGTCGAGGAGTACGGCGATACCAGGTGCTATGCGATGGCAGATGATGCGACGTAGCTAGTGCTTGGAGTGTTGCCTCCAAAGAGACTTATGGATAGGGTCACTACATGTACCATTGGATGCAACCCACCTAGGAACAATGAGGACACAATTGAGCATCTAGGGACACCATCTTTAGGGGAGATAGGGCTTTGAAGGGGTTATTAGGAGATCCGAGACAGAGAGGGGGTCGTCTGTATGATTACTCTTGATCATACCCATCCTCCTCTAGTGTTGTTTATAGATGTGGAGTGTTTGTTTGCTTCCCCTTGACACTCTCCATTCAAGAAACAGGGTTTGGGAGGCTCACCCTAGGTAGTTGGATGAGACACCTCATGTCATGAGCCAGGAGGAGACTCTCCAGTTGAGATACTTGGTTGGTGCACGAGTTGATGAATACATGCATAGGGATGGCATGGTTGATTGTCGAGGTAGCATATGTTCCACCCCTGGGCTCACACTCGGGGAGGCGCTTGAGAGGGAGTTGCGTATTTCTCTTTTAGCTGGACAACTCAAGGCATTGGGGGAGCATGAGGTGCAGGGGATGGTAGTCCATGTTGGCAGGATGATGTCGAGGCTTCTAGCAGTACCCAAGCACATCATCAGGAGCTGGGATAGCAGATCTCGTTGTGTGATTTGGCAGGAACATAGAAACTGGATATTCACAGCACATATTCTTGATGCTCGATGCCTACCTATTGGATACCTACAGGGGGCAAAGACAAGGCACAAAGGGGCCCCAACAGCGAGAAATATATCACAATAGCAGACATAAAATATTGGGGGTTGTGGACCTCCGGTATGGTTATGGGCTCCAGGGATCCAGTGGATTGGTGGGATACTCCACTCCTTAGTAAGCATGGTCAGGATAACAGGCAGACTGATTCATTCATAAGCAGACACATAGGGGATCACCAAATCCCTCACCATAAGAAAAGGAAGATTGTTGCTCAGGATTGGAGCTAGCCATGGAGTGATAGGCGTTGGCATTGTTGAGTCACTTTGGCAAGATTGGCCTAGTCTCGATCATCACATAGATTATGTCCGAGATTCATGGGAGAGGAGGCTCTGTTATCAACATGCTAGGCAATCAGTCATGATCAGAGTGTCACGATGTCATCGCGATAGGTTACTTCTGCAATGGGCAGGGAATTCTGGCATAACAGGGCTGAGGAGTTTAGCTATTTTCTATAGGGGAGGGTCATCCAGATCTTCCATTTGGTTTTATTGATTCATTGATGGTGTGGGGAACTTCATCATTGTGGCAGGGTGATCGACATGAGAATATTAGGGGAGGCCTGGGCAGATGAGGGTTCAATCCCACCAGGATTGGATTGCATCTTGAGGAGTTTACTCTTGTAGTGCACGAGATGGAATATTTGGTAGGGAAACTTCATGAATATTTGGACTGAGTTTTACGTCGTCGGGATGCTCTACTTCTTAGTAGTAGATAGAGGGGCTCTAACGCCCCTATCTAGCAGGACAGGGAGTGGAGCAATGGGTGCTTCATGTTGATCAAGTTGGCTTGGGATCCTGGTATCAAGGGACTCCTTCACTATAGGATAGTACAATGATCAAGGACGATCCAATGGCATATTTGGGACCTTGGTGAAGTTTGCAGAGATAGTGGGGATCCACAACTAGAGAGGGCGCTTTTTCAGGCACTGCTTGAGGACAAGCAATTTCTGGTGCATTGAAGGAGCTTGCCGGATGAGGATGCTACTTGGTAGGGCAAGCACATACTTGAGCATCCAACACTGAATTTTATTGGGGACAAGCAACATTTAGGAGGGGAGGACTGTAATGTCCCTTCCTAAATTATTTTGGAACAAGATTAATTTCTACATTTTGGGGCCAATTTTGGAGGTGATGGGACCAATTCTATTTTATTAGGAGGCTACACTTAGTAGAAGTTATTTTGATGTGGTTAAGTTATATGTGGGGGGCACCCACACTAGGAGAATACACATTCCCTAGTTCGATTTGCATGGAGGGGAAGTCGATGGTTAAGTGAGGGACCCACAATGGAGGGAAAATGTTAGGTCACAATACTACTAGTCTAACCCCTTATTGTTATTAGTACAACCCCCTTATTATATTGTTGTGCCCATGTATTCCCCATATTGTTATTATTATGCCCCATAGAAGCCCACTATTGTTATTATTGTGCCCTTACATTATTATTGTTATGTCAGCTCTAATTATATTATGACCCCTTAGACTCCTATATATAGAAAGGAGGTCTTGCCATTTGTATCATCCAAGAATTGTTCATTTGTGTAGTGTGAAGGAGGTTGCCCCCTCAAAGAGGCTTATTTCTAAGGCGTTGATCTATCTCTTCTATCTTTTTGTGAGATGGTTTCATAACATTTGGTATCAGAGCTTTGGATTCTAGGGTTTCACTGCTCTAAATAGGTAATCGTGGCATTTTCGCTATAACGTTTTTTCTGCGACGTTTCAAAAGCGAAAAACAAAACCCATTTCAGAAGAAATCACGTTGAAGCTTAGGTCCGAATTTCAGATCTTGTGTTGCTATATTTTCAGAGATATGATCTGAGGAAGTTAGAGATTTTGCAGACTCCCGAATTACATTCCAAACAGGTGACCTAGGGAAAATCGTCATAACTTTTGTTCTGAGCATCAGATTGAAATTTCGTAAGAAGTTTCAGAAAGAGGACTTCCTGTAGTTTTCTCTATATTAGTTTCAGGTATTAAGGTTGAAACAGTGACACGTGGAACTTCGTACAAGTTCGCTCTACTAAATCAGTCTATAATCAGATCATCATGGGAGATTTGACATAACACTTCCTTGCAGAATCTAATCTTGATCAGAATTGTCGCATTAGAAAGAGAACACAGAGTGCTACTACAGGAATAAATTTCAGAACTTGGAGATCTGAAATTACAGAGTTACAGTCATTTCAAGGTAGAGCTCATAAAATCAAGAAAAAGTGATATGAGTAAGTTTGATGGCAAGGATCCGGTAAATTGGATACTACAGATGGATCAATATTTTGATCTACATGGTGTACCAATGTTACAAAAGGTATGCATTGCATCTTTATATTTAGAACCAGATCAATTTTTATGGTATAAAGGGCTTTGTTCTCGTAAACAACTTGTTACGTGGTCAATTTTCACGGAGGAAATGATAGCACATTATGAGGATACAAAGAGCAACACGTTCTTTAGAGCAACACCACAACAATTGGAAGAAAAAAGAGCAAAAGGGATTTGTTACAAAGTGGAAAGAAAAATTATGGCAAAAAATAAGTCTACCCCTCACAACTATAAAGATGGAAGTGTTGTTTCTCCTAGCCTTCCACAACCTACAAGGGTTACACCACAACAATTGGAAGAAAAAAGAGAAAAAGGGAATTGTTACAATTGTGATAACAAATACATTAAAGGTCGTAAGTGTGCTGAGAAGAAATTATTTTACATTGATTGTGGAGAGGAGAAAGAAAAGGATCAAGAAACGTCAAAAGAAGAGTATATACACTAGAAACCAACCCTAGAGAAAGAAGAAATGAATCTGACCATATCTTGTAAAGCATTGGAAAGAATTACTACACCTCAAACTCTTAATATAGAAGGACATATCAAGAAGAAAAATGTTCAAGAAGTGAAAGACCACATCAAGAAAGAAGAAATGAATCCGAACATATCTTGTAATGCAATGGCTGGAATTACCACTCCTCAAACTATCAAGATAGAAGGACATATCAAGAAGAAAAATGTTCAAGAAGTGAAAGATCACATAGAGCATCAAGAAATGAATCCGACCATATCTTGTAATGCACTGGAAGAAATTATCACTCCTCAAACTCTCAAGATAGAAGGACATATCAATAAGAAAAAGATTCAAGCAGTGAAAGATCACATCAAGCATCAACAACAAGTTCTCCAACTTTTAAAGGATAACGCCACTTTGGTGCAGAATCGAATGAAACAATAGGTAGATCAACATCGCAATGAAAGAAGTTTTTATGTAGGCGATTGGGTATTTTTGTGGTTACATACATACAATCAAATGTCCCTAAAGAAAGATATTTATGAAAAGGAAATGTTGGCAATACTACACGCACATAAGAAATGGCGACCTTACCTAATGGGAAGACACTTCAAGGTAAAAACGGATCATGATAGTATTAAATACTTTTTAGAACAAAGATTATCCTCTGAAGAGCAACAAAAATGGGTCACAAAGATGTTGGGTTATGACTTTGAAATCATCTACAAAAAAGGGAAGCAAAAAATGTGTGGTAGATGCACTCTCAAGAAAGGATGAGGATGTGGAAGCATTGTTGTGCGCCATTTATATTATCCAACCAGATTGGATAGACGAAGCAAGGTATGAATGGAAGAAGGGTGAAGAAGTGTCGCCACTCATTCAAAAGTTGCAGAAGATCCCAGTTCAAACAATATTGCCAGAACATGACGAGGAAGGAAAAGTCATATTGGAGCCTACAGCAGTCATAGAAACAAGAACCCGACAGCTATGAAATCGATCAATTTCAAAGTATCTCATCAAGTGGAAGAACTTACCCGCTGAAGATTACACATGGGAGAACAAGAATTTTATATAGAAGCAGCAAGAACTACTCAAGCATTGAGGACAACACTTTTTGAAGGAGAGGGGCATGTTAGGTCACTATACTACTAGTCTAACCCCTTATTGCTATTAGTACAACCCCTTATTATTTTTTTGTGCCCATGTAGTCCCCATATTGTTATTATTGTGCCCCATAGAAGCCCACTATTGTTATTACTGTGCCCTTACATTATTATTGTTATGTCGGCTCTAATTATATTATGACCCCTTAGTTGTTCATGTGTAATGTAAAGGAGGTTTCCCCCTCGAAGAAGCTTCTTTCTAAGGCGTTGATCTATCTTTTCTATCTTTTTGTGAGCTAGTTTCTTAACAGAAAATGGAGGGAAAAGTTCTCCACGAAATCTATGTAAGGAAGACAACTCTCCTCATTTCATCATCTTTTGGCATATTGAATTTCTCTTTGGTTTCTCAAGCTGCTTAGCCGAGTCACTTGTTGTTTAGCAAGAGTTCTTCAAGTGGAGAGCTTACCCTTTCTTCGGGGGACTTTGAGTCCCACCCTAGAGAGGTTCATCTACATTATTTTGGTGGAAGTTTTCATTGTGATTTCCAGCAGTTGTATCTATCGTCTCCAGGTGGTGCGTATTTTGGGAAGATGCAGTGAGGAGAGGTCGAGTTGTGACTATGACATCTTTCAGAAGAGCTTTGGCTGGGAGAAATTCTGGGAAGAAGGCTTGGGTGTTTGGTTACCATTTGGGTGACCTTTGGAGCTTGAGGAGAGGGCTTCTATTCAAGGTGAATTTCGCACTTCCTGGGCCAGTACAGAGGGAGAATATTGTGCACACGTGGGAGGTAGAGACTCAGCTTTTGTGGTTGATCCTTGTCGGGAGAGACAAGGGAAACATCTGTGGAGGATATTGCTACATTTCTAGAGCCTTGGAGGAGGATTTTGTTGGCATCTTTGCAGGTCATATGCTTCAGCAGTTTGGAGGGCATAGGGCCTCTTGGGGGTCGATTTTGGGAGCTCCAAATATGGACAAACCATTTCTAGGTCTTTCTATGTTTTCTAAGAGGAGTCCATGGTTAAAATTTCAGAATTTTCTAGATGATATTCGGGCCTAAATCCTAATTCTTATAACAGGGCGAATTGTTAATACGTTGGGGAATTTGCACCATTTTTTGGGTTCGACTTTGGCTTGGAATCAGACCAAACCCTTTCTGGGTTTTTGTGGGTTTTGATCAAGGAGCTTGGGGTTACGTTTGCAACATTTTCTGAGCACCGGATGTTGGATTTCTAGCAGCTCCTTTCCAGCTACCAATGTAGTTTTCTGGGTAGTGCAGAGCATTAGAGGAGCAGTCATTATCAACATTTGAGATCATTGTCTTATCACCCAGGTTCTATCATGCTTTCCATTGAGGTAGTCCTAGGTGCATTTCTTTGTACTATTGTACTTGCTCCATTGGAATAATAAAATGGCTCAGCTGGTTCTACTTTTGGAGTTTTTATGAGCATGTGTTGTTTGTTAAAATTTCCTGTGTTAAGAATCGTTTTTGCTTGATATATCACTGTTTGTTTAAGTTAGGAACATTACATAATGTCATCCTCCAACTTCAAAATCATATCTTTCTCACATTTATTTACAAATTTTGTTATATTATGTGGCCTAATATGTCTTAAACGTAGGAATTGGAGAATTTTTGACATAATTTGAGTGCACGATCTCGGAGTAGACAAAAAGGAGAGATTCTAGGAGGTCATCCAGCTCCTTAACTCCTCTAATCAGTCAAATATCACCACTCTATCTCTCATCAACTTGAGGTCATTGGCATCCAAGCAAGCCGAGGTCATTGGTAGCTAAGCTATTGCAGTTCAAGGAATATCTAGATCCACCTTTCTCGAGTGTGGGAGACAAACATCTATATTTTCTAGGGAGTTGTTGGTAGCTATCATTTTGTATAAATAAACATGCTAAGGAACTCATTATGATTATAAATTTGTAGTAGCTAAGAGGCTATTGATCTCAAGCACTTGTGACTTCTATTTTTGATTATTAGGTGATGTATTTGACATTTCTACAATGTAATGAAAAGTTTCATTTTGATCCATCATTGGGTTAGTCCAGATGGTTGAAGCTCTTGGGTTTGGGCCTAACCCCAGTAGCTTAGGTCCCTCTTATGTATTTATACTTCTTTTAGCTTAGAATGTTTGATTAGTTGTTGTATTCTAGTAGAGTATAGTTCCTCAAAAAGCCTGTGACTATGGCCTTTATCTCATCTCTATTATGGGAGCATGATTAGAGGACTCCACCATCACAACCCAAAAACATTGTGTGATTTCTTGGAATTCTACATTTTTTATCTTTCTTTACATATGATTTTTGTAGCTTATAAGTTAATTCATTGCATAGATCAAGTTCTTAGCATTAGTTAGATAGTTTCCAAATTCAACTCATCTTTTCCACCATTGATGATAATATTTTTCAAATGAAAAGAAGAAAAAGTGCAAATGATGTTGCATGATTGTTGGATCTACATGCAAGGGATATTTTCACCACCTCTATTTAGGACTTCTTCACTCTCTTTTGATGAATTCCAACCAATGTTCTTGATCTTTGTTTTAGGTCACCATGAGTATCCCTCTTAGCCCAAAGTTGGCCTTCCTGAAGTGTTAGGTTTGGCTATGGGTGTTGGTCACCTTCCATACATTTCCCACAACCTTCATCCACCTTTCCATCATTGTATCCCATCATGCTTACCCTCCAAACCCTCTTGGAAAACTTCCTGTAGCATTTCAAGACTTCCTGTAGCAATACAGGAATCATGTAGCAACTTCCTGTATCACAACTACAGCAGCCTGTTTTGCCCCTGTTTTGACCTGTAATTCCAGTATAGCTTAGTTTAGGAGGTTGGCCCCTTATCTTGGACTCCATGATTAGAGGCACCACCTAGGCCATTCCCTCCATTCGTTTTCTTTTATTGCAAGAGAAAATAGCATTAGTTCCTTCATCACAAATTTGGAAATTAGGGTATTATTTAATATGCAAGTGTGAAATAGGTAAATGACGCATGAATTATTGAATTGTGAATTGCTAGAATAATGTTTTGTTTTCAAATGAATTTGATAGCTATATGTTTGATTGCAAATAGTGTATATTTCCTTTCTGCATATAGCATAATTCTTTTGTTCTCTCATGGATTGATTCAGTAGCATTTACAAGTTGAGAACATTTACAAGTTAGATTTGAACAACATTTACTTTTTGTCCACTAGGACTAGCTTTTGAATCATGTTTTCAGTAGTTAGTCTCCCGTAGTTCAATAGAAGATAGGTCTTGGAGCCCTAATGATCAAGTGACCTAGTTGAGGATGGCATGAGTAGAATTCCATAGACTGTGTATATAACACTGCCACCTCGAAGTTTGTATGAACCCTGGGTTGATAAATAGAGTTGAGGAGCCTCTGGGAGTTGCAGCACTCTTAGCGCAATACTAGGGCTCACCACACCAACTGCTTAGTGGAAGGCCATGATGTCACAGAATTCTCAAGGTTGCGGGGCACAGGTGCCACGTCAACTCCAGGGAGGACCACCGGGGCCTCCACCCACAGTGGGAGTCATGGTGGTAGGATCGAAAGGGGGTTATATTGTTCACAACCAACTAGAGTATTGTGAAGTATGCAAGGGGTATGGAGACTCTCCTTGCCTGTGCCTGATATTGCAAAAGTACTATAATGTACCAAATAACAACTATTGTGAGTTCCACTCTTCCACAACTCACCACACTGACTAGTGTAGAGTGTTGGATGCTCTAGAAAATAGGTTAGACCGATCAACCTTCCAAGTCAATTAGATTGCTTAAGGTGGGTGAGGAGGAGGAACGAGGGCCAGAAAGGAAGGAGGCAGGGGCCCTGTTCTTTATTACAACTCTGACCAAGAGGGGCATGTTGCACGATATTTCCCTCTACCAAGGAGGCCCTGATACTCTTAGTGTAGGGTCAATTCCCATGCAAAAGAGGTTTGTCAAGAGCTGATCACAAGATGGGAGGAGCGGAACAGATATATGGGAGATTATTTGATCAACATACAACCAAGGATCATAGAGGCAGACCTGCTATCCAATATTAACATAGTTACACATGGAGGAAAAAAGATTGGGGCTGATCAAGGCACTCCCAACCAACCCACAATCATCTGATTTGCCTCCCCAAAGAGGCGTTATAGCCCCGAGCAGTAGAAACAATATTACAAGGAGGAAAAAAAATTGTTTGACAATCTAGCTAAAGGTGTAAGACTACCAAAAATGACATACCTAGTCACTTAAAGACAAGACCCGAGACCTTCCAAACTCCACAGTTGTTAGACCTATTGAGGAATGGTTCGGGTTATTCTTGTAGATTGTCAACTATGACAAAATGTTCGGGAATTTGTAGAGAAGTGTGAAGGAAACCATACTGGAGGAATAAGATAAGGGAGGAACAATATCCACTAACTTTCCTGAAAGACACACCAGAAGAGTAAGGAGAAATAAGAAGAGAACAAGTAGAGAATTCAGAATTGATGCTCAAATTGCAGGATTTCAGATCAAGGACACTATGTTAGATCTTGGTTCTGATGTCAACATCCTACCAAGAAAGACGTGGGAAGCACTGGGGAAACCTCAGTTGACATTCTAACCAATATATTTGCGGATGGCGAATCAATATTGTATACTTCCAACTGGAAGACTGGAATAAGTGGAGGTAGATGTAGTAGGAGTAAAGACACATGCATATTTCGAAGTAATAGATATTATGGGAGAAAAGGATACTTATCTGACACTATTAGGGATAGACTGGGCCTATGAAAATTACACCATCATAGATCTGAAGAAGGAACTAATGACCTTTGAGGTAGAAGGAGTAAGAGTGATTCAACCACTAGACCAATATCAGGCACCCAGATTCACAGAACAAATAGATGAAAGAGAAGATCTAGGCATGTTAGATCAACTCTACAGATTAACTGTGGGAAAGAGAGAGGATTGCATAAACCCAATACCTAAAGGATCAATTAGCTTGAGGAGAATTCAGGTTCCAATGTTGGCTCAAAAGCCGTATGGGACGATTGGTAGCAAGGCAGTTATGAGGTCAACACCAGGCATTGTGCTACGATATGCATGATCAATTAGATTGGAACAGAGGTAAGAGACTTTCCCATATTTAATGGCATAAACTCAATAGATTCATTCCTCAATAAGATTGATGTAACTATTAGTGAAGAACATAAAATACCATTGTTAAACATCACATTGCAAGTGACCCCGACATGATGGTGGGGGGTCCACTACAATTACCTTCAGGACTGGGAAATAATCAAGAGAGAAATGAAAGATAGATTCAAATAGGCAGGGGAATACCCAAAGGATTTTGCAAAGTACAGAGGGGATTTCAATCCCCAACAACACATGGAAAGATGTAAGGACAGATGGAACTGAGAGGGGGTTCTAAACAAATTATGGGTGCATGAGTTCATACATAACTTGGGTACATTTCCAAAAGACTGGTATGTACAGGAATAAATAAGGAGGCAAACTAGAGATTGGGATAATTTGGTCGAATAGTTTGTCAATAGTTTCTCTTTCAGGGATAACGATAGGAGGCTGACTGAGGAGTTTCACGCCATCAAGCAGATTTTACTCACATCAGGTCAGTTGTGGGATAGATGCATAGACCAGAGGAATTTACAGTATTTCTACGAGTCAGGGTATTTGGAGGCAATGGTTTGTGGAAAGGTGGAAAAATAACCGGATGAGGATGATCTGGAGGGGTTACGACACTTGCAATTCCATGAGATTGAAGGAGAGAGAGGCATCAAGGAGGGACCTGTAACTGATGCTCTACACTTACTCCTAGTGAAGTTGTGGAAGCACAACATTGGCATGGATGAAAAACCTAAACTGGCATCGATTGGAGACTATTGGGATGAAAAAACTACAAAATAAATTTTTGATCTCCTAAGAGAATATGAGGATCTATTTCCCTCATCAATTGCGGAGCTAAAAGGGATCAAGGGAGACATAGGAGAAATTAAATTCTTACTAAAACCTAATGAAAAGCCAGTGAAGCACATGACATATAGGTTGAACCCAAGAGTCAAAGAGAATGTAAAGAAAGAGATAGATAAGATTATAGAGGCAGGACTTATTTTTCCGGTGGACAAGACAGAATGGGCTAGTCTAATCATGATACAAAACAAGAAGGATGCTACGAAGATAAGGGTCTGTGTGGAATATCACAGCCTTAACAATGCTTGCGTGCACAAACCCTTTCCAACCCCATTTAGTGATGAAGTCCTAGAAAATGTAGCAGGGAATGAAGCATATTCCTTCATAGATGGGTTCTCAGGTTACCAACAGGTCAAAATTGCAAAAGAAGATAAGAAGAAAACCACCTTCACTATAGAAAGGGGATCATACACCTACCATGTGATGCCATTTAGCCTTAAGAATGCACCTGCAGTATTTTCAAGAATTGTGATTGCAACCTTCAGGGACTACATCCACAGGTTCTTAGAGGTCTACATGGATGACCAAATGGTATATATCTTGTTTAAGAAACATTCCAGTCTACTCCAAATAATGTTTGATCTGTCTAGACAATTACAGATATCATTGAACTTACAAAAATGTATAGCCGCGATCCCATTTGGAACACTCTTGGGTCACATTGTGTGAAAAGAAGGGGTATGCGTAGATCCTACAAAGGTTGCAGAGATAGTCAACATGGACCCACCTGTAGATGTAAAGCAGCTTAGATCTATGTTGGGGCACACTGTGTACTACCAAAAATTTATCCACAACCACGCCTCCATCACTGCACCAATGGAGAAGTTGCTAAGGAAGGTGGAAGCATTTATGTGGTCAAAGGAGTGTCAAGCTACATTAAACATGCTGAAGGAAAAGTTGGTAAGCGCACCGATTCTAGTATATCCTGAATGGAATAAACAATTCCATGTCCATATTAATGCATATGGTATTTCTCTAGGGGCATGTTGGATTAACCGGTAGAAGGGAGCCTTGACCACCTGATCTACTTTTCCAACAGGAAGTTATCCACCGTAGAAAAGAATTACACCACGACAGAGAGGGAAGCACTGGCTATGGTCTACTCTCTTCAAAAATTTAGACGCTACTTGCTTGGGGCCATTCAAATTTTTTACTAGCCACTCCGCTTTGAGATACCTAGTAAACAAGCTTGTGTTGGACGGGAGAATTTCAAGATGGTTGCTTCTATTTCAGGAATTTACTTTCAAAGTAATTATAAAGTCGAGCCAATTAAATGTAGGACCTGATCACCTCTCAATTTTGGAATCAAGGGAAAGTGGAGGATCCCTGGATGATCAGTTTCCCGATGTTGACTTGTTCTATGTAGAAGTAATACCTGATTACTTCGAATAAATTGTAGCCTTCCTAGCTACAAGGAAATGTTCGGATGAATACACTGTTATGTAAAGGAGACACATGGTCGTGCAAGCATCCGCTTATCAGCTAATCGTAAGGAACCTATACCAATTTGGCTTAGATAAGGTGTTGCAAATATGTGTCCTTAACCATGAGAGACACAATGCGTTATGGGAATGTCATTCAGGAGTTGCGGGTGGCCACATTGGGGGGAAAGCTATTGCGCAAAACGTGTTGCAGGTATGTTTAAGGTGGCCAATGGTCTACAAAGATGCCAAAGAATATGCCAAAGGATGTGATGTGTGCCAAAGGGTTGGAAAGTCATCACATCAAGACGAACTCCCATTACAGTCGGTATGTGCCTTATAGATATTTGAAAAATGGACAGTTGATTTCATAGGGCCAATCAATCCACTGACACGCCACCCTCATGCCAAGTACATAATCACAATATAATATCTCACTAGATGGGTTGAAGAAACATCGATGAAGGATTTCATAGTAGATACCTCTGCCATATTCATATTTGAGAATATCATTTCATGGTTCGGGTGCCCCTGGAGCCTGACTAGTGACCAAGGAACTCACTTCATCAATGAAAATGTTGCTTCCCTAGTTAAAGATTTCATGATTCAACATCACAAGAGTAGCCCATACTACCCACGGGCCAATGGAACAGTAGAAGCATTCAACAAAATATTGAAAAAGGGTTTAACTAAGGTGTGTTCGGCCAATAGAGATGATTGGCATGAGAGGGTGTTAGCGACACTATGGGCATATTGCACAATGATCAAACGACTACATAGACAGACACCCTTCCAACTTGTGTATGGACGAAAAGCCATAGTGTCGTCCAAATTCACTATTCCAGGAATATTTCTCTCCTAGGCCACTAAAATGACAAGGCAGACATCACTCTATAAGTGATTAGATGAACTCTTGGAACTTGATGAAGCAAGGTTCCTAGCAGATTTTCACCAAACGGTTGAGCAGAGAAGGCAGAAAGCATGGCACGACTGACATATCAAGAAGAATTCATTCACATAAGGGGGGCATGTTATATTATATGACAGTAAGTTCCTGAAGTTTTTGAGCAAGCTACAAACGCACTGGTGATCAGGTGCTCAATAAATAGCTCAAAATTCAAATTTTCCATATCAGTGTGGAACCTGAACGACTGTGTAGTGCTCGTCATCCTAAATCCAGTGCAATTAATTTTGTGCGAAACGGACTTCGTATGCTCCTAGAAACATGTTCTTTCATTTTCCTAAACATGTAAATTAAAAAAAATGTAGACAGCCCAGTCAATACTTTGTACTAATGATGTGGTATTGACTAGGCATGCCTACGTGGCAGGGTGACTGTGAAATTTACTGTTTGACCTCTAATGAATGGTGTGCTGATACGTGGTAGGTGTTTAGGTGGACTTTTGGATGAATTTTATTCGATGGTTGGTGGCCAACCATAGGCTACCACATGGCCCAGCGATAGGCCGCCACGTGGCAGCCCAAGGGCCACCAAAAATCGGGTTAAGGTATGTATAGTAGTGACGGGGATCGAATCCTCGGCCTCCAAACTCTAAGTCCAAAGCCATTGCCAATACGCCATACATGTAGTTCTTATTATATATGGTTGTTGGCATATATTTAATTTCAATGTGTCGCTCCATCTAGGGAAAGGGTTAGCAACAGGGGCCAACCCATAGGCGCATGCCACCCCATGGGACCACGACAGAATGGAGTGGGGGCCTGACCGGTGGGAGCAGGTCATTAGCCTTAGCCCCAGGCATGTGGGCCCCCACATTTCCAAAAAGTTTGGATTTATGGCCTTATAGGGTATTTAATTCGTCCAACAATTTTTCCTGGAATTAGGCGAAATCGACACTCAGTTAGAGAAATTGGAGGCAAATTTGTAGGATGGTGCCAGATATTCGGGAAATTGAGGTGCGGTTAGAAAAAAGACTTTGGAATCCATAACTTCTTCATCTTTTGACCAAATCAAGAGTAGAAATAGGATAGACATGCATTTTTTTGGCATTCTGGAGCCATTGGAACAAGTTTCAGAGCTATTTGAGCATTGTAAACTGATGTATTCACACTTTTGAGCATAATAGAGAGTATCAAGCCATTAGAAGATGGACCAAGGAGACGTATCCCAGGTGGAGTGAACTCCTTCATCATGTGTTGTTGTCATACTGTTTTGGTGATTGTTTCCGGGAAAACTAGTGTCTTTTCGATCTGGTAGTCCCACTAGGATTGGTAGCTATCCTAGAAACAAACAATCAAAGTAATTTGCGATTTCCTTTATGTATGATAGATAAGAGAGAAGCAAAGGGACCAACCCAGATCTTCCACTTGACTCCTTGCTTGATTTTTTTCTCCCTTGATAGAACTTGCGCCTCTTCTCCTAGTTATCCTGCTCAGTGAATACCTGTAGAGACGAAGTAATAAAACACCATTAAAGCATATCGATCTATTATATCATAAACAATGCATAATCAGAAATACATTGAACATACAATGGCATTCACAAATACATGATTGTATGGAGGAAAACTCAAAGAACTTTATTAATAGTAGAAGGGAGAATTACAACCCAGTTGTCTGATCCAGCATCATCCTCCCAGCATGAAAGCCCTCTTCACCTCATGAAAACCAAGATCACCCAACAATACAATGTCTTTTCTCAAAGACAAACTATCAACACTTCCTTACAAATTACCAAATTCCAGCCTCTAGGTCTCTCTGATAAGGGATACATTTATAGATGTCTACAAGGGTGTGAGTCATCTCTGGGCTTTTTATTAGTGTCATTCCACTTGTTGTTCTTGGTTCCACCTGGAGATTTCTTGGATCTCTTACTCATCCCTGGGCGAATTCAGAGAGGCAAGTGTCATAGGAGAAGTTTCTGGAATATTCCATGAGCATCCACTTAGCAAACTGTCTTGGACATTTGTCCATCCTCGCTCATCACACCCTACAAAAGGCCTCTTCAATATGCATCACACCTTGCTAGTGTAGAAGTCAGTATGCAACGCACCTTGATAGTGGGGCAGTCAATATGGTCCAATTTTAGCCAGTTCTGAGTGGTTTTTCAGGTGGAACTTTTGGGGAATGATGTAATCAATTGACTATGATCCTTTAGGGTATGAAACAACACTTTTAGGGGTTCAAGAGCCCTTAGTTTATCAACATATAAGCTTGGGGTTGCAGTGCCCAAATATGTCTATAACATTTGCCCCCTAGAGCATGAAGTCATAAATCTTTTGATGTCGGGTGAAATGCTTTATCATGAGGATCCAAGGTATTCGAACTGGAAGGTGACCTGTATAAGATACAATACAATACATCATCATCATATTATTTTCATGATCTAGCTGAGGCGGGCATTCCCATGCTCAAATTTATAAATTCATTTTCATGTACATAGGATAGATAATCGTCTACTGTTGCAGACTGGTGATTCTTCATATGAAGAGTCATCTTCCCTAGCTTAGATGACTATCCGTGCAGCTTATGTGTACATTTGATGTCTTTATATTCCTAAATATATCGTAGCCCAGATGGATGAAACTAGATCCAAGGTCTTCAAAACTCATTCAATCTTCGCCCGATGTACAAGTCGATCCATGTGAAAAGATGTCCTGAAGTCAAACATGGAAAGACATCACCTGATTACCAGCCAATAATGTAAGTTGTTAACAGGCACGAGAGGAATCACCGATAATGATAATGACCCTCAAGGTACTACAGTACAATTCGCGTGGTGTGAATATATGATCCGATGTCGAACACCATGCAAAATCTTTCGGTCGAAGGCCATTGATGTAAACCTGTCACCGGAAGTGAGAAACTTGCCATTGAGGCATGCAAGCTTCAAAGTACTGAAAGGGTTGTTTCTAAGTCAACTTCTTGGATAATGTGTTGATGTCGACAAGAAGTGACCCGTTGTACGAGGGCCTTGATGTATCCCACGTCTATGACACGAAACGAATCGAATGATTTTCTAGAGGTGAAAACGATCGACGATACAAGGTTCAGGAATGGCGGTCATGAAAAATGGAGGTTGAAGGTATTGCAGTGGATGAGGCATTGACTGGATGGTGAATTATCTGAATGACTTCTCTTGAACATATCGGTGACACTGAGATGGATTGGTAGCGTTAACCCCAAAAGATGGATGGTATGGAGGACCAATGGTGATATGACCGGTGAACGGAATAACCCAACACGACTCAATCATGGTGATGGAGTGAAAGTGTCATGTTCAAGAGCAACCTGCTACCATAAAATTCTTCAAGTTTTCTTTCCTTTTTCCCCAGTCATTGCTGACCAGTACCTCTTTATTTTTGTCAAGCTTAAGGCGGGTAACATATGCTTGTTCTATAATTTTCCCTTCGATCAAACTTGTCGCTATGTTTTAACGAGTCTAGCAACAGTGAAACTCGTTCTTGTCTGAGTGGACAAGTTTGTCGCTATTGTTTTAACGAGTTTAACGACAAAGACAACTCGGTCCTTTTCATGTTTAGAGAGTTTGAAAAGGGATGAAAAGGGATGAAAAGAGAACTCCAGTAGTTGTTTTTTGTAGCATAATCCCTTAAGTCCGAAAAAGATTAAAATAATACAAAAGGGATGAGTTTTCGATAACTTTAGCAAACCGAAAAGACAAGCACTCGATCCCTTTTGTTAAGATAATTCCTAGGGTCTAAAAAAGATTAAAATATACATGAGGGATGGCACTTCCAACACTTTAGCGAGCTGGAGAGGCCCATAGCTCAACAATCTTTTCATATTTGACGAGTCTAAAAAGGGTTTAAAGTGGACTCATTTTTTGAGGAACGAGTGGTATCCAGGGTAGCAACTGGTTACGGGTAATCTTGGAACTTCTTAAGACATGGTGATGTGAAGAGGGTGGCTAACAAGACCATTCATCGTAGCTATTCCTCAAAATGGTAAACAAGCAAGTGGAAGCGTATGATCGACCAAACGGATGGAGGTGATGGCAAGAACACAACCAAGGCTCAAAAGGCTGATGTAATGGCAATCACAAAGGTTATTTACCGAAGGTGGGTTCATTTTTTAAAGAGCTTGAACTCTAGGGGAACATATGCTCAGTTGGCAGGTTTATTTTTTAATGAGCTTGAACCTTGCGGAAACATTGCTCATGAGAGTGCGGGTTCATTTTTTAACGAGCTTGAACCTTGCGGAAAGTATGCTCATGTGCCTTTTTATGTAGGCTAGCAACGACCAAACTACAAAGCTAAAAAAAACTATTAAAGCTAAGGAACTGCTGAGGTTAGGTAGGATGGTTTCATCAACTTGTTTAGAAAAAACCCTTCCTTTGCTTCGTCCACAAAATAGACGAAGGTGAATGGTGTGTCGAACCAATCACCTACCTCAGGAGTTAAAAAACTAAAAAGATAAAAAATATAAAAAGCTAAAAAATGAAATTGGTCGTTTTTCGCTTGCATAAAAAGGTTTGCATGCCCCCAGACATCGAGAAAAGGAGAGTCTCTAATAACCATATGGGAATCACTGTAGTTAAGAAAGAATGTTTTTTGTCAGTGTTTAGACAAAAACACTTCCTTGGCTTTGTCCACCAATTAGACAAAGGTGAGTGGTGTGTCGGACCAATCACTTAACTTACAGGGAAATTCATACGGTAGGATGGTTTCGTCCACAGAATAGACAAAACACTTCCTTGGCTTCGTCCATAGCGCAGACAAAAGTGAATGGTGTTTCGGACCAGTCACATAACCTACAAGGAAACTTATTGTTTCAGCTGGGTTTGTCCGTCAAATGGACAAGGATGCATGCCTCCTAAGCTTCATTACATTCACCGGACTACTTGCAATAATTTGGTGGATAGAATGAAGGTTGAAGAGACAATCTTGACTCAAAAAGACCATTTAGGGATGATGATTGACTCAGAGTTATGCTTGAGCCCGGAAATGAAAGCTGGTCAATAAGCTGGACAATTTTTCCTTCATGTGGGAAACACATCACTCGAAATAGTGTGGAAACAATAGCTTCCATGCTATAAACATAGTCACGTCCAAGAAGTAGATTGTAATCTAATGGTCCTTGGACTACCATCACGTTCAAGTGAACGGTTTTCCTTCTCAAAGTTATCGGCAACTCAGGAAGGATCCCTAACGGTTGAGTGGTTCCTTTGTTAAAGCCTGAAAAATTCTGTGTAATAGGCATAAACGATGGCGAACCAAGCGCTCTCCAAGTAGTTGAGGAAAGGATACTCATTGAAGCCCCTTCATCTATGAAGTGCCAGACACGATCATTTTGTAAACTTGTACTATGATCCAAAATGGTACATTAGAAGGAAGGCAGGATCTTGCTAGTTGATTCCAATCAAAGGAAGTAACTAGACTACTTGGAGGGGATATCGAATAAACGATTGAATTAACCCCTTGAGTCGCAAGAACGGGTGGATTGCCCCCTAGTTCATCGGACTCTGAAGTGACAAAAATAATTTGAACAGTATCGTTCTCACTCTCTTTGGGAATGATATCATCTGAAGGTGGATCTTCTGAAGGCAAGACTGGGTCAACTGCTATCTCGACCTGTTGACTTTGGTCCGATATGGACTCAAAAGATTCACTTTCAATGATAGGCGTTTCGACCGACCGTTGAGTTATGTCAGTCGGATTTTCAACTAGTAAAGGACTTGAGGTGAGTTTCTTGTATCCAGACAGAAGTCGCTGTGGTGAAGCAGGACGGTTATGCAAGACTCTTTTGGCCTCATCCAAAAAAGGACAACAGGGAAGATGATGGTCCCCTTCACATAATCCAAATGGAGTTTTGACCTTTCCTTTCTGTCCAGGAATTTCATTTTCACTAGTTGATGGTGTGCTGTCAACATGATCACCAGAGGTTGATGACACCAGACGGTGCGAACGGGGAGACCATTCTCTCAAGATCCACGGAATGCAATGACAATCTCGATGAAAATTGTTTCCTTCGTAAATTAGACAAGGATATTTAGGAGATTTAGTGTGCGTATTTTCACCAGCTAATGCATCCAAACCTATGGTTGGTTGGTTGCCCCCTTGCTGAATTGGCTTTTTCTTCTTCTCCTTACCTTTCTTCTTCTTCTTAGTCACTTGGTTATTAGCATCACTACTTTCACCAAGCAAAGAGGAAGAAGGGGAGGGAGAAACAAACGAAGAAGAAGGCGAGGGGTCAATTTTAACATCAACTGGATGCTGATTCGATTGCTGAGGAATCACGTTATTTTGAACCACAGAGGTTGAGAATAGCCATACTGGCAGGCCAATAGTAAGTCCCGGAAGGGACAAAGTGGCCATATGAGGTGCACCAATATTTCCCCAAGATGTAAAAGGACTAGGAATCCCCTCCAAAGGGATTCCTTGATTGGTGGACTCCATTATCTCAACCTAAGACCAACGAAGGAATAGGGATGTTATTCCGAATTTAAATAAATTTTAATGACACTTTGACACAACTTTGCTTTTTCAATTTTTAAGAGTCGAGAAAAAGCTAAAGATGACTCTAGTCCCCTTCGATTTTTAATGAGCCTAAAGTGACAAGTGCTCAGATGGACCTTTTCTTTTAAGGAGTCAAAAAGGAATGAAAGTGACTACTCTGGAGATCTAGACAGAGGGATTACCAAACCAATTGCAAAACTGCAAAATACACCTTGGTGATAAATTAAAGATAAATTACCAAGGACTTATGTATGGCAATCAATCTTCCCAAATGTTGTGTTTAGTGCATTGCGATCGATAGGGCGGCAGAAACGGCTCCCTATGGATAAGGGATATAAGCCTCTTGTGGTCTCCAAATATATACTCAATGGTACGGGGAGCACAAGTCCGTGCTAGCACTTGTCGTATCAAACAGGAGGAATCACCCAACCTTTGATGAAAACAATAGTTACTAGATTTTATGACACTGGAACACGTCTCTAGCCTAGACTTCTAGATGTGTTGCGTTAGGTTCCAAAGCGTTGTTAAGTTCATTGAAATTTATTTTATAGTTGATCTTTCTTAGAATTTTGCCTTTCAATGGTTCACCACGTGACGTAGATTTAAAATTCCTAAATATGCAATCTAAAATGATAAACAATCGTTGTTTATTTTTAGCAATGAAAATCATAGCTACTAAGGAAAGAAGATTACGATTCTTTCAAACAAAGAGTGAACATCACACACTAAATGCACTTTTCCTAAATCATTTTTCGCACACAATATAAATGCAAATGCAAATGCATGTATTTGTTTTTGTTCCTTTAATGTGAGAAATGCCAAAAAGGAAAACTGAGTATAGATCTAAAATATTTTCTTCAAAGCAACTTTTCAACAATTTCTTTTTCAAAATGAAAGGAAGACTTAAACGACACTTTTCAATTTCGAATAGAAAATGATTTCGACACTTCAAATATCAACAAATCAAATCAAATACATGACAAAAAGTTCAATCGACTATCTAGAGGAGGAAGACTTTATGACACTCTTCTCTTTGACACAAAACGACAGTTACGACACTTTTTGCACCAAAACGACAGATCGATTTACACAACTTTTCGACAAAGGATTGCAAATGATGGAAAAATACATAAAAACATTTACTAATCCTAATCAATGGAGGTTGGTCTATGTAAAGCAAGGAGGCTTCAATAATGAGATATTGTTCATAAGCAGCAAAATAATTGAACAGAGCTGAAAACAAGGACAAAAACCCAAAATTCAAGGAGAGAAATAGGACTACTCAGTCATCGCACCTGTGCTTCACAAAAACAGGGATGCATCTCACCTGCTACACTTGGGAAGTGCGATGTAGACTGGCTTCTAGTGACAGACAGTGCGATGGGCCAAGGAGCGCAACTGAGGTGGGTTTTGGCTCAAATTTGCAGCTGAATTCAGTGAGTTAAGCTGAGCTATTATGGACAGTAAAGAACAAAGTACGGGGGTATAATCTTGGGAGGTTATTGAGCTACCAACATGGCATCTAGAATGCTTGTAAGTCAGATGTTCAAATCATAAACTAAACTGGAGATTGACTGAAGCAGCATTCATCTACTTTGCAATTGCAGAGCAAGAGCAGTTTGAAGGCTATCTTGCTAACTTCAGCCTCCGTTTATAGTTTATAAAGCAAACAATCAACAACAAACAAACAAACTATTCGATCTCCAGCGGAGTCGCCATTTTGTTTCCAGGAAAACTAGTGTCTTTTCGATTTGCTAGTCCCACTAGGATTGGTAGCTATCCTAGAAACAAACAATCAAAGAAATTTGCGATTTCCTTTATGTATGATAGATAATAGAGAAGCAAATGGACCAACCTAGATCTTCTGCTTGACTCATTGTTTGATTTCTCTCTCCCTTGATAGAGCTTGCGCCTCTTCTCCTACTTATCCCACTCAGTGAATACCTGTACAGACGAAGTAACAAAACACCATCAAAGCATCTTGATCTATTATATCATAAACAATGCAGAATCATAAATACATTGAACATACAATGGCATTCACAAATAACAACATTCAAAAATACACGATTATATGGAGGAAAACTCAAAGAACTTTATTAATAGTAGAAGGGAGAATTACAACCCAACTATCTGATCCAACATCATCCTCCCAGCATCAAAGCCCTCTTCACCTCATGAAAACCAAGATCACCCAACAATACAATGTCTTTTCTCAAAGACAAACTATCAACACTTCCTTACAAATTACCAAATTCCAGCCTCTAGATCTCTCAGATGAGGGATCCATTTATAGATGTCTGCAAGGGTGTGAGTCATCTCTGGGTTTTTGATTAGTGTCATTCCACTTGTTGTTCTTGGTTCCACTTGGAGATTTCTTGGATCTCTTACTCATCCCTGGGCGAATTTAGAGAGGGAAGTGTCATAGGAGAAGTTTCTGGAATATTCCATGAGCATCCACTTAGCAAACTGTCTCGGACATTTTTCCATCCTCGCTCATCACACTCTACAGAAGGCCTCTTCAGTATGCATCACACCTAGCTAGTGTAGAAGTCAGTATGCATCGCACCTTGAAAGTGGGGCAATCAATATGGTCCAGTTTTGGCCAGTTCCAAGTGGTTTTTCAGATGGAACTTTTGGGGAATGATGTAATCAGTTGACTATGATCCTTTAGGGTATGAAACAAAACTTTTAGGGGTTAAAGAGCCCTTGGTTTATCAACATATAAGATTGGGGTTGCAGTGCCCAAATATGTCTATAATAGTGATGTTCATTTCTGTTATATGTTATTGTTCAGTCATTTATTTATGTTAATTTTTACTTGAAATTTACATTAAAAAAAACACTCAAAAACTCATGTTAAAACTTGCAATTAACCTCATGAATCCTTAAGCACTTTTACATATTTTGAAAAGGAATTTAACACAGCAAAACTAATTTTCCCATTCAGATCTCGTTTGGTATCAGAGCTCTTGGTTTTCTTTGTGCAAGGAGGATTTAACTATTTGCAAGTGAATGTGATTCTTACAAGGTTGAAGCTAAAGAGAGGAGAAGGGAAGCTGGTTGAAAGTCCTGAAGTTGGTTCAAGGAGAAGGAGTGCAAGATTGCCACAATCTCCACCACCAGTCCTACCTCAAGTTGCAGTTGAAGCTTCAGTGAGCATGTCACATGAAGGAGATCCTACAAATATGGCAAAGGATGAGAAGGTTTTTAGGAAGGATTTATTTTACATCACAGAGATGGTGAAAGTCCTCTATGAAGAGAGGAATACCAGATTGCAGGGTGAAAGCTCCAAGCCTCCAAAAGGAGAAGGCTCTTCAAGAGGAGGAAATGATGGAAATGGAGTTAAACCACTACCCTCTCCACCATCATCTTCATACTTATCTTCACAGGAATCTTCACCCTCTTCCACTAATACAACCCTTACTCATACTCATCAACATACCTCAAATGGAATTGGTAAAACACCCTTGTTAAAACTTGATGTTAAATTTAAACTGCCCATGTATAATGGTGAAGTGAATGGAGGGAATCTTGACATTGGGTTCGTCAGTTGGAGATCTACTGCAGAATTCAAAACCTTCAAGATGATGACATAAAGATTCAGCTAACTTCCTTGAGGCTGGAGAGTGCAACACTACTATCGTGGGAATCCAAGATACGAGAAGAGATAAACAAATGGTAAGATCTCAATTTCTTGGTCTAATTTCATTGCTGCAATTAAAAGACAGTTTTACCCTCTAGCATATATGCATAAATCCATCATGAATTGGCATAACTTTAGACAACATAAAGTTAAAAATGTGCAAGATTACACCCAAGAATTTAGAAGAAAGTCTATAATGTTAGGTGTAGATTTGCAATCACAAGACATGTTGTTGATGTATATAGGGGGTTTACACAGTTACCTTAGGCATACTATCCTTATGTTTAATCCCAATAATCTATATGAGGTTTGTGTGCAAGCCACTCATCTTGAGGCAAGAGTGAAAATTAATCCAAAAGAGGGTATTAAAAATCCATTTAAGGGTAAAGGAAAAGAAAATGGTTTAAAAGGGAAAGGAAAGAAAAATACATCCATTAAGAAGGAAAGAGAGAAAATAACATGCAGGCATTGTTCCAAAGAGGGTCATGATGAAGCTCATTGTTGGAAGCTTCATCCTGAGATGAAACAAAAGAAATTCAACAACAAGGGAAAACAAAAGACAACTGCAACCACTCAACAGGATTTGGGATCCAATTTGGATGATGAAACTAAAATTACAAACATGGGTATGAAAGGAAAAGAATCCATTCCTAGCACTAGTACTTCAAATTTACACAATGAAACTCCAAATGAAAATAAGAGGATAGAACTTTTTCACATAAGGGTAATCTCAAAACATAGCAAAATTGATACTCTTTTTTATAGTGGCTCTCAATCCAATCTCATCTCTGAAAACATTGTCAAAAGTTTAAACGTGGAAACCATTCCACATCATAAGCCATATCCATTAGGATGGGTGTGTGACAATGCATAATTGCAAGTAACTAGAACATGTAGACTGAAATTCACCATTACTGCAAATTTCATATATGAAGTGGAACTTGATGTTGTGCCATTAGACATATGTGGTATAGCTTTGGGCAACCCATATCTCTATGAAAGAAAAGTTATCTTCCATAGACATGAAAACAAATACCATTTGTTCAAACATGGAGTAGAATACATTGTAAGAGACCATGGCAAGAAACTAAATCTTTCACTTGTAAATACGGGGCAGATGAAAAGACTAGTAAATTTTAACAAGAATTTTGTGCTTCTAATGATCAAACCTAGGAATGATATTGATAATGAAGCTTTTGAAGGTTGTGACTCAAGATTGAAATCTGAATTGGTTGATGTTGTTAACCAATATGATGAGATGTTTCAGGAACCAAAAGGATTGCCTCCCAAGAGAGGAATCCAACATGAGATACAGTTGCAGCAAGATAGTCCTCTTCCTAACATTGGCATGTACAGGATGTCAGTGATGGAAAGTACAGAAATTCATATTCAAATTCAAGAGTTGTTGGATAAGGGGATCATCAAGCCAAGTTCTTCGCCATGTGGGTCACCTATTGTTTTGGTTCCAAAGAAGGATGGAACATGGCGCATGTGTGTGGACTTCCGTGCATTGAACAAGATTACGGTAAAGAATCATTACCCACTGCCTAGAATAGATGATTTATTTGATCAATTGAAAGATGCAAATTATTTTACTAAATTTGACTTAAGGAGTGGCTACCATCAAATTAGAATTGTTGAAGGAGACATTTGGAACATAACATTCAAGACAAAACAAGGTTTGTTTGAATGGCTAGTTATGCCTTTTGGTTTATGTAATGCTCCTGCTACCTTCATGCATGTGATGAATGATGTGTTGAGGCCATTTCTTGATGAGTTTGCTATAGTCTACTTAGACACCATCTTAATTTTCAGTAAATCTTGTGATGAACATGTCATGCATGTGAGAAAAGTACATGATGTCTTAAAGAAAGAACAATTGTATTTAAAAATGTCAAAGTGTGAGTTTGGAAAAACTTCTTCAGTTTTCTTGGGTCATAATGCTGGAGGAGGAGAGTTGAAAATAGATCCCTCCAAGGTTGATGTCATTTTGAATTGGCCAAGCCCCATGACAGTTACTGAGGAAAGAAGTTTTTTGGGAGCAGCCCAATATTGGAGGAAATTCATTGCTAAATTTTCTTCTATAACAACTCCTTTGCATGCATTGTCTAGTGTGAAAAAGGTTTTTCAGTGGGGAGGAAAACAAAAAAAGGCCTTTGATGCATTGAAGTAAAAGATCAGTTCAGCCCCAGTACTTGCACTTCCAGACTTGAGATATTCATTTGAGATACAGACTGATGCTATTAACTACGCCATGGGTGCAGTCCTCATGCAACATGGTAAGCCTATATGTTTTCATTTAGAAACTTTCAATGGTGTGTTAGGCCCCTATACTACTAGTGTAACCCTTTATTGTTATTAGTATCACCCACTTATTATATTGATGTACCCATGTAGTGCCCATATTGTTACTATTGTGCCCCATAGAAGCCCACTATTGTTATTATTGTGCCCTTACATTATTATTGTTATGTCGGCTCTGATACCAAATGTTATGAAACCAGCTCAAGAAAAGATAGGAAAGGTATGTATTGCATCTTCATATTTAGAACCGGATCAATTTTTATGGTATTAAGGGCTTTGTTCTCGTAAAAAACTTGTTACGTGGTCAATTTTCATGGAGGAAATGATAGCACATTATGAGGATACAAAGAGCAACACCTTCTTTAGAGCAACACCACAACAATTGGAAAGAGTAAAACGGCTTTGTGACATACTGGAAAGCAAAATTATGGAAACCAGGAAGCATACCCCTCACAACTATAAAGATGGAAGTGTTGTTTCTCCCAACCTTCCACAACCTACAAGCGTTACACCACAACAATTGGAAGAAAAAAGAGAAAAAGGGCTTTGTTACAATTGTGATAGCAAATGCACTAAAGATCATAAGTGTGCTGAGAAGAAATTATTTTACATAGAATATGAAGAGGAGGAAGAATTTTATACAGAAGCATCAAGAACTACTCAAGCGTTGAGGACAACGCTTTTTGAAGGAGAGGGGCATGTTAGGCCCCTATACTACTAGTGTAACCCCTTATTGTTATTAGTATAACCCACTTATTATATTGATGTACCCATGTAGTGCCCATATTGTTACTATTGTGCCCCATAGAAGCCCACTATTGTTATTATTGTGCCCTTACATTATTATTGTTATGTCGGCTCTGATTATGTTATGACCCTTAGACTCCTATATATAGAAAGGAGGTCATTTCATTTGTATCATCCAAGAATTGTTCATTTATGTAATGTAAAGGAGGTTGCCCCCTCGAAGAGGCTAAATTCTAAGGCGTTGATCTATCTTTTCTATCTTTTCTTGAGTTGGTTTCATAACATGGTGCAGTGATTAATTATACTACATATGAAAAGGAATTCTATGCATTGGTACAAAGTGTGAAAAAGTGGAAACACTACTTGATGGTAAGGAAACAATCATTCACACTGATAATCAGTGATTGCAATACTTTCAATCTCAATATAAGTTGTAGCAATCAAGGCACTTTCAATGCATGGGTTTTCTTCAAAAAGTCCACTTGGTGATAAGGTATAAGAAAGGTATCTACAATAAAGTTGTCGGTATGCTTTCTAGGCCTATTATTAGTGTAGCTACTTTACTCAAGAATAATTATGTTTTACATGAAAGTTATATTGAGCAGTATGCATTAGACAATGACTTTCAGGATGTTTATGAAAGCTTGAGTCAAGGTAACCAAGTAGAGGAATTGGATTATCATTTGCATGATAACTTGTTGTACCATCTTGGTAAGTTTTGTATTCCACAAGGAGAAAGAGTCAACATCATAAGAGAGGAACATAATTCTCTTATTGCTGGTCATTTCGATGTAAGTAAGATGGTGGCACATCTACATAGGTATTGTAAATGGCCTCATATGCTTGAAAGTGTGTCATGTTTTATTAAAGGATGTTCATTATGTGTAGTCAGTAAGCCTAGCAATAGGAAGTTAGGATTGTACTCACCACTTTCGGTACCTTCACGACCATGGGAGAGTGTTTCAATGGATTTTGTAGGAGGTCTTCCATTGTCAAAAAAAGGCCATGATTATTTGTATGTAGTTGTGGATAGGTTCAAAAAAATGTGTTTTTTGATGTCATGTAAAAAGAAAATTATTGTTGAACAAACTGCTCAGTTATTCTTTCAAAATTTATGGGTGCATTTTTGATTTCCCACATCTTAATTATCGAGATTCTCACTTTGTTGGGAACTTTGGTCAATCTTGTGGGGATTCATGGACACCAAATTGAAAAAGAGTACAGTATTTCATCCACAAACATATGGTCAAACAGAGGTGGTGAACAGGACAATGATACATCTTCTTCATGGGTATTGCAGCAAGCATCCTAAGTTGTGGGATGAACATTTGCACTAATTCAACATACTTACAACCAGGCCAAGCACTCTTCAACTCAAACGTCGCCATTTGAAGCATGTTTGGGATACTTGCATAAGTCTCCTTTGGATTTTATTTTTGGAAAGGATGTTTCTATTAATGGTCATAATAACATAGACAAAGAAATAAGGTTCATTGAACAAATCCAATTGGTACATGAAAGAGTTCAATAAATGTTGGAAAAGAGCCAAGGCAAGTACAAAGCAAGGCACGACAAGCATTGGGTATATCATAGGTTCCAAGTCGGTGATGAATTTTGGCTTCACATTAGCAAAGACAGGCTCCAAGGAGAAGGTAAAAATCTTAAACCAATTAGATATGGTCCATTCAGAATTATAGAAAAGATGGGTGAAAATGCCTTCGGTTGGATTTGCCTTTATATATGCAAATTTATGTTGTTGTTAATGTTGAGAAATTAATATTGTATGAGCCTCCTTTGATTGACGATCAAGGAGAGAATGCTCAAATTCCATCCATTGAAGATTTCTCTCTTGAATACCTTGATGAACTACAACAAGACACCATTCTTGACAGAAGAACAAGGTATTCAAAATGAGGGAATGTGGATTACCTTCGTGTGGGGCTCAAAGGAACAAATCCTTCCAAGGCCAAATGGATCGAGATTGGAAAGGTGAGGGAATTGTACCCTCACCTGTTGAACAACTGAAAGTGATCTTTTGGGGTCCAAAAGCTTCCAGTGGGGAGGAATGATCAGGTGCTTAAAAAATAGCTCAAAATTCAAGTTGTCAGATTGGTGTGGAACCTGAACAACTACGTAGTGCTCGTCATCCTGAATCTGACGCAACTCATTTCACGCGAAACGAACTCTGTATGCTCCCATAAACATGTTTTGTTCATTTTCCTAAACAGGTGAATTTAAAAAAAAATGTTGACATCCCAGTCAAGGGTTTGTACTACTGACATGGCACCGACTGGGCATGCCTATGTGGAAGGGTGACTGTGCAAGTGTCTCTTTTACCTCCAACGAATGGTGTATTAACACGTGGCAGGTGATGAGGTGATTTTTGGAAGAATTTTATTGGATTGTTGGTGGCCAACCATAAGCTGCCATGTGGCCTAGCTAGGGGCTACCACGTGACAGCCCAAGGGCCACCAAAAATTGGGTTAAGGTCCGGGCAGCAGCAACAACAGGGGTCAAACCCTAGACCTCCAAACTCCAAGTCCAAAACCATTACCAGTACGTCATACATGTAGTTCTTATTATATATGGTTTTTGGCATATATTTAAATTCAACGTGCCGCACCATCTAGGGAAAGGGTCGGCCACGGGGGCCATCCCTTGGGCGCGTGCCACCCCACGAGACCACGCTAGAGCATAGTGGGGGCCCAACCAGCGAGGGTGGGCCATTGGCCTTAGCCCCACATGTCCAAAATTTTCATATTTAAGGCATTATATGGAATTTAATCTGTCCGACAATTTCACCTAGAATTAGGCGAAATCGACGCTCAGATAACGGAATTGGAGCGAATTTGTAGGATGGTGCCGAATTTTGAGGAGATTGAGGTGGGATTAGTAGAAAGACTTGGGGAAGCCATAACCTCTTTATTTTTTTACCAAATCAGGAGCAGAAAGAGGCTACGCGGGAATTTTTGGGCATTTTGGAGCCATTAGAACAGGTTTCAGAGCTATCTAAGCATTGTAAACTAATGTATTCCCACTTTTGAGCATAGTAGAGAGGGCCAAGCCATTGGAAGTTGGACCAAGGGGACGTAGCCCAAGCGGGGTGAACTCCTTCATCATGTGTTGCTGTGATATTGTTTTGGTGATGTTCATGTCAGTTATATGTTTTTGTTCATTCATTTGTTTATGTTAATTTGTACATGAAAATTAAATAAAAAAATATACACAAAAACTCATGTTAAAACTTGCAATTAACCTGATGAATCCTTACGCATATTTACATATTCTAAAGAGGAATTTAGTAGAGAAAAAATAATTTTCCCATTCAGATCAACAGGTTAGGCTCGTTCATTGTTGCGGAGATCAGGGAGTCTGGAGCTATCAATCTTGCACAACTAGATGGAGTACTATTACTAGGTTGGGTGAATGGTGCATGCCTGAAACACTTCCACACATCAAATATTTCTACTCACAATTGATTGGGTCTCTGAAAGGGGATCATAGGTAGGATTAGGAGAACTCAGTAGGAGTCATTTACTTGTGTCCTCATTTCCTACGTCAAGTATTTAGTTTCTTTTCCTTCTTCATCTTTAGCTTGCACTGATAAGTAAATATTTAAAGTCTTACCAATAAGGATTTGGGACGTCAGTTTTAGTTGCAGATTTAATTCCACCACATTGCAACTATTTGTGGTCAGGGGGTAAGTCACACGTGCTAAGAGTCCTTTCCGTAATAATTAGACAATAATTTTGGTGTCAGCCCAGATTCCCGTAAAATATTTCCCATTATAGCAATAATTAATTCCTAAATGTCTTCCATTATGATAGCATAATTACCCATCAAATCCACCTTTCCTTTTTTAGAAGTGCGTCAGCCAAGTCAGGTCCATCTCAGCCAACAGCAGATTAGCACGTTCGAGTCTGCATAGGGAAATTTGTCGTAGTAATTAGTTAACAAGTCTCGTCAGAAATGTTGTGTTGAGGTGGTCTACTTATTTTTCATGGCAATGCCGAATTTCTCAAAGTTTGAAGCTAAGGTGATAGAGTCGCTCCATTTGCAGTCTAGTTCTCAGTGTTGTTGTTCAAAGATTTTCTATCGACCACCAGTGATTTCAGTCTATCAGCATCGTTCCAGCATGACAAAGGCAATTCTCTCTGTTCTTGAAGTTATGCTAGATGAAATAATTTCAATATCAGAGTCGCTCTATGGAAAATATGATAAAGCCACGCTCGTTGATAATGATTTGTTGGACTCATTTCAATTCTCAACCCTAAGAGTGAAGTATATACATAATCAGTCACAAAGGAAGATGACACATTAACAATCAAGGTCAAGAGCGACTATAGAGGGATCCGGCATTCCACACTTTTACATTTGAGGAGTTTGCTTAAGTTTGGCACATATCTCCTAGCAATGCAATGCACCAAGTTGTTGATCAGCAGGATGCACAGCAGGTCACTCTGGCTTGACAAGGAGTACTCAATTCATGCAGTCAACATTCAAAGACTTACAAGTCTATCAACGACTACTATACCAAGTATAACACCAAGAGAGGGGGGAAGGGAGCATGGATCAACCTGATCAACAAAGAGAAAATTAAGTTTGCTTGCTACATCATCGCAAGGAAGTTGATGTGCCATTTCTTAAAGAACGAGTGCACCTTCGACACAATTTCAGTCACGGAGCATTGCACAGAGTGCGCCCAACTGAACTGGTGTGCTTTTCTCCTCAATGAGTTGTTTGAAGCCTGTGAAGATGTCTACAAGTAGACCACCAATTTCATCTACGACTATCTGGTAGTTGCTTTAGCAATGTGGAAGTGGTGCCCACCAGAGGGAAGGGACTTAGCACCAATCTCAGAGGACCAGCCCTTGGCTCTCTAATATGTTCCATGGAGGATTGTGGAGATCTGAACAGTAAAGAAATCAATGAGGCTTTTTTTGGAGGTTGGTATATAAAGATGCTCGAGGTGATTAGAGCCACAGAAAGGATCCCCAGGTCGTTGTTAGATGAATATTTGACAACAATCTGGTTTGGGAATACTCATGCAAACACCTTTGTAAGGTTGCACTACGTTCAATCGTACACCTTCTAGATGTGGGCTCAGAAATTTGTGCTATCAGTCGAAGCTTTTAACGAAGAGGTCAGGTTGTGGCCAAGGGTCATAGGGGAAACCAGAGAAGGAAAGTGCCTATATATCTTTGATGGAATGGTCCCACCATTGCTACCAGAAGAAACAATTCCAGAGACGAGGAAGTGGATTGTTGAACACAACCTGTAGTCAGTCTTCACACAAATGAAGAAGCAGATGAGTTCGCTCAAGGAGAGCATTGTGAATATCATCATTTCATGAGGTTTTGTTCCCAACTCGATTGAGACAAGGAGTTTTATATAGCAGAACCCTCTGGTTACCACCCCTATTTTTGTTGCAATACTAGTCGTAGGGCCTCATTCATAGACTAAGCCTACCATCCCTAAACCCCGTAAAACAAAAATCACCAAGCCTCTAGCTGAAGCCAAGAAGTAAAAATTGAACCGTGTAGTGCAAACCATCAACCTCACCATCAAGGGACCCTAGTTTTCTACGACCTCGCCCACCATAGAGGAAGTTTCACCTTCCACATCCACAATTTTTCCAAACTCGCGCGACCCCTCCCCACACAAAGCATCGACCTCTGCAACCCTATCAAATACAATTCCCTCTGGGATGTTGCTAGGCACAAATGACAAGGAAGTTGATTCAGGTATTTAGTCTACCACAGATGTCCCCAATGGAGGAATTGTTACCAACTCCATGATGTCATTGTTACTAGATTCAGGCCCACTACTAGACACAAGGCCCATCGTTCCACAGTCATTTGTTACCACTGTCGAGCCCTTCGTGCTCCCATTTCATTTAAATCCCCCCCTGTTGCACCAAATATTGTTTCCATACCGTCAACTCCTCAAGTTTCAAAGCCATCATAGCAAGCTCCATCATCCCACGAACATTCAAACAAGTCTATCGCTAGTGGGAAGCCCCTCCAGTGTCGATTCCCTAATCCATCCAACATGGAGTAGGATGATCTCCAAAGCTAGTCATCAACCCATTTGTTCAGATTTATTCAGCAAGTCACTCAAAGGGCCGCACAAATACATAATGACCTAGTTATCGACCATCAGTAGTAACAACAACAAATTGCTTCACTCACAGTCGAACAGGACCAACTCTGCCAAAACAATCAAAAACTTCAAGAACATGTTGATAAGATCACTTTGTGATTCCAGGCACTATGGGCTGCAATTTTTGATGTAGTAACCTAGGCTATAGAATATTTCTCCACTTACACTCTAGTTGAATGTTGTGACCATATCTAGACTTTGTGTAACGGTCTAATCTCCACTAACCAAGAACTCAGGAAAAACCTTGATGCTACAAGAAATGCATTGTCAGACCCTTTCCTAGTGTATGCCGATGATATTGAGAAAAATATCACTGTTGCAGCAAGTTCATGATTGGTTCGATAGCCCGGCAAAGAAGAATCATCCAGTTTACCCACTCTGCCAACAAATTAATCAGCTCTTCACTGACGTTAAAAACTCTAAGGATAAAGAGCACTGGAATCAGTTAGAAGCAGAAGTCACCACTCTGGAAGTCTGTGTCCAATAGATCGAGGATGAGTCGAGAAAGACCAAATATAAACTCTATGATCTCCGACCCCCGGTATGAATTCATGTGGACACTTTGCAAGAACTCCATGAGGATATCGAAGAACAGTGGTCTTCCCTACTAATGACTTGGCTAACTAATGCAACGTCTAGCACGAGAACCGAGTTCCTAAACCAAGAAGCTGCAATCCCAGGAACCTGGCAAGAAGCACTAGACAACTACAATCAATTCCGTGAGGTGACTATTGCAGTTGTGCCAGAGTTGGGGCCTTCGTTTGGAGAAGTACGCGAAGAAGAAGAAACAACAACACCAGAAGCAGCAATAGCAGCACCAGGTGAAGCACCCACAACATTATTAGCAGATGCATCGACAGAAGTGTCAACAACACCGACAACACCAAGGGAAGATTGACTCGAGGACAAGTCAACGGATTGTGGTCAGGACTTGTTGGGGCCTTCATTTTGATATTTTGCAAAGAAATAGGTTGATGAAAAGTGGCATATGTGACTGTTGGGAAGTTACGAAGTTGACAACTAAGGGAAGACCAGAGACTAAAGGAAGACTGGCAATTGCGAAGGAAAGAGCAAATACAACCGAGCGAGGAAAGGGTAGAGCCAACCGAGGATGAAGACAACAAAGAAAATGGAAAGGAACTGGCAGTTTAGGCGGATGGTAGAAGATAAAACAAAGAAGGAAGAGTAGAGGGGGGATTGTTAGTCAGTTCCATCAAGTATGTAGTATTTCCATTCTTCCTATGTCACAGAGAAATGAGAAAGGCTCCATGATTATATTTGTATGAATTTGTGTACTGGATGTGTGATTTCTAATGTTGATGATCAGGTCGTGAGCCTTATGTATTGTGCTTACCTTATGTTAATGAAGAATATTGTTCTGAAGTTATCTTGTGTTGTTGTGTATTATGTTGTCTTATAACAAAAAATTATAAATACAATGCATTTATTTAGGTAGTCTTTTGGTAGAGCATGAATAGATTTTTGCGATCTAGTTACTTTGCATGTCGAGCTACCATCCTCTGCACTCTTTTGGTTGATATGATTCCCTTGATATCGAATTCCGACCCTCATCTAACTTCAATTGCAACACGCCTCGGGTGAGACTCCTTCCCCTTCCCGGGTGAGGTGAAAATGTCGGCGTTGTGCTAGACTACAATGGAGCCTTGTTGGCTCCTTTTGCTCAAACCCGAGGTTTCAACCCTGCTGTCATTTTTGTGCCAACACTTAGCAGAGATCAAAGAGATAGTGGTAGGCAGGGCTACCTCCGGTATTTTGTATAATTTATTGCCCAAAGTAATAATACCAGTGCGAGGCATTAACTCATACATAGCCTGATGCTTCCACAAGTATGGTTGGCCTAATAATTGATCTGAATTAGTTCCATAGAAAGACTGTTGAGAACCATGACTGAATCAAGTCAAACAAATCTCTAAAGAAATCAAAAACACCCTAAACCAGTGGCAATGGCAGTTGAAGTGGAATGACGAGGACCCCAGTCAGAGCGCATTGACCGAGGCCCATGGAGACCGCACAGGAGGCCAAAGTAGCCCCTGCGAGCCTCGGAATGCGAAAAGGACGAGGTTTTTGATGTGCATCGCTAGGAGAATAGGGCCTTGAAGGGGAAGCCCAAGCACTCAGTCACATCGGGAGCCAGGAAACTGCGGGCGAAAAAAGCGAAAAACACCAACGTACAAAGGCGGGACCCGCGCACTGGAAAACCGGCAGTATTGATCGAGGTGCCCTTGAACGGTAAGAGGTTTTGTACAGGAGCGGAGCGATTCCATACACCGATTGATGCGTGGCAAGTGGAGGTGAGAGAAAACCACCATTGATCGTGCGCTATCGGTCGAGCAAGTCAACCGCACGAAACGTGCGTATGGCATTAGATCTGGAGGGCCCAGATCGAACGGCTAAGATTGCACCCGATGGAAAGAAGTGGAATCGATAGGGAATTAAGCCATGTTCTAAAGAGATTTGGAATTCGTTTGACCGCCACGGTGGAGGAAGAACGCATCCACGGCGTAACTGAAGAAATGAACTGATGAAGCATGCTGGTGCCATTTAGAGGAGGACAAGTGGCCACTCCCTGAGCGTTCATGATGATGCCAAACACAGGGAACTCCAAGCGCAGCTGCAGAAGGTGAATTGGCACACGAAGAATAGGAACCGAACAGGCATAGGGATTGAATGGCTAAAGCCGTGAATAGAGACAGTTGAATTAGTCAGAATTGGAGTCAGAGTTGAGAAGAGTCCAAGCGACCAAGAGAGACAGTGAATAGGGAACCCTGAGAGGAGGACTGAACATAGAGAACAGTAAAGCTGAGTAGAAGAGACAGAGGGCCGAGCTAACCATAGGTGGCATCGAGCACTAGAGAGCTTGAGGAGTCAAGCCTTCCCATAGAGGAATATGTCCGGACTAAGCATCACATTTGGCTCTTTCCACTGTAGACCAAGAGGTCAAAGAGATAGTAGGAAGAAGAAGAGTCTATGTACTCCAAGTGGCTTGGGGAATCCAATAACCACCCTGCCAAGCAAAATCTGCTTCAGGAGAACTCACATTGAGTCCCTGCATTGTAACTTCTCTGCTTAAAGACCCAATAAAATAAGGCCACCACTGAAGCTGGACCGAAGACGTAGCCCTGGAGAATAGGGTGAACTCCTTACTAAAATTGCTTGTGTCTTTATGATTGTTTACTGTATTTCTCTACTGTCTTTCCATTTTATTGTCTGTGTATTAGCAATCTGATCGATCTGTTGTTTCAATTACACAGAACACACACCAGCACATGAGTCTGTAATACCTTAGTTTAACAACTCTTTAACTGATGTCACTCATAGGGTGAATATCAGATCAAGTGGTATCAGAGTTCTAGGTTGTAAGGTTAGACAAGCTTTTGTTGGTATAGCTGTGAATGCTCACAAGATCAAAGCTCAAATTAGGAGAAGGAGAGTTGGTGGAAACTAATCCTGAAATTGGAAGAGTCTATCCTCGAAATACCATGTCAGAAGAAAGTTCTATGGGGCCAAACCCTCAATTCATAGAGAGTTTCCTAGCTATAAAGTCCATGGTTGAAGAAATGTACAGAGACTTTAGAAAGAAAAAGGTGGAAGATGCATCAGGCTCTAAGCAAGAGAAACAAGAAGATGAGTCTCACTTCCATGACAACTCCAAAGGAAAGGGGAAAGAGGAACACTTTCTCACACCTCCTAATAGCCCTATAAATAATAAGAAAGCATCTTTGATTAAGTTAGATGTGAAATTTGATTTTCCTATATATGATGGAGAGCTAAATGTTGAAAAATTGGACAATTGGATTAGACAAATTGATGTGTATTGTAGGGTACAGAACATAAACTCAGACAAGAGTAAGATTCAGCTGGAAAGCCTATGCCTAGGAGGCACTGCCTTGCTTTGGTGGGAAGGTAGAACCCAAGCTGATATGAAAAGACATGGTATGACCATCTCTGTCTGGAGTGACTTTGTTTCTGCAATCAAAAAACAATTCTATCCATTGGCCTACATACAGCAGGCCATGATGAGTTGGCAAACTCTTCGGTAGTTGAACGGAAAAAGTGTACAAGGGTATACTCAAGAGTTCAGAAAGAGAGCATTGACGTTGGGTATCTCACTAGACTCACCAGAGACTCTTTTGAAGTACATTGGTGGTCTACACAGCTACTTGAGGCATACCCTCCTCATGTTTAATCCCACTAGTATAGATGAGGTATCTGTACAAGCTACTCATCTAGAGGCTAGAGGAAAGAATGGCAATCTATAAGTTGGGGGACCTTCCCAACCCACTGTAAGCAAGAGAAAGGAGAAAAGAAAACAGAAGTGGAAAGCAAGGAAGGCTAACACTGCATAGAAAGCCAAAGCTTCATGCACTCATTGTAAAAAGGAGGGGCATGATGATGAGCATTGTTGGATTCTGCATCCAGAGCTGAGACCTAAGAAGTCCGAGGGAAAGAAGAAGAAGACAACTGCAGATATTTAGAGAGATTTGGGGTCAGACTTAGGAGATGAAAGAACTATAGCAGCCATAGGTATAAGAGGTAAGAATTCTGAAGCATCTATTCGTAATTCTGCTCAATCTGTTATTGATGAAGAAAATGAGAGAAAAAGACATGAGCTTTTCCATATTCAAGTTATTTCCAAAAATCAAAAGATTGATACTTTGTTTGATAGTGGCTCTCAAGTAAATTTGATTTTTGAAGCAATTGTAAAGAAATTTGGATTAGCAACTACACCTCACAAGAAACCATACCCATTAGGATGGTTGAATGATAAAGCACAACTACAAGTGACTAGACAGTGCAAAATCAAGTTTTCTTTTGGGTCAGCATTTGTAGATGAGGTTGAGTTAGACATAATTCCTTTGGATATATGTAGAATTGTTTTAGGAAGTCCTTACTTGTATGATAGAAAGGCTATTTTCTATAGAGCTGAGAACAAGTATCTACTGGTTAAAGATGGAATCGAATACTTTGTAAGAGCTCATAAGCTCAAGAATAATTATACTCTCATAAACTCAAGACAGATGAAAAGAATGATTAATTCATGCAAACAATTCTTACTGATGGTTGTAAAGGAAAAGAAACCTGATAAAACCAATGTATTTGAGGGTTGTAATGCTGAACAACAAGCTGATATAGAAAAGGTTGTTTCAGAGTATGATGTCTTGTTTCAAGAACCTAAAGGTCTGCCTTCCAAAAAGGGAATAGTACATGATATTATTCTGAAGCAAGATGTTCCATTGCCTAACATTGGGATGTACAGGTTGTCTGCTTTAGAGAATGTTGAAATCAAGAAGCAGGTGCAGGAGTTGGTCGAGAAGGGCTTCATCAGGCCTAACACATCACCATGTGGGTCACCAATCGTTTTGGTGAGAAAGAAAGATGGCTCTTGGAGAATGTGCATTGATTACCGAGCACTGAATAAGATAACAATCAAAAATCGTTATCCCCTTCCTCACATAGATGAACTTTTAGATCAATTAAAAGAAGTTGTTTATTTCACCAAGCTAGATTTACACAGTGGATACCATTAGGTCAGAGTTGCAGAGCAAGATGCATGGAAGACTACTTTCAAAACAAAGCAGGGATTGTATGAATGGATGGTTATGCCTTTTGGCTTAACTAATTCTTCTGCCACTTTCATGAGATTAATGAAGGATGTACTCAGACCTTTTCTTGATGATTTTGTTATTGTGTATCTGGATGACATTCTGATTTTTAGTAAAACGTGGGAAGAACATTTAAAGCATGTTAAGCAGACATTAGATGTTTTGAAAAGAGAAAAACTTTATGTTAAACTCTCAAAATGTGAATTTGGAAAAACATCTCTAAACTACTTGGGTCATATAGTAGGGGGAGGTGAATTGAAAATATATCCCTCTAAAGTGGCAGTCATTGTGAACTGGCCTAAACCCAGGTCTGCTACAGAAGTGAGAAGCTTCCTAGGAGCAACACAATATTGGAGGAAGCTCATTTCTAACTTCTCCTCGATTGCAGCTCCCTTACATGCTTTAACAGGATTGAATAAGGTGTTTCAATGGGGAGGCAAACATCAGAAAGCCTTTGACACCTTGAAAGAGAAAATTAGTACAGCACCTGTACTAGCACTGCCAGATTTACAAAGACCATTTGAGATCCAAACTGATGCTAGTGACTATGCCATGGGAGCAGTGTTGACATAGCACGACAAACCCATATGTTATCATTCTGAGACTTTTAATCCTGCAGTAGTTAACTATCCTACATATGATAAAGAATTGTATGCATTAGTTCAGAGTGTGAAAAAGTGGAAACATTATTTAATGGGCAAAGAGACAGTAATACATACTGATCATCAGCCACTTCAATATCTACACTCCCAAACTAAGTTGCAACAATCAAGACACTACAGATGGATGGGTTTTCTACAACAGTTTCACTTAGTCATCAGATATAAAAGGGCATACATAACAAGGTTACAAACATGTTATCTAGACCCATTATAAATGCATCTACCATACTTAAGCATAATTCTGTACTACATGAAAGCTACATAGAACAATATGCTCAAGATATGGATTTTAAAGATGTATATGCAACTTTGAGTCAAGGCAAAAGAGTAGAAGAATTGGACTATCATATAAAGGACCGACTCTTATACCATTGTAGGAAACTCTGCATTCCACAAATTGAGAGGATAAAGATAATTAAGGAAGCACAACTTCTCTAATATCAGGTCACTTTGGGGTAAGCAAAACAGTTGCACAGCTGCAAGATTCTGTTATTGGTCGAAAATGAATGAGACGATTTCTAGATATGTAAGAGGGTGTGCCATGTGTGCTAAAAGTAAGCCCAGCAATAGAAAACTAGGCTTGTACACTCCATTGCTAGTTCCTTCTCACCCTTGGGAAAGTGTTTCCATGGATTTTGTTGGAGGACTGCCTAAATCTAGGAAAGGTCATGATTAACTATATGTTGTTGTGGATAGGTTCAGCGAAATGTGTATTTTGATACCTTGTAGTAAACAGATCACAACTGAACAAACTACAAAATTGTTCTTTGAACATGTATGGGTTCATTTTGGATTACCAAATTCCATTGTATCTGATTAAGACAGCCGATTTGTGGGGAAGTTTTGGTCTAGTCTGTGGGAACTGATGGACACCAAATTAAAGAAAAGCACAACTTTTCATCCACAAATAGATGGCCAGACAGAAGTAGTAAACAGGACTGTGATCTAGTTACTGAGAGGTTATTACAGTAAACATCCTAAGCTTTGGGATGAACACTTGTGTTATGTGCAACATGCTTACAACAGAGCCAAACACTCTTCTACACAGAGATCTCCTTTTGAGACCTGCTTTGGTTTCACACCAAGGTCTCCTTTGGATTTTGTCTTTGGTAAAGATACCATGGTTGATGGACACAGTGATGTGGACAAGGAAACTAGGTTCATTGAACAGATCCAGGAGATCCACTAGGCAGTACAGGAACAGCTGGAAAAGAGCTAGGCCAAGTATAAGGCTAGGCATGATAAGCATCGGATGGAGCATAGTTTCAAGTTGGAGACCAAGTCTGGTTGTATATCAGCAAGGACAGGATGGAAGGTGAAGGTAAAAAGCTAAAACCTATTAGGTATGGACCTTTTAGGATACTTGAGAAAATTGGTGAAAATGCTTTTCGCCTTGATCTACCAGCTTACATGCACATCTACTCAGTCGTAAATGCAGATTATTTGAGATTGTTTGAACCTTCAATGATTGAGGACCCTGAAGAGCAAAGTCAATTACCTTCTATTGATGACCTGCTACATGAATACCTCAATGAGTTGTAGGAAGACACAGTGCTGGACAGGAAGGTGAGGACAATGCGCAGGGGAGAAGTTGAGTACCTCAGGATTGGGCTCAAAGGTTCAAAGCCGAGCAGCACAAAGTGGATTGAGATTGGACAAGTGAAGAAACAGTATCCTCACTTAGTCGATGCTTGAAAACCAAATTTTGGTGGTCCAAAAGCTTTTTGGTAGGGAGGCCATGATCCGAATTGGATCCATAGAAAGACTGTCGAGAACCATGACTGAATCAGGTCGAACAACTCTCTAAAGAAATCCAAAACAGTATTAAAAACACCATGAACCTGTGGCAATGGCAGCCGACATGGAACGACAAGGACCCCGGTCAATGCGCGCTGACCGAGGCCCATGGAGATTGCGCAGGAGGCCAAAGTAGCCCTTGGGAGCCCCAGAATGGGAAAAGGACGAGGTTTTTGATGCGCAATTAGCACTTAGCGCTAATCGCGCATCGCTAGGCGAACAGGGCCCTGAAGGGGAAGCCCGAGCACTCGGTCACATCGGGAGCCAGGAAACCACGGGTGGAAAAAGTGAAAAACGCTAACGTACGAAGGCAGGACCCGCACACTAGAAAACCAGCGGTATTGATCGGGGTGCCCTTGAATGATAAGAGGTTTTGGACAGGAGCGGAGCGATTCCATACACCGATCGACGCGTGGCAGGTGGAGGTGAGAGAAAACCACCGTTAATCACATGTTATCGGTCGAGCAAGTAAACCGTGCGAAACGTGCATATGGCATCAGATCTGGAGGGCCCAGATCGGACAGCTGAGATTGCACCCGATGGAAAGAAGTAGAATCAACAAGGAATTAAGCCGCATTCTAAAGAGATTTGGAATCCATTTGATTGCCACGGTGGAGGAAGAATGCATCCATGGCATAACTAAAGAAACGAACCGACGTAGCATGCTGGTGCCATTTAGAGGAGGACAAGTGGCCACTCCCTGAGCGTTCATGATGGCGCCGAACACAGGGAACTCCAAGCATAGCTGCAGAAGGTGAATTGGCACAGGCAGAAGAGGAACCGAACAGGCATAGGAATCGAATAGCTAAAGTCGTGAACAGAGACAGTTGAATTAGTCAGAATTGGAGTCAGAGTTGAGAAGAGTCCAAGTGACCAAGAGAGACAGTGAACAGCGAACCCTAAGAGGAGGACTGAACATAGAGAACAGTAAAGCTGAGCAGAAGAGACAGAGGGCCAAGCTGACCATAGGCGGCATCGAGCACTAGAGAGCTTGAGGAGTCAAACCTTCCCATAGAGGAATCTATCCCAACTGAGCATCACATTTGGCTCTTTCCACTGTAGACCAAGAGGTCACAGAGCTGGTAGGAAGAAGAAGAGTCTATGTACTCCAAGTGGCTTGGGGAATCCAAGAACCACCCTGCCAAGCAAAATCTACTTCAGGAGAACTCACATTGAGTCCTTGCATTGTAACTTCTCTGCTTAAAGACACAATAAAATAAGTCCACCACTGAAGCTGGACCGGAGCCGTAGCCCTGGAGAATAGGGTGAACTCCTTATTAAAATAGCTTGTGTCTTTATGATTTCTTACTGTATTTCTCTACTATCTTTCCATTTTATTGTCTATGTATTAGCAATCTGATCAATCTGTTGTTTCAATAACACAGAACACACACCAGCACATGAGTCTGTAATACCTTAGTTTAACAAATCTTTAACTGATGTCACTCATAGGGTGAATATCAGATCAATAATACATCACAAACTTCAAGAGGAGCAATGTCACATAGTGCCTCATCCGTGAAGGGTTTTATGTTGTAGGGAAAACAACACTGCTGGTTGACATGAAGATCTTGTCCATGGTGGAGACAGTCGATGGTGTATGGCTACATGCATGGTGTGGATGGTAGGCCCAACTTCTTAATGACCTCTACTGAGATGATGTTCTTTTGTCTCCCACTATTAATAATAAAATACAACAAAGACCCCTTAACTCACATCTATGTGTGGAAAATATGCTCTCCTTCCTCTGGATCTTTCGGCTCAATCTTCTGGATCTTAGTGGTGGAAACAGCAGTGTCGGTCTCCACATAAATAATATGCTCCCCTTTTTCATTACCCTTGTCAAGTTTCAACTTAGAGTCAGAACATGCCTCTGACTCTAAATCCTTCAGCTTGGCCACTAGTGATTGCTTGGCTCGACACTCACTTGTGTTGTGAGGGGGGCTCTTATGGAACTCACACCACTTTCCTGTGTCCTTCTTTATCTTTGTGGTGTTGTTCTTTTCTTGCGTGTTTTCCTGGGTCACCCTGCCTTTACTTTGTCCTTTGTTTTGTGGTTTGGGATTGTGTTTCCCTTCCTTCGGATTCGCAGATCCAAAGTATTGCATCTTTTGTTTAAATTTATGCTCAACCTTGACAGTGTATCGATAGGCAACACCAAGCGAGGAGATGTCTAGGAAATCCAACCTATCCTGGATGTATTTGTGTAGACAACCACGGTACCTATGTACTAGATGTTGGTCAGAATCCTTGATACCTAACTTCGTGTGAAGGGTATGAAAAATATTTGTGAACTCTGGCACATCTTAGTCCCTTCCCTGTCATAGTGTGGTCCACTTTATGTACTTATCTTCATAGCTCCTGACATGGTAATATTGTTCCTTGATGGCGTCTCAGAAAAAATTCCAAGTGGGTTCGACTGAAAAAAATGAGGTTTCCCTCTCATCCCTTCACTCACAATAGGTTTCCCACCAACCCTTGATATGGGGGGTAGCTTTGAGGTGTGAAAAAATAATATTTTCCCTATTGGAAAAATCATGAACCAAAAAATATCCTTCCAACAGATTTAACCATTTTTCTATGACATCTGCTTCTATCTGGCCTTCAAATATGGGAGTGTCAAAGTTGACTTGTACCTTAAAGGGAGTGGCACCTCTAAGGTGCCTACTAGATAAATATGCGTAACTTATGGGCATCCTTTGAAGGATCTGGGTAAAGTTGTCCATCATCGCGTTCCTTTGTTTCTCGAGGGATTCTTCAAGCAATATTTTGAAAGGATCTCCTGCTCCCTTATATTTCTTTTCTTTCGCCATGGGAGTTTGTTGGGGTTAGCGAGGCCAACCTTGCAAATGTTCAACCAATTCGATCTCTAACTCCTTATAACTTGACCTTGTTGTGGACATGCACATAAAAACAAAGAAAGAGAAGACCGCTCTGATACCACTAATCCATATTTATGTAGGAACGAAATGAAATAAATATTTAAGTAGAACCACAAAGCTACAACGAAAACTGAACTTCAATTCATTAATAATAAAGTACTCAAAATTGTTTACATGTAGAATGGGAATAAACTAGCTAGGGCGATGGTGGCTTATCTCTGAGAAGAGATGTGGCGGCTAAATTTCTCTTAATTGTGTTACAATGAGGCTTGCAGGCCTTTTTATTATTTAGAAACAAGGGAAAACCCCAAACATCCAAAAACTAACCCTAGGAGACGAAGCGCCAAACGTTTGTGGGCCCCATTGGGGTTAGTTTGTACACCAAATACCCAGGGTCGTAACTTTGTCATAATATCTTCATTTATGGCGTACGATACCTCATTAGAAATATACATCTGAGGACTGCAACTTTCGACTACAAAGCTCTAACTTAGTCTACAAGTTTTCCCGTTTTCCATGAAAGTGTTGTTTAGGGCCTCAAAATGGCTTTGTAAGTTTAAGACCTAAAAAACTGCCAAAAATAGTAAATTGTGCTACAATTAAGGAAACTATAGTGTTGGGGGTCCAAGTGGAATAGGTGGGTGGCCACAATATCCACTTGTATCATCTAATTTTTATCAAACTTAATAAGATAATGAGTAAATTTGTGCTCATGGTGGTGAGGGAGATGGGAACAATAAATATTGTGGTGTTGGGACCACTGTAGTTGTGTCTTACTGAAAATATGTTGTTTATTTACCATTTAACAATGACTACATATTGTGATGTTCCCTTTTTTATTTCCCTCTATAGTATAACCATGATGAGTTTCTCGGGTGTGTGATGGCCATGCTACATGAGTAGGATTACATCATCAAGGGTTCCAGAAGAGTTTTATGGGATTTGATGACATTCGCTTAGAATATTCATCATCTTGAGCAGCTTCACACAACTTGTTTGTATGTCCGTGGATTTCTGATAATTCTCTTAAAACAGGGTTATTATTGGGCATAACTTTATTAATTACACTCAAGGTGGCATTCCAAGAGGAATATTTGATGGAACACCTTAATATAATAGCTTGTTGGAATAAAAATTAGAAGATCTATAAGATGGGATGCTAAGAAGTATTTTCCAGTGGCCATAGAGAGTAGATGGTGGGCGATTTACCATTTTCTTAGCTTAAAAATTACTTTACTTAGTCATTTAATTAAAAAGGGAAAATATTAATTAAGGGGGAAGGGCCAAAAGTGACTTAAATAAAATAAAATTCACTTAAGACAAAGTCAAGGAGGAGCTTCTAGAATAATAATAAAATAATTAAATAAAATACCCCTATAGTTTTGGAGATCTATCTATGGAGCCTTTAAAAGGAGGAAGAGGAGATCATTTGGGACATCTTGGAGTTGTGTATTTGTTTCTTGTGAAGAGGTTTGGAGAACTTGTACTTCCCAACTTCCGTTTTAGCCCCAGAATAGAAACCCTCAAGTGATGCATTGAGAGTGGGTGAGAAACCTTCTCTCCTCTTGGTGAATTCATTCAAAATTCACAACAGTGCATATTGGTTGCAGTTTCATTTTGAGAGGCCAGGTCTAGTGTTGCAGTAGACATATTTTGAGGTCGGATCTAGTTTGCAGCAGTTATTCGAGATTCTCAACTATTTCCAGCTATTTCATATTTCCATGTACTCCAATTTATGGTTAATATAATAAAGCTGATATTTGTTGCATTTATCTCATATTGTGATTGTCATAATTTTATTTTCAATTTGTCAAAGTAGCAACATTATTCGTTTCTAGGTTTTATGTTATCAATTTCTATAGCATAAATTGATGAATTTTCATGTTAATTTTGAATAATAATTCATGGCATATTTTTTAGAAGAAAAATTTCATAAATTTAACAAAAATATCCAAAAGGGATATTACAAATATGTAGTGTGTTGTTCAAAGGCTACTATTTTTCCTGGCTTGACATGGCAGATAGATAATATAGAAGGGAACAATTGGGGAATATATAAGAGCTTAGCCTTTCTAGCTTTAGCTAATAAGTGGTAGCTTACTTTATAGGCTTGGGGCCACTATTACTACTATATCTATGCTTGGTTCCATGGCTTTAGCTTATATAACTAGAAACATGTCCTTGGTTTCCTTAATAGGGTAGGGTAGCTTGACTACTAGATCTATTTTATCTATGTTCTCTGAGCTTTAACTCATCTCCTCTCCCTATGGAATAGTTAGGTTAAGATACTTCCTACTAGATTCATTTCCTTGCACCCAATATGTTATCAATGAGATATCAATATTATAGTACCAACAACCTTGAATATGTTATAGGTGTCTAGGATGAGTTTCTTTACTAAGTACAACATCTCACAATTTCCATCTCTCTCTTAAGCTGTGAATGGTGTGAGGGAAAGAATATTTTGATACTTGACACGTGCTCTACGCATTTGACTTTTTACGGATGGTTCTAATTGTCTTGATCAGGGTTCAAGGCTAAATACAATGAATTAGTCCCTAACATATACTTTTAGGGCTCATAAGCCATGCACATAGTCCTAAATCATCACAAAATACCTATAAATGGAGTTTATGGCTTGGGAGTGAGAAATAGGAATTATTCTAGTGATAAGTAGAAAATGTATCAATCTTAGCTCTAAATTTATTATTTGGTGATGCAAAACAAGGCACTTGTGCTCAAATAATTGCTTTTATGGCTCATATGATAAGTATGGGCCCAAAAATAGAACAAAGGACCTATAAAGGGAATTTTTGGCCTATAAGTTTGACTTTATAACAACTTTGATGTTTGGCATAACATTGATGGGTTATTTAGGTTAGGTCATGACTTACGTATTAAATTAGGGACTTAGATATGAAGAGGTGATACATATTGTGTCTTAGATATACACAAACTAGGGACATAAGCCCTAATAGTTTCTCCTATGGTTCACAAACCATATATGTGTCCTAAAAGCTTCATAGAGTTAATGTCAAGACATATAATATTTCACTTGCAATTATAATATGGTTAGGGGTTTGACATTTTTTGTAACAAGGATAGGTCTTGTCGTCTATACCATGGTTGAAGACCTAAACCTAGAGACATAGGCCCTAACATTTTTCTTCAAGGCTTATGGCTCATGCAAAATGCCCCAAACTACTATAAATTCATTATAAAGGGAATCATTGCTATATAACTGGTATATATATGCACAATTTCCATATTTAGCATATAATGGATAGGTCTCATGGCCTCATGGGATTTTTCAATGCAAGAAACCAATAACTTAGGCCCCAGTAGTTTTTTTTATGTCTCATGCGGCATGTGTGAGATTCTGTACAACCATAAAGGCCATATAGAGGGAATGTTTACCTATGAGTGGTATATTGGTACCAGGCTAAGCCAACAATACCCACATTATGCAAATAAAAATTGCATGTCACTGGTCCCAGGCCTTAATCACCTGATCCATGGTGAAAACCTTCACAAATAAAGGCTTAAGGCTTCTTAATTTAAATCTCATGTGGAAACATTATATTTGACTAACCCAAAGTCTAAAATTTAGTCAACCTTTCCAGCGGAACTTTATTCATATACCGACGCTCACCTTTATCGGTTCAATCCTCCACCGTTGATTTCACTTCACCAGATCAACGACTATCCATGCTCTAGGTTGTTATCCAAACAGTCCGCTCGATCTCTACCATTCAATCAACTATCTCTGATCCAACGGTTAATAGCCATATCGCATGAGCCACTTGCACGAGGATTACCCGCCCAATAAAGCGGTTTCCTCTCTCCTACGGCGTGCTACGTGTCGACTGATAAATGGAATTGGGTGACCACATTGAATTACCACTTAGCACTTAGATCCCATGTAATAAACTATTTCCAGTTATGAAATTACTTTTCTCGTGCATTAACGCTCACGCCTTTTACCCACGCGATAACTGTCGATCTAACTAGTTTGTTGTTCTGACTATCCAGATCAACTTCCAGCAATTTCTCACCTTTCGCCATTATTGTCTATCGATCTAAATGATCCGACGGTTCCCATTCTTTTCTGCCTGCACCGTTGATCCTTTGCGTATTTATGGAATTCATTTTAAAACACAGTTCTGCTAACACTTAAGTTTAATCTCCTCCGTTCATTTCTTTTACTTTATGCTACACGACTTAATCCTGATCGCCCATCACCTTCAACCTCGTTCTTTGATCTCCTAGATCCAACAGCCCCTATACATCATTACCTCATTTATTTGTCCTTCCTCTACTTCGTTTTTATGCCATTTCTCAGTGTTTCTGTGGTTTCGATTTTCTTCAGGGTTTCAATATTTATTTTCCCTACAACACAACTCCCTCTTGATTTAACTTCGCATGCTCTTAACACAGTCACTCCTGAATCTCGACTGTGATTTTTTGAATGGATTCAAGTGATCCAATACGATCCTTCATATCACTTCTTCTCTGTGTTCTGCTCGAACTCCACCTGCATACATATACTATGCAGAAACTCTAGTTTTCACATACAATTCATAATCGAATTCTCTGTATTGATAAATAAATATTTACATACGAGTCTCTCTCTCTCTGGTATGATATTCTAATCAGTGGCCTCTATTTTCCTACCTGCCCATAGGCTTACAGTCAAACCCTCTAACTAAGTAACTAGCTAACCCCTTTCTATGCCTTTTAGGCTTACATTTATACAAAAGGATTCTATAACCAATTCCTGGTTTAGATCCATAAACTTCTCAACAAAATCCTAAAATCTCATCTTTATCCCTAAGGATCCTCTTTAATCCACAAATCATGAAACCAACTCCTAATCTAAGATTTACAACTGATTCTCAAATCTTTCAACTATCCTAAATCTCTCATGTTCTCCAACATTCGAGAACATTTACAAATATGCCTCACAATACTTAATTAATTCCTATTCTCATTAAAATCACTCAAAATCCTAAGTAATTACATTAATTTTAACACTTAGGAAACCAACTTCCTTAAAACACAAGACCCCCCTATGTCTACTAAAATACAATGATTCTTCTGAGCTGAATGCTCCTACATCAGACTCCCAAAGTAGAAAACATTCATGATCTCCTGATCATGTGTCTTCATATGTTGATGGAAAACCTCCAGGGTCCCAAACTTTAGTTTGTAGTTGTCTGAATGCTTTGAACCTTTGCTGATGTTGTATGTCTACTGTCTTTTGTTTCATCTTCCTCTCCTTGTCAATCAGGTTCAAGTTCTGATTGATCATCCTTCCTGTTGTCATTTCCCTCATCCTGGACTGTTTCATCATCAACTGCCATAATTCTTTAATCTCCATCTCGAGCACATCCTTAGGCTGGTCCATACTCTGCCACTTACTGTTACCTCTTTCTTTTTGTTTCAGGTTGTTTCTATTGTTTACTAACTCTTCAAACTGTTGTTCTTCTCTTTGAAGTTGTCGAATTCTTTGGTCGCCCTTTCATCCTTACCCTCTTTCATGGTTATCTCTTTCTACATTGAATCCTGACTTTCCAGCATTCTCTCCAGCAATTGAACATCTCTGTTCCATGGATTAAATTCTTCCACAAAATCCTCTTCTACCGTCTTTACTTGGCTGCTCATATGTGCCAAATTTTCTCCAACATCTGCAACTAAACCTACACTCACAAAACAATTATTAAAATCAAAAACATAAGTCTTCAGTGCCTCTTCTTCCTCTGGAAACGCTTCAGTATGTTGCTCTGATTTCTCCTCTTCTATCAGCACATCAGTATGCTGATTCAACCTCTTTAAAGAATTCCCTAAAATACTCTCAAGACAATCAATTAGTCTCCCCTCCACATCATTTTCTCTAATGATGTATTTCTTCTCTTGTCCACTGTAGTGAACTCCTTCCTCTGCAATCACACTATCATACTCTGAATTTCCCAACAAATACTCCAGCAACTCAAGTTCTCTGTGACATTTCATAAGTACTTCATCATTACTTATGACTCCTGTATTTATACTTAAATTATCAATTTGAAAATTACAAAGTTCAACAGTCTAAATTGTTGCTTCACCTATCAGTTCTTCAGACTGAATTTCAACTCCTTCTTTCACAAGAAATTGTTCTGGTCTTGTATCAGCTTCAAACATCAATGTTTTACTAAAGTCTTTTTGATGATCCAAGTCCTCTACATGACTCAGAAATATTTTGATGGTCTGCTCTTCAGCCTCTTCAAGGTCTCCACTTGGTTGCTTGATATCCTTCTCCACTTCTTCTTTCAGAACAGAATTTAGATTCTTCTTGTATTCTTTCTCCTTTATGACAATATCAAAAAAATTTCCTTCTTTACATGTTGCACTTGCAAACATACACAAATCATCATATTGAAAATAATGTGACCTTTTGGTCTCACTTGAAGTTTCAGTCTTCAAGTCCTCATCTTCACCTAAAACTTCACCCTGTTCTGGTTCACAAATGGACACTTCCATTTCCAACTCAACTTCTCTAAGTTCTTCCATCAACCACTTCACTTGCTTCTGTTGTAGCCTTCTCTGTAACTTAGACCACTTCACTGGCTTTTTCTTCAAGACCCAACCTAGTCTTTGGTTTTCCTCAAGTATCATCCTTAATACATTGAGTTGTTCTTTCATCTCAACAATCTCTTTGTCAATTTCCTCTTGACTCATTCTCTTGCCATTTACCTTGGCATTCTCTTTCTTCACTTGGTGGCTTTTCTCTAAACCTCTGCTATGACTATCAGTAGTCATATTTTCCTCCATCTCTATGAGTTCCTCACTCACTCACTATGAGCTGCACAAGTCTCTGCAACAACAAGTCCTCCCTGTTGCATGATACCTCACTAAGCTTCTCTCCTCTGAGCTCAATCTTTTGGCATCCATCTGGTTCTCTCCTCTAAAACCATATGAGCACTCTAGGCTCTAGACTTCAACTCATCTGGACTTTTGAGAACACAACTATCCTCTTGTATTTCAAACACAAATGAAATACTAGGTTCTGCCACTCTCTCTCAGAAACCTTTACTGGCTTCCCTCATCACTGCTCTTCATGTTGTGATCTTCTTTCTGAGATGCTTCATTAATTACTGTTACCTGCATATCAATGATAATTAAACCAAAGATCATTTCTAGCTTTCAAAAGCTTACTATTCAACTTCCTTCTAAGAACACTCTTGTCCTTTCTGTCCAACCTTCAGTTGGATTCTTTAGGTTCACTTCCACCTGTTTATCTAGTCTTTCATTCACTTTGTTCTTTAGAACATATACAACTTTCCTTGTCTGTCTGCTTCTATCAATCTTTACTCTATCTTTAACCTGCAAAACTCAAACCAGAGTTAAATAAAACAATACCTGCATGATTTCACAAGCAGTCTCCATCCACTCTTCACATTTGAGTAAATCTCCATTTTCCTCAAGAAAACAAACATCACTGTGTTTTCTTTATGCTTCTACAATCTCTTCTTAAGAGTATCACTTACTCTCATCTTATGTCATGCCTTCTACTTATCAGATTCAAATAACCTGATCTTCCCTTTCCTTCATATACATTTTTAAAACATAACACAAAATTTCCTTATTTTGTTTTGATATCAATTATTTCAACCACAATTCTACTATGATACGAAATGATGCCAACCTAAGTTGACAATACGCACATTATGCAAATAAAAATTTCATGTCACTAGTCCCAGGCCTTAATCACCCGATCCATGGTGAAAACCTTCACAAATAAAGGCTTAAGGCTTCTTAATTTAAATCTCATGCGGAAACATTATATTTAACTAACCCAAAGTCTAAACTTTAGTCAACCTTTCCAGCAGAACTTTATTCATATACTGACACTCACCTTTATTGGTTCAATCCTCCACCATTGATTTCACTTCACCAGATCAATGGCTATCCATGCTCTAGGTTTCTATCCAAACAGTTTGTTCGATCTCCACCGTTCAATCAACTATCTCCGATCCAATGGTTAATAGCCATATCACATGAGCCACTTGCACGAGGATTACCTGCCCGATAAAGTGGTTTCCTCTCTCTTGCGGCGTGCTACGTGTCGACTGATAAATGGAATTGGGTGACCACCTCGAATTACCACTTACCACTTAGAGCCCGCGCGATAAACCATTTCCTGTTATGAAACTACTTTTCTCGCACATTTTACCCACGCGATAACCATCGATCTAATGAATCTATTGATCTAACGATCCAGATCAACTTCTGACGATTCCTCACCTTCCTCCATTACTGTCCGTCGATCTAAATGATCTGACGGTTCCCGTTCTTTTCTGCCTACACCGTTGATCCTCTGCGTATTTATGGAATTCGTTTTAAAACACAATTTCGCTAACACTTAAGTTTAATCTCCATCGTTCATTTCTTTTACTTTATGTTGTGCGACTTAATCTTGATCGCCCATCGCCTTCAACCTCGTTCTTTGATCTCCTAGATCCAACAGCCCCTGTACATCATCACCTCATTTCTTCGTCCTTCCTTTACTTCGTTTTTATGCCATTTCTCAGTGTTTCTGTGGTTTCGGTTTTCTTCAAGTTTCAATATTTAGTTGCCCTGCAACACAACTCCCTCTTGATTTAACTCTGCATGATCTTAACACAATCACTCCTGAATCTCGACTGTGATTCTTTGAATGGATTCAAGCGATCCAATATGATCCTTCATATCACTTCTTCTTTGTGTTCTGCTCGAACTCCACCTACATACATATACTATGCAGAAACTCTAGTTTTCACACACAATTCATAACTCCATTAATCAATACACACCATACAATTCAAAATCGAATTCTCTATATTGATAAATAAATATTTACATACGAGTCTCTATATCTCTGGTCTAATATTCTAATCAGTGGCCTCTGTTTTCCTACCTGCGCGTAGGCTTACAGTCAAACCCTCTGTTATGAAACCAGCTCAAGAAAAGATAGAAAAGATAGATCAACGCCTTAGAATTCAGCCTCTTCGAGGGGGCAACCTCCTTTACATTACATAAATGAACAATTCTTGGATGATACAAATGACAAAACCTCCTTTCTATATATAGGAGTCTAAGGAGTCACAATATAATCCAGCCGACCTAACAATAATAATATAAAGCCACAAAAATAACAATAGAGGGATTCTATGGGGCACAGAAATAACAACATGGGGGTAATAGGGGCACAACAATATAAATAAGGGGTATAACTACAATAGTAATGGGGTAATCACTAGTATTATAGGGACCCAACATGCCCCTCTCCTTCAAAAAAGTGTTGTCCTCAACGCTTGAGTAGTTCTGGATACTTTTGCATAAAATTCTCATCCTCCCATGTGGAATCTTCAGCGGATAAGTTCTTCCACTTGATGTGATACTCTGAAATTGATCGATTTCGTAGCTGTCAAGTTCTTGTTTTTGTGACTGCTTCCGGTTCCAATATAATTTTTCCTTCCTCATCAAGTTCTGGCAATATTGTTTGAACTGGGAGCTTGTCGCCTATAACCTTCTTTAAACATGAAACATGGAAAACTGGGTGCAATCGAGAAGCTGCAGGAAGCTCCAATTTGTATGCCATAGTATCAATCTTTTGCAACACCTTGTACGGACCATAATACTTTGGTGATAATTTATTATCCTTCTTAGCTTGCTTTAGGGACATTTGCTTATATGGTTGTAGCCGTAGGAATACCCAATCACCTACATCAAAACTCCTTTCACTGTGATGTTGATCTGCTTGTTGTTTCATTCTATTTTGTGCCAACACGAGGTTATCCTTTAAGAGTTGGAGGACTTGTTGTTGATGTTCGATGTGATGTTCCACTGCCTGAACCTTAGAATTTTCTCTTAAATATGATGTGATGGATGGTGGTTGATACCCATAAAGTGCCATAAATGGGGTCATTTTTGTTGCTGTATGGAAGGAAGTGTTATACCACCATTCAGCCAGAGGCAACCATTTGACCCATTGTGTCTGTTTATCAGATACAAAGCAACGAAGATATCCTTCCAAACATTTGTTTACTATCTCAGTTTGCCCATCAGATTGAGGATGATAAGATGAGCTATGAGCTAACTGAGTACCAAGACAAGAAAATAATTCTGTCCAAAAATTTCCAGTGAAAATGGGATCTCTGTCACTTACAATAATCTTTGGGTTTCCATGTAGCTTTTGAATTGTTTCCATAAATGCAGTAGAAACTGTACTGGCTTTAAATGGATGTGATAATGCACAAAAATGTGCATACTTGGTAAGTCTGTCAACTACCACCATGATGACACTCTTTCCCTCAGACTTGGGTAAACCTGTGATAAAATCCATTGAAACCTCCTCCCAACGTTGGCTTGGAATGGATAAAGGTTGTAATAGACCCGGTGTCTTAATTGTTTCAACTTTATTTTGTTGGCAAACCAAACATTCTGCCACAAACTTTTGAATATCTGATTTAAGGCCATCCCAAAAAAATTCCTTCTTAACCCTGTGGTAAGTTTTTAAAAATCCTGAGTGCCCTCCTAAGGGAGAAGTGTGCAATTCCATAAGAATCTTTTGTTTTAGCTGGGAATTCTTACAGAGGTATAAGCGATCTTTGTACCATAACGAATCATTTTACCAGCTAAATGTATCAAACATACTGGAATCTTGTTGTAGCTTTCGAATAAGTGCCCACACTTCTTCGTCATTCTTCCATTCCTCCCTTGCTTCGTTTATCCAATCTGGTTGGATAATAGAAATGGCGCACAACAATGCTTCCACATCCTCATCCTTTCTTGAGAGTGCATCTGCCACCACATTTTGCTTCCCTTTTTTGTAGATGATTTCAAAGTCATAACCCAACATCTTTGTGACCCACTTTTGTTGCTCTTCAAAGGATAATCTTTGTTAAAAAGTATTTAAGGCTATCATGATCCGTTTTTACCTTGAAATGTCTTCCCATTAGGTAGGGTCGCCATTTCTTAAGTGCATGGAGTATTGCCAACATTTCCTTCTCATAAATAGCTTTGCTTAAAAACTTTCCCTTGATTGGACGACTTTCAAAAGCAATGGGTCTTTCATCTTGCATTAGAACAACACCAATTCCATTTCCTGAAGCATCACATTCCACAATAAAGGTTTTTGTGAAGTCCGGTGTAGCTAAGACCGGTGCTTGGCACATTGCCTCTTTAAGATGTTCAAAGGCCTTTGTTGCTTCCGGAGTCCATGAAAATGCATCTTTCTTCAATAATGTTGTTAGAGGTGCTGCTATTCTCCCATAATTCTTAACAAACTTGCGATAATACCCTGTCAACCCAAGAAATCCTCGCAGATGCTTTATGGATGTGGGGATTTTCCATTCCTTAATGGCTTTAATTTTGCTAGGGTCTACCTTAACTCCTTCATGAGATACAATATGACCCAAATATTCCACCTCTTGGACTCCAAAGAAACATTTGGATCTTTTTGCATATAATTGTTTCTCCTCCAATAGTTGTAGCACCCTGTCAACATGTTCAACATGATCCTTCCAAGACTTGCTGTAGATTAGTATATCATCAAAAAATACTAACACAAATTTTCTAAGGAATGGTTTGAAAATTGAATTCATCAAACCTTGAAATGTTGAAGGTGCATTGGTAAGGCCAAAAGGCATGACCAAAAATTCATAATGACCCTCATGAGTTCTAAATGTCGTTTTCGGAATGTCTTCAATCTTCATTCTGATTTGATGATATCCCGAACGAAGATCCAACTTGGTGAAGTAAATTGATCCATGCAATTCATCCAGTAATTCATCAATGACAGGAATGGGGAACTTATCTTTAATAGTGAGCTTGTTGAGCTCCCTATAATCCGGACACATGCGCCATGATCCATCCTTCTTGTGCACCAATACTACTGGAGCAGAGAAAGAACTTTGACTTGGTTGAATTATACCAGCCTCTAGCATTTCTGCAACCATACGTTCAATTTCACTTTTTTGGACATAGGGATATCTGTACGGCCTGATGTTTGGAGGAACACTTCCTGGAATCAGATGAATAGCATGATCATGATCACGCATAGGTGGGAGACCTTTGGGAGTCTCAAATACCTTGGAATGATTGTCCAGGACTTTTTGGAGATCTGGAGAAATAGATGATTCCGATGTGGAAACATCTAGCGAACATAATTGTGCAATTACACCTCTTTGCTCCTTTTTTAGAAGCTTTGTCATACCATTAGAGCTGATTATCTTTCCTGGTTTCCCTGCAATACCCCTTAATTCAACTTCCTTTCCTTCCGTAGAAAATTTGATGAAAAGTTCTTGAAAATTAAAAGCTATTGTACCCAAGGATTGTAGCCATTGGACTCCTAGTACAACATCAGCACCTCCCATTGGAATGGAAAGCATTGGGCTAGTCAATACATATTCTCCCATGGATAGCTTGATATTATGGCACTTTCCAGAGCAATTTATTGTTCCTCCATTTGCAATCATCACTTGACACTCTGGTGCTGGATATAGGAAGCAATTCAATTCTTTTGCTACCCTACAATGAATAAAATTGTGGGTGCTTCCTGAATCAATCAACACTATTACCTTTTTCTTCTTGATTTGTCCTTCTATCTTGATGGTTTGAGGAGTGGTAATTCCCGCCAATGCATTACAAGATATGGTGGATTTATTTGTTCTTCATCTAGGCTTTGTTCCTGGAGTATATCTTCTTCTTTTGACCTTTCTTGCTCCTTTTCTTCTTCCTCTTCACAATCTATGTAGAATAATTTCTTCTCAGCACACTTATGACCTTTAGTGTATTTGCTATCACAACTGTAACAAAGCCCTTTTGCTCTTTTTTCTTCCAATTGTTGTGGTGTCAACCTTATAGGTTGTGGAAGACTAGGGGCAACAACACTTCCATCTTTATAGTTGTGAGTGGTATGCTTCCTGGTTGCCATAATTTTGCTTTCCATTTTTCTTGCTAACCTGAATGCCTTCTCTAATGAATCAGGTTCCCAAAGGCGAACATCATGTTGGATATTATCCTTTAAAGACCCTATGAACACATCAATCCTATGCTCCTCTGGAATATCTTTTACCCTTATGTTCAATTTTTGGAACTCCTCAATGTGCTCCATTATTGAACCCTTTTGTTTGAGACTTATCAATTGGCTAAAAAAAGTGTTGCTTTTTGTATCTTCATAATGTGCTATCAATTCTTCCGTAAAAATTGCCCAAGTGATAAATTTTTTACGAGAGCAAAGCCATTGATACCATACAAACTGATTTGGTTCCAAATATACAGTTGCCATACGTACCTTTTGTGTGTTTTGCACATTATTGAGATCGAAGAACTGCTCCATCTGTAATATCCATGTGGCAGGATCCTTGCCATCAAACTTCCTCATATCGATTTTTGGAATATGGTGGGTCTTCGATCCAACATTAGCGTCTATGGAATCATGATTAACATTACTTTTGTTCACATCATGAGTTTCCTTTATGACCTTTTCACCATTAGTAAGTATTTCTTGTAGGAAATTTGTCAAATCTGTCTTCAAATCTGCCATGTCTGTCTTCAAATCTGTCTTCAAATCTGCCATGTCTCTCTTCAAATCTGTCTTCGAATCATCCATCTTAGCTTCCATTCCCTTTATCTTAGATTCCACGCCACTTATCTTAGATTCCACGCCACTTATCTTAGCTTCTGTTAACTTTTGTGAGCGTGACATTTGTTGCACTTGTTCTTGTAATTTTGATATATCATGTAGCATTTCTTCCTCTTCTTCATGAGTCATGCTAGAGCTTTCAGGTTCCTTACTAGGTGTTTGCATTTTCTTTCCTCGGGGCATCAGTTACTGATAATAATGCTTTACTATGCCCTTTGAATTCCGTTAAACCAAGCTTACACAAAAATTTAAAAAAAACTACACACCTTTTTTCACTTTATAGAAGCCTGATATTGAATCTGATGTATCTCTGTAATTTCGGATCATCTAGTTCTGAAATTGCGACCTGTAGTAGCCTTCTATGTCCTCTTTCCAATGCCACAAGTCTGACCCAAATTGGATTCTCCAAGGAAGATTTACGTGAAATCTCCCACAGTGACTTTCTTTTAGACTAATTCAGTAGAGCGAACTTGTATGACGTGCCACAAGTCACTGTTTCAACCTTTGAATCTGAAACACACATACAAGAAACTACAGTCCGTTCTCTTTCTGTACCTTCTTACGAAATTTCAATCCGATCCCCAGAGATAAAGTTATGACGATTTTCCCCAGTTCACCTGTTTTGAATGTAATTCAGGAGTCTGCAAAAAGACCAACTTCCTAAAATCATATCTCCGCAAATATCACGTGAAAAGCTCTGAAATTCGGACCCAAGGTTCAGAGTGATTTCTTCTCAAATGGGTTTTTTTTGCAACTTCTGAAACATCACAGAAAAAAAAGTTATAGCGAAAATTCCACGATGACCTGTTTGGAGCAGAAAAACCCTAGAATCCAAAGCTCCGATACCAAATGTTATGAAACCAGCTCAAGAAAAGATAGATCAACGCCTTAGAATTCAGCCTCTTCTAGGGGGAAACCTCATTTACATTACATAAATGAACAATTCTTGGATGATACAAATGACAAAACCTCCTTTCTATATATAGGAGTCTAAGGAGTCACAATATAATCCAGCCGACCTAACAATAATAATATAAAGCCACAAAAATAACAATAGAGGGATTCTATGGGGCATAGAAATAACAACATGGGGGTAATAGGGGCACAACAATATAAATAAGGGGTATAACTACAACAGTAATGGGGTAATCACTAGTATTATAGGGACCCAACACCCTCTAACTAAGTAACTAGCTAACCCCTTGCTATGCCTTTTAGGCTTACATTTATACAAAAGGATTCTGTAACCAATTCCTGGTTTAGATCGATAAACTTCTCAACAAAATCTTAAAATCTCATCTTTATCCCTAAAGATCCTCTTTAATCCACAAATCATGAAACCAACTCCTAATCTAAGATTTACAACCAATTCTCAAATCTTTCAACTATCCTAAATCTCTCATGTTGTCCAACATTCGAGAACATTTACAAATATGCCTCGCAATACTTAATTAATTCCTATTCTCATTAAAATCACTCAAAATCCTAAGTAATTACATTAATTTTAACACTTAGGAAACCAACTTCCTTAAAACACAAGACCCCCCTATGTCTACTAAAATACAATGATTCTTCTGAGCTGAATGCTTCTGCATCATATATGGGAATAAATTTGGCAATTAGTGTACTTTGGGTGAATTTGTTCAAGAGTAAGAGCTAAGGACTTAGTTCCTAAGGATTTATAGTAAGGATCAAGAACCATGCAGATGGCCTCAAAGCATCATTACTATTCTTAGGGAGCTAAACAACCCTTAAGAGGTCATATGTGGTGATTTGAGATGTCATTACTATACTTGGATGCTTGCAAGCATTGTTTAGGGTTCAAGCTTTAATTTTTGTCTCATAACCATGTCGAAGGCCTTGATAATAATGCCTAGTGCTCAAAACATCCAAAGGGTGCCAAATATTTACTCAAAAGGTAAGGATATCCTTGAGAGTTCTTATATGTTGGTTCAAAGTGTCAATATATACTATGGTAGCATGTTGTTACTATTATGGGATTCTTGTAATGATCATATAGAGGACCCAACCACAACAAACTTTATATTTTCAATGTCTAGGAACCTCTTTGTTGATCCTTATATTATGCACATGAATGTCTTCTTTAAAGGCCTTGATAATCATGAAAAGCAATTCTACTCATGGTTCATTCCAATGATGGATTTCCATGCTTATTCCATGCTCCAAACAACAACCAAATTATATAAATGTATTACAGTGCCCCCCTGCATTCATTCATCTAATATATACAATACAATCTCTCAAATTAACTTAAATGCATGTTTGTTATTCATGTTTTATGTAGACAAGACTAAATTTAAGTGTTTAAGAACAAGAATGAAGAGTTGGGTACAGTGAATAACAATTGTCATTATTCCAAGAAGCAAATAATGAGGATATACTATAACCTTTGGAATGTAGGTGATTGGGAAACCAAAGTTGGGCTCATTAGAACCATGAGATTTTGATTTTTCCCAAAGTTCATTGTTGTTACCTTTTTTCAGATTTTTCATCTTAAAATCACATTCAATATATTTTTCATACGAACCTTTTAAATTAACATAGAAATAAAATATTAAAGAATTTCAAATAATATATTATTTTTGAAAGTCAATATATCATATCAATGTAAATGAATGTTCTCTCTCATACATACATATATAAAATAATAATATTGAATAATATATTATGTCGTACATAATAATAATAATAGGTCATCCAGTGATCTAACTAATGTTCAAATTAAGTAAAAAGTTTTGTAAATGCAAATTAGAGCGATCAAAATTAAAATTTTGAGTACCAAAAACATTTTATAATATTTTTTATTTTTTTTAACCAATTTTAATTAGTTTTTACCATTACAACAAATTTACGGCCTCGATAAACGACTTGTATTACATCATACATAATAATAAACACTACTAAAAGTTGAGTAGTTAAACTACCCAACTACTTTTGGAACATTTTAACCGTATAGCAATGTCATGTACGAACTGTCAAGTTGTTAAAGTACCTAACCACTTTTAAGAAATGTCATGTATCTAAAATAGGTATGGCTTGAACATCTTGATATCAAATATCAGATCTCTTCCGAAGCGTGCTACACTTTTGCAACGTAATATTATGATTGTGTGCCTTACAGAAGTTGAACACAAAGAAAGGAGGATAATGCAGGTTGTAAAAGTATAATTTTGTTAAGATTAAAAATTTTGTTTGAGAAAAGTATTTAATTAAATTTAATAATATTAAACGATAATGTTATATTGTAAATGTATAATATTATAGAATTTAGATTTTTGTGATTCATAACAAGTATATGATAGGGGTTTCGGTCGAAATTCCTATCATATATAATATTGTTAAGATTGAGCGATTTGAAAAGAAGAATAATTAATTAAATTTAATAATATTAATTAATATATATTATTATTTTATTTTTTTCATAAAAATATTTATTTTCTTTTTTAATTAAAAGGTTAGAGAGAAGTTATTGGTATCAGGCCAACCCACATATACACTCATTTAAAAGTTCACAAAATACTAAACTATTACAACATTTCACCCAACCACTCTAAATAACTCCAATTGATAATAATATTAGTTAATATAAATAAATTTAAAATAAAATATTAGTTAATATAAATAAATTTAAAATAAAATTTATTTAAACATATAAATGTGTAAATTGTATATATAAAATACTTACTCATTATTATCATTATTAAAATTAATTATTAAATCATTATATTTATATATATTTATAGGTTTTTTTTTAAATTTAAATATTTTTATAACCTACATAATAGGTAAATAGTAATTTTATAATTTATTTAATGATAAAATGAAGAAAAATAATACCTTGTTTGAAGAATTGAAAGAGCTTTTATGTAACACCTATCACATACAAACATACAAATTAATTAAAAGAATTAATAATAATCGCAAACATTATTGTTGTGTTGCCCTGTGATTAATAATCCTTATCGTGCATCGCATTCTCCAATGTTTACCTATACCGAGGTCCGGTGAATGAAAACAATGATTCACGATGGTTTAACATTTATGTTTCATGTGATTTCCCATTGGGGTCGTCATACATAATTTAAATTTGGTTTATTATCAGCATTACCATATTACACGCAGTACAAGCATGGTTAATGCTTCTGCATGTACTCACCAGAGGGCTTGGTTGGCACGCGATAGCTGGTCTGATCTTCCCCCTCGGATCTAGGGTTGGCGATTCGACGACTTGGAGTTGTTAGGGTTGAACCTAGTAATTGATTCTCCCGCATTCGGCCGTCTGTGGAGTCATTTGGCATTGTTGAGTTTCAGGTTCGTTGCTCTGCAACTCAGCTGGTCCTTTGTTGCACTGAAAGGGGTTATGACTGTTCCGTCTGGTTTCAATGGTGGTTTACACTATACCCTCACCCAGAGGTACTCTATCGCACTCGTTCCCTCACTGTTCCAATGTTTTGTACTGTTTGTGTTTGGATTTCGCTTCAGGGTTTCGTCCAGTTTGGGGGTTTGATTGTTTGCCCAACTGTTCAGGGATTTTTCGTCGACTTTCTCATCCTGTGGATGGCAACGTGGATTGCTATCGACCTTAGGAAGGTGAGTAACAAGGTCTTCACGAAACTCATTTAAGATCCATTATTTCATGACAGTTTCATTCTCTGTTATTTAATTGTTTTGGGTTTGCTTGGTATAGGTGGGCCGCCATCTGCTGGAGTCTCCCAATTTGAGGTACTCTCTGGCAGCATCCTCGGCGTTTGCCCTTTAAGTTTAGTTAAGAACTGGTTCGGTTTCCCACATTGGTTCCTAATCTGATTATCGTATGTATGTAGGTATTACCCTATGTCGAGTTCATGATTTTCATGGGCATGATGACTACAATCGCATCCCGAATGCTTATGGGTCTTCATCGGTATTTACAAGTTGGAACTAGCTCACCTCACTGGGTTCTTTAGATACTTAGATGATATCTTTGTTGGTGGTTCATCTTGTGAACGTGTTGATTTTGGCAAAGGCTATACAAATGATTTATTCGGTACATACTGTGTGTTTTAATGGAACGTTTTGGTAATCTTGTTTTGCAAACTGCTTTAAGCCCAGTTCTTAACGGCATAAATTGTGCAATTCAGTCGAGGTTTAAGTTCTTTGTTAATGAATGTTTTGATTAGAGGTTTAGTGACTCAGTGTTTACAGTGATCTGCTGTCAAGGCTTAATTTACATGCTTTAAGGGTATATTTAATTCCTTTGGAACTTCAATGGCTTCTAAGTCGGACCTGTAACTGTCGACCTAACTCTAATTTATGGTTTTCAGTCTTCTCTTATTAATAGTATGAATAGACTTTTGCGATGCTTATTACATTCTGGAATTGAATGTTAGATGCTTGAATCCTTCCACTTGTTTAAAAATATCGAATGTAAAATGATAGATGGTAATATCTGGATATTTGGGAATGTTTGCTTGTTGTCATTTACTTCTCCCTTCTCGGTCGATATCTACTCAAAGATTCGAACTGGTTATCGTAAAGTTCCATTACTTGTGATAATAATATAGTCTTCAAGGAATTATTTGTTTTTGAGTAATTGGTTGTTACAACATTTCAATATTTCCTATTAATGAACTATACCATGCATATAAATTACTAGTACTTATTGCCTCAAAATTAACTGTCTATTTTTCTAGGTTAATCAGTACAATCTTTTTCCTATTTGGATAACATGCATTTCCTCGATGATCTATTTCTATTCTCTGTTTAAATCACAGTTCGATGGAATTTAATTAATTCTATTTGCAGAACTAGTATTATCATCTTCAATCAACATTCCTTAAAGATAGATTTAGATCACTTATATGTTCACATACTTGTAATTATGTAACTTCTGTTCCTGCTTGGAAGGTCTCACCACCCAGCCGTGAGTCTGGAAATTACGTCCAGACTCTCCCCCGAGCACTTGATCCTCCACACAGTCAATTAAGTCCGCTACAGTCACGTACCTTGGGCTTCAGGACTCACAGTCTAGCCTCAAGTCTTGTACCTCTCCAACTGTATTCGAGTATTTCCCACTGGTTTATTTCACCCAGCTCAAGGATATCTGGGTAAGATTCCTGTTCCCTTGACTCTTCTCCCCTCATCTATTTCTCTCCTCCTCCTCTTGAGGGAGCATATGAGTAATTGTTTATTTATTTAAATGTTTCTATAGGTTAACAACAGTTTCTTTCAGTTATTGTTAAAATACTTCAACTCCTAATTATTCATTAAACAGGTAACAAAACATATCCTAGCCTCTCAGCCTCAGACATTTAACATTTCAAAAATAAATTAAAAAGCTAAAGTAATAAGTAAAACTTAGTAACCACAGTAATTGTTCATGCAATTTGGGGTGTTACATCTCCCCCCCATGTGAGGAACACTGTCCCTGGTGTTCTTTCTTATTTAAGAAAATAATGTCGGGTAAGATTTCCGCATAAATTCCTCTTCTTCCTAGGTGGCCTCTTCCGGGCCAAAGTGCTTCCACTGCACTTTAACCTGGGTGATGGCTCACTTCCGCAAGGTGGTTTCTCTCCGATCGAGAATACGAAGAGGTTCTCCCAGAAATTCTCCTTCCAATTCGACCTGCACATATACAATTTACCGTCATAACTTTCCTAAAATAATTAATCTAAAAGTTATGTATTCTATTAACTTATTACTTGCATTTTTTTTACTTAGTTACTGGAGAACCCACAGTAAAAACCATTTTTTGTCAATGTTTCAAATCCCAACAAGGATCCATCATCAAGAAACATGTTGAGGGTTGTACACATATTTATTTAGCAAGGAAACGTGGAAAACATTGTGGACCCGGATATGGCTGGGTAATGCAAGCTTGTATGCTACAAGTCCAATCTGTTCTAAGACTTGAAAAGGTCCACAATACCAGGGTGCTAACTTAGCACAACCCCTCCACTGTAAGGAGATTTTTCGGGGCTTTACCCTTAGGTATACATGATCCCCCAACTGGAATTCTTTGTATGTCCTTTTTTTATATGCATACATCTTCTATCTATCCTAGGCAGCTCTTAGATTCTGACGAACCTTCTTAACCGTCTCCTCCATTTCTGCTAGCATGTCAGGGCCTAAGGCTAGTTTATTGACTAGACTATTCCAATCTATGGGCACCCTACACCTTCTTCCATACAACACCTCAAAGGGACTCATGCCTAATGATTCATGATGCACGTTATTATAAGCAAATTCCACTAAGTAGAGGTAATATTCCCACTTATGTGGTTGTTGCATTTCAAACATTTGCAACATGTCCTCCAGAACTTGATTCACTCGTTCGATTTGACCATCCATTTGAGGATGGTAGGCAGTACTAAATTGAATCTGGGTACCCAACCCAGAAAAGAGTGTTTTCCAAAATGTGGATGTAAATTTTACATCCCTATCAGAAATTACCACTTTCATGCAGACGGAAAATTTCCTTCATAAATATGTCTGCAATTTCCATGGTTTTGTAAGTGGATTTCACAGGTATAAAATGAGTGGTTTTTCTTAGCTTGTCCACCACCACCATAATTGAGTTGTGCTTCTTCTTAGTGTGAGGTAAACCAGTGATGAAATCTAGAGAAATTGTCTCCCATTTCCACTCCGGAATGGGCAATGGTTGCAATAGCCCAGCGGGATGTTGATGCTCCGCCTTCACCAACTGACACTCCAAACATTTGGATAGGTACTCGGTGACATATTTTCTTAATCCAGGCCAAAAATAACCTTTTTTATGGCAGAAAATAGCTTCTGGTACCCTGGGTGGGCAGCATACGGTTTCTTATGAAATTCATCCAATATCAATTGTTTGACAGAATTTTGATTAGGAACATATACTCAGTTTTTGAAGGTGAGTATCTTATCTAAATTTATTTCATAATCTGATGTTTCCCCTTTCAATTGAGCTTCTCTTGCTTGCTGCCAAAGGAAAGCATACTCTGGGTCCTTAAGGGAGGCTTCCTTAATTATTTCAGGGATATTTGATCGCACCTCGCTGAATTGAACTTCATAAATACAATGTAATTTTCTGCTTAATGTGTCGGCCACTCAATTTTCTTTCCCTTTAAGGTGTTTCATTTCGAAATCGAATTCGCTCAAAAATGTTGTCCATCTGGCCTGCCAAGCATTTAAGCTAGATTGGTTAAAGAAATTTGTAAGGCTGTTGTGATCTATTAATAACATAAATTTCTTCCCCAATAGGTAGTGTCACCACATTTTAAGTGCATGCACTACTGCTGTCAATTCAAGATCGTAAGCAGAATATCGTTGCTCATATTCCTTCAATTTACGTGATTCATAGGCAATAACTTTCCCTTCTTGTGTCAACACTCTGCCAACACCTTCTTTACTTGCATCCGTGCAAACTACGAAAGATTTTTCCAAATCTGCTACCTTTAACACGGGTGCAGTGGTAAGTAGATGTTTTAATATTTCAAATCTTTGCTGACATTCAACTATCCATCAGAAGGTGCGTCCCTTCTTCTGTAATGAGGTCATTGGAAAAGCGATTTTCGAAAATCCTTCAATGAACCGATGGTAATAACCGGCCAAGCCCAAGAATGATCTAATATCAGCAACATTCCTTGGGGTGGTCCATTCCATAATAGTTTTAATCTTTTTCGGATCCACTGCTATTCCCTTTGCTAATATAACGTGACCCAAATACTGTATCTGACTTTTGAAAAAGTCACACTTGCTATATTTAGCATATAACTGATTTTCTCGCAGAGTTTGCAACACTATCCTCAGATGCTTTTCATGCTCCTCCTGATTCTTGGAGTAAATTAAAATGTCATCAATAAAAATCAATACAAACTTATTGTTGGGCATGGAAACCCACCAAGGCATGTTTTGGGGCTCAAAGCCCAAGTTTTTACCAGATATTGTTGTAAAGACTCCGCGAATTGCGAGCGCAAAGTGTGAAATGTATGATATAGTCACAGGGTTGTCCGCCCTAGTCTTGTAATGTAATGTTGGCCTGCCCATGGTCCACGAACCATGGGATTGTATAAATAGAGCGAGGCTCTAAGTGTAAAATAAGGGGGGCGAATAAGCAGACAGAATAAAGAGTCTAAGTATCTAAGTGTGTCTTTGGGTCGTAGGGTAGGAGAAGGATCTGCCGCTGAGTGCACAAAGACCTAGTAGTCCGCAACTAAGTGCGCAGACCCCTGCAGCTGAGTGTGCAGGGCGGAGTCGAGTCTATAACTGAGGAAGATTATAATAAAGAGAAGTTTTATCATAATTATGTGCATTTGTTTTTGGGTTAATGCATGTTTGTTATAAATTGAAAATATATTGTTTATTTGCTGCGCGAACCTGTATGAATGATTCATATTGCTAAGTATAACTTAACGCATACAAGTAGGCTAAGTTAATCAACTAACAGTGAAATACTAGTAAGGAGTTGGGTAATAACAATGTTCGGCCCCCGAGTAGGGTTGCGCGAAGGGAGCATTTCAGGTTGCGAGGTACGGGAAAGTGCGCATAGAGATGTGCACGTAGGGTCGAACTTGCACCACTTGAACTCATCAAACATCTCCAGGGTGTGGAAACCTGGTTCTAGCACCCTCACATACTACTTCGGGTGAGACCTCAATACGCGCTCTGCGGATTTTTGCCGAAAGGGCCAGTAGTACCGGGATTTGTTTGGCTAAATCACCTCTGAACCTGGGTCAGGCCCCAACAAGCCAACAAATGGTTCCGTTGCTGGGACCGGGATCTGCATAAGAGATGTCTGATGTCGTGTCACTGGAATCTGACAAAGAAAGAAATTGAAGAGTGGCTGGACAGAAAAATTCACGAGTTCGCGGTGCAGGAAAGCAGGAATCTGCGAGTATCGAAGGAAGAGTGGTTAGAGCGCTACTTATATGCGGAAATCCACGAAATTTTCTTTGCATCCTCCCCCCCTGATTTGTACAAGTGGATCACGAAGTTAGCAAACAGTCAGGGAAGGTGTAGGCTTGACAAACCTATTATGTGGACTCCAGAGTTGGTGCGGAGACTGAAAGCATCAGAAGCTAAGTTTGGGCGCGTTGTGGACCATTGGCTCGATCGAATTATAGGAGGGTTTATCACCGAGTTCATGATAGATACTTCAGTCAGCTATAGCAAGGCGGAATGACGCTTCCTCAAAGGACCGCGAGGTAAGTACGTTAAATCTTTGAACACTTGGATTAAGATTCTACTGTGTGAAAAGTGGGTTATGCGAATAAATTGATGTTTGGGGCTACGCGAAGTGGGAGGATCTACAGAAATGAAGGTAGTGCAGAGATAGAAACTAGCCCCTTGATTTCACCTCCGCGAGAAAGCGAGGAAGAGCTCGCGAAAGTTTCACCAAGAAGTGTGATCAGTCTGATAAGGCAGAAAATTCCGCGCATACCACCCCCACCTACACCACCACCAGTTTCACCCTCTTCACCCCCATCTTTGCCCACACCACCTCCGCCACCACCACAATTCAATATGGCAAGCGCAATAAAGTTGTCGGTGTTCAAAGGAGTAGGGAACAAAGATCCGGACCAATTTTGGTTCGTGGTAAAGGTTGTATGGGAAGCACAAGGAGTCACGGATGACAATATAAAGAAGGCAACGCTGGTAAGCATGTTGCAGGATCGCGCACTGATGTGGTAAATTAAGCATTCCAATGACAATCCAAACGTAGGGATCGTGGATATCCAAGCTGTGCTAAACAGGGAATTTAGCAGGCCAAAATCGGAAACACGGTCGATTATCAGGTTTAAGGAAATCACGATACTTCCAGGCGAGACCCCCTGGGAGCTGGATCAGAGACTAAAGGGTATGATTCATGCAGCCAACATGACCCTCATGGATGGGCAAAACCACGCATGGTTTGTAGCGTCAATAACGCCGCATCTAAGGACTGCGCTATCACAACAGAAGCTATCCACCTAGGACGAAGCTTTGGAGATCGCAATGAGACTACACGAGACCCCAATACAAGATCCTAACTTGGGAGTCCAACAGATCCACACGCAATTGAAAAACTTGTGTCTTGAGATGCAGAGTTTGAAACAAGACAGGACAACTCACCCAGAAGCACGTGAGGAGGTATGGTGCATAAAGTGTAAAGGCCAGGGACATGACAAGGACCATTGTCCAGTCTTCACGAACTACCTGGCGGGAGGAGGGCCAATGCCATTGAGACCAGAGGCACAAGTAGGACCGAGCACGACACCTGCATTATGGTGTACGATTTGTCAGATAGGAGGGAAGCATGCTACAGATAACTGCCACCTATTACAGAAGTATACGCAAACGTCCCAATAGTTGTTCTGTAATTTCTGCAGATCAATAGGCCATGATGAGTGCACCTGTAGAAGTTATGAACTAATGATGGATCAGACTCCTACCTACAGAGTTCAGGCCAAAACACAAGCCCTCGATCAAAATGCAGGAATGGCACGCATTGGATTTCAGGGGCGCGAACGAGGTCGAGGTGGAATGGGACCAGGAAGGGGTCACGGACAACTGATTTGTTACAATTGCAGAGGGTCGAGACATTATGCCTGCGATTGTACAAATCCGATGAGAGCATCATGTTTATATTGTACCCAGTTTGATCATGAGACAGAGGACTGCCCCACACTGATAGTGAGGTTGCGCGATAAAGGAACACTCCAACCTCCCCCGACTCAGAACCTGCAAATGATGAGGTCTGAGCCACGCGAGGAGGACCCGAATGTAAACATCGTGCTCTGAAGCGGTATCATGACAGGAGATGACAAGGGCAAGCAGCCCGAAGAGAGTGCCTGGGTTCGCAAGGCTCCAACAAAGGAACCAGAGTTCGATTTGGAGCGCGCAAAGGAGACATTCATGGAAGCTAAGAAGAGCTTCACGGAGGCCTCCACTTCAGGTAGTAAAGACAAACTAGAACCGAAGATGGACCCATCAATGCTCACTACCTTTCTAGAGACATGCATGAAGCTGTTGCATGACAAAAAAGCAGTGAAGGGGCTGCAAGAAATCAGTACTAGATGTGCTGGACCAGGAGAACCACGCGTAGTCTAGAAGCTCGGGAAGCACACAACGCGAATAGGAAGGGAGATGAGATTGACTGCGCAAATCGAGGAATATGAAATGGATCAAGTGATTTTGGATCTAGGATCGGATGTGAACATCCTACCAAAGCAGACATGGGAGCGCATGGGTAGGCCCGCATTGCAATGGTATCCTATTCAATTACGAATGGCGAACCAGCAAAAGATCCTACCGATGGGAAGATTGCAGGGAATAATGGTAGATATCGAAGGTGCGAGCGCGCTTGCAGATTTCAAAGTGATAGAGATTGTTGATGACAACAATCCCTATCCTGCGCTACTAGGAATATATTGGGCCACTGACATGAATGGAGTGATAAATCTAAAGAAGCGCAAGATGATTTTTGAGAAAAAGTCTCTACGCATAGTAGTACCTTTAGACCTTGTGGAAGGATCGCGCTACACAGAGCCAGTGTGCAACGACGAGAGCAATGACGATCTAGATTGTATCTACAAGATAACCACGCGGGAGCAGGACTAGGTGAATCCAACAGCGAATAGCAGGATTTCGTGGGAGCGCGAAAGCTCCTGCACATCAGATTTGGATGAGGAAATAGAACGATGGCAGAACTAGTTACACGAGGTAACCACGCTCAACTGCAACATGATGATGAGGTCACTGCGCTACGTGACAACAGAGGTAAGAGATTTGCCTATGTATGACAGGTTGAGCAAGGTGGATGATTTCTTGAACAAATTTGAAAGCGAAGTACTCGAATAGCAACATTTCGACGCTCTGAAATGGGCATTGCACGCTACGCCCGCAAGATGGTGGGGTACACATCAAAGAAGTTTTGAGGACTGGCGGGAATGCAGAAGAATGATGTGCCTACGATTTGGGAAACCTCAGATGCGGCTAATAGACAAGTATGATGGACGGGATGATCCACGTGCACACCTCGCGAAATGGACCAAGGTCTACGGGGAAGAGCCACAACCTGAGTGGGTGCATCTGTTCTGTCATACCCTGGATATCATACCCATGAATTGGTATACTGAGACGAAGCTCTACCATGGCACAAGCGAATGGGATATCTTGTGTGAAGGATTCCTATTAACCTTCACGTTTGAAGATCGTTGGTGGGATATTGTTGATGATGCGCTACAAGCAGTAAAAGCAGTTATCTTCAAAATACCCCAAGAGCCATTGCAAGTGCTTCAGCTGAAATGGGCGACCCAGCTGAGCTACGCGCTGGAGTGTTACAATGTAAATACTGAGGAGGATGATGAGGATCCAAGAAATATTAACATTCCAGAAACTAAAGGTTGTCGCGAGGTTTAAGGAAAATTAATTGAAGATCCTTACGTCACTGCGCCGCTAAAAACGAAGTAGGTAAACATTGGGATGGACGCTGAACCAAAGTATGCAATGCTTAGCGATTATTGGGATGATGCCACAGTGGATAAGGTTTTTGAGTTACTTTGCGAGTACCAAGACTTATTCCTGACCAAGATTACGAACTTAAAAGGGATCATTGGCGACTTAGGGATGATGAAGATCACCCTAAAACCCGACACAAAGCTGGTCAAGCAGAGGCCTTACCGCTTGAATCCGAAGTATAAGGAAAAGGTTCATGTAGAACTAGAAAAAATGCTTGTAGCCAGAATTATTGAGCCGGTGGAAGAATCCGACTGGGTGAGCCCTATGGTAGTGCAGGAGAAAAAGAAGAAGGGCGAGATAAGAATATGCATGGACCTCAGGAAGTTGAATGATGCCTATGTACATGACCCATTCCCGACATTGTTCACAGATGAAGTATTGGAAAATGTTGGTGGACAAGAAGCATACTCTTTCACAGACGGGTTCTCAGGGTACCACCAGATCAAAATCGTGCCAGAAGACAGGAGCAAGACGACCTTCACAACAAAATGGGGTTGCTTTCAATACATCGTTATGCCGTTTGAGTTGAAGAATGCACCAACCATATTTTCGCGCATCATTGTTGCCGCATTCAAAGAATACATCCAAAAGTTCCTGGAGGTCTATCTAGATGATTAATGGATTGTCTTTGGATTGGTTAAGAACCACATAGCAAGCTTACGCTTGATGTTGGATACTCGTTGACGACACCAGATTGCGCTGAACCTTAAGAAGTGCACATTCGTCGTTCCCTTTGGGAACCTGTTGGGACATGTGGTCTACAAACATGGACTGATGGCGGACCCCACGAAGATTGCAGTGATTCTAAATTTGGAAGCACCGCGAAGTGTTAAACAGATGCACGCTACCTTAGGACAAACAGGGTACTACAGGAAGTTCATCAAAATATATGCCCAAATCACCACGCCGATGGAGAAACTATTGAAAAAGGATGTCACATTTTGCTGGAATGATGATTGCATGAAGAGCCTGGATGTCCTAAAGGGGAAATTGGCCTCTACTCCAATCTTGGTCTTCCCAAAATGGGATGTGGAGTTTCATGTCCATGTTGATGCATCGTGTATTGCGCTAGGAGTAGTGCTCACACAAGAGGGCGGAGAGGGCTTGGATCACCCTATCATGTTTGCAAGTCGTAGATTGTCCAAAGCCGAGAAGAACTATTCCACAACCGAGCGCGAGGGGTTGGCGATGGTGTACGCGCTCCAAAAATACCGGCACTATTTGCTAGGAGGACATTTCAAGATGTATACAGACCATTCCACGCTAAAGTACTTGGTCAATAAGCCTATGTTGGGGGCACCCATCTGTAGGTGGCTCTTATTGTTCCAAGAATATGACTTTGAGGTCGTGGTAAAACCTGGACGTATGAACGCAGGACCGGATCACTTGTCGCATATTGAGACAGGCGAGGAACCTACTAGTTTGGAGGAAGGATTAACTGACGCACAACCCTTTACTGTGCGCATCGCGAATGGACACTTCGAAGATATAATCCACTTTCTGACAATAGGGACCGCGCCGAAGGAATACTCCGTCCAACAGAAGAAGGAATTGGTGGTGCGAGCAGCAGATATTTTTGTCATCATGGGGCACTATACAAAATGGGCAATGATGAGATATTGCGAAGGTACGTACCTGAATTAGCACAAAGTCAGATCCTCGTGGAAGCACATGGGGACACTGTAGAAGGACACTATGGAGGACAAGTGACCGCACAAAAGATTCTTCACGCAGGGTTGTGGTGGCCAACCCTTCACCAGGATTCAAAAACACACTGTAAGGCTTGCAATATATGTCAAAGGACAGGAAAACCATCGCAAAGGGACGAGATGTAGTTGAATCCACAAATGACACTGCAGCCGTTTGAGAAATGGGCAATCGACTTTGTGGGACCTATCAAACCGCAGGGAAAGACGGGCACGCGCTACATCATCACTACAACGGAGTACCTGACACGTTGGGCAGAAGCGCAGCTGGTCAAAGACTGCACGACCGCTACGGTTGCAAAGTTTTTGTTTGAAAACGTGTTGACCCGATTTGGCTGTCCGAAAATCTTAATGAGTGATTGCGGTACACATTTCCTAAATGAAACCATCAACGCGCTCACAGAAGAGTTCCAGGTGTATCATCAAAAAAGTACACCGTATCACCCACAAGCCAATGGGACAGTAGAAGCATTCAAAAAAATACTGGAGACTACGCTGACCAAAGTGTGCAACGTGCAGCGAAGCAATTGGGACCTGTGCGTACCTACAGTGTTATGGGCTTACAGGACAATGTGCAAGAAACTGATGGGACAAACACCTTTCCGGTTAGTTTATGGCGTGGAAGTTGTCATGCCGATGGAATATATTGTACCTAGCCTACGCATAGCAGTGCTCATAGGGATGATGGACTGCAAAGCTCTGGAGGAAAGACTCGCGCAATTGGAAGAACTTAAGGAGGAACAGTTTCTTGGCTAGTTTTCATCAGCAGGTACAAAAGTAGCATGAAAAGGCCTGGTATGATCGCCATATTAAGTTGCGCACATTCAAGGTAAATGACTTAGTGTTGTTGTATGACAGTAAGTTTGAAAAATTTTCGGGAAAATTTAGAATGCATTGGCTAGGACCATACGTGGTTAAGGAGGTCACAGACGGAACCGCAGTCCAGCTAGTCAAACTAAATGGAGAACCCTTCCGAGGCAAAGTGAATGGCAGTCGCTTGAAGCCCTACATGGGTGGGCCTGCTATCTGAATAACCGGTAGAAGCACAGTCTTCGCGCACCAAGGAGTCGGACAAAGGCACGGAACTATAAACATATGCAGCAGATACCGGTACAGATGTATGGAAACAGTTCAGACACAGAGGTCTCAGAATAGTGGATGCAACAGATCCAGCAAGCAGCAACTCAATGCGCTGCTGACCTCAGCACAGTTCGCGAACAGTTGGAGGGACTCCATACCAAGATCGCTGCGCCAACCGATTGACTCAAGGGCAAGTCACGATGTTTGTTTTGGGGGCCTGTTGGGCATGGAATCCCCCCAAGGCATGTTTTGGGGCTCAAAGCCCAAGTTTTGACTCGATATTGTTGTAAATACTCCGTGAATTGCGGGCGCGGAGCGCGAAATGTATGATAGAGTCACAAGGTTGTCCACCCTAGTCTTGTAATGTAATGTCAGCCTACCCATGGTCTGCGGACCATGGGATTGTATAAATAGAGTGAGGCTCTAAGTGTAAAAGAAGGGGAGCGAAGAAGCAAACAGAAGAAAGAGTCTAAGTATCTAAGTGTGTCTTTGGGTCGTAGGGTAGGAGAAGGCTCTACAACTAAGTGCGCAGAGGTCTAGTAGTCCATACCTAAGTACACGGACCCCTGCAGCTGAGTGCGCAAAGGCCTAGTAGTCCACAGCTAAGTGCGCAGACCCCTGCAGCTAAGTTTGCAGGGTAGATTCATGTCTGTAACCGAGGAAGAAAATAATAAAGAGAAGTTTTATCATAATTCTGTGCATCTGTTCTTGGGTTAATGCATGTTTATTATAAATTGCAAATATATTGTTTATTTACTGCACGCACCTGTATGAATGATTCATATTGCTAAGTATAACTTAACACATACAAGTAGGCTAAGCTAATCAACTAATAGTGGAATACTAGTAAGGACTTGGGTAATAACAATGTTTGGCCCTCGAGTAGGGTTGTGCGAAGGCAGCATTTCAGGTTGCGAGGTATGAGAAAGTGTGTGTAGCGACGTGCGCACAGGGTCGAACTGTGGACCCCTTTAACTCATCAGACATCTCCAGGGTGCGAAAACCTAGTTCTAGCACCCTCCCATACTAATTCGGGTGAGACCTCAGTCCACGCTCCATGGACTGTTGCTGAAAGGGCCAGTAGTACTGGGATTTGTTTGGCTAAATCACCTCTGAACTTGGGTCAGGCCCCAACAGGCCAACACTTGTCAAGATATGGCTAGAAAATACCGTGCATCTGACTCATAAAAGTCACTGGGGCATTTGTGAGGCCAAATGACGACACCACGAACTCGTAATGACCATAACAAGTTCGGAAGGCATTTTTACAAATATCTTCCTCCTTTATCCTTATCTGGTGGTAGTCGTACCTTAGATCGATTTTTGAGAATACTCTAGCTCCTTACACCTAATCAAATAAATCATCAATACATGGCAAAGCATATTTATTTTTGATGGTCAGTTTATTCAACTGACAATAATCGATGCATAATCTCAATGAATAGTACGGGTGCTCCCCAAGGAGACACGCTAGGGTGGATATAACCTTTATCCAGAAGTTCCTGAAGCTGCATTTTGAGTTCTGTTAACTCAGGTATGCTCATGCGATAAGGGGCTTTGGATACAAGGGCTGCACCAGGAACTAATTCAATGGTGAAATCGATATCACGCTTAGGTGGTAATCCAGGAATGGATTCAGGGAATACATCAGCAAATTCCTGAATAACAGGGATATTTTCCAAGGAAGTCATTTTACTTTTGGAGTTTGTGTATCCTACCTGGATCGCATAAATCTGACAACCTTTCCTAATACATTTTCCTAGCTGACTAGTAGTAATAGGATGCAACTTAATATTTTTCTTGATTCCTTGTAATTCCTTTCTCTGCCCTAACTCAGTGATATAACTTACAGTTTTCTCCTTACAATCAACTAGGGACCAACGTCCTTCCAACCAATCCATCCCTATTAGAATATCGTATGAACCCAAAGGGAGTATATTAAGGTCAACATAAATTGGTTGTCCTGAAATTGTTATAGGACAATGTTTTGTTTTTGTAGTTACCCTTCTTTTTGCCCCGGTGGCTAATTGAACTAACCAAGGTTTTTGAAATTTACTACTCTGCAGTTGACAACTCTCTACAACCTTAGGACTAACATAGCTTAGGCTAGCACTGGGATCAAACAAAACAAAGACAGGTTGATTCACACTCAATCATGGTGGGTTGGTATTCCACTTGATGGTCATCCAGAGCAGCATTAATTCTAGGCATACTCCTTTCCACCTCCCCAACCGTGGAAGCTTCTTGCATATTTGAGAGTTTTTCCGTCCTCGCTTTATGCAGACAGTTTTTGTAGTAATGGGGTTCTCCGCATCCCCAGCATTGCAGAGGTTGTTTTGGCTGTTGATCATTAACAAGTTTATTAACCCCTTCCAACTGTCTATTTTCAGAGTAGGCAACTTTGGACTGGTTCCTTGCTGGAAATTTACTGAAGGGTTTTTGTTGTATATTCCTGCCATTAGTAATTTTTGTTTGTCTGTTTGGGGGTAGGTTCCTCCCCCTCCTGCTCAATCCTCCTTTAGGTCCCTCACTTTTTTGTTTCATTTGCTGGTAGCAGATGCAGGCTTTTCACACCGCATCATCCATGGTTCTTGGGTAATCAAACTCAAGTTTCTCCTTCATAAAATTGGGTAGGCTACTAATGAAACGCTGAATCTTGGCCTTTTCTTCTTGCATATATGGTACATATCACAGTAAGGAGGTGAATCATTTCACATATTCATCCATGGTCAAGGTTCCCAATCTTAACTCGTGAAATTCCTTTGCTTTTTCATCATAATAACGTTCAGTTAAATACTTATCCTTGAAATTCTTTTGAAATTCCTTCCACGTGACTTGTTCTTCATCGATTTTTCTCACAGTTTTGATTTCCTCCCACCAAAGAGTAGCCTTACCCCTTAACTAATAAACTGCCAGACGTGCCTTAAGTTTATCAGTGTAATCATAATCTGAAAGTATTTACTCATGTCAATTAACCAATCTTCCGTTGCCTCTTCGGATTCTCCTTCGAAGAGTGACAGTTTTATCTTTTTAAATTCCCCTTGTAATTCAGATTTATGTCTTTTTGTCTTGCGTTGGTCGGAAACATTGTTTGAACGTCCTTCTTCATCTTCCCCATGTCTTTCAGCCAACTCAACATTATCTTCTCCATGATGGGCTATCGGGGTTTTCTCTCTATCTTCAGCACTGGGATCTGGTTCTTGTTGATTCTGTCGATTAGATAGACTTTTAAGAATTCTCTCATGTTCTTGTCGTAATCGTTCATTATCTATCCTTAAATTTGTCATCTCAACGCACAACTGTTGAACAGTTTCAAGTAGGACAACATTGGCTTGACGAGATTCCTCTCCTAGTTGTATCCATATGTCAGGGTTGGCTTCCACATAAGTTGTCTCTGGCTAGTTCGATGGTCTAGGGCTCCTCTGCATTCTGTCTTTTTTTTCTTGTTGATGCTGCTCTCTGTGTTCACATTCGCATTTACTTAGTTGTTTATTATATTACATTTAAATATATACATACATAAATTTCCCAAAAGTCTCAATGTGCGAACCTGAGCTCTGATACCATTTGTAACACCTATCACATACAAACATACAAATTAATTAAAATAATTAATAATAATTGCAAACATTATTGTTGCATTGCCTTGTGATTAATAATCCTTACCGTGCATTGCATTCTCCAATGTTTACCTATACCGAGTCCGATGAATGAAATCAACACGATGGTTTAACATTTATGTTTCACGTGATTTCCCATTGGGGTCGTCATAGATAATTTAAATTTGGTTTATTATCAGCAGTACCATATTACATGCGGTACAAAGATGGTTAATGCCTCTGCATGTACTCGCTAGAGGGCTTGGTTGGCACGTGACAACTGGTCTGATCTGCCCCCTCCAATCTGGGGTTGGCGATTTGACGGCTTGGAGCTGTTAGGGTTGAACCTTGTAACTGATTCTCCCGTGTTCATCCATCTGTGGAATCATTTGGCATTGTTGAGTTTTGGGTTCGTTGCTCTCCAACTGAGCTAGTCCTCCGTTGCACTGAAAGGGTTTATGACTGTTTCGTCTAGTTTTAATGGGGGTTTACACTACACCCTCACTCGGAGGTACTCTATCGCACCCATCCCCTCACTGTTCCAGTGTTCTGTACTGTTGTGGTTGGATTTCGCTTCAGGGTTTCATCCAGTTTGGGGGTTTGATTGTTTGCCCAACTTTTCAGGGATTTTTCGCTGGCTTTCTCATCCTTTGGAGGACAGCCTGGACCGCTATCATCCTCAGGAAGGTGAGTAACATGGTATTCACAAAACCTGTTTAAGATCTATTATTTCATGATAGTTTCATTCTCTATTATTTAATTATTTTGGGTTTGCTTAGTACAGGCGGGCCGCCATCTGTTGGAGTCTCCCAATCTGAGGTACTTTCTAGCAACATCCTCGGCATTTGCCCTTTAAGTTTAGTTAAGAACTGGTTTGGTTTCCCACATTGGTTCCTAATCTGAGTATCGTATGTATGCAAGTATTACCCTATGTCAGGTTCATGATTTTCATGACCATGATGACTTCAATCGCATCTTGAATGCTTATTAGTCTTCATCGTTATTTACAGGTTGGAACTAGCTCACTTCACTGGTTTCCTTAGATACTTAGATGATATCTTTGATGGTGGTTCATCTTGTGAACGTGTTGATTTTGGCAAAGGCTCTACGCCTGATTCAGTGGGTAAATACCATGTGTTTTAATGGAACGTTCTGGTAATCTTGTTTTGCGAACTGCGCTAAGGCCAGTTCTTAACGGCATAGACTGTGCGATTCTGCTAAGGGTTAAGTTCTCTATTAATGAATTTTTTTATCAGAGGTTTAGTGACTTAGTGTTTACAGTGATCTGTTGTCAAGGCTTAAATACATGCTTTAAGGGTATATTTAATTCATTTGGAACTTCAATGGCTTCTAAGCCGGACCTGTAACTGTCAACTGAACTCTAATTTATGGTTTTCAGTCTTCTCTTATTAATAGTATGAATAGACTTTTGTGATGCTTATTACATTCTAGAATTGAATGTTAGATGGTTGAATCCTTCCGCTTGTTTAAAAATATCGAATGTAAAATGATAGATGGTAATATCCGGATATTTGGGAATGTTTGCTTGTTGTCACTTACTTCTCCCTTCTTAGTCGATATCTACTCAAAGATTCGAACTGGTTATCGTAAAGTTCCATTACTTGTGATAATAATACAGTCTTCAAGGAATTACTTGTTTTTGAGTAATTGGTTGTTACAACATTTCAAGATTTCCTGTTAATGAACTATACCACGCATATAAATTACTAGTACTTCTTGCCTCAAAATTAACTGTCTATATTTCTAGCTTATTCAGTACAGTCTTTTTCCTATTTGGATAACATGCATTGCCTCGGTGATCTATTTCTATTCTCTGTTTAAATCACATTTCTATGGAATTTACATCTCTAATTAATTCTATTTGCAGAACTAGTATTATCATGTTCGATCAACATTCCTTAAGGATAGATTTAGATCACTTATCTGTTCACAGACTTGTAATTATGTAACTTTTGTTCCTGCTTGGAAGGTCTCACCACCCAGCCGTGAGTCTGGAAATTACGTCCAGACTCTCCCCCGAGCACTTCCTCCTCCACACAGTCAATTGAGTCCACCATAGCCAGGAACCTTGGGCTTCAGGACTCACAGTCCATCCTCAAGTCTTGTACCTCTTCGACCGTATTCGAGTTTTTCCCACTGGTTTATTTCACCCATCTCAAGGATATCTGGGTAACATTCATGTTCCCTTGACTCTGCTCCCCTCATCTATTTCTCTCCTCCTCCTCTTGAGGGAGCAGATGAGTAATTGTTTCTTTTATTTAATTGTTTCTGGAGGTTAACAACTGTTTCTTTCAGTTCTTGTTAAAATACTTTAACTCCTAATTATTCATTAATCAGGGAACGAAATATATTCTAGCTTCTCAGCCTCAATCATTTAACATTTCAAAAATAAATTAAAAAGCTAATACAGTGAAAAGCTAAAGTAATAAGTAAAAATTAGTAACCACAGTAATTATTTATACAATTTGAGGTGTTACACTTCCGATAAAAAAATAGCGTATTTAGTGAAATCCAATCCTATTTTATTTATAAAAAAAAGCGGTTCAACCATGAAAGATGGATGAAGAAATCAAATGGAAACCGCCCTTAAAGAAAAAGTAATAGTGATATATTAAAGGATATGCACTTGCATTGAAAAGATTCAACAAGGCAACTGCAATGGAATGATTGGTTACCTTCTAAATTTTATAATTGCTTTGCTTGTACCATATATATTTATAGTAAATTTTGTAAATGGTAAAATTCGACATACCAATAAGTAGAATATAAAATATATGCATGGTATTTATTGTAAAATATACGTATAGTGTTTAATGTAAGGTTAGATATTAAGAAATATTAAAAGAGAATGGAATTTAAAAAAAAATATTAAAGGAAGTAATTATATAAAGATAAAGTAAAATAAAAAATTAATAATTAAGTGTAAAGAAAATATTTTAGAGAAAAATTGAAATAAAGGGAAAAATTGAATAGTAAAGTTAATGAATAGTGAATTTCTAAAAATGATTTAATTTATAATAAAAAAAAATTATGAAATTAATAGGATGCTTTTGAATTTCTAGCTGGGGGAGTGATTATAGAGAAGTGATGGGGTATATGTAAGAATTTTAAATTGGTCAAAGCACATAATTTATTTAAAGTTATTAAAGTGTTTTGTGATATTTGATATTTAAAGTTATTGGAAAATGTTTGTTATATGTTCATTAAAGCTAGTTTTGGAATACTTACTAGATTAGCCAATATATATTTTGTCATAAAAGCAAAAATTTCTATATTATTAGAGATTTAAAAAAAAAAAAAACACAATATGATAGAAATAATGATCAAGTCATACATACCAACAATACACATAAATTGGGCCTGGAGTATGCCCTAAAACTGCTTCTGCTTGGCTAAGAGCTCGTCTTCCTCGGACGTAAGGAAACAGGTTAACGGCCCAAGACCTAGAGGCATCTGGCAGGAGTGAAAGCCTGCTCCCTTACGGACCACCAGCGGGTTATTTCAGGTGGCGTGGTTTTCCTTGATAACAATGATGTGTCAACTGACATTCGCGGATAGCAGCCAGAGATGGCTGTCCTCACTGTTGGTTTGACAAACTGAGTTTGATAGGTTTTTCCACCTTTTGAAAAAAAAAAAAAAAAAAACAATACACATAAATCATGCATACCATGATTTATTTTCAAAAACTTTATTAAAGAAAAACCAAACAACCATAAATATAATTATTATTTATTGGCAACATATTGGCAGGGTCAAGTGAACCCTCGTGTCAATCCAAACACAAACTTCATCATATGTAATCCATAACCATAGACCACCAAAATCATGTGCATGAAACTACCACTATAAACCTAAAAGCTTTAACTCTTTCTCATGTCAAATTCACAACAACACAGAAATAAAATAAACTTGGATAAAATTTGAATACATATAATCCAATTTATAACTTTTTGAAATGTTCTACGTTTAAATTATTATCCGTTGAAGTTATGATTATTATTATTAGTCCCTACCTATGGCACACAGGGACTATCTCCATTGCTTGATCTTTGAATCCATATTAATTTAGGTTGATCGGCAATTTATCCAAAATTTAACCAAACTTTCAGCGTGGTAATTTTGCTTCACCAAAATTTATCCAAATTTTTCGATTCAACCTCTTGTTGAAACCTTCACATGTTTCAAAGAAAGTTATGATATCCAAGTTTATGTAATAATACCGTTTATATTGGCAACTTACAATAGATACCCAAAGTTTATGTAATAATATTGTTTTGGATGTGCTTCATTGTTTCACATGTGCTTGTTACATTTATCCATATCCAAAGTTTGGGCATGCTTGTTACCTTTATCCATATCCAAAGTTGGACTGTGTATATAAAACTTTATATTAAAGTAACTCTGGACCATGTTATATATTCCAAGTGCCATTATTTTTAGCAATAACATATTTGAAAGTGTCGTTTGTCTTCAACTACCATTTGTCACCTTTATCCATATCCAAAGTTGAACTGTGTATATAAAAATTTATATTAAAGTAACTTTGGACCATGTTACATATTCCAAGTGCAATTTTTTTTAGCAATAACATATTTGAAAGTGTCGTTTGTCTTCAAGTGCCATTTGTCACCTTTATCCATATCCAAAGTTGGATTGTGTATATAAAACTTTATATTAAATTAACTTTGGACCGTGTTATATATTCCAAGTGCCATTTTTTTTAGCAATATCATATTTGAAAGTGTCATTTGTCTTCAAGTGCCATTTGTCTTCAGACCACCTCTCCACGACCTCACCCTTTCCTCACCTCACAACCTCATCCTTTTGTTGTATACTGGTGTAGCACATTGCTTGCTGATAATTATTTATGAAATTGTCGTTTTACTTTGGATCTGAGAACCAAAAGAAAAGTAGAGGTCTGGAGAGGTCTCTGAAGACTCTTAATTTGCATCATTAGATCAAAGACTCTTCATCTGCATCATTGGACGCATGATAGGAATTTCTCATTTTCATATTTGAAAGTGTCGTTTGTCTTCAAGTGCCATTTGTCACCTTTATCCATATCCAAAGTTGGATTGTGTATATAAAACTTTATATTAAAGTAACTTTGGACCGTGTTATATATTCCAAGTGCCATTTTTTTTTAGCAATATCATATTTGAAAGTGTCATTTGTCTTCAAGTGCCATTTATCTTCAGACCACCTCTCCACGACCTCACCCTTTCCTCACCTCACGACCTCATCCTTTTGTTGTATACTGGTGTAGCACATTGCTTGTTGATAATTATTTATGAAATTGTCATTGTAACTTTGGATCTGAGAACCAAAAGAAAAGTAGAGGTCTGAAGAGGTCTCCGAAGAATCTTAATTTGCATCATTACATCAAAGACTCTTCATCTGCATCATTGGACGCATGATAGGAATTTCTCATTTGCATCACAAGACTCTTCATCTGCGTCAAAGTCTGAGGTAAATCATTATAATATTCTTATTGCTAAATATTGTTCAATTTTGATCTAATTGCACTTTATACATAAGAAATATCAGTAAACAAGCTAACAACCATGGGAAGCCATACCTACCAGATAGACAAAACCCTCCAAAGTAGAACACTATTAGGCACAGTTCCATGGATCAATTATTCTTTCCATCAATTTTGTAACTAACATGTTCTTTGTATTTTTTTTGCTTCATTCATTTATTCAGTGCGTTAGATTTTTCGCCTGCCTCCCTCTTGTATTTATTTTCTTTTAGGGTTTTCTTCATAGGTAGGGATGTTCTACATATGTATGTTTTTCCATGAAAAATAAAGTGATGATATCTCACATGAATTATTGTCTGTTTTCCTCATTAATATGAGAAGAGAAATGAGGAACTTTTTACCAGCTAGGCACTTGAGCCTTCAAACCATATTTGAAAGAAAACTTTCCACCTAAGCAGACAATTCATTGCAACTGTCTGCACCATGAAATTGTTAAAATCAAGGAAAGACAGAATATGAGATAAAATCAAGAGACTCTCCAAGTGATTCAACCTTCACCTGGAGAATGCCTAAGCACTCAACAAACTACATTCATTCAAAGTCTCGTACATATAAAATCATACATTAGTTGGGTGGTTTGAACCACTCCCTAAATAATAGGATCTTGGACCTAAATAGAGGATCTCAATCCTCACATACAACAACAAACAACCAAATACATTAATATAGAAAAGACTAGATTTCTCCATTAATCCAACTCTCCCCTTAATGGAGAAATTCACCCAAAGTCATATTTTTCCTTCCTTGGCTTAACATAGGCCACTTGATGTGGTTTGTCTTGATCAATGGTGATAGATAATGCTCCACGGAGTGCAAGCTTGAAGCAATACTTTCAGTATCAATCATCTGAGTATGAGAATCTTTCCACCCACACAAGGTTTTATCTGATTCCATGTGCTTCTTGTAGATCACCTCATTAAAGTCCATTCTCCTTATTATTAAGGATGTATAATATGATTTATTTTGTTCTCTATAGGTTACTTTGAAGCTTTGAGATGGAAAAACTTGAGAGGATGATTGGCTTACATAGGAATTGTTAGTTCCATTGAAGGCAGCTTTGTTTCCTCTCTATCTCTGTTGTATTCTTAGTTATGTGTTTCCTTCGTCATCATATAGATCTTGAAAAATAGGTTCATAATTCAAGTGTTTACCCCTTCTTTGTGAACCACTGGTAGCTCTTCAATTGTAGAAACCCATTGAGCAAATTGTGGCTCATGATTCTTCTAGTCATTAATAAAACCATATTGTTTGTCGGAGAACTCTTCTGACTCAAAAATACATATAAAATCATACATTAGTTCGATGGTTTGACCCACTCCTTAAACAATAAGATCTTGGATCTAAATAAAGGATCTCAATCCTCATACACAACAACAAACAACCAAATACATTAATATAGAAAAGACTATATTTCTCCATTAATCCAACTAAGATTGTTCATGACATTTGCAAACATGAATAAGTACGCTTCAAATACTTTTTTATAACTTTTTATCTCTTTTTTATAATAAATATAGACTTGTAGTGCCCCTAGGCATTAAGGTTTTGGAATACACCAAAACAAGCATACTAGACGGTTGTTATTTGTTTTTATTATTTATTATTTTTAATTATATAATATATGGAGGGCAGCATGCGGGTATGGTCAGTTTTCAGCCATTCGTTCACCCCATTGAAAATCGACACCAATTACCTGTCACGTGAAAGCTAAAGACAAAGGTACTCTGTGGGATTCGATATCAACACCTAAGTCGACATTGCACCATTATTGTTTGATCCATTGTTTTACCCTTATAAAAGGTTTCGTGGGACCCTTGGAAAATAATATCTTCTCATACAAATTTGATACCGAATGTCTTTGAGCTTCATTTAACCACACGTTAAATGAAGATATGTTTTCCAGTGGCTTGACTTCACAAACATGCTATACATTTTGCCGGTGTCCTCTGTTTCCGGGACCAAAAAAGTGAGAGAGTCCGCTCCCTAGCTGGTGTATTTTTCAACTGCTCTACCAAGGACATCTAAGGCTCCAAAAGGGGTTCAATCAATATGATTTTGATGCTGGGTTACATTTCTCGTAAGGTTATAAAAAGGTTTCGTGGGACCCTTCGAAAATAATATCTTCTCAAACAAATTTGGTACCGAACATGTGTCTTTGAGCTTCATTTAACCTTGGGGTTGCCTTTGAACACACGTTATTGAAGCTATTCTTACTTAGATGCTTCAACTTCATATTGCTTTATATGACTCTCTAGATTTTATGAGCTGATATCAAAATTATAAAAGATATTACTTTACTCTAAAAATTGTATTTACCATTTTGATAAGGAGTAAGATTTAAAATTTATTTATTTTAAAAGAGAAATAGGGTAAATGATTTAAAACGAGAACTCTTTAGAGAGAATGAAATTCTAAATAATGATAATTAATAAATTTATTATCTAGTAAATTATATTATTTTATAAATAAATCAATTTCATTTATTTATAAAATAATTCAATTACTTTACTAAAATATATTATATTTACAAATAAAAGTAAACTTAATTTCATTTTCGAATCTTGAGAACATCAGACATAAAATTCCAATCTTGTGAACATCATAAAATTCCAAGCATATTTTATATGAGACTTTTGGGTATTTTACTTCTGGTTCAATGAAATATTTTTCTTGTGTGTTGAGAGCATTTTTGGAGGAGTGCACTCTCTACTCAGAAGTTCTGGGAGACAAAACAAATTGGGAGGAACCTCGACACCATTCATAGCTTGGTGAAGTACAATGAACCATTGTTCAGGTCAATTAGTTGTACATCTTCAAGCAGCGCGTCTTGATTATTTGCCTGAACTCGATGTGAAAGAGAGCAGAATGGTTGCTGCCACATTTTTGCTATCACTAGTATTCTCGAACGAATTGGATGTATCAATGGTTCTGATCCAGGTCTAGGTGTGACAAAGGACCCTTCCAAGACCTTTTACTTTCGTGATGTGTTAAATTGCATTTTTAAAAGAAACATACATGAATACATGTGCATGTTGTAAAGAAGAGGAACATCACAATCATTAGCAACATAAAAACATAAGCCGTTGATAACAGAGTTCGTCTAGGATGGACTACGTCTCCAGGCCCTGGTGTCAAGATGGTGTTGGCCGCTGCATTAAGTGTTGTCAATAGTGATGAAATACATAAGAGGTGATGTCACTTCATACAAGGAGAATGCCCTCACACAGGAGTGGCTCCAAGAGATGTTCCACTACAGGAACTCTCAGTCAAAAAGGACTCCTATCAGTATGACACAAACTCATGCATGATGAGCATCCCGCCAACATGGCATAAAAGGGATCTCAATGCAAACATACATGACGACAACATGAGTATCCCGTCAACATACAACAAAGGGATCTCAAAACATAACATGACAAATCATGACAACAAGTACATCACTAGACAATTCCGCGTCACATCAAGCAAGAATCATGAAAACAAGTAATAAACAACTTCCTTCATCAACATCAAACAAGGACCTGTGCAGCACAATGCATAGCAAAAGAAGTACATGAACACACTGCATATACCTCACAACCAAGGGCCATCTGAAGAAGCGGATGTCAAACTGCTGAAGTTGTTCGGACCATCGATCTCACGCCATCAATTGCATGGAAGTGACTGCCCGCACATGAACGCTGACACCCGCATTCCACTTAGAAAAGTGGCTGAATAATAGAATGAGAAAATAAACAATCTGAACACACCATCAGATTTGTGGCATCGAATAGTGCAAAATAGACTGTCCAATTTTTGAATTCTAAGAAATTGAGAATTTGGGGCTCAAGGAATCTTTTAGATTCCCCTTAGATTCCTTAAAGATTCTGCTCCATGGGTGGACTAGAAATATGCAACTCAAAAGGTGAATCTGACCTCGCCATTGCGATCCTTGTGGAAAACCATGAAAAATGACTATAAACTTGACTATATTCCGACATGGAGAAAAATTACGTCCTCGAGAAAATTTCAAGGATCATGGTTTCACTCCCTATTTCTGTAGCGTCATGGTTCCAGTTGTATACTGAAAAATGGCCGAAAAATGCAGAACTATGATGGAGAAACGGATAGCTCCATTGTGTTCGTGGCGTTGAGAAGTGTTGAAACCATATAAAATTTGTCAAATTCTGACAAAGTGAAATTTTGCTCCCCCTGCAAAATTCTACCTCGAATTGTGTGCACTAGCTTCCTCTATCTCGAAATCCGTGCCTACTCCTGGTTCCTCCATCCGCCCTGAACTACGTGCAAATGAGGTTTAAATAAAAAAATGGTGGGCAGATAGTCCAAAGGAATTTTTTGGTGTATTGGTAAAAAATGGAAATTGGTTAAGGGAAGGTTGGGGGATCAAATCCTGCCTCCCCACAGAATCCGCATGTATAGTTATTTTTTTTTTAAGCGACGCATTTGAATTTAACCAAAGTTTGTTTTTTGGGGGGTCGGGTCTACATTGGGCGGCTCACCCCATAACTCCCGCAACCATACATTAAATGGGGGCATGTTAAGTTTGATGCAATAATGGCTTTTTTTAGTGTTTGGTGGTTGGTTTGTTTATGGGGCTGCCCAGTGGGGGCCGGCCCACGTGGGTTGAGTGGGTTCAATCCCCGCTGGCCTCCCTTTTTTTTAATATTTTTTCTTTTTTTATAATTTATAAGGCACATTCAAAAATTTGAATTTTAGGCCGAAGGAGTCCTTTTAACTAGGCCACGATTTTGCTTGGAATTTGGCCGGAGTTGGCCGGATTCCATCTGACAGAAAAGGCCAAATTGTGTCTTTGTTAAGCCTGCCTAGTCATCAAAAAGTCAACCCAACTTTGACTGCCTCTATCTTCCTCATCCGGACTTAGATTGACGAACCGTTCACACCACCGAGATCACGATGACAAGGTCTTTAACATGAACCTGGTTCGAGCATAATCCAAACACTTTTATTTTTGAGCTTTCATAAGCCCTCTTTATCCTGTGTGTGTCTCTAGAGCCACCTAGATCAATCCTCTCCACTGAGGAGCTTTTGGTCCTCCAAAAGCATGAAAAACAATCTGCAACTTTTATGTACCTTGTTTGCATCACAAGCATCCTAAAAGGCCTCGCTTCCATCCCCTTCACCTTTGTTCTTCGGAGCCTTAAGTGATGAGCCGACACCTGCAACCTTTGCAACCTGTAGTACATTGTTTTGCAAATTACATGCTTGACTTTCATGACCAACTAATGACCCAAGTGTCCCACACTTTCCACGAGTTTATAACACATATTCGGTGGTCAAGTTTACAACAAGATGGACGCAATACCCCAGCTACGAAAAAAAGGCCAACATATCGTTGTTGCTTCAACAAGTGATGGAAAACACATCATCATTGCAACACATGATTTACAATAATAAGGCCAACCACTATTTTTTCTCTAACAAGTGATGGAAACACGACATCGCTTTCACAGTTTATCATGCAACACAAAATAAGACCAAACATCATTGTTACTAAACAAGTGATGGAAAACACATCATCACCTTTACATTTTAAAATGCAACAAATGATTTACAAAAGTACGACCATGAAACGCTAACATATCTAGAAACCATTTGTCACTTATCAATGTGAATGGGTCGTCTCCTTGTGGCGGTTTTTCTTATCGAACAATCGTTTCACCTGGTTCATGCACCGACACTCTGTCTTTAAGGCATTGTTCTGGATGGAGCCTCCAACAAGTGGCTCTTTGATGACCACTTCTGTCACAATGACTGCAAAAGGTTTTCTTCCTCCAAATCTGTTTAACATGTTTCTTTACCTGCTGCTAAGAGGGTCTTTCATGCCTCCTCCCTTGGTGTGCTGCTATTCTTTTCCAACACTTAGAAAATGTATGGTTATGTGATCCACAAAAGGTACATGTTTTTCGATTCCATGTTTCACGTTCATCTCTAACAACATGATTATAATCGAAATTAACATTCGAAGATCGAAACTAGTTATACCTTTCCTTTCTGCCTCTGGTGTAAGTATGGAGATAAGAGCTTGCCTCAGCTCTTTCCCTACAATGGGCACTTCCATGGAATGATGGGGATGTTTTCCCATCATTCTCTTTCCTCGACAATTTTGACGATGTCTCGGAAGCATATGACACCTTTGAGCATTCTCCCTTGGTGTATCTCAAACCTGCAAATTGAGGTCTCTTCATAACCTCCATTGGTTGAGTTATGCCTTGGTTATTAACACCAAGTTCTTTTTCCTCCTCGTGCCTCGTCCTCATAAGGAGCCTCATGTTTTTCCCTGTAATTGGGATCTCCACATCTCCAACATAAATCATACTATGTGACGACAAAACCGAAAGGAAATCAACATCTTTTTCCTCCTCTATCGATTTGGAAATAACTGATGAGGGCTTCTCATCATTTGTTGTTGTTAGTTCGCTAGCGGTCTCAGCATATTCCACAACTTCCTTTCTGACATCCTACCTGACGGGGTAATTCTTCTACTTTAATGGGGTTGACAATGCCTTTGCCATTAACGCTGAAGCTTTTTCCTTCATACCCCATTTTCTTCAATAGTTTGGAGCCAATTCCCATGGAATGATTTTCAAAAAGTAGCGAAACATCATAAGGACACATACATGAATTCAAAGAATTACATTTTACCTCACATGGGTCACGCTGCAACTTTTCCAAGGCCTCATCCTTATCTTGCAGTTTTCGTATCAAACTTTGTTTCTCCTTTTTCTCTTCATGTAGAAACATCTTCAATTCAACGTTCTCTGTTTGAAGATTCTGTCTGTTGTGCTTTAGTTCTTCCAGGGCCTCTTCCATGGCTTGCAACTGAAGCTGCAATCGCTCCTTTTCCTCTATCTCTTTCTGTAGAGTTTCATATATTATTTCCACCCTTTTGGAAATTTTGAGCATGGTCTCGCACATCACTTTTTCATCCTCTGTCGTTGCATGTTCCATTGTTCACGCTGCAATTCACATCCACGCAAAGACCACTCTGATACCACTTGATCCAGGTCTGGGTGTGACGAAGGACCCTTCCAAGACCTTTTACTTTCGTGATGTGCTAAATTTCATTTTTAAAAGAAACATACATGAATACATGTGCATGCTATAAAGAAGAGGAACATGACAATCATCAATAACATAAAAACATAAGCCGTTGATAACGGAGTTCGTCTAGGAGGGACTACGTCTCCAAGCCCCGGTGTCAAGATGGTGTAGGCCGCTTCATTAAGTGATGTTAATAGTAATTATGTACATAAGAGGTGACGTCGCTATCATACAAGGAAAATTCCTTCATGCAAGAGTGGCTCTAAGAGATGTTCCACTACAGGAACTCTCAGTCAAAAAGGACTCCTATCAGTATGACACAAACTCATGCATGATGAGCATCCCGCCAACATGTCATAAAAGGGATCTCAATGCAAACACACATGACGACAACATGAGTATCCCATCAACATACAACAAAGGGATCTCAAAACATAACATGACGAATCATGACAACAAGTACATCACCAGACGATTCCAGATCCATATCAAGCAGGAATCATGAAAACAAGTAATAAACAAGATCCCTCATCAACATCAAACAGGAATCTGTGCAGCACAATGCATAGAAAAAGAAGTACATGAATGCACTGCATATACCTCACAACCAAGGGCCATCTAAAGAAGCGGATATCAAACTGCTGAAACTGTTTGGACCATCGATCTCACGACATCAATCGCATGGAAATGACTGCTCGCAGATGAATGTTGACACCTGCATTCCACTTAAAAAAGTGGCTAAATAATAGAATGAGAAAATGAACAATCTGAATGCACCATCATATTTGTGGCATCGAATAATGCAAAATAGACTGTCCAATTTTTGAATTCTGAGAAATTGAGAATCTGGGGCTCAAGGAAGCTTTTAGATTCCCCTTAGATTCCTCGAAGATTCTACTCCATGGGTGGACTAGAAATCTACAACTCCAAAGGTGAATCTGACCTCGCCATTGTGATCCCTGTGGAAAACCATGAAAAATGACTATAAACTTGACTATATTTTGACATGGAGAAAAATTACCTCCTCGGGAAAATTTCAAGGATCATGGTTTCTCTCCTTGTTTCTGCAATAGTCATGGTTCCACCTGCATACTGAAAAATGGCTAAAAAATTCAGAACTCTGATGGAGAAATAGACAGTGCCATTGCATTCGTGGCGTTGAGAAGTGCTAAAACCATATAAAATTTGTCAAACTCTGATAAAGTGAAATTTCGCTCCTCCTGCAAAACTTTGCCTTGAACTGCGTGCACTAGCTTCCTCTGTCTCGAAATCCGTACCCACTCCTAGTTTCTCCATCAACCCCGAACTACGTGCAAATGAGGTTTAAATAAAAAAATTGTGGGTAGATAGTCTAAAGGAATTGTTTGGTGTTTTGGTAGAAATTGGAAATTGGTTAAGGAAAGGTTAGGGGATCAAATCTTGCCTCCCCACAGAATTTGCATGTATTGTTATATTTTTTTTAAATGGCGCATTTGAATTTAACCAAAGTTTGTTTTTTGGGGGGTCGGATCCGCATTGGACGGCCCGCCCCATAACTCCCGTAACCATACATTAAATGGGGGTGTGTTAAGTTTGATGCAATAATGGTTTTTTTAGTGTTTGGTGGTTGGTTTGTTTATGGGGCCGCCTGGTGGGGGCCGACCCACGTGGGCCGGGCGGGTTCAATCCCTGCCGACCTCACAATTCTGATATATATATATATATGGAGAGGTGTGGGTGGTGGGGGTGGTGGCCCACCACCTCCCTTTATATATATATATATATATATATATATATATATAACTTTTTTTTTTATAATTAATAAGGCACATTCAAAAATTCGGATTTTAGGCCGAAGGAGTCTTTCCCACATTTTTTCCCCTGAATCTGGCTGGAGTTGGCTGGATTCCGTCTGCCAGAAAAGACCAAATTGTGTCTTTGTTAAGCCTGCCTAGTCATCAAAAAGTCAACCCAACTTTGACTGCCTCTATCTTCTTCATCCAGACTCGGATTGACGAACCGTTCACACCACCGCCATGACGATGATGAGATATTTAACATGAACCTGGTTCAAGCATAATCCAAACACTTTGATTTTTGAGCTTTCATAAGCCCTCTTTATCTTGTGTGTCTCTGGAGCCACCTCGATCAGGGTCTTCTGTGAATGAGTTTGTTTCTCCAATATTTTGTAAATGAGTCGGCTTCTATTATATGTCAGCTTCAAACAACTTTCACTGCATGCTATGAATTATAGTCATATGGTCATTCTGGGATAGAAATCAATTTTTATGTTTTCAACAATTGGGCAAAGCGTCAACAACTAATCGTTAGTGTATAATTTTGATTGTTTGATCTTTAGTGTATAATTTTGATTGATTAATGGTAAATATGTTATAATTTTATTTTAATTCTAAATTTATATGATGAAGGTGCAGAATCAATTATTTTACAGTATAACATAATTCAAATTGATTGTTTTTGGTGTTTGGAAACCCCTAAACATATTATGGGTTTAGTTCTGTTTACATATTGTTAGGGTTGGTTTTTTGTTCTCGGAAACTCCTCAACAATGACTACAAGTTACTTTTATGGGTAGAGTATAACATAATCCAAATCGATGGTTCTTGGTGCTCGGAAATCCCTGAATATATCATGGGTTTAATTCTGTTTACCTATTGTTATAGTTGGTTTGTTTTTCTCGACACTCGGAAACCCTGAACAATAACTATAAGTTATTTTTATGAGATCCTTGTGTGTTATACAGGTCAAGTTGTTTGATCACTCTTGAACACATTCAGTATTCAGACCTCCATCTAGCAAGTGACGGATAACCGAAAGCGAAATATCTGATAGATGGTGGTTGGTTCACATGATGGTTCATTACTTACAACTTTTATTGTGGAAGCCCGGACGAGCCGAGTTTTTCAATATTGTTGATCTTGCAAAGTTTAGTGATGATGGTCCGAGGCAAGCATGTGTTAAATGGAGTTCAAGTGACAACTCGAAGTAATGGATGAAGAAAGTGCATCTCTCTGTTTTTCTACTTCTCAAAATTGTTTTTGCTTGTCTAATGTAACGGCTCAAGACCCAAAGACATCTGGAGAAGCTAAAACTTGCTCCCTTAAGGACCACTAGCCTGGCTAATGTAATGACTCAAGACCCAAAGACATTTGGAGAAGCTAAAACTTGCCCCCTTAAGGACCACTTGCCTGCCGGGGTTTTACTTGAATAACATTGATGAGTTAGGGTAGTGGCCAATAATAATTATCCCCACAAATGGTTTGACCACTAAATTATGATAGGTTTTGCCATACTATAAAAAAAATGATTAACTATTTTTTACTAATCAATTATTTTTTATTAAAATATGAAATACTATTTATTATGTTAAAGTTAAATATTAAATTAGTGTATGGAACTATTTTATGTATTTCTTTTATACAAATTATTTTGATTGTTAAAATTTAAAAAATATATATACTCTATCCACTTTCAATTTATGTATTTTATGTGTGGGAAAAGAAATTTATTTTGATCGTTAAAGTTTAAAAAAATATATATATACTCTATCCACTTTTAAATTTATGAAAAAATCTCAACTAATTTTTTGAAATTACAAATATAATGTAAATTACAAATATAATGTAATATTTTGCAATCTGTCCATTACATACAAATAACAACATCAGATATTTTTTAAAAACTTTATATGTGACTTGTGTTTTTAAAAAAAATAAAAATTCATATGGCGCTTATGTTTTTTATTTTGATTAAAGTTTTTTATATATATATATATATATACTTAATCTATTTTTAAATTTAGGGAAAAATATCCTCACTAAATTTTAGAAGTTACAGATATAATATAGTATTTTGCAATCTGTCCATTACATACGTCAAATATTTTTTTTAAAACTTTATATGTCACTTATGCTTTTCCAGAAAAGCTTCATATCATTTATGTTTTTTTATTTTTTTAAATATATTTTAAATAATTTAAAATTAATCTTAAAATGGAGACTCTAAAATTATGGTTGATCATGTTATGGGTAAATGTTGTATCAGCTGCCCTCATCTAACAGGCTGGATGGATAGAATTATGTACCTGTGGGGTAAGTTACAGGGTTGTTCCATTCAACATATCTACAGGTCAAAGAATCAACAAGCTGACTGTTTATCCAAGGAAGGTTTGCTTGCTCCCACAGGTAAATGGTCTATGAAGGTCTTATCTGAGGGGGTTTCATTGCCCATACAGGAGTTCTCCCTCCCTGGCTTCTAACTGCTCTGATTTTTTCTTGGTATGTTTCTGTTTTTTTGTGATCGATGTAAATGATATCCCTGTTATATCTCTAGTACAGGCATGATTCATATGTGGTGACTTCTGTCTTTGTCTACATGCTGCTGTCTTGGAATGTCCTGTTATTTTGTGATACCGTCGTTTGGCATCTCTGAGGCACAGGGTATCCAATATGTTTTTCTCAAGCTCACCTTAAAGGTTATGATGTAATATCTGCTTTATATTGCCTCAATATAATATATTTTGCTTTTTCGTTCTGAAAAAAAAATAATTAATTTTACTACTTAATCTGCAACTGAATATAGAAAAAATTATCAATTAAAAGCATTCCAGGCCCATGTAAATTCTACCATCCAAATAAAAATAGATTATAAATATCCAATATCATGCCATAATCATACCTTGCAGACACCGTGGATCAAATACTATCCCCTCATAAAATATGTGAAGTGTAAGATATCCATCTCAATTCAAGATAGAATTTTATGCGGTTAATTTAAAATTTTTAAAAATACTTTATCATTGCACACTTTTTCCTTTATGAATTACTCATGATAATTACAATGGCAACAACGGAGATATTTACAACAGATTTGGTAAAATTAAATATTAAATTTATTTTTTTAATTGCAAATTATTATTTTTTGAAATTTTAAAATTTGAATTTTTAATTTTGTTATTGGTGGATGCTTAATTTTATGTGATTTAAAATCAAATTTTCAGAATTAAAAAGTCAAATCTTTACTTGTCAAGTGTTTTCATAAATTTATTATCTAATTTTATTTTATTTTTTTCCAAATTTATGGATTTTTCCATAATTAATATTTTCTTTCAAAAAAAAATAGTTGTTTTTACTAACCATTGAAAACGGCCAATTTAAAAAACAAAAGAACCAATGCACCTATTACACTGATTTTTCCCTTGCTCATTTTTATTATTGAATGGACTTGGTTCAATCATTTTCATCAATAAATCTTACTTATATTATATATTTTTATAATTCAATTTTAAATCATCCTGCAATAAAAAAAATAAAATTTAAGTCAACATTACAATAAATAATATTTTCTCTTTTGTCTTCAACATTTTAATCATAATTTAAAAATATAAAATAAAAATAATAGTTTTTGGAATCTTTTGCACTCACATTTAAGCCTTTGTGTACTTATTTTTTATTTTTATTTTAATATACTGGACTTTGTAATTTTTTTATATTAGATTTTTTTATTATATATGGATTGTTTGCTAGGTGATTAAGACATCAGGTGATACTTATTATTAATTTGATTTTTTCTATGTAGAAATTCTACTATAGATAATTTATTCGCTGCTGAATTAGGATAGGTATAAATTTAAAGTTAAATTAAGATGAGTATAAATTTAAAGTTAAATAAATAGTTTGTTACAATAATAGCTTTTTAAAAAATTATAATTTTGTTTATATCGTATATATACATTATTTAATATAAAGATACTAGACATTGAAATTTATCTTCTTTATTTGGTCTCATAAGTTAAAGATGGAATAAAATGTGCACAAACACATTTCAATACATTAATTTAACTTTTGTAATAAACGATGATGTTGGGGCCAATGTTTCATCCAAAATTATATGTGCACCTATCTCTCCTTTGCTCCGAGGTTATCTAATCTATTAATTACTTTCGTTACTTCTTTTGGTCGTATTCAAATGTGTTTCATTATTGTCACATTCAATTGTGTTTCATTATTAGATTTATTAATTTTTTAAACATTCAAAAATTATTATCAATTACTTTTTACATAAAAAACATGTACTAAACAATAACACTTCATATTATACTCATTATTATTATCATCAAATTATTTAATTTAATAAAATTAATATATTTATATGTTATATAGTAAAAAATATTATAAATAATAATGAAATTATTTATTACATGTAAATACAGCAATAATATATATATTTTAAGTAAATTATTTATTTTATAAAAATGTGAAGAAACAATATCGACCTACATAAATATTTTATATTTTATGCTTTTTATATAAAACTTTTATTTTAACAATTGAATTAATTTTTTAATATATAATTTTTTTAAATTAAAAGTTGAATTATATATTTTAGGATTTTTGCATAAACCTTTTATTTTAACAATCGAATTAACTTTTTTAAATACAGATTTTTTTTAAATTAAAAGTTTATGTAATTAAATTAATTTATGTTCCTTAAAATGTAAAGTTGATTTTTTTTGTTTTTTGGATTTTAGAAAAGTTTTCGATATTGTTTCTTGAGATAAGCTTTGGGTGAGACTTGAAGAGATTATGGTTCTTCTTAAACTAAGGATTGTTGTGATCCGCCTCTACGAGGCTGTCATTGGCAAGCTTAAGACCAACTAAGGGTGGTCTAAAGATATCCAAGCTTAAGACCAACTAAGGGCGGTCTAAAGATATTAAATACAATATCAAGGTTACGCAAGGGTGTCCCCCATCTCTTACCTTTTTTGGCATTTACATCGATAAGAGGAGTGTCTGGAAACTGTAGGTTGCAAGGGCACCAATCTTGACCGTATAATCATTACTCTTCTCCTTTATGCTGATGATATGTTCTTCTTGCAAAAAGCCATGATAACCTAGACAAGCAGCTTAAGACTCTTCATGTCTACTAGTCCAAGATGGATATGACCATTAACACGCACAAGACTAAAGTCATGCTCATTAAATAAAAAAAGATCACCCATGGTAGTTTTGTCTATGATAACCATTTTTTAGAGCAGGTTTCTTATTACAAATATTTGGTTGTTGACGTTCCTCATCAGCTCAACTAGCATCGAGAAAATGATTATTGGACGCCGGAAAGCTTATTATGAGCTTGAAAACAATTGTAAGTCTACTGATCTTTGCATTTGGAGTAAAAAAAAAACAATTCTAAGTCTACTGATCTTTGCATTTGGAGTAAAAAACAATTCCTCTTTGAGACTCTTGTCACCCTTGTTGTCTTATATGGATGTGAAGTTTGGGGTTGCAGTATATCTAGGGAGTTGTGGAGAAAAATTGAGATGATCCAAAAACAATTCATAAAGATCGAGATGATGAAAATTATTTTTAAGAAATTAAAGTACTTAAATATTTTGAAATATATTATTATACCTGTATTATTTCATGTATAATTTCAATTATAATAATGAGAAAATGATTATTGTATGCGAATAAATTTAGATTGTGGAATAAGAGGAAATTGCTCGCTAAGATTCTCTTTTTATCTAATATGTTCATAACATTTTGGACTATATCATTTATAAATAATTATTGAGAAGGGAAATTTCAAAAGAGTTTTATAACTTATAATCTTTGAATTACAAAAGTTACATTTTATTTTATCCTTCTTATAAAAATATCATTATCTTATTACTATTATTTGCTATGTGTTCAAGAAAGTGGCTTTCTAAGATTGTTTCAAACTTTACTCAAAACCATCAATGAGTCAATCATGATGGTATCCGTGAGTCAATCACAATGACATAAAAATATAAGGCCTTAGCTAAATCACTGAGAAGTAAAAATACTACAACTATTATTACATTTAAATTTGGAGAAAAATTGTGATATCATAAAAAATTAGAAAGGAATTAACCTTGATTATCAAGGTAATTAACTCTAATTTAAAAAAATAAAAAATATCTCCATGTTTTAATTAATGTAACTAAGAGAATCAATATTGCTAAGATAAAAACAAACTTTCATGAATTGCCATTCTTAAAAAAATGCTAGTTAAAGTTTTAGGTTAAAAGTTATTGGTTAAAGAATTTGTCATTGTTGTGACACTAAAACAATTGAAAATGAGAATGTTGTTTGTTAAAATATTGGATTAAAAAGATTTGTCATATTTGTGACATTAGAACTATTGAAAATGAGAAACATTTTCTTACAAAATGTCTTGCTTACACATACATTAAATTTAAATTTCAAAATATTTATTATAATAATGAGATTCCTCATGGTCTTGTTTTATAGGAATCCATTGATAGAATTAGAACTTTGGCGGTTGAAAGAATGGCTCCTCGCGCTAGGGTTTTCAATGCAGGCGTTCTCGCAGGGGCTGGATCTCCCCAGAATCGGCTGGAAACGGAGGAGCCACATATCCTTCACGGTTATGCGCAGATCTTTTCTCAGCAAGGCAGCACACGGAAGGTTCTCGCTGCGGAATGTGCTTTTGATCCCCCGACTGATCTCCTGGACAGGGCAGTAGAACTCTGTTCACCGAACCCCCTGAATAAGAACCAAGCGGATGGCCAGATCTGGGGCTTCCCAACGGACATCACACATACTATCTATGCCGTCTGCGAGCACCGAAAGAAAGCTGAGGATAACTATCAAGTTTCGATTCTTCAGATCTACAGGACGATTGGGCAACAGAAGGGGCAATGGACGTTAGGGCAACAGAGGGGAAAATGGTGCGTATTTGGGTCTGGATCAAACGGATCGCACGACCTCAAGGCTGAAAGTTCTGGATCTGCCACATTTCACACCGAATCTGCTAAGGCAGCACCGGGTAAATCGCTGGTTGGAGGCGGACATTTCTCTCCCATAATGGGAAGATACATGAACCCCAGATCTGCAACCATTTTGCCAGATCTGGCCCATAAGCCAGTGAATCAGGGCCTACTCCTCATGAACGCAGATCTGATCCAGATCTTCATCAGATCGATTGAAGGCAAACATTTATGCATGAGGCTCAGTAAGGGGATGAGCATACACGCGTTAAAAAAGAAGATCCAGGGTCACCTTGGAACCCCAGCTCAATATCAAAACCTTATATATTCTGGGTTCAGTATGCAGGACAACCAAACACTCCAGCACTACGGCATTGCCAACGATTCAACCATTATTCTTAATCTTCGACTGCGTGGTGGAAGCACTGGTACCAGCTCAAAAAATACCGGTACTTTTCGGGATGCAGTGAAAGGGAAAAAAATGGAAAATAAAACAGCACCACCAACAGAGTTACCAGGACCCTACATTGTTGAACAAAAGCCAGAATCACCAACGTTACAAGTATCTATGCCAGAGGTAATTAGTCTACACACCGATTTATCTAAAAATGCAGTTATTTGTAGATTTAATGGTTTCTGGCCAAAATCAGATGCCCTGCATCAATGGATCTCTACAACATGGACATCAAACTGTGAAATTTACCTATGCCCCAAAGGGTACTTCATAGTTAGATTCAACACAGAACAAGAACGAGACAGCATTATTAATCAGGGTCCTTGGTTCTGGGGCAGCGCTGGCCTCTTCCTCACCCCCTGGTTTCCTGATTTCGACGCCAATACAATGAAAGTCTCAACGATGCCGGTTTGGGTAAGGCTACATGGTCTCCCTCTACACTTTTGGCATCATAAAGTATTAGCTGCCATTGGGAATTCCCTAGGGAAATTCCTAAAAATGGATGAAGACAGAGCTATCCGGGGCATATTTACATTTGCCAGAATATGTGTAGAAGTGGATCTGAGTGAGGGGCTACCTGACCACATCACGCTGAACTTCAATAACTCTCAATGGATACAACAGCTCGACTATGAGAACACAGCGTTCCGATGCAGGGGATGCACGCAAACAGGGCACCTTCAGTATAACTGCCCTTTTGCTCGAAAGGACCCCAGGAGAACCAAGAAACAACAGAAAAAGCCGAAAGGATGGCAGCACACTGACCCATTGGAAGAAGAAGACATAATCGTGGAGCCTACAGAGAACCAGACAGAATCCGATCCTCAAATGAAACAGACACATACTCAGGAAGAGAATGCCCCAACTACTTACTTGGGGCCACACATTACAGATCTGCAACAAGAGCCACAAATGGAAACAAGCGGCATCAAGCGGGCCCATGGATCTGAGGGCTCAGAATCTGACAAAGAACTTCAACTGATCCCAATGGAAAATCAGCTAGCTATTATTTCACCCAGTCCCGACACTGGTGGTTGGCGACGGGTAGAGAAGAAGAAGGGTAGAAAAGTTTAGCCTTGCTGGTACATTTTAATTTTATTTCTATTGTTGTAGCTTCCTGTCTTTACAGGAACAGTCATATGCTATTTTGTGTTCTTTTTTATCTGCTGCCTGTTACCACAGGTTCAGCCATTTGAATATGCCTCATGGCATCTACAAAATGTAATTTTATCAACATGAATAAAATTACGACTTTTTCCTAGGGGAAAAAAAATAATGAGATTCCTCATATTTTAACTTATTGACTAATGCGTTGGATCTAATAGTAAAAAGTGAGAATTTTTTCACCATAAGCAAAATTCAATGCCAATAAAAATTCCCACCTAAAGAATCTAGCACCTTGCTAACTAAATTTAATACTAACAAGTGTAATATGCATCGTGGCTGCCTCTTATGCAAAAAGTAATCAATAGATAAAAATAATATATAAACTAAGGATGATTAATAATATTTAGGTAAATGGATGATAATAAAAATAAGAAAAGTAAAGATACATGATTAAATTTGAAAGTAGTGATATAAATACATAAGAATAAGATGGAAATCAATGGAGCTAGAAAACCCCAAAAATGAAATAAAAGGATATAATAAATTGATAAATTATTAATTTAAGGATGAAGACATTGAATAATATATTTCCAAGATTGTATAAATTTATATATTCACAAATAAATTTGTTAGGATGCTTTTCTTTTTATAAGGTTTCTCTAACAATATAGGTCCAATAATGAGGAGCATACGCCATGGCTTTGGTGTAATCAAGACAAATAGGATGTTTAGTGTTGTTAGAGTGTTCAATTATCACATATTTGTTGAGGTGATTATGATGGGTGTAAATTATATATATTTTTAGAAGGGTTTAGACAAAATGATTGGTTTGGCTAATGTAAGATTTACCATAACAACAAAGAATTTGGTGAATGCTTTGATAGTGGAACTTACCGGCTTTGCTTATCTTTCAAACCTTTGAAAAGATATTTAAGTGTCTCATAAGACTTAAAAATAATATTGATATTCTTCTTCAATATAAATCTTTGAATATAAATTTTAAATTACTAAAAATGCATTTTAAATAAATACAATATGCAGCCCGACTATTTAGTACCTGTCTTTTATGCAAACAAGTAATCAATAATCTTAAATTATATATATAACATAATTTAATATAATTTTAAATTAATATAATATTAAAAATTAAAATTAATACAAAAAATTAATATAATAATTCTTTTTTCATAAAAATGTTATAAATAAAATATTTTGATTTTGAAATGAGTGAATAAACCAAATAAATTTGATAATTAATATAAATCTTGTAAAAAATAAGTTAATTTTTTAATTTTAATTTTATTAGAATTAAATTAAAAAATTACAATTTTGAATTATTAAATTTATATAATTTAAAAAATTTAGAATTTCATAATTTTTTTTTCCAATTTTTTAATGTATCACTACAATCTATTTCTATTAAAATTATATCAATTATTATTGGTATTAAAGTTCTATAAAATATTTAAGTGATGTATGCTTTATAATACTAATTTCAATATTTATTGAAATTTAAAATTAAATCAATCTTAACATATAATGATGGATGTTTGTTTAGCAATATAAATATTGATGATATGACAACAATATATATTTGCAATTATTGAAGCCCTTAGTTTAAAACGACTGCAGTTCAATCTCACTGTAAGTATGTGAGCATTGAATTTAACATGTGGAAATATGCAACACTTTTCAACATTGCATAAATAAATAGATTTGAATTAAGTCAAATTTATTAAAAAATAATTGCCACAAATAAAAAGGCTTGAATTAAATCAAAGTTACTAAAAATTAATCGCCATAAATGTGTTTGGTACTAAATAGATTGGTTTTTAAAGTGTTGAATCTATTTATGCATTCAAAAAAAAGCATTTTAAACAACACAAATTCACATTATTTTTTCAATTGTTTTAGGGTGAACAAGAAAATCTATTCTGTCTATACGTTAAGCTTTTAAAAATATACCTATACCCAAAATATACCATAAAATTAAATTCAACTTTTATAAAATAAAACAATAATAACAAATTAAAAAATTATACAAGAACTATTTCTTCCCAAAATATACGATAAAATTAAATAATAATATCACATTAAAGAATTAAACCATACATGTTCCATAACACTTACTCCTTCCCGTGTTCCATAACACTTACTCCTTTCCATGGATGAGACTCACTTTCACTGCCTCTAACATTCATTTGCAAATAATGTAAGTATTGCAAAATGTGCTTAGCTTCAACCTTACATAAAAGTTGGCACGTGATTTCTTTCACCACAAACAGGAAATCTTATACACTATTTTAATCTCTCCTTAATTGTAACCTTAAAATTAGATATCATATTATTAAAAAAAATATTTTATTATATTATATATATTAAAAAAAAATATCAATTTTAATTTAATATATAAAAAAATATAATAATTATTATAATTACTTTTAATAATATCATATATATTTAATAAAATTCAAAATATTTATAAACAATACTTTTATGAACAAATATTTTATAATTACTTTTAATAAAATCATATTTATTTGATAAAATTCAAAATCTTTTATAATTTATAAAATTTCAGTGTTACAAACTTTCAAGGCAGAGACTAGATATGGCATTTATTAAATCGCATATATTTAATATCATTTAACCATCGTTCTAACCAGTACTTTATATGCCATCCAATAGATTACATTATACAACGAGATATGAAAAAGCTACCTTTATTTACACTTTTTTGAGAAAAGCTTTCTGCGATCCTCCATTTTTTATTTTTTTAATGGTTTGATGAGTTTAAACGATTTGTCTTTCGTGTGATTTTTCGAAAGAGTTTTTGGTAGATTTTTCCGATTTAATTTCTCCAAAATTTGATAAGAATTCATTGAAAAAGATGGATGGTAAGCCCTGCACAATAGAAGTGTCTTAAGGGTTTTTTATGGTGTTGAATCCATATATACAGTGAAAAAAATAGTTTAAATAGCACAAATCAAGATTTCACCTCAAATTTTTGCACTGAATTCCGAGGCCCGAAACTCCAAAAAATCGCACTATAGACAACTCTTTTAAAAAATGGTGAGAGCCTATTATGTTTCCAAAAAACTGCACTATAGACAACTCTGTTAAAAAATGGTGAGAGCGTATTATGTATAATGTGCGTTCCAATTCTAAAAATGGTGTGACGTCGGTAAACGGTGGAAGTACTCACTGCATTGACTTGAAATAAGTACTCATTGTCAGTTTTTATTGATGGGTGGCAGTGATAATTGGAGTCGTTTACCGAGGCAAAGGAATTGTCGTCAAAAGTGGTCGGAATCTCGACAAAAAAATTTCAAAAAATCTTGTAGATTCAGTGTTTGAATCATATGTTTATTGGTGGAAATGGATTCAGCACCATAAAAAAAGTCAGAGCACCTAAAATTTTGAAGTTTAACAACTATAATTTGGATTTACAAAAATCCTTGCTAGATTTTCTCAAAATATCACCGGAATTTCCATAACTTTCCGGGCAAAAAAACTGTGTCGTTAGACTACATAATACTTAATAGTATACACACTTGTGCTTATTGATGATAACGATTAACGTCCAAGTTTTTTTTTTTTTTTTTTTAAATAAATTTTTTTTTGACAATTATATTTCAAAGTCCATAAAAATTGTCTTTCATTATATTTATCCAATAAAAAATTCAAAATAATAAATTTCATAAAACAAAAAATATATTTTTATTTAAAAAAAATAAAATTAATATCATAATTTTTTAAAAAATAAAAAAACTTTATTGCAAAACAAAAAATAATTAAAAATCATAGTAATTTCACTAAAACCCAATTACAATATACCTTACCTTCCGCCGGTATAATAAAAACTTACACGAAACCATGAAGCACCTTGCTAGCTGAATTAAATGTATTAACAACATCACTATTATTATTTATATTAAAAATTAATTTAAGTTATATGGTATTATTTTAGAAAGGAAGTTGAGCACATGGCTTGAAAGTGAAGGTAAGCGGGCTAAAGGCCAAGCGGGTTTTAGAAAGCAACACTTAACAACAGACCACCTCATTAAGCTTAGGATCATTGTGGAGGAATGCTGCAATGATAAATCCAATCTCTTTTGTTGCTTTGTGGACTTTAGAAAGGCTTTAGATACAGTTCCTAGAAACAACCTTTGGAACATATTAGAAGAGCTAAACTTTCCTTTTGAGTTGAGAGTTGCCGCTATAAGGTTATACGAGAATGTAATTGCCAAGTTAAAGAGCAATGAGGGGTGGTCGAAAGATATTAAGTGTAATATCGGAGTTAAACAAGGTTGCCCCCTCTCCCCTACCCTATTTGGCATTTACATTGACAAGCTAGAAGGTTGTTTAGAGGAAGTAGGATGTGCTGGCATGATCTTAGCTGGGGTAGTCATCATCCTTCTTCTCTACGCTGACGATATTGTTCTTCTTGCAAGGTGCCCTTCTGATCTTGATAAGCAACTTATACTTCTTAAGGATTTTTGCTCTACCATGGGTATCATTGTTAACACTAACAAAACAAAAGTTATGATTATCAAATCCAAGAAGGACACTTACGCCAATTGTATATATGACAATAATAACTTGGAGGAAGTGTCTTCCTACAAGTACCTAGAAATTGATATTCATCACAAGCTCAACTGGAACTATAGCATTGAGAAAGGATTAATGGGGGATGGAAAGCTTATTTTGGTTTTGAAAATAATTGTAAAATGGCAAACCTCGTAATGTGGGATAGAAAGAAGTTCTCCTTTGAAACTTTAGTCACTCCGATTATCTTATATGGGTGTGAGGTTTGGGGTTGTAGCATCTCTAGAGAATCCTAGAGAAAGATTGAGCAAATCTAGAAGCGTTTTATAACGTATAACCTCAAAATTAAAAGCAACACACATAAAAGCAACACATCCTATTCTATTCTCCTTATAGAAGTGGGTCGTTCCCCTATCGAGAGCCTAGCTATGACTAGGCTTCTGTTGTACAAACACAAACTCAATAACACAGGAGACCATAGACTTCCTAAGCTAGCTTTAAATTCCAGCCAAAACCACCTAAGGCTCAAACGAGGTTGGTATAAAGACACCAGGGCTTGGTTAAACCATTGGGAGATCGACGAGAATGTTGCATTGCAAAACATTAATAACATCAAAAATATTGTTACTTCTAAGTTCAAAGAAAAAATGTGGTGTGAGAAACATTTAGCAGCTAAAATAAAATTAAGATATTATAAGGAGGTCATCAACCCCACCCTAGAAGATCAGAAGTATCTCTCTGTTTTAACTAGCTCAAAGAAGAAAATTAATATAACCAATATTAGAACGAACTCTCATGAGCTCCATAGTGAAATTGGTCGTTAGGCAGTTCCTAAGACTCCATGGATTGAAAGGTTCTGCCATCTCTGTGAGAATATGAACATCGAGGATGAAAATCACTTGCCCCGCGTACAACCACGTTAGATCTCAGTTTTAAAATCTTTGTTGCGATACTAACCTTCCTAGCCTTTTACATTGTCAAAATTACAGTGAGCTTGGGAGGCTTCTCTCCAAGCTTTTTGAGCATAGGAATAAAATCTTAAATCAAACTAAATAATTTGTTTCTTTAGGTCCGATAGACCAAAGTTTGCTCTTAGTGGATGTTAACCATCATCATCATGGTCATCACCTATTTATTTTATGAAAATTTGTAATATTGTGTGTACTTTTCACTTCACTTCACTTTAACTGACAGCGAAAAACACAAATTAGGTTTTTCAGGATGTTGAATCCATATATCCAGTCAAAAAACCACAGGATGTTGAATCCATATATCCAGTCAAAAAACCAGTTTAAATAACACAAATCAAGATTTCACAAGGTCCAGAAAATCGCACTAAAAACAACTCCCAAATTAAGATATTGTTTTTCCATGATTCAACTAACCCCACCAAATATTAAGCATGCTATAAGACATTAAATAAACTACTAAATGGACGGAGGCTATGCTAAAGCCAAAATAGAAGAGTGAGCATATCCCGGGCTCATTTAATGCCCTATGCCCATAGCACCCGCTCATTTAATGCCCTATAGCCGTAACAAGCTACTAAATTTGGAGTTGTCTTTACTGCTTTTTGGAAACTTTTACGGTGGGTTTTTCCGGTCTAATTTCTCTAAAATCCAACAAATATTTATTGAAATCACAAGCTTGATGAATAATCCTGTGCAATCCAAGTGCCTTGGGGGTTTTCCAGGGCGTTGAATCCATATATACAATAAAAAAACTAGTTTAAATAACATAAATCAAGATTTCAACTCAAATTCGCTGAATTCATATATACAATCAAAAAACTAGTTTAAATAACAAAAATCAAGATTTAAACTCAAATTTTTCCACATATTTAGACACCATAAAGTCCAAAAAATTATGCTAAAAACAACTCCACTCCACTAAATTTCAGCCCAAAAACTAACCAGTCACTATTCATAAACAGGCTACTTATTTTCAGCTCAACTAACCAGTCACTATTCATAAAATTGAATGTGCCGTCCCAAGTTATGCAAGATACAGTCACTATTCATAAAATTGAATGTGCCGTCCCAAGCTATGCAAGGGACCTCATCAACAAACTTCCGCGCACGGCCTGTGGCAATAAATTTGATGAAGATCCACAGCAAAGCAGTTCAACTAAAGCTTTAAAAAAACAATGGTGTGGACCTCGGGAGTACGAGGTTTGTTGCAGAACAAATGGACAGTTCTTGTGGCCAGCATTTGGATTGAATGCTGTGCAGGTGCCTCGTACGGTTTCAGCATCTATTCTGAGACTATTAAAACACGTTTTGGATATGATCAGGAGCAGCTGGACACAATCTCGGTCTTCAAAGACATAGGAGAATGTGTGGGCATTCTTGCTGGAATTCTGTATGACAGATTTCCTCCATGGCTGGTTCTGCTGGTCGGATGTTTGCAGAATGTGATCGGATACATGCTTCTATGGCTGTTTGTCACTCAGAAATTGCCCACGCCTGCCCTGTGGGAAATTTGTTTAGTCATCTGCTTTGCAGTAAACAGTCAAACATACTACAATACAGCATGTAGTGTGACTTGTGTCAGCAATCTCCCTGCCAACAGAGGAATTGTGTTGGGGTTGTTGAAAGGCTGCCTGGGGTTAAGCAGTGCCATACTTTCAAGATTCTGGCATGTCATCCCATCAGCCCAACGCGGGGATGGTTCTTCGTTTATTTTAATGGTAGCGTGGCTTCCTTCTGCCGTTACATTTCTTCTCATGCCTTTTGTTCGCAAGTATTTCTTTGATACAAGGGTTGATCAGAGCCAATATTCTGCACTGCCACACTCCAAGGAAGAAGAAGAAGAGAATTTGGGTAATGAAGACCTTCCTGAATTGAGAATGGCACAGAAAGATTGTGATAACAATTCAAGAAAATCGACTACAGTGAAGCTACTTTCCACTTCAGCACCAGTTGTTATATTAGCAATATTTTTGATGGGTTGCACCTGCTGGGATGGAGACAATTTACTGGCCAATCGAGCAGAAGGTGTTACTGTGATTTTGATCCTCTTAACGCCATTGTGTCTCGCCTGGAAATTGAGAGGCCCATATAACAGGGGGACATTAATGGCTTCTTCTTCAATAGATGAACCCTTCATCATCAATGGCTCGGCCATGGAAGATGAACCCTTGATCATCAATGGCTCGGCCATGGAAGCTGGCAAACAAGAAAGTTCAAGATGCAATTCTGATCATCCTGTAGATCTGAAGGGTGAGTATTATGAAATGAAATTCGGAAATTGGATTGAATTGATTTGAAATTATGATTATTTCGAAGATATTAATTTAGCAAGCAACAAAAACTTGACCAATTAACTAACTCTAATTAGCGTCCATCTATTATATTAGTATTAATATCTTATTTATGGATGCAGACAGAGATGATAATTCCCTTTTAGGTGCGTTATGCAGTCTCAATTTCGTGTTGGTACTATTTACTTCTGCGATAGCTTTGGGGACAGGGTTTGTGGCAGTTAACAATATGAGCCAGGTAGCAACTTCCCTCGGTTATTCGAAAAACGATGTCACTATATTCGTCAGCCTCATCTCGATATCCCAATTTACAGGACGTTTCGGCGGGGGTGTGTTTTCTGATTATTTGCTCCACCGATTTGGAATAGCGAGGCCATTAATCACAGCGATTGCAGGATTGATTCTGTCGTGTGGATATGTAGTGGTAGCCTCTGGTGTTCAAGGGAGTCTGTATTTTGGATGCATTGTGATAGGTCTTTCCCTTGGAGCAAACTGGTGCTTGAATCCTACTGCTGTTTCCGAGCTCTTTGGTCTTTGCCATTTTGGGACTCTCTACAATGTGGTGCTAGCCGGTAGCCCTCTGGTATCATATGTGTTTAATGTGTGGGTGGCTGGGTATTTATACGACCAAGAGGCGGCTACGCAAGAAGACGAGGAAGGAGATTGTAGTGGAAGCAAATGCTTCAGTCTCACGTTCCTCATATTGGGAGGGGCATGTTCCTTGGCGGCATTTGCGTCTTTCTTCCTGTGGATCAGAACGAGGGGTTTGTATCATAGTATTGAAATTTGACGGAAAAAAAAAAAAATTTACTGGAAAAATCATAATTTTTCATTATAATTGAAAATTTACATGTGTAGATGCTTTTCATGATATGCTCTGTTTGGCCTTATACCATCCACGGTGATGTCAAACAATACAAAAAACAAGAAAAGAAAAAATGATCCAGCTGGCTTATGTTTTATTGCCCTTTTTCTTCTCCACTCTTGGCCAATCTCTAGTGTTGGAAGTGGGAGCAATAATGGCACGCTGGTTTTCCATTGTATTTAATAGTTGTTCTTTGTCAGATTCCGAACAGTGAGTTCGTTTGATGCCACTTACTTTCAGCTGAGATTCTTGTTGTTGTTTCATATTGTTTTGCCCCAAGTTAGTCTCCCGGGTATTCTCTTCCTGTATGTTTTCGTGTCCCATTTGCTCCCCTGTAGGTTCTGTCTTCAATTCTTCTTCTTCTAGTGGTTCAGTACTCTGCCAACCTTTGGGTTTTTTCTGTTGTTTCTTATTCCCTTTAGGCTCCTTCCTACCCAGTGGACAGACGTATTACTTTCAGCTGAGATTCTTGTTGTTGTTTCATATTGTTTTGACCCAAGTTAGTCTCCCGGGTATTCTCTTCCTGTATGTTTTCGTGTCCCATTTGCTCGCCTGTAGGTTTTGTCTTCAATTCTTCTTCTTCTAGTGGTTTAGTACTCTGCCAACCTTTGGGTTTTTTCTGTTGTTTCTTATTCCCTTTAGACTCCTTCCTACCCAGTGGACAGACGTATTGGAGGTGCCTTGTTTGCAAACATCCGTGGCATCTGAATGTTGTGTTCTCATAGTCAAGCGGTTGTGTCCACAGTGAATTATTAAAATTCAATGTGATGTGATCTGGGTAGTCCTTGAATCAGGTTCACTTCTATGCATATTCTGGCAAATGTGAAGATTCCCCGAATAGCCCTGTCTCTATCTGAGTTTAGGAACTTCCCTAAAGAGTTCCCAATAGCTATTAAAACTTTGTGAGACCAAAAATGTAAAATTTGACAAAACTTATTTTTAAGCTCGAGAAGCATATATAAAGTTTTGTTTTTTTTCACATAATTTAAAATATTTGACACTTTAACTAATCATTTGATGAGGCCTAAACAACTCCCAAACAATCATCCATCAAAATAGCAATCCTATTTATATGAAAGCTTGATATTTTTTTCATAAATAGATTTAATAATGAAAATAATATCAATGTAGGGAATAAATGAAAATAATAATGACATACAGAGTATGCTGGTGAATGTGATGGTCTAAGACCTAGAGGCATTTGGAACAACTTAGAGGCGTTTGAAAGAAGCTAGAACTTGTTTAATATGCATTACTAATGTGGTAATTTTTATAGTGTGAGTTTTAGTTAAATTTGTTTTTTTTTAATAAATTATTAATGAAGTAATTTTTATGGTGTGATTTTCTTTAGTAACATTAAGTTAAGATAACAACCAATAATAATTATTTTCACTACTAATTTCACAATTAAATTACAATAAATTTTACTATTTTTTTTTAAATACAAATATTATTTTTTATTTGTGGAAAGAGTGCCCATGTAAAATCTACAATTTACTATCCAATATCATGTTTGGGAAGCGGTTATGTCTTGTCCAATAATCATACCTTGCAGACACCGTGGATCAAATACTCTCCCATCATAACATATGTGAAGTATTATTTGTGGAAAAAGTGCCCATGTAAAATCTACAATCTAAATTAAAAATAGATTATAAATATCCAATATCATGTTTTGGAAGTGGTTGTGTCTTGTCCAATAATCATACCTTGCAGACACCGTGGATCAAATACTCTTCCATCATAATGAAGTATAAGGTATCCATTTCAATTCAAGGTACATTTTTATGTTGTTAATTTAAAATTTTAAAATATATTTTATTATTATATATTTTTATGATTATATTTTTTTCGTAATTTTGGCTGGAATTATTGTAATCGATATGCGAGGTTAAAATATTAATTTATCTGTTTGTTAGTCTTTTTATTATAGATATGAAAGTTTTTAGTTTTTTATCATATATATGCAAAGTTTTTAGGCACATGTGGTTTTACCATCTTATTTAGCCTCTTCCAGAGGTAGGGAGGCAAAACTATATATTATATTTAACCATTTGCTTGGCATTTAAACATTTTGAAACTGTTTGAAACTAATATTTGAACATTTTGAAATTGTTTGAAACTAATGTTAGCATTACTTGAAAACAATAAATGTTAATTCACGAACAATAACTAGTTGAAGGAAAATGTTTTCATTTCATAACAAAACTTATGCTTTAGTTCAAAAATCACCTCAGCCTGCCACCTATATAGTCATGCATAAAGCCATGCTTGCTAGTGCCCTATCCTTGTTTGTGAGTGTTGATGGTGTTGGACCTGCCAACATTCAAGGGATCACACTGGTAAGAAGTCACCACTAGACTTCACATTGTTTGGTGTGGGAGTCCCATCTGGTACGATGGCCCAGTTGCCATTATCTTAAAGATTTGCCTAAGCTCTTGCTTGTCAGCACGGGAGAGTGGTTTGCTTTGTCTTCGAGTAGTGAGGTTCGTGTGCCTGGTGATTGCTAGTGTTACTTGTGTCAATGGTTCTTTCACCGTAGAGGGAGAGGGTGGGAGTGAGTCCCAAGTCGGATGGGAGGAAGCCCCAACTCTATTAGGAGCACACAACACAACAAGACGTGCACAACGTCCGGAAGAGTAGTCCACACGGATGCAATAGTCACAACACAAAAGAAAGATAACACGTACAACACATAGCGGAGGAGTCCGCGCGAGTGCGACGGTTGTTATAGAAAGTTTACGTGAAAGGTTTGTTTGATGTCTAGGGAGGTAACCAACACGGGTAGGACAACATTAACAACTCATACAACACATTTTCATTAATATATATGTATTACAACAATTGAATGAGTTCAAGTGTTAAACACAAGTTAAAGAAACATTCATTACAAGTGTTCAAGATCAATGTTACAACAATTACAATACATGTGTGAAAATGTGTTGACTTGTTAACAGGCTTCTGAATTAAGCAAAAGTTCCAAGACACACCGTTACACCATACATCTCTAACCTGTAGGCGGGGCGTTGGAGCCACTACTTACTCCTCCAAGAAAAGATTACAGACTCTCAAGGCTATGTGGGAGGAGCTATGCTGAAAAAGTCCTTTGCATGTACAAATGAGGGGGTCTCTATAGCCAAGGGTGAAATTGAACCTTGTGGCTATTCGACTTCCCTCATGACTGTTTGACTTCCATGACTTTTCGACTTTACATGATTCTTCATATGATAAGTGGGTCTCTTAGACTTCCACGTTACATTACATTGATTGACAGTATGGCCCATAGTAGAGATGTGGATGACATGACTCATGATAGACTCAACATGAGAATGCTGGTACATTTGTTATGCTGTTGGTGTGCATGTCGAGCTGCAGTGTTGCTGCGTGATGGAAGTCCTCATCGTGTGTCACAGGTTCACCTTTGCATGGCAAAGTGCGTGGAGTCTTTGATGGTCATTGGGTTCGCTTGATGTTGCATTTACACGTTGCTTCTTGCTTGCAAGTTGGTATGCTTGACAGGTTCACCCGTTCAAGAAAAGTGCATGTTCATCCATCCATCCGTTCATGAACACATCTTTCATGTTCACCCGTCTGTCTGTCCGCGAACACATCTTTGCATGATTGTCCATTCGCGAGCACATCTCTTTGCATGCATCGTTTGTTCTTCTGTTGGTAAACATGTCCCTCTACATGTACTCCCTTTGTTCATCCCATCTGTGGTTGTCTCATGTTTGTTTGTGTACTTGTATATGCAGTCACTCATGATGAGACGACATCCAATCCATAAACTTCCTAGTCGACCATGATGCATGATCATTTCATATGTAGGTGATCGGGAGAGGAGACAAGGTTACGAGTTGCGCGCTGGGATGGAGGCTCCAGGCACTGCCGGTGAAAACTACGCATAAGTCACTCGGTGATGGAGATGGGAAATTCAGATTGACAGTGACTGTCTCCGGGGTGTGGCTCCACTAGCGAACAAAATTTTGCAATTTTTGAGAGGAGCAGCCCGGGTTGCGGGAAAGTTGGGCAGAAAAAATCTGTGCAATTTTCGGAAGAAGCGGGCAGCAAGAGCCTGACAGCCAAAACTGCGCAATTCTCGGAGGGAACTGGCAGTCAGCTGCTAGGATATTGGCAGCAAAAACTGCGCAATTCATGGAGGGAACTGACAGTCATCTACTGGAGCTTGGCAGAAAAAACTACGTAATTCTTGGAGGGAACTGACAGTCAACTATTGGCGGGGAAAACTGCACTGATACTGGGAGGCTGGCCTGCTAATAACCTCTGCGCAGTTTCTGAGCTGAGCGAACTACTGGGCAGCAGAGGGCTTGCTCATGAAAACAATGCAGTTTTTCGAGTGAGTAGCCAATCGACTGACTGGTGGGCTGGTTGGAAACGCCGCACAATTTTCTGAGGGGAGTCAGTCTCGGGGTGACTATCGGGTCGTACTCTCCAGTTGACCAGCATGAAGGTTAATTGATCTACTTGCAGGAAACACAGCTTGAAATGGTTTGCTTGGTGCTTCTGCGCTGTTCTAGGTTATAGTTGATCGAGTCGACCGCAGGCTGAAGGTCCAGATGTCAGAGGGGAATCTGGTCGTCATAACTTCAACAAAATGACTAAGTGTGTGAACGAGTGAAAAGGTGCATACGTGATCTTGCAAACACACACTTACATGAATTGACGCTAAGACGAATCAAACCATCCAAACACATATGCTCAACATGACTGATCGACAGTGTGAGCGACAAGTGCGACACTTGTGATTGATCATTGGACAACCGCGACGACGCTTACGTGACAGTGTATATGACTCTGTGTGTGAGCGTGATGGATGTTTACATAGTGAACACAACAAGTACACATGAAGCAAAGACCTTTTGTATGACCATAACATGGTCGCAAGCATGACATTGACATCAACATGCAAAAGTTGTCGGTGGAATGATCAAGAAAGGTGGGTGTGAATACTTACATGAACTCACGTAGTGAACCTGAGTGCGTGCAGTCATCAAGTAAAACTCTCAAAGGAGGCTCTGAAATTGGATGCAGGCCAAAATTTTGGAGGGTGTTGCAACCACTACAACACTTGGCGACATACTGCTAAAACTCCAACTTCTCTTTTTTGGTTCATTATCAACACAGGGCCTTGGTCTCTCGGGGAGTATTGAATCATTGTGCAGGTTACTTCAACTTCCCCACTTACCCCATGGACATACATGGTTCACCTTTTCCCAACTTAGTCAAACAAAATCAAAAGTTCAGCTTGATCACAGTGTTTCAAAATCGGGAAGGGTAGTTTAGCTCGCGAGTTGAAGATTTTTAGAGTATAAGTTTTCATCTCTCATGTTGCTCCGCTGCCAGCAGGCCTAGACATTACCCAGAAGGAGTCACGTAGGAACACACACATTTCTCCACTTCCAGCAAGCCTGATCAGTACCTCGATGGAATTGCATGCTTCGCCTCTCTACGCAGGAAGCCTTTCTCTTACTCACCTTTGTATTTTTTAAGAGGACTATCCATAGGCACTTATTTATTTTTGGGGCGGAAGACGGATCCCGACTTATTGAGAGAAAAAGAGGTTGTTCCTTCAGAGAAGCATGTAATACCTCTAACATAGGTTTGCTCGTCTAGATTTTCCCCTTCTTCGTTTCTACTAGTTGGATGAGCTTGAACACACAGAGCAGAAGGCTAAGTACAGGCATGGGGCTTCTCAATGTGGACATAGGTTCATGGTTGGACCAAAAATTCCCTTGCAGACGACTCGTATTTTCCGTCAAGACTTCATCGGCCAAAGGTTATAACCAAGGACGGAGAAGACGGATACAAGACTGGACAAGTGCTACAGTGTCACAAGTCTCTTCATATCTTAGCCACATACTCATTCAAAAGCCAGAACGTAGTATATGGCAACACTTATTTCCGGAAACAAAAATAGCAAGGTACTAAGCAACTCAAACAAATGAAAACAAAAATAGTAAGTGAAGCAAACCAAATGAAAGCAAATAAGGTAAGCAAGGAAAACAAAATGAAAACAACAAGAAGCAAGAAGAGTATGTACATGGTGCAGGGTGCATCCCAGTCCACTGGAAGTAGTGCTTGAGATCTTGGCCATTGACAGGAAGGTTGTCAATCCTCCCATCAAGTGATTGCAAATGGTATGTGTGTGGGCCAAGCTTCTCATGGATTGTGTACGGACCAATCCACAGGGACTAAAACTTCATATGCTTGCCTTTGTCTTCATGAGACTTATCCCATTTCAGAACCAAGTCACCAACATCAAAGTTAGCTTTTTGTGAAAACTTCTTATCGAACCATCTCTTGATACGGTTCTGGTGGAGTGTAATTTTTTCTTTTGCTTTCATCCTTTCTTCCTGAACCTTGTGGAGTGTATCCATCCTACATTGAACTAGCTGGCAAGGCTTGCCTTGGGATTCTTCGGATAGATGAAGTGCAGGAAAGTAGATATTAGGTGGAAGGATGACTTCTTACCATAGACCAGGAATTACGGTGAGGTATTCATAGAGGGTTTGGGTGTTACGCGGTCAGCCCATGGTGCATTCATCAAAGCAGTATGCCAGTTGTGCTGCTTAGAGAAAACGGTATTTTTGATTCTGCGGATAAGATTTTTGTTCATGGATTTTGTGAGACCATTTCCTTGTGAGTAGTAGTTAGATGAGTGTTTCAGCACAATACCAATTTGTAATGCAAAATCATAAAGTTTCAAAGACGAAAACTACATTGTATTATAAAAAACAAGTGATACCGGAATGCCGAAGCATGAGATGATGTTTTGCTAGAGGAAGTTGATGACCTCCTAGTCGTTCACTTGTTTGAGTGGAACTACTTTTGTCCACTGCATGAAGTAATCAGTTGTTATTATAATGTAGTGATGTTGTTTTGATGAATGTGGGAAAATTTCCCCAATGATGTCTAGGCCCCATTATTGGAATTGTTTGGTCACTGCAACAGGGTGTAGTGGGGTTGCTGACCTTCGTGCTCTGTTGGCGCATCACTGACAGAGTGGGCACTTGCAGGCATAAGCATGTGCATCGTTGAATAATGTGGGCCAGTAGAAACCGGTTGGCATAACTTTGTGCGCAGTGGTGTTTCCCGCAAAGTGGCCCCTGGCGGGTCCGTCATGTAGATATTGTAATACCTTCTCTGATTCATGTGCCTCCAGGAACCTGAGCAAAAATTCGTTGTTGTGCTTCCTGTAAAGCACTTTTTGCACTACTGATATGCTAAAGTTTTGAGGCGCAATGCCCTCTTCGGTCTGATGAAAAAGTGATAGGGTACAGTGTCGTGCTCAAGGTACTGCTGCACATCTTCGTACCAAGAGGTTTCGTCTTCAGTGGGTGTTGCTCACCTTATATCATACATCTCAACTTCCTGCTCCTAGTCGGCGAGCTCTTCTTCACTCTTTGACGCGTGTACTGCTTCAACTGCAAGTCTGCAGAGCCCATGTCCTTTGACCATGTGAACTGGCTTGATTTCAAGATCATACTCTTGCAATCCTATCATCTAGTTCGCACATCGTTCACCCAGTTCTTGTTGTACAAGCAATGTGTGGACTGCTGGGTGAGGGACGTAGACTATGCAATGGTTCTTCAGCAATGAGGGCCTGAAGTGTTTCACCGCCTTGTAAACTGCATATGATGGCTTGTCAACGACGGGGTAGTTGAGTTCTGGTCCCTGCATGTTTGCGCTCATGAAGGAGATGGGATGTTCATCGTTCATCTTGTCCTTCTGAGTGAGTACTGCAGCGAGTGAATTATTAGAGGTGAAGGTGTATAGCAGGAAATCCTTCTTGAAGTCTGGATTGTAGAGTGAAGGTGCTTTTGCAATGACCTACTTGATATGGGTAATGCATACTTTTCCCTCTTGCCCCAACTGTAGACTACATCTTTCTTGATCATGTCCTGCATGAGCTTGACTATCTGCACATAATTTGAGATGAACTTACGATGCAATTTTATCTTGCCCAAGAAGGACTGCATGGCTTTCTTGTTGGTTGGGTGAGGGATCTGTGTAATAGTCTGGTCCCGGTTAGGGTCCACCTTGATCTCGCTTTTGGCAACAATGTGTCCGAGAAGGTTCCTGTTCGACACTTCGAATACACTCTTCTTGGGATCAAGAAAATCCCGTATTTTTGGCATCATTCAAACTTTTTCTTTAGATGGCGTATATGGTCCTCATGCTTTCTTGAGAACACAATCACGTCATCGAGGTATACCACTATGCTCTATCCGATGAGTCTGCGAAAAGCGATTTCCATGGTGCGTTGAAAGGTTGCACCTGCATTCACAAGCCCAAACGACATTCGTCTGTAAGCGAACGTACCCCACTTGGTACGAAAGGTAGTCTTAAGTCTGTCAGGTTCTGCTACCAGAACTTGATTGTATCTTGAAAAATATCGAGTAGGGAAAACATCTGTGCCCCAGATACTATTTGCAAAATGTGGTCCATAGACGGCACGGGGTAGTTGTCTTTGTCCGAGGCATGATTCATGTTCTGGAAATCAACACACAAGAAGATTTCCCCAGACTTCTTGCGTACAGGAACAAGGTTTGAAACCCACATGGAATGACGAACTTTGTATATGATCTGTGCATCCAACAACTTGGTGAGCTCTTTTTGTATGAGGGGTTCAAGTGACAGGTGTACTTTCCTCAGCTTCTACTGATATGGCTTGACCCCTTCTTTGATCAGAATGATGTGTTGGATTATCCGCATGTCATAAGTTTTCATATCATCGTACGTCCACACGAACACATCTCGGTATTGTTTGAACAGGCGGAAAAAGGCTTGCCACTCTTGCTATGTGCAACATGTGTTGATATTGTCGAACTTCGGATCTTGTTCTGTTCCCAGGTTGATCAGATCGTGCATCACGATGGAACTGTGGGTCTTGCTATTCCTCAGCCCCTGAAAACGTTCTTGCAAGTCATAAAGATTTTCCAATGATGCCACACCCTTCGTGATAAGGTGGCCTTTCATGTTACCAACTTCTACTTGCAGAGAGAGCTCGTTCTCATCATCATCTGTTGTTGCATCTTTGAAAATGTCAGCGTTGCCCATGAAATGAAGTATCTGTTGATCATCATTAAACACACGTAAGTTATTCATGTTATCCAGGATAGATGGTTTGTACAAAATTTCAATAGTAAATCTATCCCTAATCGATGACATTCTAGAAGTTGCATTTTCTAGAGCATTGGAAACTGCATTACGCGTACGTGGTACAACAGTGATGTTAAATGTTTGGAATTTAGAGATTAGTCGCCATACCTCTTGCTGGTAACTTTTGAGATGCGGTGACAAAAAATGAATGGTGTTATGTACTTGTCATACCACTATCTCTGAATCACATATCACTTTGAGCACGACCACATTGAGGCTGATGGCTTTCTGTAATCCCAACATGAGTGCTTCATACTCAGCAACATTGTTCGTGCACTCAAACTCCAAGAGAATTGAAACCAAATGCTTCATGTTGTATGGGTCGATCAAGACACCCCCGACTCTTGAGCCATCCTATGTCTTTGATCTTTCAAAGTACATGGTCCACAAATCATCTATACACGGATCATTTGACGTGCTTGTACTACTGCTACTACTGTTTCTACTGCTACTGCTACTATTGGTACAATGTACTGTACATGTTTCATTACCATCAATTGGGAAAGGAAGTAGTCCCAACTAGGTGTTTGGTGGGGTTGGAGCTGGCAGTGTAGGATAACACCCCAACATTGTTTCTAGGAGGCAGTTTCCAAACATGAGTTCAGCGAAGGCCAACGGTTTGTTCTCGCTATTGATGGGAGTGACATAGTGCTTCATATACCTCTTGGATAACACCCAGATTTGGTTGTTTTTTTCCTTGTACGAAAGCCACATGTGTGACCAGTCTGTAGAAAAATATACGTTCAGCTTGTTGGACCAGTCTCTGTTGAGTAGTAAACCATATGCTTCCAGTATGTCCACAACAACAATGTTGATGCATTGGTGGACTCGACTATCATGAGATAGTCGGATGATCACATCTCGGAGTTCACCAATGGCTGGTACAAATGTTCGATCAAGTTGGATGATCCACATGGATGTCTCGCTCCATTGTGCATTGATATTTTTAGCAATGGAGAGCGACATGACATTAGCTGTCACACCATAATCAACCAAGCAATTGTGAACATTACAAGTAAAAACTTCAAATGAGAGCAGGAATGGAGGGCAACCTGAGTTTTCTTCTTCCATCCAGAGTGCATTTAACATAGTGGAAAGTGATCCAGGAGGTGTGTTGGCTCCCTTGCTAGTAGAGGCTGCGTTGTTTGTTGCTCTTGCCTATATTATATATTTCCATTTTCCTCAATAAACCTTACCTATATTATATATTTTCACAATTCAATTTTAAATCATGATAAAAAATAAAATTTAAGTCAACACTACAATAAATAAGATTTTCTCTTTTGTCTTCACAATTTTAATCATAATTTAAAAATATATAATAATAATAATAATAATAAAATTAGGAATCTTTTGCAGTCACACTAGCCTTTGTGTAACTTTTTATTTTTATTTTAATATAATAGACATTGCAATTTTTTATATTGGATTTTTTATTACATATGAATTATTTTCTAGGTGATTAAGACGTCATGTGATATCCTTCATATTAATTTGATTTTTTCCACATAGAAATTCTACCATAGATAATTTATTTGTTGTCGAATTAGGACGAGTATAAATTAAAAGTTAAATAAATAGTTTGTTACAATAATTAGCTTTTAAAAAAATATATAATTTTATTTATATCGTATATATACATTATTTAATATAAAGATACTAGACATTGAAATTTCCCCCTTTATTTGGTCCCATAAGCTAAAGATTGTAACAACCCTCAATAAAAATTCTTGTAATATATATATATATATATATATATATATATATATATATATATATATATATATATCTATATATATATATATATATATAAGGCAATAGTCATGGGACATGTATTCCAAGCTGAATGGTGGGAAAAACATCCTAGTGGGTGTTCATTTCAGTTATTATGGCTAAAGGAAATTGGCAAAGGCAGGGGCAAATGCTTTGAAAATAATGGAAATTAGGAGAAAAGGACTTGGTGAAAGGTCACATGTTGCATGCGAGGATGAAATTGAAGGAAAGTAATGGAAAATGAAGAAAATAGAGGCCTCATTAATAAAAAGGCTTTTGAGGATCAGTTGGCAAACTTGGTCAGTTCGATTTTGGAGCTCTCTCATTATTCTCTCTCTCTCTCACTCTTGGACACTTGGAGTTTTCTTGGAACACTTTGGGATTGGATCAAGAAAGGAAAAGAAGGCAAGAGGAAGGAAGGAGCAAGAAAGGAAGAGCAGGATCAAGTAACTACACTAGGATATTTTGCAGGTATCGAATTTCATGTGTGTTTTTCTTGCTAGATTTGGCATGCATGGTAGTGCATGTGGTTCTTTTGCTATTATGGCATGTGTTTTGCGAGGTGTGATAGTGCTTTCAACCTAGCATTGCCATTTCCGGATAGCCATGGTGTGATGGGGTTCTCATGTTTTGGTTGAGCCAGATTATTGGATGGATTCAAAGCTGAGTGAGGTGGATCTCTGAATGACAAAACACATGGCCTAGTAACCCCTCAAGCGAACAGTAGGTTGCAGTAAAGCCAGATTTTGTGTTGCCTTGGTGGGCCTAGGAATCCTTGACCGGTGAATGAAGAGATATATGGTAAAGCCTAGAGGTGGGTGCTCTCCATCCAATGTAGTAATCTTGGGATGTGATATGTAGTAAAACCTAGAGAGTGGGTCTTGATTTAGGGCCTAGTGATCCGATGTGGAGTGCAGTAAAGTTTGAGAGACTAGGAGACAGGAAAAATTCCTCATGGTGTAGGTGGAGAAATCCAGTGGCATCCATGCTTGTCTTGGCCTAGTGATCTGGTGGAGATCATGGTAAAGCCTGTTATTAGATGTTTATTGTTTTGCCTAGTGATTCGGGATGGATTATAGTAAAGTTTGGTTTCTATTGATGAGGGTGAGGTGGTTTAGCCTTAGGATGCCTTGGTTGGTTCGTTTGGTTTGAGTCCCACATTCATGCTTGGAATATGGCATGGGGGTGATTGACTGAAGAGAGATTTGGCTCAACCAATCTATGGTCGGGTGGAACGTTATAGTCCCATGTCGGGCTAGCTTTTGCATTCATTAATAAGAGGTTATTTCCTTGACATCTTATGTGTAAATGTATTGGTTTATATGTGGATTCTATGGCTGATGTATCCTTGATATTTTTGTTTTTATTGGGTTGGTTATAAGCATGTATTATGACAATGATGATGTATGAATTTCCTCATGTTTCGATTTGTAAATGAGTGAACAATGTATCTATGACCTAATAGATGATAATGCAGCTAATGATGTATGGGAATAATGTTTCTTAGCGATTCTTAGATAAGTATGAGACCCCTATGCTTAAATATGCTGTTTACACCTATAGATTACATATTTGTGACATGTTTGATGAAATGTCTGTCATGGCTAGTAGGGGTCCAGTCAAGCCCTTGTTAAAGTGATTACATTTGTATCCTCAGTCCCTTGTTATTTTCTATTTTGGAGGTGTCATTTAATTCTAGGTAGTAACCTGGGCTTTGGGCCTTAAAAAGTGGCTCAAATCCTAGGGACATTGGCACAACACTGAGCAAAATAGTCCTTGGACACTGGAATACCATGTTGTGGAAGTGTCCAGAGCATTCTGTATGCATGCATGCCCATATCATGGGAGTGTTTGGGGGTTAATTGGTCTAAAAACTCAGTGGTACCCAGAGGTTGGTTACCTGAGAGGTTGGGATGGTTCCTGGGAGTCCACTTGCTAATGTGGAAGATCTGTATGTTGTGTTTCCATTGATTCAACTTCATTAAGGTCACATTAGAGGTTGAATCCCATCATAGTAGCCTCTCGTCACATGTTAACTCCGGTTGGTCGATTACTTGGGTAGATGTGGGAGGAAGGTGTTACAGAGTGGTATTAGAGCGTGTTCTGTTCTCCTTTTGTGATATCTGATACCACAGAGTGGTATCAAAGCATGGTTCACCCCTCCAACTGGATGGGAGGTGTGCTGGTCATGCATTCATGTCGGTTGCATATGTGTTCCTTATGATTGTAGTCCATGTGCTTGTTGGATTTTCATGGTGTTGATCATGGTTCTAGTGATGTGGCCATGTGAAGGTTGATGATGATGTTGTGGAATGTGTCGTCACGAGTGTATGGTTGTATATGCATTGGTTATGCATGTTAGCATCTATATGTTGTTATGCATGCATTGTCTTGGTTACAGTTATGCATGCATGTTAGGTCAGACATGCATTGTGAAGTCACTGTATGCAATTAGGTCATCATGGTGATAATGGTATGTTATGATGCTAGCGTGTTGACTGAAATAAAGCAAGAGATGCACACACTAGAATGAGGTTGCGGTAATAGACTTTGGGGTAAGAGAATATTGTCATACAACTTTGTATGTTGGGCATGCAGGTATGCAGGTTAAGGATTGTTATATGCATGACGATTATGTGTATGCCTTTCATTCTATTGAGGTTATTGTTAGATATATGATAGATGTCAGTTGATTAGTGTCGTCATACGCACATGTGTCAGACAGTCATGAATGATAGTAACCTGTGATGGTATGCATTGCTATTATTGTTTTAGGTTAGATAACTTGATGATTAAGTTATATGTTATTGATGAGTATGTTAAAAAAAATTAAAATATGGGTTTTAATTATTTTAATAAATATCAATTTTTTTTTATTTTTTATTTTAATTATAATATGAATATGATTGTTCATAAAACATCTGAAATTATGATAATTAAATTAAGAAACTATTTTTTAATTGTATATCTATAAAAATATTTTTAAGAAATTAGCGTACGTAAATATTTCGAAATACATTATTATCTCATGTTTAATTCCAATTATAATAATGAGAAAATGATAATTGTAAGTGAATAAACTTAGATTATGGAATAAGAAGAAATTACTGACTAAGATTGTATTTTTATCTAATGTGTTAATAAAATTTTCGACTCTATCACTTATAAAGAATTAGGGAGAAGGGAAAATTCAAAAGAATTTTATAATTTGTAATCTCAGAATTACAGAAGTTACATTTTATCTTATCCTTCTTATACAAATATCATTATCTTATTCTTATTATTTGCTATGTGTTGAAGAAAGTGACCTACTAAGATTGTTTCAAACTTTACTCAAAAACATCTATGAGTTAATCATGATGGGATAAATATATTAGGTCTTGGCTAAATCATTGAGAAGTAAAAATACTAAAACTATTATTACATTTAAATTTAGGGAAAAATTGTGATACCATAAAAAACTAGAAATGAATTAACCTTGATTATAAAGGTAATTAACTCTAATTTAAAGGATACAAAATATCTCCATGTTTTAATTAATTTAACTAAGAGAATAAACATTGCTAAGATAAAAACAAATTTTCATGAATTGCAATTCATAAAAAAATGCTAGTTAAAGTCTTTGGTTAAAGAATTTGCCATCTTTGTGACACTAAGACAATTGAAAATGAGAATATTGAGAATATTGTTTGTTAAAGTTTCGGTTAAATAATTTGCCATCTTCATGACACTAAAACAATTGAAAATGACAATATTGTTGGTTAAAGTCTCCATCAAAAGAATTTGCTATATTTGTGACATTAAAACTATTGAAAATGAAAAACATACCTGTCCCATGATCGTGGCTTTACATATATTTTTACATGAATTTTTAACCAGGGTTATTACAATCTTTAGCTTATGAGACCAAATAAAAAGGAAAAATTTTAATGTCTAGTATCTTTATATTAAATAATGTATATGTACCATATAAATAAAATTATAATTTTTTAAAAAGCTAATTATTGTAACAAACTATTTATTTAACTTTGAATTTATACTCATCTTGCTTCAACAACAAATAAATTATCTATGGTAGAATTTCTACATGGAAAAAATCAAATGAATATGAAGTATCGCGTGACTTCTTAATCACCTAGAAAATAATTCATATGTAATAATAAATCTAATATTAAAAATTACAATGTCTAGTATATTAAAAAAAAAAAATAGTTACACAAAGGCTAGTGTGACAACAAAAGATTCCTATTTTTATTATTATTATATATTTTTAAAGTATGATTAAAATTGTGAAGACAAAAGATAAAATCTTATTTATTGTAGTGTTGACTTATTTATTTTTTATTTTATCATGATTTAAAATTGAATTGTGAAAATATATAATATAGGTAACGTTTATTGAGGAAAATGAAAATATATAATATAGGTAAAGTTTGTTGAGGAAAATGATTCATTCAATAATAAAATCAGCAAAGGACAAATATGAAAAAAATCAGCAAGGGAAAAGTCACTCATAGGCATTGGTGCTTTTGTTTTTTAAATCAAGCATTTTCCATGGTGAGTAAAAGAAACTAATTTTTTCTTGGAAAAGAAAATATTAATTATGGAAAAATCCCTAAATTTGGAAAAAAAAATGGATAATAAATTTATGAGGACACTTAGGAATTAGAGATTTTAATTTTTAATTTTAAAAATTTCAAAAAATGATTTTCAATTTCAAAAAAGATAAGTTTAATATTTAATTTTATCAAAACTTTAATAAAGTTTGGAAATAGTTTCTAAAAATTTACAAATTAATTAAAAGTCAAAGTATTTTGATCCAAATTAATAATAATATACTACACCTTCAACAAATATAATAAAAACTAACACTTATTAAATTTAGTATTATATAATAAAACTAAAAATAGGTTTGCCTAGAATAGCTCAAGTGGCGATGGGCGTGGAATGAAGTCTCACCGAACCGGAGATCTTGGGTTCGAATCTTGTGCTACCCTCCCCCCATAGCGGGGTGAATAATGGACATGTAAACACGAAAACTAGAGAGTCCTACCAAGCTTACAAAAAAAACTAAAAATATTTTAAATTAAAAAACATTTATTATTACAAGCATAGATCCATCTTAAATACGGATCTAACATGAGCCGAGAGGGATCCAATTTTTTCACATGCAAAGTTATGATGTATACTTATTTTTTTTTTTTTAGTTTTTTTTTTTTTTTTTTTTAATTTTATTTTGGCCAACATAAGAAAAATTTCAATTTTGATGACAGACGGATAACATTACACATCATACTAGGTTGTAAAATGAGCCTCTCAGATGAATGGTGGGAAAAACATCCTAGTGGGTGTTCATTTCAGTTATAATGGCTAAAGGAAATTGGCAAATGCAATGGGAAATGCTTTGAAGAGGAAAGAAGCATTAATTGACATTTTATTTATGAAAATAATGGAAATTAGGATGAAAGGAAGATGAAAGGTGACATGTTGCATGTGAGGAGGAAATTGAAGGAAAATAATGGAAAATGAAAAAAATAGAGGCCTCACTGATAAAAAGGTTTTTAAGGATCAATTGACAAACTTGGTCAGTTTTGTTTTGGAGCTCTCTCATTATTCTCTCTCTCTCTCTCTCTCACTCTTGGAGACTTAGAGTTTTCTTGGAACACTTTGGCATTGGATTAAGAAAGGAAAAGAATGCAAGAGGAAGGAAGGAGAAAGCAAGGAAGAGCAGGATCAAGCAACTATAACAAGATTCTTTGCAGGTATCGATTTGCATGTGTGCTTTCCTTGCTATATTTGGCATGCATGACATTGCATGTGGTTCTTTTGTTTGTTATGGCATGGGTTTTGCCAGGTGTGATAGTGTTTTCAACCTAGCCTTGCCATTTCCAGATAACCATGGTGTGATGGGGTTCTCATATTTTGGTTGAGTTGGATTTCCGGATGGATTCGAAGCTGATGGAGGTGGATCTTTGAATGACAAAACACATGGCCTAGTAACCCCTGAATCGAGTAGTAGGTTGTGGTAAAGCCGGATTTTGTGTTGCCTCGTTGGGCTTAGGAATCCTCGACCGGTGAATGGCGGGATATATGGTAAAGCCTAGAGGTGGGTGCTCTCCATCAAGCCTAGTAATCATGGGATAGGATATGCGGTAAAGCCTAGAGAGTAGGTCTCGATTTAGGGAGGAGACAAGAAAAATTCCTCATGGTGTAGGTGGAGAAATCTGGTGGCATCCATGCTTGTTTTGGCCTAGTGATTTGATGGAGATCATGGTAAAGCCTATTATTACATGTTTATTTTTTTGCTTAGTGATCCGGGATGGATTATGGTAAATTTTGGTTTCTATTGATGAGGGTGAGGTGGTTTAGCCTCATGATGTCTTTGTTGGTTCTTTTGATTTGAGTCCCACATTCATACTTGGAATATGGCACAGGGATGATTAGCTGAAGAGAGATTTGGCTTAGCCAATCTATGATCAGGTGGAACGTTGTAGTCCCATATCGGGTTGGCTTTTGCATTCATTAATAAGAGGTTCATTCCTTGACATCTTATGTGTAAATGTACTAGTTTATATGTGGATTCTATGACTGATGTATCATTGATATTTTTGTTGTTATTGTGCTGGTTATAAACATATATTATGACAATAATGATGCATGACTTTCCTCGTGTTTTGATTTGGAAATGAATGAACAATGTATCTATGACCTAATAGATGATAATTCAACTAATGATGTAAAGGAACAATGTTTCTTGGTGATTCTCAGATAAGTATGAGACCCCTGTGCTTAAATTTGTTGTTTACACCTGTAGATAATATATTTGTGACATGTTTGATGAAATGTCTGTCATGGCTAGTAGGGGTCCAGCCAAGCCCTTGTTCAAATGATTGCATTTGTGTCATCATTCCATTGTTATATTTATATTATGAAGTTGTCATTTAATTCTTGGTAGTGACCTGGGCTCTGGGCCTTAAAAAGTGGCTCAAATCCCGGGGACGTAGGCACAACACTAAGTAAAAAAGTCCCTGGACACTGGCATACCATACTGTGGGAGTGTCTAGAGCATTCTGGATTCATGCATGCCATATCATGGGAGTGTCCAGGGGTTAATTGGTCTAAAAACTCAATGGTACCCAAGGGCTGGTTACCTGAGAGGTTGGGATGGTTCCTAGGATTCCTCTTGTTAATGTGGAAGGTATGTATGTTATGTTTCTATCAGTTCAACTTCCTTAAGGTCACATAAGAGGTTGAATCCTATCATAGTAGTCTCTCGTCAGATGTTAACCCCGATTGGTCGATTACTTGGGTAGATGTGGGAGTAAGGTGTTACAAAGTGGTATAAGAGCAGGTTTCGTTCTCCTTGTGTGATATCTGATACCATAGAGTGGTATCAGATCATGGTTCACCCCTCGAACTAGATGGGAGGTGTGTTGGTCATGCATTCATGCCAGTTGCATATGTGTTCCTTATGCTTGTAGTCCATGTGCTTGTTGGATTTGCATGGTGTTGATCATGGTTGTAGTGATGTCGCCATGTGAAGGTTGATGTTGGTGTTGTGGAATGTGTCATCACAAGTGTCTGGTTGTATATGCATTGGTTATGCATGTTAGTGTCTATATGTTGTTATGCATGCATTGCAATTCTTATGGTTATGCATGTATGGTAGGTTAGACATGCATTGTGAAGTCATTATATGCAATTAGGTCATCATGATGATATTGGTATGTTATGATGCTAATGTGTTGACTAAAATAGAACAAGAGATGCAGACTATCTGATCCAGGAGGATCTTCAAACACAATGGCATGGAAAAGCTCAAAATTCAAAGAGGCAGAAAGACAATTATCTTGACATCAGATCAAAGTGCTTATTTCCCTAATTCCAACGGTGCAAACGACACTACAATCCGAGTTTGAATGAAGGAGATAGAAGTAGTCAAAGTTTTGGGTTGACTTGTAGGAAACAAAGGAAAATGAAAGTTCAAGGATGCTCCTGGAAATAGTTCCATTGCGTAGATCTTTTCATTCTGAATCTACTGCAACTTGAATGGGCTAAAACGGACCTCAGATGCAGAAGCTATCGCCATAAGAAGATTGCCTTTATCCTTTGAAAAAGGAGGCATTTCTCCTAAAAATGGCATAAAAGGCCTTATAAAGGAAATTGCATCGCAAATGGTTCAAAGGGCAGACTTAAGGCGGACACCCCCAATCAGCGAACGCCGATATATCGGATTAGAGATAGGCCTGTATGTGATGTCGGGATCCTGGGCTATGTGATATGTGATTGCCGATATCGGCGATCAGCGTTGGCATATGCAAATGATATAAGGGAAGGACACCCGGGCTATGCGATATGCTGATCCGCGACGTGCGATCTCAACCATCAGATCGGAAATGAGATCAACAGCCAGGATTTAATCGGCGGTTGGGAGATCAGTGATCCCCGACAGAAAGGGCCAATGCGATAGCGACTTGCGATGCGATATTGACCATCCGATCGAGGGATCAGATCAACGGTCCAGATTCAATCGGCGACCGGTGATCAGCGATCCCCGATAATAGGGCCAATGTGATTGCGATAGCAATAAGCGATAAAGGTCGGACTCGACGGGATTATAGACCCGATTTTATAATTTTTGAAGTCCAGGAATTCGGATTTTTCAATGTATTCCTGTGTATTTAGGGTTTTGGCCAATTCGCTGATGCGATGCGGTATGCAACTAATGGCGGACCTGATGGGTTTATAGGGGCGATTTCATGAAAATTAAAGTTCGACTTAAAGGCTTTGTGGTCGGATTTTTCCGTGTTTCTTTGTATTATTGTTTGGAACGAAAAGGGGCTATTTTCAGGGTTTGTTGAGAAGAAAGGTTGGATTCATCGCACCCGACCAATCCTCCATTAGGAAAACTACTATTCTAAACAAAAATTCCCCGATTTAAGTGGTCTTTGTCACAAAAGAATATTATAAAACCCGATGGATGAAGAACAGTGAAGGGGAAGAGGACTTTTGGCACACAGTTCGAGGCAGAAATAATGCAGGAGGGGCAAAAGTGCATTTTGTCCAGAGTTGAAAAATCTTATATGGTTTTAGCCCTTCTCGATGCCACGAAAATAATGGTGCTATCCATTTCTCCATCTGATTTCTCCATTTCTCAGCCATTTTCCATAATGGAGTTATAAGACTCCTTTTATGTAACTGATGATTGTATTCTTCTTTTTCATGCCATTTAATGAATGAAGGCCTCCCCATTGATCGAATAGTGCCCAGAGATGTAGTCCAAGTTGGACGAACTCCATTATCAAGTCTTGTTGTCTTCTTTCATGCTTTATGTGTTTCTTCTTCTTTTCTCATGGGAACATTATATTTCTATGCTAGCTGCAATTTTCACATGTAATTCTTTAATACATCTATAAGCAAAAGATCCCTGGATCAAGTGGTATCAGAGTAGGTCTTTTTAGATGTGAATTGCATGTTTGTGTGCTAACAAGAAACAGGCTCCAAAAAGGCGAAGGGTAACTAGAGCCTTTCAATCCTGAAGTAGGGCGTGCACATTGAAGGAGAGACATGGCAAAATATGAGGCTCGTCTTGAAGAGGAAGTAAACTTCCGCAAGACCTTCTATACAATGGCAGTTGTTGAGACACTGTTCTCAAGACTTGAAAAACTTGAAAGTGCAGAGAAAAGAACTCTAGAAGGACAAGGTTCGGTACATGGAGATGATGGAGGAGATCCACCTCCTCCTTCCACGAGTGAAAGTTCATCTTCCTCCCATCACCATCATCATAGGAATTCAAGGGATGCACACAAGAAACCTTTCTTTAAATTAGATGTCAAATTTGATCTTCCCATGTTTAATGGTGAAAGTAATTCAAAGAAGCTTAATAATTGGATTAGGCAGATTGAGATCTATTGCAGGATTCAGCAAATCTTGGAGGATGAGGCAAAGATTCAGCTGGCCTCTCTACAGCTGAGCAGTACCGCTCTGGTCTGGTGGGAGAGAAGATTGCAAAGCAGTAAGAATGTGGGTAACCTTCTTTCCTCATGGATTGATTTCATTTCTGCGTTAAAGGAAAAATTTTATCCCTTGGGTTACAAGTAGAAAGCATCAATGAATTGGCAGTATTTAAGGCAAGGCAAAGGTTAGGATGTTCAAATTTTTACAGAGGAGTTTAGAAAGCAAGCACTTAACTTGGGTATTGCACTTGATACACCTGAAGTATTAACTAAGTATATTGGATCTTTACATAGTTACTTTAGGCATTCATTATTATTGTTTGAACCTACTGCCATTGACTCGGCCAGTGTAAAGGCCATTCATCTGGAAAACAGGGGAACACATGGACAAGATGACCACTCAAAGAGAGCTGCGACAGCCAAGAGAAGGTGAGCAAAGCCCTCTTGTACACATTGTGAGAAAGAAGGGCATGACGAAGAGAATTGCTGGAAGCTATACCCTGAGTTGAAACCTGAGAGGAATGACAGAAAGAGGAAGCAGAAGGTCGTCGCCACTGTGCAACAAAGCCCAGATTCCGAGTTAGAGGAAGACAAGAAAGTCACAACTACAAGATTTGCATGGGGTAGGCCCATTGACTTGGGGTCTGACTCCGGCGATGAGCTGAAGTTTTTAGCACTTGGGATCACGGCAGAAGGACCCATAGATTTGGGATTTGATTCCGGCACTGAATCAAGGATTTCAACCAACATAACTAAAAGGGCACTCCTCGCAGCAAGACTCCAAGAACTTGAGGAGATCAACCACCACACCCAAGCAGAGAATGTTGAGCTAAGGAGGCTTCTACAGGAGGCAAGGGAAGAAAACCAAAGATTATTATGCCAGTTGCAAGCCAAGGATGTGGCCTTGGAAAAGCTGCAACATAGCCATCTAGAGGTAAAAAGCGATTCTCCGATTTCATATGATTTTCATGATGATGAGTTTGTTGCCTTTGAAAAACATACTATAGGGATTGGATCCAAACTAATGAAGGAAATGGGATATCAAGGAAAGGGCCTCGACATCAAAGGCCAAGGCATCATAAACCCCATCAAAGTCTAGGAATTGTCGCGCCATGCAGGACTCAGATACACCAGAAAGGAGTTGGGGGAAAGCTCCAATATAGCCAGTAACCAACCAATGACAGACGATGAAATTCCTTCCTCACAGTCCAGTGAGTGAAGGCTCCATGAACACTTATCGGAGGAACACTAGGGTAAGCACCCCAAGGCAGCCCCGAAAGTCAAGAGGAGAAAGAACCATTGTAGTCATTACAACCAAGAGGGGCACCGACAAACCTCATGTTTGATACTCCACGCTCTGGAAACATCGCTAGAGGTGCCAAAAGGTGAACCTGTTCAACAGATAAATCCACCCCATTCATGGTGGTCTGCTTTATTAATTTGGTTTTTTTAGGGGTAGTAGCTTGTTATGGCCACCGTTTTAAATCATACGTTGCAAGTAAATGTAAAAATGATGGTGTGTGTTCCATCACTTCAAAGATGCAATGATGATATTTTGGCCTTTCCTTATTAGTATTTGAGGCATTAATTACTTTTTATGTAATCCTTGGCCAATGAGTGTGTGTTATAAACTCTTGGCAAAGAGGGGTTGTTGAGTCATGTGTGGTGTGCATGATTGCAAAAGATATACTAGTTTCACATGTAGGAGATTGAAAGTGTGGATTGAGACAACGTGCTAAGTGTAAAAGTTTTTGGTGGTCCAAAAGCTCCTCAACGGGGAGGATTGATCCAGGTGGATCTTCAGACACAATGGCATGGAAAAGCTCAAAATTCAAAGTGTTAGAAAGGCAATTATCTTGACATCAGATCGAAGTGCTCATCGCCTTGATTCCAACGGTACGAACGACACTCCAATCCAAGTTTGAATGAAGGAGATAGAAGCAGTCAAAGTTTTGGGTTGACTTGTAGGAAACAGAGGAAAACGAAAGTTCAAGGATGCTCCTGGAAATAGTTCCATTGTGTATATCTTTTCATTCTGAATCTACTGCAACTTGAATGGGCTAAAACGGACCTCGGATGCAGAAGCTATCACAGAAAGAAGATTGCCTTTATCTTTTGAAAAAGGAGGAATTTCTCCTGAAAATGGCATAAAAGGCCTTATAAAGGAAATCATATCGCAAATGGTTCAAAGGGTGGACTTAAGATAGGCACCCTCGATCAGAGAACGTCGATATATCAGGTTGGAGATAGGCCTGTATGTGATGTCGGGACCCCCGTCTATGCGATATGCGATTGCCGATATTGGCGTCGGCATATGAAAATGCTATAAGGGAAGGACCCCTGGGCTATGTGATATGTCGATCCACGGCGTGCGATGTCAGCTGTCAGATTAGAAATGAGACCAACGACCAGGATTTAATTGGCGGTTGGGAGATCGGTGATCCCCGACACAAAGGGCCAATGCACTAGTGACTTGCGATGCAATATTGACCATCAGATTGAGGGATCAGATCAATGGTCCAGATTTAATCGGCGATCGACGATCCTTGATAATAGGGCCAATGTGATTGCGATAGCGATAAGCGATAAAAGGTCGGACCTGACGGGATTAGAGACCCGATTCTATAATTTTTGAAGTCTGACAATTTGGATTTTTCAATGTATTCCTGTGTATTTGGGGTTTTGGCCAATCCGCCTATGCGATGTGATATGCATCTAATGGCGGACCCGATGGGTTTATAGGGGTGATTTCATGAAAATTGAAGTCTGGCTTAAAGGCTTTGTGGTCATATTTTTTCGTGTTTCTTTGTATTATTGTTTGGAACAAAAAGGGGCTATTTTTGGGGTTTGTTGTGAAGAAAGGTCGGATTCATCGCGTCCGACCGATCCTCCATTAGAACGACTGTTATTCTAAACAAACATTCCCCAATTTAAGCGGCCTTTGTCACAAAAGAATATTATAAAACCCGATGGAGGAAGAACAGTGAAGGGGGAGAGGACTTTTGGCACATAGTTCGAGGTAGAAATAGTGCAAGAGGGGCGAAAGTGCATTTTGTCCAGAGTTGACAAATCTTATATGGTTTCAGCCCTTCTCGACGCCATGAACGCAATGGTGCTATCCATTTCTCCATCTGAGTTCTCCATTTCTCAGCCATTTTCCAGAATTGAGGTATAAGACTCGTTTTATGTAACTGATGATTATATTTTTCTTTTTCATGCCATTTAATGAATGAAGGCCTCCCCTTGTTCGAGTAGGGCTCGGAGACGTAGTCCAAGTTGGACGAACTTCGTTATCAAGTCTTGTTGTCTTATTTCATGCTTTATGTGTTTCTTCTTCTTTTCTCATGGGCACATTAGATTTCTATGGTAGCTGCAATTTTCACATGTAATTATTTAATACATCTATAAGCAAAAGATCCCTGGATCACTATCAAAATGAGGTTGCAGCACTAGACTTTGGGGTAAGAGAATGTTAGGTCCCTATACTACTAGTGTAACCCCTTATTGTTACTAGTGCAACCCCCTTATTATATTGTTGTGCCCATGTAGTCCCCATATTGTTATTATTGTGCCCCACAGAAGCCCACTATTGTTATTGTTGTGCCCTTACATTATTATTGTTATGTCAGCTCTAATTACATTATGACCCCTTAGACTCCTATATATATAAAGGAGGTCTTGTCATTTGTATCATCCAAGAATTGTTCATTTGTGTAATGTAAGGAGGTTGCCCCCTCAAAGAGGCTGAATTCTAAGGTGTTTATCTTTCTTTTCTATCTTTTTGTGAGCTAGTTTCATAACAAAGAATATCGTCATACAAATTTATATGTTGGGCATGTAGGTATGTAGGTTAATGATTGTTATATGCATGACGATTATGTGTACGCCTTTCATTCTATTGATGTTATGGTTACATATATGATAAATGCTAGTTGACTAGTGTAGTCATATGCACATGTGTCAAATAGTCATAATTGATAGTAACTTGTGGTGGTATGCACTACTATTGTTGCTTTAGGTTAGATAACTTGATGATTATGTTATATGTTGTTGATAAGTATGTAAAAAAAATTAAAGTATGGATTTTAATTATTTTAATAAATATCAAAATATTCATTTTTATTATAATATGAATATGTTTGTTCATAAAACATTGGAAAATTATGATAATTAAATTAAGAAATTATTTGCTAATTGTATATTTATAAAACTATTTTTAAGAAATTAACGTAAGTAAATATTTCGAAATAGATTATTATCGCATGTTTAATTCCAATTATAATAATGAGAAAATGATAATTATAAGTGAATAAACTTAGATTATGGAATAAGAAGGAATTGCTCACTAAGATTGTATTTTTATCTAATATGTTCATAAAATTTTGGACTATATCACTTATAAAGAATTAGGGAGGAGGGAAAGTTCAAAATAGTTTTATAATTTGTAATTTCAGAATTACAAAAGTTACATTTTATCTTATCTTTCTTATAAAAATATCATTATCTTATTTCTATTATTTGCTATGTGTCGAAGAAAGTGACCTTCTAAGATTGTTTCAAACTTTATTCAAAACCATCTATGAGTCAATCAAGATGGGATAAATATATTAGGTCTTGGTTACATCACTGAGAAGTAAAAATACTACAACTATTATTACATTTAAATTGAGGGAAAAATTGTGATACCATAAAAAAAACTAGAAATGAATTAACCTTGATTATAAAGGTAATTAACTCTAATTTAAAGGATAAAAAATGTCTCCATGTTTTAATTAATGTAACTAAGAGAATCAATGTTGCTACGATAAACAAACTTTCATGAATTGTAGTTCATAAAAAATTGCTAGTTAAAATTTTGGGTTAAAATTTATTGGTTAAAGAATTTGTCATTTTTGTGACACAAAAACAATTGAAAATTAGAATATTGTTTATTAAAGTATTGGATTAAAAAAAATTGCTATATTTGTGACATTAAAACTATTGACAATAAGAAACATTTTCTTTTAATATTGTTTATTAAAATCTTGGATTAAAAAAAATTGCTATATTTGTGACATTAAAACTATTGAAAATAAGAAACATTTTCTTTTAAAATGTATTACTTACACCTATTTTAAATTTCAATTTCAAAATATTTCTTATTATAATGAGTTTCCTCATAAATTAATTTTAACTTATTAACTAATGCTTTAGATCCAATAATAAAAAAGGGTAAATTTTCACCATAACATAAACTAAATTCAATTCAATGCTAATAAAAACTCACCCTAAACAATGTACCACCTTGCTCACTAAATTTAATACCAATAAAAACTTACACAGAAACCATGGAACACCTTGCTAACTGAATTTAATGTATCACTATTATTATTTATTTTTAAAATTAATTTAATTTAAATATTTAAATATACAAATACATCTATTTACTTTATTAATAAATATATCTCTAGAAAGGAAAAGTTGTTCCCTTCACTTCACTTTCACTGACAGCGAGAACACAAATTAAGATATTGTTTTTCCACAGTTCAACTAAACAGTAACTATTCATAAAAATGAATATGGCATCTCAAATTATACTTAATTCATTTTTTTTTATAATAGAAATAAATCCAACACCAACCAAAAAAAACACAAATTAAAATATTACTTTTCCATAATTCAGCTAACCCATCACTACTCATAAAATTGAATATACCGTCCCAATTTATGGTTGATTCCAGTCACTATTCATAAAATTGAAAGTGCCGTCCCAAGTTATACAAAATGTGGGACCTCATCAACAAACTTTAGTCCACGGCCTGTGGAAATAAATTTGATGAAGATCGACAGCAATATAAAAATATAAAAATTATTTTTATACAAAATCATATTTTTTTAAAATAGCTCTATATGTATTTTTTTTTAATGTTTTTTTAACATTTTTTAATATAGTACCTTAGCTTCTTTTTACCCTCGAGCTCCTTAGCATCCCACATCTTGTCCTTAAAACTAGAGGTAATAATATCTTTGATACTGTCATTGCTTCCCATGATGATCTCCTCCTTAATCCCCCAAAGGTTGAGCCAAGACTGAGCATCTTGATGCCACCCGCGCTTAAGGCGTAGGTGGGGGTTTTGACTAAAGTTAGAAGCAATTTTTGGGAGCCTCTTGGATTCCATATTGTGAAGCTTCTTCTTATACATCAAATATCTAAACATGGCTGCACTTTCAATGGGGGACATGCCAACTTCGATCAAGAGGATAAGATAGGGAGTATTTCCCTTGATCTTGAGGTTATAGGTTATGAATTGCTTCTGGATCATCTCAGTTTTTCTCCACAACTCCCTAGATATACTTCACCCTCAAACTTCACATCCGTATAAGATAACAGGGGTGACGAGAGTCTCAAAGAGGAACCTTTTTTTACTCCAAATGTAAAGATCGGCTGACTTACAATTGTTTTCAAGCTCATAATAAGCTTTCCAACCTCCAATAATTATTTTCTTGATGCTACAATTCCAGTTGAGCTGACGAGTAAACTCAATACGCAAATATTTATAAGAAGAAACCTGCTCAAGTCAATGGTTATCATAGACGAAACTACCATGGGTGATCTTTTTGGATTTAATGATCATGACTTTAGTCTTGCCGATATTAATTGCCATATCCATCTTGGAGCAGTAGACATGAAGAGTTTTAAGTTGCTTGTCTAGGTCATCGTGGCTTCTTGCAAGAAGAATGATATCATCAACATAAAGGAGAAGAGTAATGATAATACCAGTGAGCTTGGTGCCTTTGCAGCCCGCAGTTTCTAGACACTCCTCTAGCTTATCGATGTAAATACCAAAAAGGGTAGGGGAAAGGGGACAACCTTACTTAACCCCGATATTACATTTAATATCTTTAGACCACCCATCGTTGGTCTTAAGCTTGGAAATGGCAGTCTCGTAGAGACAGATCACAACAATCCTCAATTCAGGAGGAACCATGATCTCTTCAGGCCTCTCCCAAAGCTTATCTTGAGGGATAGTGTCGAAATATTTTCTAAGTCTAAAAAAAAAAGAGATCGGTTTTACTATTGCGACATTCCTCTGCGATGATCCTAAGGGTGACAAGGTGGTCGACGGTCGAGTGATGCCTCCTAAAACCAGCTTTCCCTTTAGCTATTTTAGCCTGGTTCTCAAGCCAAAGGCTAAGCTTTTTTTCCAGAATGAGCCCATAAATCTTGGCTAGGATGTGGCTAATCATAATGGTCCTATAGTTAGAGGGAACACTTTTGCCCCCATTTTTGAAGATAGGCACAATAAGGCTTTGCATCCAAAGCTTAGGGAAGCCATGCTTTACAACCAACTTGAGAAGCTTGTGGAGATGAGGAATGAGGATAGACTTTCCCATTTTAAAGATCTCAGCTTGGTAGCCATCAATATTTTTGGCTTTCCCATTAGCGAGCTTATTAATCCCAGACTCAATGTCTTTGAGAGAAAAAATATCATCCTTAATAGGAGTGTTTAAGATGGTGCCCATGGTGTCTGGAGAGTCATACAAGTTCTTAAGATAGTCATCCCAATTTTCTAGGGTTATAGAATGATTATCTTTAGTTTTACGAACAAGCACATTTCGCCAAAACTTTCTGGGCGCAATTTTAGAAAGGTGGAGAAGATGCTCTTGTCTCTTATTAATATATAACATCTCCTTCCTCTTAATGAGAGCTTTGTATATACTTATATTCTAGAGCTTAATGCTTTTATTAAAAGGGTGTCTCTGATAAATTTCCTCGCAATTTTACAGTCTTTTTTCATACCAAGGATTGGAAGTTCTATTATTGTTCTTATACGAACAATTATTAGAGAATTTGTTAATGGTGGTGCAAAGGGTAGTAGTAAAATGGGAATAGATTTGATCAATGTTGTTATTATAAGTCAGGGAGCCTAAATTCCTTTCCAAATCCCTTAAGAAAAGGTTGACCTTACTTCTATCGAAGTGAATGTGACTTTTTATTTCATTGTTCTCCTGCATGTGGGTGGTATGCATAACAAGATTGAGGGATAAAGACAAAGGTTTGTGGTCAGAGTCAAGCTCGTACCCATTAAGAAACTCAAAGTTTGTAATATGGTTGAGGACATGGATGTCATAGATCGCATAATTGATGACGCAGCTACCCAACCCATGGGAACATGTCATTTGACCGGAAAGAGGCCCTTTATTAATACCATTGCAAATGATTAGGTCTTAGGAACTACAAAGTTTGAGGAGCTCGGTGCCAAATAGGTTCTTGATTATGTCTTTGGATTTTCTCATGAATCTATTAGCTAAGTGACCATCCTCATCAAGTGACAAGGGGTTGGGGTTAGATTTGTTACTTAACATAATAGCCTGGTTAGTAGCAATAAGAGCATTAAAGTCCCCAAGCAAAAGGATATCGCCTTCATTCCCTAGGTTGTAGATATATTTTTCTAAGGTATTGAAAGGACAATTCTTATCTAGGTTGTTTTTCTTATAGGATGTAGAGTTGATATGGGAAAAATAGCAGATTTCAAGGGAGATCCTATTGGTTGTAGAATTAGAGATCTCGATCCAAATGTATTAATTGAAGGGGTTGGTTTTATGAAGACGGATGTGAGAGGAAAAATTGTTCCTAACATAGCAGGCTATACCACCAAAACCTTTCCTAGAGGATTTCTTATTCCAGGCAGACCAAAGAGTGAACCTGTTAAGGTGAGGGACCCTAGATTCATCATGTTCCCAAGTTTCAACTAAAAGAATAAGATCAATGTCACTCGAGATCCAACTTAGCATATGAACTTTACACCATGGAAAACCATGGCAGTTCTAGAAGAGGATCCCGAGTTATGTTATTCCCTATTTATCGTTTTTGTTTGGGACTCTGTCTCTATTAATAGTTTTTCTATTCCTAATGATTGCCCATTTCCCTTCTTTTCTTGCCTCCTTTACCTTTTGCACTTGTTTCCGAAGTTCATCTTGATCTTCTGGAATGAGGTCTTCATTTATAAATATTCTTGTTCCTTTTAGGCTTGGGGATTTCCTAAGTATATCTAATTTATGGTCATTACAACTGACCTTGACACGGATTAGTCTATGTTTATAGTCAAGTATCTTTCCTGCCCTTATCACTTTGGTGAGATAAGTTGTTTGAATTTGAGATTTCATCTTTAATTGTTCTTTAACTAATTCTAATGTGTCTTCATTGTTTTGTTCTTCTATACCAACAATTATAAGGTGTAAGGCTCTTTTGTGGCACTCATGGTCGAGTACAATTAGTTTATTAATTTCTTCTTTTATGGGTTTAATATCTAATTTATTCTCTGTCTTATTTTGGGATGAGTTATTATGGAGTTGTTATTTTAGATTTTTAATCTCGTTTTCAAAGTGTCATTTTCTTTGACCATTGCTTGTTTTCTATGTTTAGTTTCTTGAATTCTACCTTTCATCCCTTGGAGTTCAGTCTCGAGTGAGAGTATTTTATTTTCTAACGATTTGTGGTTATTGTCAAGCATTGTAGTTAATTCTAGTTTAAAATGGTTTTCTCTTTCTTCTCTTCGTCTTTCTAAAGATTCAATGTACTAACAGAGCTGATCAAATATCATCAACAACCCATATTAAAAAACCCTAGCATGTATATGTAAATTTTACAAAGAACATCCATGTATGTACGCACATACCATTCTTAACACTTGCGTACAGATTCTAAACTTTCGCAGAATATATACGCAACTACTTAGAAGAAATATGGGTATGTGTGCAACTTCTTAGAGGGAAAATATCGTACAATTCTGAAATCATTGAATCATACTGTAGAAAATCTTGTAGATTCACAAGCTCATGCAATTTACTAAGGCACAGGACAAGAATCTACTTCTACTTTCAACCAGCAGAAGCCAATAGATCATTGAAAACAATATGAGCAAGAAGAAGATAAATCAATGGCACATAACAAAAGATTTATTTGGGGAAAGCCATTTCTCAAAATCCCACTATATGTATTGCATATGTCATAAATATGAGTGAAGATATAAATCTTGTTCTCAGTAGAACAATTCCGCATGAGTATGCTCAACTCTCTCAGCTCACAAACAAGCTCTTAGCCAACACTTATCCAATTCCACAACTCTCCAAGCCCCTATTTCCTTGCGCAATTCCTATGGCTGAATAGCCCATATTAATGGGAATCCAGTGCTTCCAAAACTGCACAATCCAAACTAGGTCCAGTTCTTGATTGCATGCATGATCTATATAACTCAGTAAATCATACAACTAATAGTACAATGTCCCTGCACTCTAGTCTCAACTGGGTCTTTCTCTGAACTGACATGCATGAATTTATCATGAGGAAATATTCCGTTAACTGGAGTAGCACTAGTGGACGCATTAGTGCACCGATTGTTAGTCCTCTATTAGTTCCAAAAACAATTTAGAACTAATTTAACTAAACTTAACTCAGTAAACTGAGTGATCTAATTTCCAAATCAATTAAACTCATACTGGACCCCTAAAACTTAGGGAGAACATATACATGACTACAGAAAGACTTCCAACTCAAAATTCCTAGGCAAATTAAGTTAATTAAAATTAATTAACTATTTACAAGTTGTTATGAGAATATAATTCGATTTTCATTATCAGTTTATTTCAAGGACAAATTAAACTGGAATTTCTTGTTTCCATTTCTCAACACATACCTTCGCTGCAACCACAACATTTTTCAAACCCAAATCTCGACATACAAACTATTACAATCACACATCATTATACCATTATCATAGATCTATCAAATCATAAATAGATTAACAAATATGTATTCATTTTAGATCTAATCCATCTCCAAGTTCCCTGGTGCACACTTGTTACATATCAAATCATTCATAAACAATTCAAAATGCGCAAACCCAACACCTTGATCTCTGTATCTTTATATAGTATTTTCCTTAGCTAATACCTTAGGTAAATACCTTGTTTATGTTGTAAGTATTCTTTGACGAGATCAAATATCAGTTATTGCTTCCAAATAATATGGGCCAATAACATCGTAAAGAGCCCTCGTATTCATAATACCATGGTGCAGATTTTGTACACAACTTCTCTTCACCATAACTTCATATGTATGTGATCTTACTTGACATGACCCACTTATACTTTCTTACACTTTATCGTTGCCATCCATTTGTCTTTGAAATGATATTCCTGTTGAGAAATGGCAACAAGAAATTCCAGTTTACTTTGTCCTTGAATTAAAATGAGAATTAAAATCGAATTCCATTCTCATAGCAACTTGTAAATAGTTAATTAAGTTTAAAAAGTTACCAACTTAGCAAAGAGAAAGCGATGGCATGGAGAGAAGCTGAGGATTGCGCGCAGCCCTATCTAATGTTGTAGATTACAGCGCGAAGCAACATTCGCTGCGCCTCAGTGGCCCTTGTTGCTGAGGTTAGAACGATAGGAATAGGAAGGCGAGATCGCAACTTCAGCATTTGGCAGGAAGATACTGCCCCAGATCGTATTGGCCCTTAGCGGCCATCTATTGCTGAGGTTTGAGCATTATGGATCCAACGGAGGATGAAGATCATCATCACACAGATCTCCAGCAAGAATCAAAAGTAGCAGAAAAATATTTTGCTTCCCTCATCTCTGCAATGGGTCCAGCAAAGAATAGACTATCAGTTTCAAAGTTTGTTAAAAGAATGGAAGAAATACCAGAAATATCTCTCCCTCCAACACTCCCAAGAAAAGTAGCACTCTCCTTGGTTGAACGAGGATTAGTAGGGTAGTTTACTGGGTTGCGGCCATCACCCAAGACTATGCAAAAGTGGGTAGAAAGAAATTGGGTTGCATCCATATCTGGGAAGATCTCAATCAGATTCTATGATAGAGGTTACTATACCTTCCACTTCGAAACCAAAGAGGACCGCGATCTGATATCCAGGAATGGTCCATATTTTATGGATACAAGGGGACTATATCTGAATAGATGGACACCAGACTTTGATCCAGAAATTGATGTCCCAAATGATGTCCCAATATGGGTAAGATTGCCACATCTTCCCCTCCACTACTGGCGAGATGATTCAGTTAGAGCTATAGGAAATGTAGTCGGGAAATACATAGACAGATGTGAGCCTAAAGAAAACATGCATGCATGCGCCCGAATCTGCGTGGAAGTGGGATCTAGGGAAAGTTCTACCAGAAGCTATCAAAATAAAAGTGGATCAATGGACGCACATACAACAGCTGGACTATGAGAAAATCCCCTTCAAATGCAAGGTATGGCATGAATATAATCATTTTGCAAATAGATGTACAAAAAATAAAGAAAATGAAAGTGAAAAGATTGAGGATCCGGAAAATAAATGGGAACAGGTCAAATGAAAGAAGATAGCCAACAAATAACTAGTCCAACACTCCTCTCAGCCCACACAATCTGCTGAAGCTCAGCTAAAAGTAAACTTAGGTAGCCACAACCCCTTTGATCCACTGCTCCCATCAGATCCCCCATTCCCTGGATCCAAATATAGATCTAGATCTAGATATAGAACCCCGCGCTCCCCAACACCCCAACGGTCCCCCCTATCCCTAGAGATTCAACTCACCTCTCTCCCCCTCCCTTAGTAGACAGGATATTAACCAGAAAACAAGCTAAAGAAGCATTCCCAAATGTAGAAAACCAAAAAAAAGCTGGAAGAAAGACAAATAAAGAAATAAGCGATGAAGAAACAGAAAAAGAAATGTCCCTAGGAACACAACAACCTATGGATACTTATCTAGGGAAAAGTACAAGAAATATGGAGAAAAGCCAGCATAAAGGGAAAGGAGCCATGCACCACCTAACAAGTAAATAATGATAATAGTCTCCTGGAACTACAGAGGAATGGGGACACCTTTTAAGGAAAATGCAACAAGAGACATTTTGACAAAAGAGAACCTAGATATCTTTATGATCCAAGAGACAAAAGTAAACAACCAAGAATTGGAAAAGCTTAAAAAAAGTTCAGGCAATATGAAGGGGAAGCAACCCAGGCAACAGGAGCATCAGGAGGCATATGCACAATCTGGAAAAAGGAATATGGGAACTAATGGGGAAAAACAGGGCAACATTGGATTTTAACAGATCTTAGGAGGATCAACACAGAAGAGAAATATAGGGTGATAAATATATATGCCCCCTATTAGTGTCGGTATCTTCATCCCTCCATCAGTGATCAAATTCTCTTGTTGCATTGCATGTTAGATGTCTCATCCGATCATCTGCATTCCATTAGGGTCATGGATCATCTGATGGTAGTGCCATATTATATATTTTCCCTCATGATCTTTACCTGCTGGCCCATTTTCATACATCTAGGTCATCTGCAGTTATTTTTTGTCTTTAAATCTGCAAAAGTAATTTGTAGGGTTTTAGGTCTCATTAGGTCTAGGGTTTCATCAATAAGGTTTTGAAAATGCTCAATAATGGTCAGCAGGCACATGAGGAGGTCAAATAAAGTTTCAGCAACAATAATTTCAATAATCACATGCTCAGTGATTGATTTTTCCTTAAAACCCTATTTTGAGGAAAAACAGAGTATTTTATGTTTTATGTACACATCTCATGTAATTTCATTTTTCTATATGTAATGATTTCAGAGGCAGCCCTGGTCACCTTGCCAAGCCTCTGCCACTCCAGTTCCTGCAAAAGAAACAAAATGTCAAAGAATTTAGTCCATCAAAGGCAAAAAGTAAGACAAACTGCCCAAAATAGAGTTTTAAAAAAGCAAGTGAAAAGCAAACATTAGCAAAGTGGGTTTTCATAAGTCAAAAATTAAAACCATGGGTATATAAAGTTTTTAAATGTCAAAGAGGTTCATTTGCATGCCAAAGGAGAAGAGAGCAAGTGCATTTGTGTTTTCGAAGCCAAGGGAGCGATTTTGTACCAAAACAGTGAAAATTGCAGGCGCGGTGCACTTGGGTCAAGGCGCGGCGCACACAGAGCGCAGTCCACGTTCAAATTTATAACTGGTGCGACGCACCAGAGAGGCGTGGTGCACCTGTGAGGTGACATGGCGCACCAGTCTTCAAGGCCCAAAATCACTCAAATCTTCCTCCAAAGCTCCCAAAATTGTAAATTCCTCATTTCACAAGTAAGTTCACACTCCCATATGCTCAATGCATGAGTTTGCTTCAGTATTTATGGTGATTCAATAGGGAAAAATTTAAACCCTAGCTCCTTGCATAGTTTGTTGAGAAAACTGCCTAGGGTTTACAAATCACTGTTTTTGCTGCTAAATCCTACCCCTACCATTTTCACTCCCTCACTACATTTCATTCACCTATTTTCTCCCTCCCTTTTCATTCATACTTACCTATTCCCTATTCCCCATATCCCTAAAACTACTAACCCTAATCCCTACCTTCACTTATCCCAAACCCTAATCAACAATCCTAAACCCTAAATATTATTCCCTAAACCCTTTCATTCCCCAAAAACCCAACCAGCAGCATCCCCAACCCCTCATACACAGTCCCTTCACAGTCCCTCATCAATTCATATCTTTTAGCAGAAAATACCAATTGACACTCAAATCTCTTCATATTCATCTAAGAAAACTCAAAGAATTGGCAAAAATGGAGTCAGATGCTTCTAATGACAGAAATGTGGAAATAGTCAGGGACTCTTCCAAAGAAATCCATGCACCAAGGAGGCCTCACAAGAGTGGCAAACATAACTGGGAGGAGCCTACTTCACTTGCTGCGCTGTTAGCTTGTCCTCTTGCTATCACATGCTTCCAACATCAATCTTGTTATCAATTTTGTGAGATGGTGGAAAGATTCAAATACCACCATGAGCTTGCCAGACTGTTTGTGCTCCATCTTCATAATGGCCAGGTCAATTTGGCAGGTGTAACATTCACCTTGACACCTGAGACTATAGCTCAAGCAACCGATATTCTGAATGTAGGTGAGTAGTGGAACAAGGAGCAGCTGGTAGACATAGATCATTATGAGCCTTATATCAAGGCTGGTTTTTAGAGACATGTCAATAGGGAATTCCCATTCAGGTACCTATAGGACACATATGCTCCCCTGATGAAACTCATAATCAAATATTTCAGTTGTGAGGGCAGATTTTCTCGCTTATACACCTATCATATCAGATTGTTGATGCATTTCACTAGGGTGAGGATGATGAACCTCCCCTATTTCATTTGCCGGAATATTGAGAAGATGACCACATTGGTGCAAAGGAAGCCTCCTCATCAGTAGTATAACAACATCTATCACTTTGCATTGATCAAAATTGTGGTTTTGCATCAGCTCAGTTTACTAAATGTTTCATGGGAGGATTTCATTTCAGATGAGGTCTTTACAGGTCCTCAAGTGCCCCCATAAGTTTTTCATGAGGCAGGAGAGCCTTCACATCAGCAAGAGGTGCATGAGACAAAAACCACCAGTGTGCCAGTATTTGTCACTTACCAAAAGGGAACTAGAAGGTCGTTTGCAGCAGCAAAACGAGTATTATCTCCACCCAGAGTGGAAGGTGTCTCGTTTCCTCCAACATCGGAGTAGGTACAGGACAAGGGTAAGCAGCCATTGCATGATGACGGACCTTCAGGAGGTCAAGAGATAGATTTCATTCTTATTCAGGATGATGACACTGATTTGAGCTCAAATCTCAAAGAGATCATTCAGGAGCAACAAGATGACATTCATGACTTGTCTCTCAACCTAGAAAGAGCCAAGTGGATAATCAACTATTTGGAGCAGAGAAACAAACAGTTAGAGGATCAACAAACCATGATGGAGCTCCAAAACATAAGGGCAAACTAGCAAGCTGCTAAGAGGAGGAAAACCAAGTTGACACCACTTGAACAAGAAATTGAAGTTGATCGTGAATCTTGGCTTGAGAGGACAAACATGCACTTGGAAAAGATGCTGGAGAAGGCCAACAGAGAGAAGAAGATGTTGAGGCACATGGCCTATCACTACTTGGCGAGAAACAAAAGTTGCAAAGCAAGAATTAGGACTTTGAAGGCTAAGTTGAAGAAAGCATTGAGGAAGAGAAAAGAGCAAGATAGACTCCAGATCCTGGCTATGGCTTCCTTAGCCCAACATAGAACTTTATGAAGGAAACTCAGCCCAAATTTCGAGAAATTTGGGAAACTTTTGCAAATTTTGTATTTTTGGACCAAAAAATAGGATTTATCTGCTTGGTGTGTTGCGCCACCTGGCGCGCGCTTTTGCTAGGGACCTCCTTTGGAGGAAAACTCAACATTTTTGGATTCCTCATGAAAAAATATGAATGCCCTCACATGGCCAAGAAATTTTGACAAGTTTTGAGCTTCCAAAAGGGTCAAAAACACCTCAAAATTGCCCTTTCTGCCCCTTTTTGGCCACACAGGAAGCAATGTTGGGAGAAATCATTTTTGGAGTGGCAAATGGAGACCAAATTTAGAAATTCCACTTGTTCTGGAAAATAGACAGACAAACCTTTCCAACAAGCCCACTTGGAGAAAATTTGGTGCACGGAAAGGCCTCCAAAATCAGCTCCAAAGTAGCACAGCGCACAGGGACAGGAGCGCGGTGCACAGGATGAAATTTTGTCATTTTGGCCAAAAAACTCTGTTTTTCGCCTAGTTTTTTTCTTAGTTTGAATTTTCTCTCTCTAATAGTCAAACTCATGATGTGATTTGATGTGAATTGATGGATTATGATGTAAATATGCTAAATTTTCACTCATAGAGGTAGATACAACATGAAAAGGTAGTTTGCAACTGAATGAATCAATTTCCTAGGTTTTAGAGGCAAGTTGTTCCACTGCCTAGTTTTCAGTTCTTAGTTTAGATCTTGTTGAAACAACTCATAAAATTATGAATTCGACCCCTAAAGCCTAGCATGAGTTGTTTGTTGCCTATATCTAGTAGTTTTTCAGTCATTAGTAAAGGTTGGACTCTTGTGAATGCTTTGAGCATTATTGTACACTCATATTTGCAGTTTGGCAAAGGAATAGACCAGGGTTTGCAACACTTTATGTGATTCTTGTGGCAACTTGATTTGGTATTGTTTTTCCTTCTGTAATGCAAGTTTACATGTGTTTATGTATGCCATCATTTCTTTCTGTTCATCTTAACTATGTATGCCATCATCTCTTTCTATTCATCTTAACTAAATGAAACAAGGATAAAGGTAAAATTCATTGATATTGCAGTGCTCTACCTAGGGTTTGTTTAGTTATTTATGTTTTCAGCTGTTTGAAGAGGATCCTTGAGATTTTCATGCCCTCTCCAACTCCTCACCAGTCTAAAATCTCTCCATCTCACTCAATTTTAAGTACTAAACCATTTGCCTACCTCGCCCCATAGAGATCTCTGCAAGACTGTGTCCATTCCCCGGACCCAAATTTGCCTTTCACATTTGAGCCATCAAACCTATATTAAATTCAATCAAACTCCTCTAAACATATACCTAGCCTAAAATCAATCTTCACATTAGTCATCTCAAGCTACATTGATCATACTTTCCTGATATTAACAAGGAGAGAGCCCTCTCTTGACCTGGTAGGGCTAGCTACTAGGTTAAGCATGGTTTGATGTTACCCTAGATCCTACCTTTCTCAGCCTGAGGTAGATTTAGGCCCTAATGTATTGGCGACCATACTGGGGAAGAAAGTTTATTATCATTGTTTTGCTTTGTAGACTACAGACGGAGCCTGAAGTTAGACAGCTAGCCTTCAAAACACTCTTGCTTTGCATTAGCGCAAGTAGATGAATGCTGCTTCAGTCAATCTCTGGTCTAGTTTATAAACTGAACATCTGATCTAAATGATTACCCCAGTATCATAAAGCAATTCTAGACTTTGGATGATGAGTTTAGAATTTGATAGGCTGAACAAGTTGATAATTTCCGTTTGCTTTTTTGGGAATGATTCAACACATTAGCTTCCAGACGATACACCAGGGCCAATCCTGATTCTGATCCTCCTCCTATGTATGAAAACCCAAATCTCATCCCAAGAATTCTTCGACAAGAAAGTTCTGTGATTCCTGTATTCAAATCTCGTTCATATCCCGTTGTTTTTGAATATCTTGAAGATATTGAGTTTGACGAACGTTTTTATCTGTCATTGTTTGAGACTAAATCTGAAAGTGCTGTTGGTCCTACTGTCCTAAATCCGGAATTTGTTAAAGATCTTTAAACTGAAAGGGCAAATAGATCAATTGACAGTTATATCCTGAATCTTCAAACTTCCATTGTGGCTTCAAACATTCCCGAGTTCTTAGAATCACATCTGCAACTCTTGGTTCATCTGCTATTGCATATGATTCATGAATTCCTACCAAACCTCCTTTCATTCCCGCCATTCCCGTGCAACCCACTATATCAGATCAGAGACCTCCTGTCTCTTCTCCCCCACCAACCCCATCAACACCTCAAACATCTCGTATTTCATCTCCTCCTTCGACTCCTCATACACCAATTACATCGTCAGCTGCTATCATTGTTATGACTCCTCCTACATCCCCAAGGCCAGCTGTAAATCCACTGAGAGCAATGGCTGCCCGATATGCACCCCTTGTGTTGCCTCAAAACTTGGATGACATGCCCACTGACTACCAGAGCAAAATACCATTGTTTGATGGCACTCCTAAAAGTATCACAGCTCAACAACATGTGGGTAGGATGATTGATTTCTTTGACCTTCATGAGATTGATGCCAAAAATGTGACCATGAGACTATTTGGTGCAAACTTTTGGAGGTGAAGTGCGGAATTGATTTAGAGCTTTGCCGGCTGCAAGTATTACTACATTGGCTAATCTTTAGAGACAATTCTTGGATCGCTTGGAGGTAAAGAAAAACCTCTTCAAATTCTTTCCGAATATGAGAACATCAATAGGAATGTTGGTGAGAGTGTCCAAGATTATTGTGTCAGATTCAATAATTTTTACAATGCAATTCCTGCTAATATAAAGACACCTATGGGGTTGGATTTGATTAAATTTCCTGATGGTTTCGATCTTGACATGGCATATCAATTGAGAGAAAGAGATTCGATCACATTGGAGGACATGCAGAAAATTGCAGTCAGCATTAAGGCAAATCTGCTTGCCAAGAGAGCTAGAGCAAAGGCCGAAAAGAAGGTGACCATAAAAGAGGAAGCTTCTTCCTTTGACCATTTGCTTCCCAAGATCAAGAAGATGTTTGATAGGCTTACAATTGTTGATAAGCCTGAAGCACAAGTCAGAAATCCAAACTTTCGTGGTCAACAGCAACCACAATTCAGAATTAAGCAACGAGAACAAAGAGCACAAGACCAAGTGGCACAACAACAAGTAAAGACACCCCTACAGCAGAATTCTGTACATGGTCCGGAATCAGATGATGATGAGAACATAATTGTTGAGGAGAATCATTTCTTTACACCTGATGATCTTCCCATTTATATCATCGAAGATGAAGAGTATTCAGAAAGGCCAGCTATGCAAAAAGATGAAGATTTCATTTTGGCAAATGAAACAATTCTTGAAGAAGAGTCTGATGAATATCAGAGGGGATACATGAATGCTTTGATAGCCCAACAATGACAATATTCACTCAGGAGTAGAGAAGTTCCCATCAATCCAATTCATAAGAGGAAGGAAGTGTCACCGCCAAAGAATGATTCTCCAATAGCACAAAGGATGGGAAAGGAGGCAGTTGATCCTACCACCAACAAAACACAATCAGCAAATGAAAGATCAAATCAGCCAATTGTATCAAAGGATAAGACTAAAAAGAAGGATGCTCCAGTCAAAGAGGTAGAGAAAACATCAGCCTTTAGCTTAGAAAATGAAATTGCTTAGTTAAAAGTGTCGATTCCTTTGACTGAATTAATGAAGAACAACAGCTATAAAGGTCAAGTGTTGAAAATTTTGATTTTGGATCCATTATCTGATATGGTAAATGTGGAGGATGATCAGCCCGAACTTATCTTTGGGCCAACATTAGAAGGTCAGTGGGAGGATAGTGATGTAGCCTTAGATTGCATGATTATGTATTGCACAATGCCATGTTTGATTCAGGAGCCTCTCATAATCTCATGCCTAAAGCAATCATGGAAAAATTGGGTTTAGATATCACTCGCAAGTACCATGATCTATATTCCTTTGATTCTGGTAGGGTCAGGTGCATTGGGCTTATTACATATTTGGTTGTCACTTTAGATCAGATTCCGGTGAAGCATGTTTTGATGGATGTCGTTGTGGCAGATATTCCTCCTATATTTGGTATGCTTCTTTCTAGATCTTGGGAATCAAAACTCAAAGGGACATTGCAGCTTGATTTCTCCTATGCTACTATTCCTGTGTTTGGTCAGTTGAGGAAATTATACCAGGAGAAAAAGATGAAGTACATGATCACTAGCAAGGAGAAACCTCTAAATCATCCAATCAATTATGTACATACTGATTTAGAATCTTTTGTTCTATATTCCAATAGTTTTAATGATGTAAATAACTAAGTAGTTGAAGTAGAAGATATTCCAGAGATCACTGAAAATTTCAGAGCTGTACTAGATCAAGAAAGACAAAAGCTTGATAGTACCGCTGAGCAATCAGCCTTCTGACAACAGCAAAAAGTTGATGGACAACAAGCAAAAGAAGAAGAGAAAACAGAGTTTCAGCATTTGGAGGATGAAGCCGGTTTGTGGAGCATGGATTTTGATGGCACAGTAGGTAGGGAAGGTGCTGGAATTGGAATTTGGATACGCAGCCTTGCATTTCTTCCAAACAAAGTGCCAAGTAATGTAAGGGTTTGTTTGTATAAATTGGCTTTTGATTGTTCAAATAATGAGGCTGAATATGAGGCTTTAATTGCTGGTTTGAAAATCCTTAAGAAGTTAAATGCTAAAAGAATTTCAGTATATGGCGACTCTGAGTTAGTTATTAAGCAAGTGAAAGGTGAATACCAAGCTAAGCATCCTCACATGCGAGCTTACCATAATGCGGTGTTGGATATTTTGAGATTGTTTCCATATTACACTTTGACATGTGTCCCTCGTGTATAGAATGTTATTGCAGATTCACTTGCAACAACTGCAAATAATTTGAAAATTCCGATGAATTCAACAATAAGTTTGAGATCCATGTGAATAATCGCCTTGCTATCCCTGATAATCAAAGATATTGGCAGGTATTTTAAGATGATAAAGAGATCGAAGAATTTCTGCAAAATGAAGGCAAATACAAAGACACTTCTATAGATGGAGAACATGATGAGGGTGAAGTAGATATGGAAGTAAATCAGATGGAAGTTTTGCAGCTCAAGGAAAATGTCATTCATAAAGGTCTAATTCCTTTAGAGGAGTTGTTTGATCAAGATGATGTAGCCCGGAAACCGAGCTTGACACCAACTGAGAAAGGAGTTGAGCATGTAAACATTAGATCAGCAGAAAATCCTAAAATGGTCAAGTTATCAAAGGCCTTGCCTCCACAGGTAAAGGAAAAATACATTAGTTTATTATCTTCATTTACTAATGTATTTGCTTGGGACTATTCAGATTTGAAGGCATATGATAAGAGTATAATTCAGCACATCATCCCGATCAAGCCAAATCAAAAGCCATTTCGACAGAAGCTAAGAAGGATAAATCCAAAGCTGCTGCCCTCAATAGAGAAGGAAGTGAATTGATTGTACAAAGCTGGTATAATCATTCCCATAATATTTTCAGATTGGATTTCTAATTTGGTGCCCATGTGCAAGAAAACAGGTGAGATTCGATTATGTATTGATTTCAGAAATTTGAATAAAGTGTCTTTGAAAGATAACTATCCATTGCCCAAGATGGATCACATACTTCAAAGAGTAGTTGGAGCATCCCGTATGTCGCTACTCGATGGGTATTCCGGTTATAACCAAATTCTGGTCCATGAGGATGATAGAGACAAAACAACGTTCACCACTCCGTGGGGAACTTTCCATTATGCCAAGATGCCATTTGGATTGAAGAATGTTGGTGCAACCTTTCAGTGGGCTATGGATATCGCATTTGTAAATGAGAAAGATGTATTTTTAGTTGTTTATCTTGATGATTTGACAATTTTCTCTAATTCAGATGAAAAGCACCTTTATCATTTGAAGATTGTAGGTGTAGAAATTATGGCATATCTCTCAATCCAAAGAAGAGCTTGTTTGCCATGGATGAAGGCAAGCTTCTCGGTCATATCATATCCAAGGAGGGCATCCGCATCGATCCAGCTCAAGTGGAAGCCATTCAGAAGATTGATTTTCCTCGAAGTAAAAAGGAGATCCAAGCATTCAACGGTACGATGAATTTCTTATGTTGTTTTGTGCCAAATCTTGCAGAACATTTAAGGGAAATCACAAACATGTTAAATAAGGATAGTGTAGTGAAGTGGACCGAGGAAGCCATCAAGTCTTTCAATTTGGTAAAGTTATCCCTTTCTTCAGCTCCAATTTTGATAAGCTCGAATTATTTCCAAGATTTTATTTTGTTTTCATTTGCTTCGGATCATACTATGGCAGCAGTCTTAATGCAGAAAAGAGACCAGCTTGAGAAGCCAATTGATTTTTTCAACAGAACAATAAGGGATGCAACTTTAAAGTAAAATATTATTGAAAAGCAAGCTCTTGCTTTGGTAAAGGCATTGAAAGATTTTCGAGTTTATATTTTGCATTCTCACATCCTTGCCTATGTCCCTAATGCTGCCGTTAAAGATGTCTTAGTGCAAGCAGATCTGGAAGGGAGATGAGGCAAATGGATCACAACTTTGTTAGAGTATGATGTGGAGATAAAACCAACAAAGCTCATCAAAGGAAGGGGGTTGGCCAAACTGATGGCGGAGTCCAATTTGCATGCCTTGGACATAAATCTCATTGCTGCTATGTCCGAAGAAGATGAGGAAAGTTCACTTGTTCAGGTATCTGAAATGTTTCTTCTTTCTCCTTGGTACTCGGATATTGTTTATGTGCTCCAAAATCTTTCACCGCCACCTGGAATGGCTAAGAACAAAATTAGGACCCTAAAATTAAAGGCTGCCAAGTTTTGTATAATGAATAATGCATTCTATTGGAAAGATCCCGGTGGTGTCTTGTTGAATTGTTTGGTTGAAGAAGAAGCAAAATAGGTCACAGATGATTTTCACAAGGGAGATTGTGGAGGTCATCTATTTTGGAAGAAAATAGCCAATAAAATTTTGAGAGTGGGATATTATTGGCCAACCCTCTTTTCTGATGTATACAAAACTGTTACAAGCTTCCACGAATGTCAGATTTTTCAAGGTAAGAGAAAATTACAGCCTTTGCCACTCAAACTGGTTGAAGTAAGTGCTCCATTTCAGCAGTGGGGTTTAGATTTCATTGGTGAGATCCATCCTACTTCTTCAGCACAGCATAAGTGGATCCTTACAGCGACAGACTACTTCACTAAATGGATTGAGGTGATTCTTACTCGACAGGCTACTGATTTGGTAATAATTTAGTTTCTTGAGAACAATATTTTGTCATGTTTTGGTTGTCCTAATACGCTGATTACAGATAATGCATTAGCCTTTAAATCTTAAAAGATGATTGATTTTTGCAATAAATGTCAAATTACCTTGGGGAACTCAACTGCATACTATCCACAAGGTAATGGATTGGTGGAATCCTCAAATAAATCATTAGTAAACATTATCAAAAAGCTGCTGGAAACAAACAAGAAAAGTTGGTAACCAACACGGGCAGGTCAACATTAACAACTCATACAACACATTTTCATTAAAATATATGTATTACAACAATTGAATGAGTTCAAGTGTTAAACACAGATTATAGCAACATTCATTACAAGTGTTCAAGATCAGTGTTACAACAATTACAATACATGTGTGAAAATGTGTTGATTTGTTAACAGGCTTCTGAATTAAGCAAAATTTCCAAGACATGCCGTTACACCATACATCTCTAACCTGTAGGCGGGGCGTTGGAGCCACTACTTACTCCTCCAAGAAAAGATTACAGACTCTCAAGGCTATGTGGGAGGAGCTAAGGTGAAAAAGTCCTTTGCATGTACAAATGAGGGGGTCTTTATAGCCAAGGGTGAAACTGACCCTTGTGGCTATTCGACTTCCCTCATGACTGTTTGACTTCCATGACTTTTCGACTTTACATGATTCTTCATATGATAAGTGGGTCTCTTAGACTTCCACGTTACATTACATTGATTGACAGTATGGCCCACAATATAGATGTGGATGACATGACTCATGACAAGACTCAACATGAGAATGCTGGTACATTTGTTCTGCTGTTGGTGTGCATGTCGAGTTGCAGAGTTGTTGGGTGATGGAAGTCCTCATTGTGTGTCACATGTTCACCTCTGCATGGCAAAGTGCGCGGAGTCTTTGATGGTCATTGGGTTCGCTTGATGTTGCATTTACACGTTGCTTCTTGCTTGCAAGTTGGTATGCTTGACAGGTTCGCCTGTTCGAGAAAAGTGCATGTTCGTCCATCCATCCGTTCATGAACACATCTTTCATGTTTACTCGTCTGTCCGTCCACGAACACATCTTTGCATGATTGTCCATTCACGAGCACATCTATTTGCATGCATCGTTTGTTCGTCTATTGGTAAACATGTCCCTCTACAGGTAATCCCTTTGTTCATCCCATCTGTCGTTGTGTCATGTTTTTTTGTGTACTGGTATATGCAATCACTCATGATGAGACGACATCCAATCCATAAACTTCATAATCTACCATGATGCATGATCGTTTAATATGTAGGTGATCGGGAGAGGAGACAAGGTTGCGAGTTGCGCGGTGGGATGGAGGCTCCAGGCACTGCTAGTGAAAACTGCACATAAGTCACTCGGTGATGGAGATGGGAAATTCAGATTGACAGTGGCTGTCTGCGAGGTGTGGCTCCACTGGCGAACAAAATTGTGCAATTTTTGAGAGGAGCAGTCCGGGTTGCGGGAAAGCTGGGCAGACAAAATCTGCACAATTTTCGGAAGAAGCGGGCAGCAAGAGCATGACAGCCAAAACTGTGCAATTCTTGGAGGGAACTGGCAGTCAGCGGCTAGGCTATTGGCAGCAAAAACTGCGCAATTCATGGAGGGAACCGACAGTCATCTGCTGGAGCTTGGCAGCAAAAACTACGTAATTCTTAGAGGGAACTGACAGTCAACTACTGGCGGGGAAAATTGCACTGATACTAGGAGGCTGGCCTGCTAATCACCTCTGCGCAGTTTCTGAGCTAAGCGGACTACTGGGCAGTGGAGGGCTTGCTGATGAAAACAATGCAGTTTTTCGGGTGAGCAGCCAATCAGCTGACTAGAGGGCTGGCTTGAAAAACTGCACAATTTTATGAGGGGAGTCAGTCTCGGGGTGACTGTCGGGTCGTACTCTCCAGTTGACCAGCATGAAGGTTAATTGATCTACTTGCAGGAAACACAGCTTGAAATGGTTTGCTTGGTGCTTCTGCACTCTTCTAGGTTATAGTTGATTGAGTCGACCGCAGGCTGAAGGTCCAGATGTCAGAGGGGAATCCGGTCGTCAGAACTTCAACAAAATGACTAAGTGTGTGAACGAGTGAAAAGGTGCATACGTGATCTTGCAAACACACACTTACATGAATTGACGACAAGACGAATCAAACCATCCAAACACATATGCTCAACATGACTGACCGACAATGTGAGCGACAAGTGCGACACTTGTGATTGATCATTGGACGACCGCTGGTGGGCTCCAGTATTGTAGCAATAATGCTACAACTCCTGGAGCTTCCTTCTCTAATTTTATCAACCCGGTAATTCGTAACAAACTTGGAAGCGACGGTGCTGTATGCACAAGTACTAGCTCTTATCGCAGCTGTCACTTGGTCAGCTGGCACAAGTCTGCTAGGGCTCAAGCCAACTTCTATGAGTTCTCAGAAGAAGCTTTTTAACCGATGAATGAAAGCTATCTCAAAGGAGATTAACCTACTGCAGGAAGAAACTGAAAGCCAACAAGGAATGAAAACCCTAACAAACCCTAATTCTACCAGCTAGTCCTACTGATGCAAAGGTGGGAATGAAAACTACTGAAAGAGGTGCCATTACTTCCAGGAAGGTGAGATGCATGTGTCTAGACTACTTTGATCTAAAGAAAGCATATTTTTTTATTTTTGTTCAAGTTGTTGGAATTATTATGTGTGTGCTTCTAACTGGGTCTTGACTGTGCAGGGATAGATCAAGGAGGGAAATGCTTGGAGAAGGTCAGGAAGGCTCAGAGAGGGTCTAAGGGATCCCTAGCATCCTTTCAGAGAAGTTCATAAAGTTCAGATGCTTGGCAACTGTGTTTACAAGCTTCTACAGGAAGTCTGCAGGGGTTCTACAGGATGTTCAGAATTTCTACAGGAAGTTTGTTAATTTCTACAGGATGTTCTGCAATAGGATTTTTGGGTGATGGATGAGTGGAAGAGGCTATGTGGATGGACAGGGAGGTAGGAGGGGAGCTTGTGATGGCTTATGGACAGAGAGATGAGATGGAGAGGGGGTGTGCAAAGCTGGTTGGTCTAGAGGAGGTTAGAGGAAATGGAAGGCCGAAAAGGTAGAATTACATGGGTGATAGAAGAGTTTAGGAGGTAAGTGGTCGAACTGAGGGAAGAGTGGATGGCCTAGGCACGGTTTAGGAAGGTAAGGGCATGAGAGAGTGATACTGCACAGTGTAAATGAAACAAATCATCCGTGTCTTGCACAAAACCGAGATTTCATCAACCTATTCTAACTGTTTTTATAAAACCATAGAACAACAACGTGATTTTGTAAGGAAACTCTTGCATGGTACTGAAACAAAGATTCACTCCACAAGATCTGAATGCATGGATGCTGCTACAACCGAGAACATTGCATCAAAGCTTGCATGAACATGTAAAACAATGTTTTTGGTGGGTGGCACGGGCTGCAATCCCAATCTCTAAACAGAGGTGGAAGTGAGTGTGCAATCAACCCTTTTTTGGAGCTCTGATTAACTCTAATCTCCTTACTCTAATCTAAACTACTGAAAGCAACTTTGTTCATAAAACTAACCTACTTAATCACACCAAGAAATTCAACTCAGCAAACTGTGTTTCCAAATGCATGTAAAGGGAAGGAAATACAATGCTGAAAGGAAAGTAACAATACAAAGAAAGGAGGCCTATTGCTCTCAGGTTGGGCCCAACCCCGAGAGCTATGGCTCCTCTAAGAACTCAGAATTGAATTCAAATCTGCCTGCCTTTCATTAAAAGATAATAGTCATAAGTCTAATAACATGCCAAAAATGGCTTACAAAGAGCAAAACAGAGCTATCAGCGCGTAATCCAGAGTAAACAGCAAAGTTTCAAAAGTCCCCATCGAAGGCTACAACCTCATCATTTATACATTACAAGGGCCAAGCTGGCCTCCTAAATTAGTGGGGTTTGGCTGTGCAAACTAAGAGTAATCTGCTGTTTCCTTTCAATCCGTTTGGCTGCCTTCTAGCTCGGTGGTTGGAGCTCGGAGTTGGGGTGGAGATCACGAGGAAGGCCATTCAATGCTGTGGACAACCTTCCTACAAAACCGCAATCCCATCTTGGCTGTCTCCTAGCCTTCATCTGCGTGGTTTTGCTCCATTAAATGTCAAAAAACCTGAAATAAACATGTGTTAGCCACCTAGGAATAGTGACTGCCCTCCTTCGTACAAATAACATGAATATACTAAAAAATGATGCATAAGTGATGAAAAATGAAGGGTTGAGCAAGGGTAAGTAGGCCAAATGAGCCCAAAATGTTACCAAATTTGGGGTTCATCATCACCCCCAGCTAAAGTGATTGCTCATCCTTGAGCAACTAATCCAGCTCCTCATCCTTCATTGCCTTTACTGCCACCCTCACATCCCAAGCTTCTGCAGTAGTGTCCTCCTTGCTGACATGGAACCCAACCTTTCTCTCCACCTCTTCCCACTGTTCCTGCTCATCTTTCTCTGTGCTGCCTTCCATCAATCCTAACAGTAGAGGTGGGCTTAGCTTGAGGCCAATCCAGCTGGCCTGGAGGTTTTGCATGGATTTCTTATAGAGGGGCACCCGTACTAGAGCTTCCCTCATTCGAGTTGGAGTATGATATTCTCTGATTTTTAGACTGTGGGCCAATGTATTCCATCGGCGGGTGCAAGCTTGAATACAGTTATCTCCTAACAGTCTCTCCATATCCTCGAAATGCGCTATGGCCTGGGCCTGCTGATCCATAAATTTCAATGAAGCTTGAGGGTCGGTGGATAAGTGTTGGTGTGCTGATATTAGTGCAGTTGGATCCCCTGGTTCTGGTCTAATTAGTAATGGCTCATTCAGCTCTCGGTTCATGACTGCTTTGGCTTCTGCTGCTCTTTTGTCTTCATGGTGCAACAAGGAATGAAAACCCTAGCAAACCCTAATTCTACCAGCTAGTCCTACTGATGCAAAGGTGGGAATGAAAACTACTGAAAGAGGTGCCATTACTTCTAGGAAGGTGAGATGCATGTGTCTAGATTACTTTGATCTAAAGAGAGCATATTTTTGTATTTTTGTTCAAGTTGTTGGAATTATTATGTGTGTGCTTCTAACTGGGTCTTGACTGTGCAGGGATAGATCAAGGAGGGAAATGCTTGGAGAAGGTCAGGAAGGCTCAGAGAGGGTCTAAGGGATCCCTAGCATCCTTTCAGAGAAGTTCATAAAGTTCAGATGCTTGGCAACCGTGTTTACAAGCTTCTACAGGAAGTCTGCAGGGGTTCTACAGGATGTTCAGAATTTCTACAGGAAGTCTGTTAATTTCTACAGGATGTTCTGCAATACGATTTTTGGGTGATGGATGAGTGGAAGAGGCCATGTGGATGGACAGGGAGGTAGGAGGGGAGCTGGTGATGGCTTATGGATAGAGAGATGAGATGGAGAGGGGGTGTGCAAAGCTGGTTGGTCTAGAGGAGGTTAGAGGAAATGGAAGGCCGAAAAGGTAGAATTATGTGGGTGATAGAAGAGTTTAGGAGGTAAGTGGTCGAACTGAGGGAAGAGTGGATGGCCTAGGCATGGTTTAGGAAGGTAAGGGCGTGAGAGAGTGATACTGCACAGTGTAAATGAAACAAATCATTCGTGTCTTGCACAAAACCGAGATTTCATCAACCTATTCTAACTGTTTTTATAAATCCATAGAACAACAACGTGATTTTGTAAGGAAACTCTTGCATGGTACTGAAACAAAGATTCATTCCACAAGATCTGAACGCATGGATGCTGCTACAACCGAGAACATTGCATCAAAGCTTGCATGAACATGTAAAACAGTGTTTTTGGTGGGTGGCACGGGCTGCAATCCCAATCTCTAAACAGAGGTGGAAGTGAGTGTGAAATCAACCCTTTTTTGGAGCTCTGATTAACTCTAATCTCCTTACTCTAATCTAAACTACTGAAAGCAACTTTGTTCATAAAACTAACCTACTTAATCACATCAAGAAATTCAACTCATCAAACTGTGTTTCCAAATGCATGTAAAGGGAAAGAAATACAATGCTGAAAGGAAAGTAACAATACAAAGAAAGGAGGCCTATTGCTCTCAGGTTGGGCCCAACCCCGAGAGCTATGGCTCCTCTAAGAACTCAGAATTGAACTCAAATCTGCCTGCCTTTCATTAAAAGATAATAGTCATAAGTCTAATAACATGCCAAAAATGGCTTACAAAGAGCAAAACAGAGCTATCAGTTCGTAATCCAGAGTAAACAACAAAGTTTCAAAAGTCCCCATCGAAGGCTACAACCTCATCATTTATACATTACAAGGGCCAAGCTGGCCTCCTGAATTAGTGGGGTTTGGCTGTCCAAACTAAGAGTAATCTGCTGTTTCCTTTCAATCCGTTTGGCTGTCTTCTAGCTCGGTGGTTGGAGCTCGGAGTTGGGGTGGAGATCACGAGGAAGGCCATTCAATGCTGTGGACAACCTTCCTACAAAACCGCAATCCCATCTTGGCTGTCTCCTAGCCTTCATCTGCGTGGTTTTGCTCCATTAAATGTAAAAAAACCTGAAATAAACATGTGTTAGCCACCTAGGAATAGTGACTTCCCTCCTTCGTACAAATAACATGAATATACTAAAAAATGATGCATAAGTGATGAAAAATGAAGGGTTGAGCAAGGGTAAGTAGGCCAAATGAGCCCAAAATGTTACCAAATTTGGGGCTCATCAACCGCGACGACGCTTACATGATAGTGTATATGAATCTATGTGTAAGCGTGATGGATGTTTACATAGTGAACACAACAAGTACACATGAAGCAAAGACCTTTTGTATGGCCATAACATGGTCGCAAGCATGACGTTGACATCAAAATGCAAAAGTTGTCGGTGGAATGATCAAGCAAGGTGGGTGTGAATACTTACATGAAATCACGTAGTGAACCCGAGTGCGTGCAGTCATCAAGTAAAACTCTCAAAGGAGGCTCTGAAATTGGATGCAGGCCAAAATTTTGGAGGGTGTTGCAACCACTACAACACTTGGCGACATACTGCTAGAACTCCAACTTTTCTTTTTTGGTTCATTGTTAGCACAGGGCCTTGGTCTCTCGGGGAGTATTGAATCATTGTGAAGGTTAGTTCAACTTCCCCACTTACCCCATGGACATACATGGTTCACCTTTTCCTAACTTAGTCAAACAAAATCAAAAGCAGCTTGATCACAGTGTTTCGAAATCGGGAAGGGTAGTTTAGCTCGCGAGTTGAAGATTTTCAGAGTATAAGTTTTCATCTCTCATGTTGCTCCGCTGCTAGCAGGCCTAGACATTACCCTGAAGGAGTCACGTAGGAACACACACATTTCTCCACTGCCAGTGAGCCTGATCAGTACCTCGATGGAGTTGCATGCTTCGCCTCTCTGCGCAGGAAGCCTTTCTCTTCCTCACCTTTGTATTTTTTAAGAGGACTGTGCATAGGAACTTATTTATTTTTGGGGCGGAAGACAGATCCCGACTTATTGAGAGAAAAAGAGGTTGTTCCTTCAGAGAAGCATGTAAGACCTCTAACATAGGTTTGCTCGTCTAGATTTTCCCCTTCTTTGTTTCTACTAGTTGGATGAGCTTGAACACATAGAGTAGAAGGCTAAGTACAGGCATGGGGCTTCTCAATGTGGACACAGGTTCATGGTTGGACCAAAACTTCCCTTGCAGACGACTCGTATTTTCTGTCAAGACTTCATCGGCCAAAGGTTATAACCAAGGACGGAGAAGACAGATACAAGACTGGACAAGTGCTGCAGTGTCACAAGTCTCTTCATATTTCAGCCACATACTCATTCAAAAGCAAGAACATAGTATATGGCAACACTTATTTCTAGAAACAAAAATAGAAAGGTATTAAGCAACTAAAACAAATGAAAACAAAAATAGTAAGTGAAGCAATCCAAATGAAAACAAATAAGGTAAGCAAGGAAAACAAAATGAAAACAACAAGAAGCAAGCAGAGTATGTACATGGTGCAGGGTGCATCCCAGTCCACTGGAAGTAGTGCTTGAGATCTTGGCCATTGATAGGAAGGTTGTAAATCCCCCCATCAAGTGATTGCAAATGGTATGTGTGTGGGCCAAGCTTCTCATGGATTGTGTACGAACCAATCCACAGGGACTAAAACTTCATATGCTTGCCTTTGTCTTCATGAGACTTATCCCATTTCAGAACCAAGTCACCAACATCAAAGTTAGCTTTTTGTGCAAACTTCTTATCGAACCATCTCTTGATATGGTTCTGGTGGAGTGTAATTTTTTCTTTTGCTTTCATCCTTTCTTCCTGAAGCTTGTGGAGTGTATCCATCCTACACTGAACTAGCTGGCAAGGCTTGCCTTGGGATTCTTGGGATAGATGAAGTGCAGGCAAGTAGATATTAGGTGGAAGGATGACTTCTTTACCATAGACCAGGAATTACGGTGAGGTATTCATAGAGGGTTTGGGTGTTACGCGGTCAGCTCATGGTGCATTCATCAAAGCAGTATGCCAGTTGTGCTGCTAAGAGAAAACGGTCTTTTTGATTCTGCGGATAAGATTTTTGTTCGTGGATTTTGTGAGACCGTTTCCTTGTGAGTAGTAGTTGGATGAGTGTTTCAACACAATACCATTTTGTAATGCAAAATCATAAAGTTTCAAAGACGAAAAGTACGTTGCATTATAAAAAACAAGTGATACCGGAATGCCGAAGCGTGAGATGATGTTTTGCTGGAGGAAGCTGATGACCTCCTAGTCATTCACTTGTTTGAGTGGAACTGCTTTTGTCCACCGCGTGAAGTAATCAGTTGCTATTAGAATGTAGTGATGTTGTTTTGATGAATGTGGGAAAATTTCCCCAATGATGTCTAGGCCCCATTATTGGAATGGTTCGGTCATTGCAACAGGGTGCAGTGGGGTTGCTGACCTTCGTGCTCTGCCGGCGCATCATTGACAGACTGGGCACTTGCGGGCATAAGCATGTGCATCCTTGAATAATGTGGGCCAGTAGAAACCGGCTCGCATAACTTTGTGCGCAGTGGTGTTTCCCGCAAAGTGACCCCTGGCAGGTCCATCATGCAGATATTGTAATACCTTCTCTGATTCATGTGCCTCCAGGAACCTGAGAAAAAATTTGTTGTTGTGCTTCCTATAAAGCACTCTATGCACTACTGATATGCTAAAGCTTTGAGGCGCAATGCCCTCTTCTGTCTGATGGAAAAGTGAGAGGGTGCAGTGTCGTGCTCAAGGTACTGCTGTACATCTTCGTACCAAGAGGTTTTGACTTCAATGGGTGTTGCTCACCTTATATCATACATCTCAAATTCTTGCTCCTAGCCGGCGAGCTCTTCTTCACTCTTCGACGCGTGTACTTCTTCAGCTGCAAGTCTGCAGAGCCCATGTCCTTTGACCATGTGAACTGGCTTAATTTCAAGATCACACTCTTGCAATCCTATCATCTAGTTTGCACGTCGTTCACCTAGTTCTTGTTGTACAAACAGTGTGTGGACTGCTGGGTGAGGGACGTAGACTATGCAATGGTTCTTCAGCAATGAGGGCCTGAAGTGTTTCACTGCCTTGTAAACTGCATATGCTGGCTTGTCAACGACAGGGTAGTTGAGTTCTGGTCCCTGCATGTTTGCGCTCATGAAGGAGATGGGATGTTCATCGTTCATCTCATCCTTCTGAGTGAGTACTGCTGCGAGTGAATTATTTGAGGTGAAGGTGTATGGCAGGAAATCCTTCCTGAAGTCTGGGTTGTAGAGTACAGGAACTTATGCAATGACCTACTTGATATGGGTAATGCATACTTTTCCCTCTTGCCCCAACTGTAGACTACATCTTTCTTGATCATGTCCTGCATGAGCTTGACTATCTGCACATAATCTGAGATGAAATTACGATGCAATTTTATCTTGCCCAAGAAGGACTACATGGCTTTCTTGTTGGTTGGGTGAGGGATCTGTGTAACAGTCTGGTCCCGGTTAGGGTCCACCTTGATCTCGCTTTTGGCAACAATGTGTCCGAGACGGTTCCTGTTTGACACTTCGAATACACTCTTCTTGTGATCAAGAACATCCCGTATTTTTGGCATCGTTCAAACTTTTTATTCAGATGGCGTATATGGTCCTCATGCTTTCTTGAGAACACAATCACGTCATCGAGGTATACCACTATGCTCTATTCGATGAGTCTGCGAAAAGCGATTTCCATGGTGCGTTGAAAGGTTGTGCCTGCATTCACAAGCCCAAACGACATTCGTCTTTAAGCGAACGTACCCCACTTGGTACGAAAGGTAGTCTTAAGTCTGTCAGATTCTGCTACCAGAACCTGATTGTATCTTGAAAATCATCGAGTAGGGAAAACATCTGTGCCCCAGATACTATTTCCAGAATGTGTTCCATAGACGGCACGGGGTAGTTGTCTTTATCCGAGGCATGATTCATGTTCTGGAAATCAACACACAAGTAGATTTTCCCGGACTTCTTGCGTACAGGAACAAGGTTTGAAACCCACATGGAATGACGCACTTTGTATATGATCTGTGCATCCAACAACTTGGTGAGCTCTTTTTGTATGAGGGGTTCAAGTGACAGGTGTACTTTCCTCAGCTTCTGCTGATATGGCTTGATCCCTTCTTTGATCAGAATGATGTGTTGGATTATCCACGTGTCATTAGTTTTCATATCATCGTACGTCCACACGAACACATCTCGGTATTGTTTGAATAGGCGGACAAAGGCTTGCCGCTCTTGCTGTGTGCAACATGTGTCGATATTGTCAAACTTCAGATCTTGTTCTATTCCCAAGTTGATCAGATCGTGCATCACGGTGGAACTATGGGTCTTCCTATTCCTCAGCCCCTGAAAACGTTCTTGCAAGTCATAAAGCTTTTCCAATGATGCCACACCCTTCGTGATAAGGTGGCCTTTCATGTTACCAACTTCTACTTGCAGAGAGAGCTCGTTCTCGTCATCATCTTTTGTTGCATCTTTGAAAATGTCAGCGTTGCCCATGAAATGAAGTATCTGTTGATCATCATTAAACACACGTAAGTTATTCATGTTATCTAGGATAGATGGTTTGTACAAAATTTCAATAGTAAATCTATCCCTAATCGATGACATTCTAGAAGTTGCATTTGCTAGAGCATTGGAAACTGCATTACGCGTACGTGGTACAACAGTGATGTTAAATGTTTGGAATGTAGATATTAGTCGCCATACCTCTTGCTGGTAACTTTTGAGGTGCGGTGACAAAAAATGGATGGTGTTATGTACCTGCCATACCACTATCTCTAAATCACCTATCACTTTGAGCACGACCACGTTGAGGCTGATGGCTTTTTGTAATCCCAACACAAGTGCTTCATACTCAACAACATTGTTCGTGCACTCAAACTCCAAGCGAATTGAAACCAAATGCTTCATGTTGTATGGGTCAATCAAGACACTCCCGACTCTTGAGCCGTCCTATGTCTTTGATCCGTCAAAGTACATGGTCCACAACTCGTCTATACACGGATTGTTTGACGTGCTTGTACTACTGCTACTACTGTTTCTACTGCTATTGCTACTATTGGTAGAATGTACTGTACATGTTTCATTACCATCATTTGGGAAAGGAAGTAGTCCCGACTGGGTGTTTGGTGGGGTTGGAGCTGGCAGTGTAGGATAACACCCCAACATTGTTTCTAGGAGGCAGTTGTCAAACATGAGTTCTGCGAAGGCTTCATTCTCGCTATTGATGGGAGTGACATAGTGCTTCATATACCTCTTGGATAACACCCAGATTTGGTTGTTTTTTTCCTTGTACGGAAGCCACATGTGTGACCAGTCTGTAGAAAAATATACGTTCAGCTTGTTGGACCAGTCTCTGTTGAGTAGTAAACCATATGCTTCCAGTATGTCCGCAATAACAATGTTGATGCATCGGTGGACTCGACTATCATGAGATAGTCGGATGATCACATCTCAGAGTTCACCAATGGCTGGTAAAAATGTTCGATCAAGTTGGATGATCCACATGGATGTCTCGCTCCATTGTGCATTGATATTTTTAGCAATGGAGAGTGACATGACATTAGCTGTCACGCCATAATCAACCAAGCAATTGTGAACATTACAAGTAAAAACTTCAAATGAGAGCAAGAATGGAGGGCAACCTGAGTTTTCTTCTTCCATCCAGAGTGCATTTAACATAGTGGAAAGTGATCCAGGAGGTGTGTTGGCTCCCTTGCTAGTAGAGGCTGCGTTGTTTGTTGCTCTTGCCTATATTATATATTTCCATTTTCCTCAATAAACCTTACCTATATTATATATTTTCACAATTCAATTTTAAATCATGATAAAAAATAAAATTTAAGTCAACACTACAATAAATAAGATTTTCTCTTTTGTCTTCACAATTTTAATCATAATTTAAAAATATATAATAATAATAATAATAAAATTAGGAAGCTTTTGCAGTCACACTAGCCTTTGTGTAACTTTTTATTTTTATTTTAATATAATAGACATTGCAATTTTTTATATTGGATTTTTTATTACATATGAATTATTTTCTAGGTGATTAAGACGTCATGTGATATCCTTCATATTAATTTGATTTTTTCCACATAGAAATTCTACCATAGATAATTTATTTGTTGTCGAATTAGGACGAGTATAAATTAAAAGTTAAATAAATAGTTTGTTACAATAATTAGCTTTTAAAAAAATATATAATTTTATTTATATCGTATATATATACATTATTTAATATAAAGATACTAAACATTGAAATTTCCCCCTTTATTTGGTCTCATAAGCTAAAGATTGTGACAACCCTCATTAAAAATTCATGTAATATTAATATATATATATATATATATATATATAAGGCAATAGTCATGAGACATGTATTCCAAGCTAAATGGTGGGAAAAACATCCTAGTGGGTGTTCATTTCAGTTATTATGGCTAAAGGAAATTGGCAAAGGGAGTGGCAAATGCTTTGAAAATAATGGAAATTAGGAGAAAAGGACTTGGTGAAAGGTCACATGTTGCATGCGAGGATGAAATTGAAGGAAAGTAATGGAAAATGAAGAAAATAGAGGCCTCATTAATAAAAAGGCTTTTGAGGATCAGTTGGCAAACTTGGTCAGTTCGATTTTGGAGCTCTCTCATTATTCTCTCTCTCTCTCTCACTCTTGGACACTTAGAGTTTTCTTGGAACACTTTGGGATTGGATCAAGAAAGGAAAATAAGGCAAGAGGAAGGAAGGAGCAAGAAAGGAAGAGCAGGACCAAGTAACTACACTAGGATATTTTGCAGGTATCGAATTTCATGTCTGTTTTTCTTGCTAGATTTGGCCTGCATGGTAGTGCATGTGGTTCTTTTGCTGTTATGGCATGTGTTTTGCGAGGTGTGATAGTGTTTTCAGCTTAGCATTGCCATTTCCGGATAGCCATGGTGTGATGGGGTTCTCATGTTTTGGTTGAGCCAGATTATCGGATGGATTCAAAGCTGAGTGAGGTGGATCTCTGAATGACAAAACACATGGCCTAGTAACCCCTCAAGCGAATAGTAGGTTGCAGTAAAGCCAGATTTTGTGTTGCCTTGGTGGGCCTAGGAATCCTTGACCGATGAATGAAGAGATATATGGTAAAGCCTAGAGGTGGGTGCTCTCCATCCAATGTAGTAATCTCGGGATGTGATATGCAGTAAAACCTAGAGAGTGGGTCTCGATTTAGGGCCTAGTGATTCAATGTGGAGTGCAGTAAAGTCTGATAGACAAGGAGACAGGAAAAATTCATCATGGTGTAGGTGGAGAAATCCAGTGGCATCCATGCTTGTCTTGGCCTAGTGATCTGGTGGAGATCATGGTAAAGCCTGTTATTAGATGTTTATTGTTTTGCCTAGTGATTCGGGATGGATTATAGTAAAGTTTGGTTTCTATTGATGAGGGTGAGGTGGTTTAGGCTTAGGATGCCTTGGTTGGTTCGTTTGGTTTGAGTCCCACATTCATGCTTGGAATATGGCATGGGGGTGATTGACTGAAGAGAGATTTGGCTCAACCAATCTATGGTCGGGTGGAACGTTGTAGTCCCATGTCGGGCTCGCTTTTGCATTCATTAATAAGAGGCTATTTCCTTGACATCTTATGTGTAAATGTATTGGTTTATATGTGGATTCTATGGCTGATGTATCCTTGATATTTTTGTTTTTATTGTGTTGGTTATAAGCATGTATTATGACAATGATGATGTATGGATTTCCTCATGTTTCGATTTGCAAATGAATGAACAATGTATCTATGACCTAATAGATGATAATGCAGCTAATGATGTATGAGAATAATGTTTCTTAGCGATTCTTATATAAGTATGAGACCCCTGTGCTTAAATATGTTGTTTACACCTATAGATTACATATTTGTGACATGTTTGACGAAATGTCTGTCATGGCTAGTAGGGGTCCAGTCAAGCCCTTGTTCAAGTGATTACATTTGTATCATCAGTCCCTTGTTATTTTCTATTCTGGAGGTGTCATTTAATTCTAGGTAGTGACCTGGGCTCTGGGCCTTAAAAAGTGGCTCAAATCCTAGGGACATTGGCACAACACTGAGCAAAATAGTCCTCGGACACTGGAATACCATGTTGTGGAAGTGTCCAGAGCATTCTGTATGCATGCATGCCCATATAATAGGAGTGTCCGGGGGTTAATTGGTCTAAAAACTCAGTGGTACCTCGAGGCTGGTTACCTGAGAGGTTGGGATGGTTCCTGGGAGTCCACTTGGTAATGTGGAAGATTTGTATGTTGTGTTTCCATTGATTCAACTTCCTTAAGGTCACATTAGAGGTTGAATCCCATCATAGTAGCCTCTTGTCACATGTTAACTCCGGTTGGTCGATTACTTGGGTAGATGTGGGAGGAAGGTGTTACAGAGTGGTATCAGAGCGTGTTCTGTTCTCCTTCTATGATATCCGATACCACATAGTGGTATCAAATCATGGTTCACCCCTCCAACTGGATGGGAGGTGTGTTGGTCATGCATTCATGTCGGTTGCATATGTGTTCCTTATGATTGTAGTCCATGTGCTTGTTGGATTTGCATGGTGTTGATCATGGTTGTAGTGATGTCTCCATGTGAAGGTTGATGATGTTGTTGTGGAATGTGTCGTCACGAGTGTATGGTTGTATATGCATTAGTTATGCATGTTAGCATCTATATGTTGTTATGCATGCATTGTCTTGGTTACGGTTATGTATGCATGTTAGGTCAAACATGCATTGTGAAGTCATTGTATGCAATTAGGTCATCATGGTGATAATGGTATGTTATGATGCTAGCGTGTTGATTGAAATAAAGCAGGAGATGCAGACACTAGAATGAGGTTGCGGTAATAGAGTTTGGGGTAAGAGAATATTGTCATACAACTTTGTATGTTGGGCATGCAGGTATGCAGGTTAAGGATTGTTATATGCATGACGATTATGTGTATGCCTTTCATTCTATTAAGGTTATGGTTAGATATATGATAGATGTTAGTTGATTAGTGTCGTCATACGCACATGTGTTAGATAGTCATGAATGATAGTAACCTGTGTTGGTATGCATTGCTATTATTGTTTTAGGTTAGATAACTTGATGATTATGTTATATGTTATTGATGAGTATGTTAAAAAAATTAAAATATGGGTTTTAATTATTTTAATAAATATGATTTTTTTTTTTTTTATAATTATAATATGAATATGATTGTTCATAAAACATCTGAAAATTATGATAATTAAATTAAGAAACTATTTTTTAATTGTATATCTATAAAAATAGTTTTAAGAAATTAGCGTACGTAAATATTTCGAAATACATTATTATCTCATGTTTAATTCCAATTATAATAATGAGAAAATGATAATTGTAAGTGAATAAACTTAGATTATGGAATAAGAAGAAATTACTGACTAAGATTATATTTTTATCTAATATGTTAATAAAATTTTCGACTCTATCACTTATAAAGAATTAGGGAGAAGGGAAAATTCAAAGGAATTTTATAATTTGTAATCTTAGAATTACAGAAGTTACATTTTATCTTATCCTTCTTATACAAATATCATTATCTTATTCCTATTATTTGCTATGTGTTGAAGAAAGTGACCTACTAAGATTGTTTCAAACTTTACTCAAAAACATCTATGAGTTAATCATGATGGCATAAATATATTAGGTCTTGGCTAAATCATTGAGAAGTAAAAATACTAAAACTATTGTTACATTTAAATTTAGGGAAAAATTGTGATACCGTAAAAAACTAGAAATGAATTAACCTTGATTATAAAGGTAATTAACTCTAATTTAAAGGATACAAAATATCTCCATGTTTTAATTAATTCAACTAAGAGAATGAACATTGCTAAGATAAAAACAAATTTTCATGAATTGCAGTTCATAAAAAATTGCTAGTTAAAGTCTTTGGTTAAAGAATTTGCCATCTTTGTGACACTAAGACAATTGAAAATGAGAATATTGAGAATATTGTTTGTTAAAGTTTCGGTTAAAGAATTTGCCATCTTCGTGACACTAAAACAATTGAAAATGAGAATATTGTTGGTTAAAGTCTCCATCAAAAGAATTTGCTATATTTGTGACATTAAAACTATTGAAAATGAAAAACATACTTGTCCCATGATCGTGGCTTTACATATATTTTTACATGAATTTTTAACGAGGGTTATTACAATCTTTAGCTTATGAGACCAAATAAAAAGGAGAAATTTTAATGTCTAGTATCTTTATATTAAATAATGTATATGTACCATATACATAAAATTATAATTTTAAAAAAAGCTAATTATTGTAACAAACTATTTATTTAACTTTGAATTTATACTCATCTTGCTTCAACAACAAATAAATTATCTATGGTAGAATTTCTACATGGAAAAAATCAAATGAATATGAAGTATCGCGTGACTTCTTAATCACCTAGAAAATAATTCATATGTAATAATAAATCTAATATTAAAAATTACAATGTCTAGTATATTAAAAAAAAAAATAGTTACACAAAGGCTAGTGTGACAGCAAAAGATTCCTATTTTTTTATTATTATATATTTTTAAAGTATGATTAAAATTGTGAAGACAAAAGAGAAAATCTTATTTATTGTAGCATTGACTTATTTATTTTTTATTTTTTATTTTATCATGATTTAAAATGGAATTGTGAAAATATATAATATAGGTAACGTTAATTGAGGAAAATGAAAATATATAATATAGGTAAAGTTTATTGAGGAAAATGATTCATTCAATAATAAAAATCAGCAAAGGACAAATATGAAAAAAATTAGCAAGGGAAAAGTCACTCATAGGCATTGTTGCTTTTGTTTTTTAAATCAACCATTTTCCATGGTGAGTAAAAGAAACTAATTTTTTCTTGGAAAAGAAAATATTAATTATGGAAAAATCCCTAAATTTGGAACAAAAAAATGGATAATAAATTTATGAGGACACTTAGGAATTAGAGATTTTAACTTTTAATTCTGAAAATTTCAAAAAATGATTTTCAATTTCAAAAAAGATAAGTTTAATATTTAATTTTATCAAAACTTTAATAAAGTTTGGAAATAGTTTCTAAAAATTTACAAATTAATTAGCAGTCAAAGTATTTTGATCCAAATTATTAATAATATACTATACCTTCAACAAATATAATAAAAACTAACACTTATTAAATTTATTATTATATAATAAAACTGAAAATAGGTTTGCCTAGAGTAGCTCAAGTGGCGATGGGCGTGGAATGAAGTCTCACCGAACCGGAGATCTTGGGTTTGAATCTTGTGCTACCCTCCCCCCATAGCGGGGTGAATAATGGACATGTAAACACGAAAACTGGAGAGTCCTACCAAGCTTACAAAAAAAACTAAAAATATTTTAAATTAAAAAACATTTATTATTACAAGCATAGATCCATCTTAAATACGGATCTAACATGAGCCGAGAGGGATCCAATTTTTTCACATGCAAAGTTATGATGTATAGTTATTTTTATTTTTTTAGATTTTATTTTGGCCAACATAAGAAAAATTTCAATTTTGATGACAGACGGACAACATTACACATCATACTAGGTTGTAAAATGAGCCTCTCAGATGAATGGTGGGAAAAACATCCTAGTGGGTGTTCATTTTGGTTATTATGGCTAAAGGAAATCGACAAATGCAATGGGAAATGCTTCGAAGAGGAAAGAAGCATTAATTGACATTTTATTTATGAAAATAATGGAAATTAGGATAAAAGGAAGATGAAAGGTGACATGTTGCATGTGAGGAGGAAATTGAAGGAAAATAATGGAAATTGAAGAAAATAGAGGCCTCACTGATAAAAAGGCTTTTGAGGATCAATTGACAAACTTGGTCAGTTCTGTTTTGGAGCTCTCTCATTATTCTCTCTCTCTCTCTCACTCTTGGAGACTTAGAGTTTTCTTGGAACACTTTGGCATTGGATTAAGAAAGGAAAAGAAAGCAAGAGGAAGGAAGAAGAAAGCAAGGAAGCGCAGGATCAAGCAACTATAACAAGATTCTTTGCAGGTATCGATTTGCATGTGTGCTTTCCTTGCTATATTTGGCATGCATGACATTGCATGTGGTTCTTTTATTGTTATGGCATGGGTTTTGCCAGGTGTGATAGTGTTTTCAACCTAGCCTTGCCATTTCCTGATAACCATGGTGTGATGGGGTTCTCATATTTTGGTTGAGTTGGATTTCCGGATGGATTCGAAGCTGATGGAGGTGGATCTTTGAATGACAGAACACATGGCCTAGTAACCCCTGAATCGAGTAGTAGGTTGTGGTAAAGCCGGATTTTGTGTTGCCTCGTTGGGCTTAGGAATCCTCGACTAGTGAATGGCGGGATATACGGTAAAGCCTAGAGGTGGGTGCTCTCCATCAAGCCTAGTAATCATGGGATAGGATATGCGGTAAAGCCTAGAGAGTAGGTCTCAATTTAGGGAGGAGACAAGAAAAATTCCTCATAGTGTAGGTGGAGAAATCTGGTGGCATCCATGCTTGTTTTGGCCTAGTGATCTAGTGGAGATCATGGTAAAGCCTATTGTTACATGTTTATTGTTTGGCTTAGTGATCCGGGATGGATTATGGTAAATTTTGGTTTCTATTGATGAGGGTGAGGTGGTTTAGCCTCATGATTTTTTTGTTGGTTCTTTTGATTTGAGTCCCACATTCATACTTGGAATATGGCACAGGGGTGATTAGCTGAAGAGAGATTTGGCCTAGCCAATCTATGGTCAGGTGGAATGTTGTAGTCCCATATCGGGTTGGCTTTTGCATTCATTAATAAGAGGTTCATTCCTTGACATCTTATGTGTAAATGTACTAGTTTATATGTGGATTCTATGACTGATGTATCCTTGATATTTTTGTTGTTATTGTGCTGGTTATAAACATATATTATGACAATAATGATGTATGACTTTCCTCATGTTTTGATTTGGAAATTAATGAACAATGTATCTATGACCTAATAGATGATAATTCAACTAATGATGTAAAGGAATAATGTTTCTTGGTGATTCTCAGATAAGTATGAGACCCCTGTGCTTAAATTTGTTGTTTACACCTGTAGATTATATATTTGTGACATGTTTGATGAAATGTCTGTCATGGCCAGTAGGGGTCCAGTCAAGCCCTTGTTCAAGTGATTGCATTTGTGTCATCATTCCATTGTTATATTTATATCATGAAGGTGTCATTTAATTCTTGGTAGTGACATGGGCTCTGGGCCTTAAAAAGTGGCTCAAATCCCACAGACGTAGGCACAACACTAAGTAAAAAGTCCCTGAACACTGACATACCATACTGTGGGAGTGTCTAGAGCATTCTGGATTCATGCATGCCATATCATGGGAGTGTCCAGGGGTTAATTGGTCTAAAAACTCAGTGGTACCCAAGGGCTGGTTACCTGAGAGGTTGGGATGGTTCATGGGATTCCTCTTGTTAATGTGGAAGGTATGTATGTTGTGTTTCTATCGGTTCAACTTCCTTAAGGTCACATAAGAGGTTGAATCCTATCATAGTAGTCTCTCGTCAGATGTTAACCCCGATTGGTCGGTTACTTGGGTAGATGTGGGAGTAAGGTGTTACAAAGTGGTATAAGAGCAAGTTTCGTTTTCCTTGTGTGATATCTGATACCATAGAGTGGTATCAGATCATGGTTCACCCCTCGAACTAGATGGGAGGTGTGTTGGTCATGCATTCATGCCGGTTGCATATGTGTTCCTTATGCTTGTAGTCCATGTGCTTGTTGGATTTGCATGGTGTTGATCATGGTTGTAGTGATGTCGCCATGTGAAGGTTGATGGTGGTGTTGTGGAATGTGTCGTCACAAGTGTATGGTTGTATATGCATTGGTTATGCATGTTAGTGTCTATATGTTGTTATGCATGCATTGCAATTCTTATGGTTATGCATGTATGGTAGGTTAGACATGCATTGTGAAGTCATTGTATGCAATTAGGTCATCATGATGATATTGGTATGTTATGATGCTAATGTGTTGACTGAAATAGAAGAGATGCAGACTATCTGATCCAGGAGGATCTTCAAACACAATGGCATGGAAAAGCTCAAAATTCAAAGAGGCAGAAAGGCAATTATCTTGACATCAGATCAAAGTGCTTATTTCCCTGATTCCAACGGTGCGAATGACACTCCAATCCAAGTCTGAATGAAGGAGATAGAAGTAGTCAAAGTTTTGGGTTGACTTGCAGGAAACAAAAGAAAATGAAAGTTCAAAGATGCTCCTGGAAATAGTTCCATTGCGTAGATCTTTTCATTCTGAATCTACTGCAACTTGAATGGGCTAAAACGAACCTTAGATGCAGAAGCTATCGCCACAAGAAGATTGCCTTTATACTTTGAAAAAGGAGGCATTTCTCCTAAAAATGGCATAAAAGGCCTTATAAAGGAAATTGCATCGCAAATGGTTCAAAGGGAAGACTTAAGGCAGGCACCCCCAATCAGCGAACACTGATATATCGGATTAGAGATAGGCCTATATGTGATGTCGAGATCCTGGGCTATGCGATATGTGATTGCCGATATCGGCGATCAGCGTCGGCATATGCAAATGATATAATGGAAGGACACCTGGGCTATGCGATATGCCGATCCGCGACGTGCAATCTCAACCATCAGATTAGAAATGAGATCAACGGCCAAGATTTAATCGACGGTTGGGAGATCGGTGATCCCCGACAGAAAGGGCCAATGCGATAGCGACTTGCGATGTGATATTGACCATCGGATCGAGGGATCAGATCAACGGTCCAGATTCAATCGGTGACCGGTCATCGGTGATCCCCAATAATAGGGCCAATGTGATTGCGATAGCAATAAGCGATAAAAGGTCGGACTCGACGAGATTATAGACCTGATTTTATAATTTTTGAAGTCCGAGAATTCAGATTTTTCAATGTATTCCTGTGTATTTGGGGTTTTGGCCAATTCGCTGATGCGATGCGATATGCGACTAATGGTGGAATTGATGGGTTTATAGGGGCGATCTCATGAAAATTAAAGTCTGGCTTAAAGGCTTTGTGGTCGGATTTCTGCGTGTTTCTTTGTATTATTGTTTGGAACGAAAAGGGGCTATTTTCGGGGTTTGTTGTGAAGAAAGGTTGGATTCATCGTGCCCGACCGATCCTCCATTAGGACAGCTGCTATTCTAAACAAAAATTCCCCGATTTAAGTGGTCTTTGTCACAAAAGAATATTATAAAAACCAATGGACGAAGAACAGTGAAGGGGAAGAGGACTTTTGGCACACAGTTCGAGGCAGAAACAATACAGGAGGGGCAAAAGTGCATTTTGTCCAGAGTTGACAAATCTTATATGGTTTCAGCTCTTCTCGACGCCACGAACACAATGGTGCTATCCATTTCTCCATCTGATTTCTCCATTTCTCAGCCATTTTCCAGAATGGAGTTATAAGACTCCTTTTATGTAATTGATGATTGTATTCTTCTTTTTCATGCCATTTAATGAATGAAGGCCTCCCCATTGATTGAGTAGTGCCCAGAGACGTAGTCCAAGTTGGATGAACTCCATTATCAAGTCTTGTTGTCTTCTTTCATGCTTTTATGTGTTTCTTCTTCTTTTCTCATGGGCACATTAGATTTCTATGGTAGCTGCAATTTTCACATGTAATTCTTTAATACATCTATAAGCAAAAGATCCCTGGATCAAGTGGTATCAGAGTAGGTCTTTTTAGATGTGAATTGCATGTTTGTATGCTAACAAGAAACAGGCTCCAAAGAGGCAAAGGGTAACTAGAGCCTTTCAATCCTGAAGTAGGGCGTGCACATCGAAGGAGAGACATGGCAGAAGATGAGGCTCGTCTTGAAGAGGAAGTAAACTTCCGCAAGACCTTCTATACAATGGCAGATTGTGTTGAGAAGCTGTTCTCAAGACTTGAAAAACTTGAAAGTGCAGAGAAAAGAACTCCAGAAGGACAAGGTTCGATACATGGAGATGATGGAGGAGATCCACCTCCTTCTCCTTCCACGAGTGAAATTTCTTCTTCCTCCCATCACCATCATCATAGGAATTCAAGGGATGCACACAAGAAACCTTTCTTTAAATTAGATGTCAAATTTGATCTTCCCATGTTTAATGGTGAAAGTAATGCAGAGAAGCTTAATAATTGGATTAGGCAGATTGAGATCTACTGCAGGATTCAGCAAATCGTGGAGGATGAGGCAAAGATTCAGTTGGCCTCTCTACAACTGAGCAGTACCGCTCTGGTCTGGTGGAAGAGAAGATTGCAAAGCAGTAAGAATGTGGGTAACCTTCTTTCCTCATGGATTGATTTCATTTCTGCGTTAAAGGAGCAATTTTATCCCTTGGGTTACAAGTAGAAAGCATTAATGAATTGGCAGTATTTAAGGCAAGGCAAAGGTTAGGATGTTCAAAGTTTTACAGAGGAGTTTAGAAAGCAAGCACTTAACTTGGGTATTGCACTTGATACACCTGAAGTATTAACTAAGTATATTGGATCTTTACATAGTTACTTTAGGCATTCATTATTATTGTTTGAACCTACTGCCATTGACTTGGCTAGTGTAAAGGCCATTCATCTGGAAAACAGGGGAACACATGGACAAGATGACCACTCAAAGAGAGCCGCGACAGCCAAGAGAAGGGGAGCAAAGCCCTCTTGTACACATTGTGAGAAAGAGGGGCATGACGAAGAGAATTGCTGGAAGCTATACCCCGAGTTGAAACCTGAGAGGAATGATAGAAAGAGGAAGCAGAAGGTCGTCGCCACCGTGCAGCAAAGCCCAGATTCTGAGTTAGAGGAAGACGAGAAGGTCACAGCTACAGGATTTGCATGGGGTAGGCCCATTGACTTGGGGTCTGACTTCGGCGATGAGCCGAAGTTTGCAGCACTTGGGATCGTGGCAGAAGGACCCATAGATTTGGGGTTTGATTCCGGCACTGAATCAAGGATTTCAACCAACATAACTCAAAGGGCACTCCTTGCAGCAGGACTCCAAGAAATTGAGGAGATCAACCACCACACCCAAGCAGAGAATGTTGAGCTAAGGAGGCTTCTACAGGAGCCAAGGGAAGAAAACCAAAGATTATTATGCCAGTTGCAAGCCAAGGATGTGGCCTTGGAAAAGCTACAACATAGCCATCTAGAGGTAAAAATCGATTCTCCGATTTCATATGATTTTCATGATGATGAGTTTGCTGCCTTTGAAAAACATACTATAGGGATTGGATCCAAACTAATGAAGGAAATGGGATATCAAGGAAAGGGCCTCGGCATCATAAACCCCATCAAAGTCTAGGAATTGTCGCGCCATGCAGGACTCAGATACACCAGAAAGGAGCTAGGGGAAAGCTCCAATATAGCCAGTAACCAACCAACGACAGACAACGAAATTCCTTCCTCACAGTCCAGTGAGTGAAGGCTCCATGAACACTTATCGAAGGAACACTAGGGTAAAGCACCCCAAGGTAGCCCCGAAAGTCAAGAGGAGAAAGAACCATTGTAGTCATTACAACCAAGAGGGGCACCAACAAACCTCGTGTCTGATACTCCACGCTCTGGAAACATCGCTAGAGGTGCCGAAAGGTGAACCTGTTCAACAGATAAATCCACCCCATTCACGGTGGTCTGCTTTATTAATTTGGTTTTTTTAGGGGTAGTAGCTTGTTATGGCCACCGTTTTAAATCATACGTTGCAAGTAAATGTAAAAATGATGGTGTGTGTTCCATCACTTCAAAGATGCAACGATGATATTTTGGCCTTTCCTTATTAGTATTTGAGGCATTAATTACTTTTTATGTAATCCTTGGCCAATGAGTGTGTGCTATGAACTCTTGGCAAAGAGGGGTTGTTGAGTCATGTGTGGTGTGCATGATTGCAAAAGATGTACTAGTTTCACATGTAGGAGATTGAAAGTGTGGATTGAGACAGCGTGCTAAGTGTAAAAGATTTTGGCGGTCCAAAAGCTCCTCAATGGGGAGGATTGATCCAGGTGGATCTTCAGACACAATGGCATGGAAAAGCTCAAAATTCAAAGTGGCAGAAAGGCAATTATCTTGACATCAGATCGAAGTGCTCATCACCTTGATTCCAATGGTACGAACGACACTCCAATCCGAGTTTGAATGAAGGAGATAGAAGCAGTCAAAGTTTTGGGTTGACTTGTAGGAAACAGAGGAAAACAAAAGCTCAAGGATGCTCCTGGAAATAGTCCATTGTGTATATCTTTTCATTCTGAATCTACCGCAACTTGAATGGGCTAAAACGGACCTCGGATGCAGAAGCTATCGCAGAAAGAAGATTGCCTTTATCTTTTGAAAAAGGAGGAATTTCTCCTAAAAATGGCATAAAAGGCCTTATAAAGGAAATCACATTGCAAATGGTTCAAAGGGAGAACTTAAGATAGGCACCCTCGATCAGAGAACGTCGATATATCGGGTTGGAGATAGGCCTGTATGCGATGTCGGGACCCCCGGCTATGCGATATGCGATTGCCGATATCGTCGTCGGTGATTGGCGTCGGCATATGCAAATGATATAAGGGAAGGACCCCTGGGCTATGCGATATGCGATATGCCGATCTGCGGCGTGCGATCTCAGCCGTCATATCAGAAATGAGACCAGCGACTAGGATTTAATCGGTGGTTGGGAGATCGGTGATCCCTGACACAAAGGGCCAACGCGATAGTGACTTGCGATGCAATATTGACCATCAGATTGAGGGATCAGATCAATGGTCCAGATTCAATCGGCGATCGACGATCCTTGATAATAGGGCCAATGTGATTGCGATAGCGATAAGCGATAAAAGGTCGGACCTGACGGGATTATAGACCCGATTCTATAATTTTTGAAGTCTGGAAATTCAGATTTTTCAATGTATTCCTGTGTATTTGGGGTTTTGGCCAATCCGCCTATGCGATGCGATACAAAACTAATGGTGGACCCGATGGGTTTATAGGGGTGATTTCATGAAAATTGAAGTCTGGCTTAAAGGCTTTGTGGTTGGATTTTTCCGTGTTTCTTTGTATTATTGTTTGGAACAAAAAGGGGCTATTTTTGGGGTTTGTAGTGAAGAAAGGTCGGATTCATCGCGTCTGACCGATCCTCTGTTAGAACGACTGTTATTCTAAACAAACATTCCCCGATTTAAGTGGCCTTTGTCACAAAAGAATATTATAAAACCTGATGGACGAAGAACAGTGAAGGGGGAGAGGACTTTTGGCACAGCGTTTGAGGTAGAAATAATGGAAGAGGGGCGAAAGTGCGTTTTGTCTAGAGTTGAAAAATATTATATGGTTTCAGCCCTTCTCGATGCCATGAATGCAATGGTGCTATCCATTTCTCCATCTGAGTTCTCCATTTCTCAGCCATTTTCCAGAATTGAGGTATAAGACTCATTTTATATAACTGATGATTATATTCTTCTTTTTCATGCCATTTAATGAATAAAGGCCTCCCCTTGATCGAGCAGGGGCCGGAGACGTAGTCCAAGTTGGACGAACTTCATTATCAAGTCTTGCTGTCTTCTTTCATGCTTTATGTGTTTCTTCTTCTTTTTTCATGGGCACATTAGATTTCTATGGTAGCTGCAATTTTCACATGTAATTATTTAATACATCTATAAGCAAAATATCCCTTGATCACTATCAAAATGAGGTTGCAGCACTAGACTTTGGGGTAAGACAATGTTAGGTCCCTATACTACTAGTGTAACCCCTTATTGTTACTAGTGCAACCCCCTTATTATATTGTAGTGCCCATGTAGTCCCCATATTGTTATTATTGTGCCCCACAGAGGCCCACTATTGTTATTGTTGTGCCCTTACATTATTATTGTTATGTCAGCTCTAATTACATTATGACCCCTTAGACTCCTATATATATAAAGGAAGTCTTGTCATTTGTATCATCCAAGAATTGTTCATTTGTGTAATGTAAAGGATGTTGCCCCCTCAAAGAGGCTGAATTCTAAGGCTTTTATCTTTCTTTTCTATCTTTTTGTGAGCTGGTTTCATAACAAAGAATATCGTCATACAAATTTATATGTTGGGCATGTAGGTATGTAGGTTAATGATTGTTATATGCATGACGATTATATGTACGCCTTTCATTCTATTGATGTTATGGTTACATATATGATAAATGCTAGTTGACTAGTGTAGTCATATGAACATGTGTCAAATAGTCATAAATGATAGTAACTTGTGGTGGTATGCACTGCTATTGTTGCTTTAGGTTAGATAACTTGATGATTATGTTATATGTTGTTGATAAGTATGTAAAAAAAATTAAAGTATGGATTTTAATTATTTTAATAAATATCAAAATATTCATTTTTATTATAATATGAATATGTTTGTTCATAAAACATTGGAAAATTATGATAATTAAATTAAGAAATTATTTGTTAATTGTATATTTATAAAACTATTTTTAAGAAATTAACGTAAGTAAATATTTCGAAATAGATTATTATCACATGTTTAATTCCAATTATAATAATGAGAAAATGATAATTATAAGTGAATAAACTTAGATTATGGAATAAGAAGGAATTGCTAACTAAGATTGTATTTTTATCTAATATGTTCATAAAATTTTGGACTATATCACTGATAAAGAATTAGGGAGGAGGGAAAGTTCAAAAGAGTTTTATAATTTGTAATTTCAGAATTACAAAAGTTACATTTTATCTTATCTTTCTTATAAAAATATCATTATCTTATTTCTATTTTGCTATGTGTCGAAGAAAGTGACCTTCTAAGATTGTTTCAAACTTTATTCAAAACCATCTATGAGTCAATCATGATGGGATAAATATATTAGGTCTTGGTTACATCACTAAGAAGTAAAAATACTGCAACTATTATTACATTTAAATTGAGGGAAAAATTGTGATACCATAAAAAAAAACTAGAAATGAATTAACCTTGATTATAAAGGTAATTAACTCTAATTTAAAGGATAAAAAATGTCTCCATGTTTTAATTAATGTAACTAAGAGAATTAATGTTGCTACGATAAACAAACTTTCATGAATTGTAGTTCATAAAAAATTGCTTGTTAAAATTTTGGGTTAAAATTTTCTGGTTAAAGAATTTGTCATTTCTGTGACACAAAAACAATTGAAAATTAGAATATTGTTTATTAAAATCTTGGATTAAAAAAAATTGCTATATTTGTGACATTAAAACTATTGAAAATAAGAAACATTTTCTTTTAAAATATATTGCTTACACCTATTTTAAATTTCAATTTCAAAATATTTCTTATTATAATGAGTTTCCTCATAAATTAATTTTAACTTATTAACTAATGCTTTAGATTCAATAATAATAAAAAAAAATTCACCTTAACATAAACTAAATTCAATTCAATGCTAATAAAAACTCACTCCTAAACAATGTACCACCTTGCTCACTAAATTTAATACCAATAAAAACTTACACAGAAACCATGGAACACCTTGCTAACTGAATTTAATGTATCACTATTATTATTTATTTTTAAAATTAATTTAATTTAAATATTTAAATATACAAATACATCTATTTACTTTATTAATAAATATATCTCTAGAAAGGAAAAGTTGTTCCCTTCACTTTCACTGACAGCGAGAACACAAATTAAGATATTGTTTTTCCACAGTTCAACTAAACAGTAACTATTCATAAAAATGAATATGGCATCTCAAATTATACTTAATTCATTTTTTTATAATAGAAATAAATCCAACACCAACCAAAAAAACACAAATTAAATATTACTTTTCCATAATTCAGCTAACCCATCACTACTCATAAAATTGAATATACCGTCCCAATTTATGGTTGATTCCAGTCACTATTCATAAAATTGAAAGTGCCGTCCCAAGTTATACAAAATGTGGGACCTCATCAACAAACTTTAGTCCACGGCCTGTGGAAATAAATTTGATGAAGATCGACAGCAATATAAAAATATAAAAATTATTTTTATACAAAATCGTATTTTTTTAAAATAGCTCCACATGTAATTTTTTTTTAATGTTTTTTAACATTTTTTAACATTTTTTAATATAGTATCTTAGCTTTTTTTTACCCTCTAGCTTCTTAGCATCCCACATCTTGTCCTTAAAACTAGAGGTAATAATATCTTTGATACTGTCATTGCTTCCCATGATGATCTCTTCCTTAATCCCCAAAGGTTGAGCCAAGACTGGGCATCGTGATGCCACCCGCGCTTAAGGCGTAGGTGGGGGTTTTGACTAAAGTTAGAAGCAATTTTTGGGAGCCTCTTGGATTCCATATTGTGAAGCTTCTTCTTATACATCAGATATCTAAACATGGCCGCATTTTCAATGGGGGACATGCCAACTTCAATCAAGAGGATAAGATAGGGAGTATTTCCCTTGATCTTAAGGTTATAGGTTATGAATTGCTTCTGGATCATCTCAGTTTTTCTCCACAACTCCCTAGATATACTGCACCCTCAAACTTCACATCCGTATAAGATAACAGGGGTGACGAGAGAAAGAGGAACCTTTTTTTACTCCCAATGTAAAGATCGGCTGACTTACAATTGTTTTCAAGCTTATAATAAGCTTTCCAACCTCCAATAATTATTTTCTTGATGCTACAATTCCAGTTGAGCTGCTGAGTAAAGTCAATACGCAAATATTTATAAGAAGAAACCTGCTCAAGTCAATGGTTATCATAGACGAAACTACCATGGGTGATCTTTTTGGATTTAATGATCATGACTTTAGTCTTGCCGCTATTAATTGCCATATCCATCTTGGAGCAGTAGACATGAAGAGTCTTAAGTTGCTTGTCTAGGTCATTGTGGCTTCTTGCAAGAAGAATGATATCATCAGCATAAAGGAGAAGAGTAATGATAATACCAGTGAGCTTGGTGCCTTTGCAGCCCGCAGTTTCCAGACACTCCTCTAGCTTATCTATGTAAAACCAAAAAGGGTAGGGGAAAGGGGACAACCTTACTTAACCTAAATATTACATTTAATATCTTTAGACCAACCATCGTTGGTTCTTAAGCTTGGAAATGGCAGTCTCGTAGAGGCAGATCACAACAATCCTCAATTTAGAAGGAACCATGATCTCTTCAAGCCTCTCCCAAAGCTTATCTTGAGGGATAGTGTCGAAAGATATTCTAAAGTCCAAAAAAAAAGAGATCGGTTTTACTATGGCGACATTCCTCTGTGATGATCCTAATGGTGACAAGGTGGTCGACGGTCGAGTGATGCCTCCTAAAACCAGCATTCCCTTTAGCTATTTTAACTTGGTTCTCAAGCCAAAGGCTAAGCTTTTTTTCCAGAATGACCCCATAAATCTTGGCTAGGATGTTGCTAATCATAATGGTCCTATAGTTAGAGGGAACACTTTTGTCCCCATTTTTGAAGATAGGCACAATAAGGCTTTGCATCCAAAGTTTAGGGAAGCCATGCTTTACAACCAACTTGAGAAGCTTGTGGAGATAACAATGTAAACTTTGAAACGGGAACTGATACTGTTACCCGTTTTGTAGAGGTGGCAAAAAAATGACCCGATTTTCAAAAGTGTTGATGCAGAATACACATGTTTTTTTAAGAACATGGTTTTTGGAACTTTAATTTTTTTCATGTGCATTAAGTTTTAGAATGGTAGTGAATGGTAGTGATTTTCATCCTGATTTTAAAAAGTAAGTATTCTGCATCACACCCTTTTTTTAAAAGACCTATTTTTTGACTTTAAATTTTCTAGTGTGTGAAATGTAAAAAATTATTTTCTAAATTTGATAGTTTTTGAAGTCGTCATTGTATTCATATTTTCTTGTTCTCTATCTTAATTTTTTTTTTTTTTTAGTGGGGTTTTTATTGTTTTGCGTTTTTAAATTAGAAAGTCGATAGTTTGAATTTTAGATAATCTACATATTTAGACATCCTTAATTAATTTTTCAATCCACATGAAATAATTGTTTCTAAAAAACAACATTTTTTAACAATGGACATAAAAAATAACCATTTTTAACATAAATATAACAAAAAAACTAAACGTTTTGATAATTTTTTGCTAGAATTAACATGTCAAAATCACAATTTTTATACAAAAATATTAACTAAAAATGGTCAAATAATAGTTTTTTTTATGAATTTCATGTCAAAAAGATAATAATAACTACTTTTTTTTCAAAAAAAAATGATTAACTTAAAAATCAATGCAAAAATCACATATTACCAATATTGAACGTATAACAACCCTAATTGAGTGTTTATTCTTCTCATAAAATGTCAAAGTCAAAACATTGCAAAGCTTGAGTTACAAGCATAACTTAAATTTAATCAAGAATGTCACGTAATCCAAACTCTTCGTCCTCTAGAGTTTCATCATTGTTCTCTTCCACAATATTTTCTGTTTCATTTTGCTCATTTTGCTCATTTTCCTCTTCTAATGGGTCTTTCATGTCTGCAAATCCCCCAATATGTGTCTTTCCATACATTCCATGTAATGGTGGTTGGGGTTCCTTTGCCTTTTTTGCCACACGTGATTCACTAAAGTCCCCTTTCTTCAACCCAATTTCTTGCATTGCATCTGGAAGAAATTGAAGAGCATTAATTCTTTGTTGAATGAAATTGCATTGTAATGGATCTTTCTCAATTGCAATGCAATTTCTTCCTTTTTGAAGGCAACATGCTAGTGTTGTACTTAATTATCAAGCACAAAAAAATAATGAAGTAAATTAGTACAATGACATATTAATTAAAAAAAAAAACATATTGAAATTCAATTCCATGTGGCAAAACGTACCTGAGCCAGAAAATAAATCCAGAACCCAATCTCCTTCATTTGAACATATGTCTATAAGATAGTTAATCAATAATTGTGGTTTCTGATAAATGTTAACTATCTCTCCTTTCATTTCTTTGTCTTCATATGTTAGTTTTCTCACAACAGCATCATAAGTCAGTATTTGGCTATGACTCTTTTTGTCCACCCGATTAAAAATCATAGACATATGGCTATCATATTTTGCCCAACTATCAATATGAATGAACTCACAGTCATTTATAAATTGTTGATCTTCATTGTCAAGAAGATTTGACTTTTGCCTGTAACATAAAATAGTAAAAGTTCAATTAACTTGTACATAAATTAATTTTTCAACATTAATCAAATATACCTTTAAACATCTTACCATGTAAGCTGCATCCTTGAATTTGTTTTCCCCTTGAAGCTTGACAATAACATTGCCAATTGTGTGTCTGAATGAAATGTCACAAATCTCCATAATGGTGATGACGTGACTTCCTTAAATCCCGCCACCACTTTATTAAAAGCTTGATAAGTATAAGGGTCAATATCATAGCAAATGTTTGGAATATTGAAACCATGGGGAATATCTGCAATAACCAGGGCATAATCCCTTTTTGGTACGAGTTTCGCAATGTCTTCACAGTCGCCTTGTATTACTTGATATTGAATAGTGTCTAGCCCATTCCAAATGAAATGATTAAGAGTTGGATCAAGTTCAACATTCTTAATACGTTGCTTTCTCAGTCTTTCAATCTTTATTTTTTCAATAAAAGTCTTGAAACTGTCTGGTGCTCCATTATCTTCTTTCTTCATCTTTTACCAAACAAACAAATGTATGTGTAAGTTTTAAATTAAAAATAGTACACAGATGATTAAAACTGAATGTATAAATCAAGTTACCTTTTTAAATGCAAGATAAAAAGCTTTCAATGTTGATGTAGAACTTGAATCTGGATAGTTGCGTACAACATCATCCCAACTATCTTCATTCAACAATTTAACCATTTGTTCCTGAATTTTCATGTAAACTTTGTGACTGATATGTATAACAAATACTACCAATAACAACATGTTTTAGTTAAAAGATAACTATAATCCTGGAAATAAGTAAAAATAATTCAGCAAACTTACTTTTGAAATTCTTCAGACATTTCTTCCAATGATAATTCCCCCGACTTCACACGAGATAATATTGTTTTGACAATTTTTTCATCTTTCACTCCTTGCATCGCCCTCCAAGGCGTGATGGTCATATCGTCTGGAAGTTGCTTCAGTTCAGGCGCTGATTTATTGTTGCTACATATCAATGGCTTAGACTTTCTGACCCTCTGGTTTTTAATGCGAATGTCTTCCCACATGCTAAAAATGTCATCAATCAAATTCCAAATATCTCCAGTTCTAAATGCCAATTGGAAAATGTTATCAACACCTCTGAATAAATCGCTAGATCTGTTGTCTTTTCCATTTTTTGAATTGCCTTTATCTTCAATTTGATAGCCTATTTCCATACAACATTCCTTTCGGAAATCTGTAGTAATATTGATCTTATCCCCACCACATTTTTCTAGGAATTCACTATAAATAAATCTAACCTTTTGGATCAAAGTCATAGACATCCTATATTCATTATCTGAATTATGATCCCATGCCACTAACTTTGCTTCTGTTTCATTTAAACCAGCATAAATGATACATTTCATCGTTTCAAAACGTGGGTTATTAGGATATTCCTCCATCAATTGTCTTTGAGCTTCAACAGAATGGTTCCCCCCAAGCACATAATAATTGTATTCAAAACATTTTGACTTATCAAATGCTTCTTTGTTGGGAACTTGAAGTGGATCAACAAGAAGCACATAACTAACCACATGAGCATATGGATTGTACCTCATCAATGTCTTCAAGTTGTGAACATGCAGATGATGTGGCTTTCTGACTTGATATTGACATTGTCCTTCACTTGCCTTATAGGTTTGTGTGACATTTAACTGAAATGTACGACCACCATCAACTAAGTTTATCTTTGTCAAATTCTGTCGAATGGCATTTTGTTTTGTTTTGATAATGCCATCACCTAAATCAGCTCCTGGTGTAATGATTTCTCTCCTTTCTTTTGAAGTTTCACTAGGTTCTTGACTGCTGGTAATGACTACTTCAAGATCTTCAACTCTACCTTTTTTCGTCTTAACATTCTCAAGAGATCTATTCTTGGGCATTGTTACTTTTGGTCTTTTACGACCTTCCACAATTTCAATGTCATCTTCAGTAATGGCAACATATGCTTCATCGTCAATTTCAACTTCATCGTCCTCAAAAGTAACTTGTTTACCCTTGCTAGATTTATCCACCAGAGGCCTTTTTTTCTGATTCTTTGGATGTAGTTTTGTAGCATCATCAATTACTACATTTTCCATGTTTTGCATATCTTCTTCTGACACTGAGTAAAAATGGCTGACAACTTTCATGATATCATGTTCTATGTAATGAATGCCTCCCAACATAATTGAACAGCTTTCAACAAAATTCTGCCAAACAAAATATCATATGTTAATATAATCAAAGTTAAAAAATATAGCGAGACATTTTCAAAACGCAAAATAAAAATACAAATAACAATACTTACCGTGTTTTGTGTCATATCATTTACGATTTGTTTACACAACTTTGTAGATACCTCTCTCCTGTCATATAATGAATATGATAGTCGGTATTTAATCCTTTCATGTGACTTGGCAGCTTTTGTAAGTACGTAAACAACTTCAGTGTTTGGTACCGAACACATATCTATGACTTTTCCCATCACCTCCAAATTTTCATTATTATTGCGTGTATCAATGTATAGATATATATTCACAGTTGTGCTCTCTCTTTCTTTCACATACCAGGCTCTTGATGGAAATTTCACCTCTTTTGAACTTTTCCAATCTGAGATTAGCTTCTTATCACTTAAAGCAGTTGACATACTTGTAGGTATGAGCTCAGGTGGAGTTCGTTCACCAACGTTTTTTGAAGATACACCTTTAAGACTCCTTGTTCCAGAAAGATTCACAGAAATTTTCCTTGATGCCATTTTCCTAAAAAAAAACACATAAATTAGTAAATAAAAAAACATATTAACTTAAATTAACAACAAAAATATACCATAAATTTTTTATTTGTATAATCAAAATTGCCCTCCCCCTGCCCTGACCCGCCCGCCAGCCCACCCCCCGGGCCGCCCCGACCCCCCTCCCCCCGCCCGGGCTGTCCCCCCCCCCTGCCCCTCCGGCCGCCCCACCCCCTCCCCCTCCCTCCCCCCCGGGCCGCCCCCTCCCACCGCCCACCTCCACCCCCTTCCCCTCCCTCCCCCGGCCGGGCCGCCCCAACCCCCCCCGGCCACCCCCGCCCTGGCCGCCCCACCCCCCTCCCCCTCCCTCCCCCGGCCGGGCCGTCCCCTCCACCCCCCTGCCCCCCGCCCAGGCCGCCCCACCCCCCTTCCCATCCCTCCCCCGGCCGGGCCGACCCCCCCCCGCCCGGGCCGCCCCCGCCCACCTCTCCCCGGCCACCCCCGCCCGGGCCGCCCAGCCCCCCTCCCCCTCCCTCCCCCGCCCGGGCCGCCGCACCCCCCTTCGCCTCCCCCTCCCTCCCCCGCCCGGCCACCCCCACCCGGGCCGCCCCTCCCCCCTCCCCCTCTCCCTCCCTCCCCCGCCCGGCCACCCCGGCCCGGGCCGCCCCCTCCCCCCTCCGGCCCCCCCCCGCCCGGGTCGCCCCACCCCCCTCCCCCTCCCTCCCCCGCCCGGCCACCCCGCCTGGGCCGCCCCCCGCCTCCCCCCCCCCCCCCCGGACCGGGCCGCCCCACCCGCCTCCCCCTCCCCCTCCCTCCCCCGCCCGGCCACCCCCGCCCGGGCCGCCCCCTCACCCCCCCCGGCCCCCCCCCACCCGGGCCGCCCCACCCCCCTCCCCCGCCCGGCCACCCCCGCCCGGCCCGGGCCGGCCCCTCCCCCCCCCTGGGCCCCCCCCGCCCGGGCCGCCCCACCCCCCTCCCCCTCCCTCCCCCGCCCGGCCACCCCCGCCCGGGCCGCCCCCCGCCCGGCCCGGGCTGCCCCACCCGCCTCCCCCTCCCCCTCCCTCCCCCGCCCGGCCACCCCCGCCGGGGCCGCCCCCTTCCCCCCCCGACCCCCCCCCCCCGCCCGGGCTGCCCCACCCCCCTCCCCCTCCCCCGCAGGGCCACCCCCGGGCCGCCCCGCCCCGCCCTCGGGCGGAGCGTCGATTCCACGGCGGCGCCGCCGGCGCAGCGCCACCCCCGGGCCGCCCCGCCCCGCCCTCGGGCGGAGCGTCGATTCCACGGCGGCGCCTCCGGCGCAGCGCCACCCCAGGGCCGCCCCGCCCCGCCCTCGGGCGGGGCGGGGCTGCCCGGGGGTGGCGCTGCGCGGGCGGCGAGCGTCGATTCCGGGAATCGACGCTCCGCCCTCGGGCGGGGCGGGGCGGCCCGGGGGTGGCCCTGTGCGGGCGGAGGGGGCGGGCGGGGTGGGCGGCGGGGCGGGGGAGGGGGCGGGGGAGGGGGAGGGGCGGGAGGGGTGGGGCGGCCGGGGGGGGGTGGCCGGGAGGGGGAGGGAGGGGGAGGGGGGTGGGGCGGCCCGGGCGGGGGGGGGGGGGGGGAGGGGGCGGCCCGGGCGGGGGAGGGAGGGAGAGGGGGAGGCGGGTGGGGCGGCCCGGGCCGGGGGGGGGGGGGGGCGGGGGGCGGCCCGGGCGGGGGAGGGAGGGGGAGGGGGGTGGGGCGGCTCGGGGGGGGGGGGGGGGGGCCGGAGGGGGGATGGGGCGGCCCGGGTGGGGGTGGCCGGGAGGGGGAGGGAGGGGGAGGGGGAGGCGGGTGGGGCGGCCCGGGCAGGGGGGGGCCGGGGGGGGGGGGGGAGGGGGCGGCCCGGGCGGGGGAGGGAGGGGGAGGGGGGTGGGGCGGCCTGGGCGAGGGAGGGCCGGGGGGGGGATGGAGGGGGAGGGGGAGGGGGGTGGGGCGGCCCGGGCGGGGGTGGCCGGCCCGGCTGGGGGTGGGGGCTGGGGCGGCCCGGTGGGCCGGGGCGGGGGTGAGCGCCGGGTGGGCCGTGCGCCAGGTGGAGGATGGGCGGGCAGGGGTGCCGGGGAGGGGGCGGGGACGGGCGGGGTTGGGCCGTGCGCCGGGTGGGGGCGGGGGTGCCGGGGAGGGGGAGGGGCGGGCGGGGTTGGGCCGTGCGCCGGGTGGGGGTGGGGTAGGCGGGGGTGCCGGGGAGGGAGGAGGGGCGGGTGGGATGGGCAGGGGGGCCGGGTGGGCCCGGGGTGGGGTGGGGTTGGAAAATTTTTTAATTTGAAAAAAAATATGGGGGGGGGGGGAAGGGAGTTAGGGGGGCAGGGGTTGGAGAAGGGGGGAGGTGTGGCGGGCGGGGTGGGGTAAATAGCAAGATTAGGCTAGACAGTTACTGATTCACCATGTGGTATAAAAAAAAAAAAAAAAATTTGGCTTGGAAAATTTTTTAATTTAAAAAAATAAATATTTTTCATTAAAGTAATTTAATATGAAAATTTCAAAAAAATAATTGTACTTACCTTTCAATTGCGACAATTCTTCGTTGTATATATTGTCTTCGTTGTATATATTGTTGATAGCAATATCGCTGCTCCACAAATTCACGAGTCTTTCAAGGGACTTCAGAAAACCTAGATGTGAGGAGAGTAATAGTGATAGCGAAATTTATTATATAAGTGAAATTACGAAGATGTTTTTCCATACGATTAATGTGGGATAGTTTGTTTTACATTATTATAGAGAGAATATTGTAGAGTTGTTTTACAACGGATTGAATGTGGGATTAATTTGTTTGAGAATATATTATAAAAATTAGAAAAAAATAATTGTTAAGTAAATATTATATACTTTAACTATTAGAATAATTAATGTACAAGTTGTGATTTACAATTTGAATTTTAGTGATTTATTTCATAAAAATAAATTAGTTTACGTTTTTCAATCAATTGTAGAATAAAATAATAAAGGTAAATAAATCTAACAAACTTTTGGAGGGAAATATTTTCGCGAAAATTTTTGGAGGGAAATATTTTCGCGAAAATTTTTGGAGGGAATAACTTTGGAGGGAATATTTCATTCTTTAAGCTATATAATATTCTTAGGAGACTCCATTTGTATCATTCAACATTTTCTATTTGAAAGTGATGGATTGCTCTGATGGTGAAGTTTCGGTTTATACACCATCAACATCTTCATCGCGTAACAACTCTATTCATATTGATGAATATAGCGGGAATTCTTCCACTATGAATAGAAAGTCAATTCTTCCACTTAGTCCCGATTCTAAAGACTACGAGAGCAACACTGATGAAAGAGGGGATGGAGAATTTCAAATTAATAAAGAGTCACAGATTCCACTTAGTCCAAATTCTAAGGACTATGAAAGCAGCGGTGATGAGGAGCATGATGGTGAAGTTCAAAAGAATGGGGTGTCACAATGTCCACTTAGTCCTAATTCTGAGGACTATGAGAGTAGCAGTTTTGAAGAATGTGATGGTGAAGTTCAAAAGAATGGAGGGTCACGATGTCCACTTAGTCCTAATTCTCAAGACTATGAGAGCAGCAGTTTTGACGTGCATGATGGAAAATTTCAAAATAATGGAGTGTCAAAGTGTCCACTTAGTCCTAATTCTAAGGACTATGAGAGTAGCAGTGATGATGAATGTGATAATGAATTTCAAAAAAATGGAGTGTCAAAGTGTCCACTTAGTCCTAATTCTAAGGACTATGAGAGCAGCAGTGATGAAGAGCATGATGATGAATTTCAAAAGTATGGAGTGTCACAGTGTCCAGTTAGTCCTGATTCTAAGGACTATGAGAGCAGCGGTGATGAAGCGCGGGATGATGATTTTCAAAAGATTGGAGTATCACAATGTCCTCTTAGTCTTGATTCTAAGGACTATGAGAGCAGCGGTGATGAAGCGCGAGATGATGATTTTCAAAATATTGGAGTATCACAATGTCCTCTTAGTCCTGATTCTAAGGACTATGAGAGCAGCGGTGTTGAAGTGCGGGATGATGATTTTCAAAAGATTGGAGTATCACAATGTCCTCTTAGTCCTAATTCTAAGGACTATGAGAGCAGCGGTGATGAAGCACGGGATGATGATTTTCAAAAGATTGGAGTATCACAATGTCCTCTTAGTCCTGATTCTAAGGACTATGAGAGCAGCGGTGATGAAGCGCGGGATGATGATTTTCAAAACATTGGAGTATCACAATGTCCTCTTAGTCCTGATTCTAAGGACTATGAGAGCAACAGTGATGAAGAACAGGATGATGCAGTTAGTCCTAATTCTAATCAGTATAAAGGTAGCAGTGACAAAGGACAGGATGTAGCATCTTCAATAAGTAAACAGCCACATTTTCAACATAGTCCTAATTCTATGGACTATGAGAGTAGCACTGACAATGTACATGAGGAAGAATATCCATTAAACATCGAGTCAGATTTTCCATTTAGTCTGAATTCTAAGGACTATGATAGTAGCACTGAAGAAGGGGAAGATGAAGGGTATCCTCTCAGTCAAAATTTGAAAATCAGAGCAGATCGTAGTGTGGATAACGTTCCTCTTAATGATGATGAAAGTCCTTATAAAAATGATGATCCAATGATGGAGATGTTGCCAAGAAATATTGTATCGAGGAGTAGGAGTAGACCTTTTCGTATCGATGCAAGCTATTCTAGTTATACAAGGGGTAGAGCAGAATATCTGACGAGAAGAAGTTCTATCAGTGCTCTCATTTCAAGTGAATGTTGCCAAAAAAATTGCTTGAAACATATGGATTTCACATTTGCATTAGAAAGCAGGAAGAGATATTTGTCAATGAATAAAAGCATGCAAAACTCATATTTAGTTGGCTGCATGCAATCTACATTGTCAGGTTATGATTATCATATTAGGAATTTTTTATTGTGTAGAAAAGCTTTCAAAATGTTTCATTCAATTGGGAATTTTCGTCTCTCGAGAATTCAAGAAAATTTGGAAAAGGATCCCACATTTTATTCAGAAGTACGTTATAAAAGACAGTTTGGGCCATTATCAAATACTGCAATGTCATGGATGAAAGATTTCTTTTCAAAGCATGGAGAGTGTATGCCAAATAGAGAGACAATACATATTCCAGATAATTTTTCAAGACGAGAAATCTACAACTTATACAAAGAATATGCAGAAAGTGCTGAGGGACAGGGCCACTTTATTACATATCAATATTTTGTGAAGATATGGAAGAAAGAATTCAATAATGTTTGTATTCCTAAGAAGACAAGGATGGGGATTTGCAGTACATGTGCTTCTCTTAAATAAAAAAGGGACAAATGTGAAGGCTCAGAAAGAGGTAAGTGTTCATAACTTTTACTTTTAAAATTGTATAGTCATCAACTATGAAAACATATTTCTTAATGAATTTCTTTTATGTTGTGTAGATTTAATTGTCAAAGAACTTCAGGAGCATCGCGAACAACAAACAAATGAAAGGAAGAAGTTGTACAAGCATCGAAAGAAGTGTTATGATAATCCAAATAAATATTTGGGTTTGATAATTGATGGTATGGACCAGAAGAAAACACTTTTACCACATTTTGTTCGCACACCCAAAAGTCTACAAGAGGAAAATTTTATTCAGTTTCACTTGGTCGGTTGTATGGTCTTCAATGGGAAAATGTTGCCAAGGGTGTACTTCACAGCTCCAAATATTCATAATGATGCAAATCTGACCATAACCATAATTCATGATGTGATTTCTCATTGGTCTGGTAATCTTCCTGAAGTTTTGTATCTACAATTGGACAACACTTGCCGTGAAAACAAAAATCAGATTGTTTTTGGGTATCTGAACATGCTTGTCGAATTGAGAATTTTTCAAAAGGTAAAGGTTGGTTTCCTTCTTGTTGGGCACACTCATGACCATATTGATCAGATGTTCAGTCGTTTTTCAGTCACATTGAGGAGGAAGGAAGTTGGGAGCTTGCCATCACTAATTGAATGTATTAAGAAATCATACATGCCAGAGCCTGCTTTTGAAGTGTTGGAAGAAACTGTTGACATGCGAAGGTTTATTCTGGGATCATATGGTGAGGGGAAATGCATTGAACAACTTAATGACATTAGCTTCCAACATCAATTTCGTATCAAAAAAATTGACGGGAAAACACTAATATGGGGCAAGAAGTATTCAACTACTACAGAGTGGGCACCGTCATCAGGATTGCAATTTTTGAAGTTCATTCCAGATCATCCAATATTTGCATCAAAAATATTGTCATTACAATCAGTTGGTGAAGTTCAGAATGCACGTAGACAGAACATGGCTATAAATTATTCTGATTGCCTGGAAGAAATTAAAAAATGTATTAGATATACATATGAGTACTTTGACATTGCTGATTCAGTTTGGTGGGAGTCGTTTTTCAATAATCAAAGTGATCTCATTTCGACCACAATAAATGAAGATATACCTTTGAAAAATCCATTTATTTGGCCACAAAATGTGTCGAATGAACATGAGGAAGTAAACATTGTTGAACAACAACAATCTCAAGGTATTATTAATTCTTCACAAGCAGAGGAAAGAGAGATGTATATAGGTTCCAGAAGATCTCGTGCACAACGTGAAGCCATGGAAGACCTTTATAGGGGTTCAGTACAGGATATTAAGGAGGGTTGCATGATTGCAGTGCTAGCAGATGGAGATCCCAATGGCTATCCATTTTGGGTTGCTAAAGTTTTAAAGGTCTTTACATAAAATGAGGATGTTACAGGTGTTGAAGTACATTGGTATGCCACAAATACACACCCATTCAATGGTGTGTATAAGCCAGAGATGGTAGTTGACAAAAAAAATGGTGGAAAAAGAAAAAGAAAGGGTACAAATATAAATCGCCGCCGCACAGACATATTACAATTGAAGGATGTTGACATACTTGTTTATGACTTCAATTTAACAAAGAGAGGAACTCTTCGCTTCAAGACGACAGAGATTCTGAAAAGGTTGTTACCAGAAGGAACAGTGTTGACATGGGACTCTGCTGAAGCCAGTCGTAGATCTAGAAGACTTTTGAAACCTGGAATCTTGGGCATGCATGTGGACTCAGATGGGGCACTAGTTGATGACAGAGAAGAATATGGAACATCTTCGTCAGCATCCAGTCACTCATCTGAAGATGTGAATTCTGATGGTGTGCAAGAAAATATGAGTGATTTTGAATAATTGTTTAAGACAGTTTATATAACTGATGTATGCATCGTATCTTCAAATAAAATTAATGTTTTCCATATTTTGTTAAATGAGAAGTTATGAAGCATTTTTATGTTGTTGGATTATGTCTTAAGTATGATAAATTTTATTGTTTAAATATCTACAATGCAATATCAAATTAGAGATATAATGTCTCTTTTATTCAGTGTACAAATAAAGACTTTTGAATTCATTCAGTGATATAATTTGTTCATAATGTCATGTTTTTTTAGTTTTGTGGTTGAAAACATGTTAAATTTATACTTAGGAAAGAAAAATGATATTCTACCAGAAACATTAATGTGTTTTTCCTTAAAAGTTAACTTTGTTTGAGACATAAAAAATTGGTTTTATTAGCATTGTTTAAAAAGTATGAAAATTGACCCTAAAAAAAAAATCATTATTCCAGTATCAACACTTTCGTTCTGAAGCTATATTTTGTAGGAAAATTTCGTAGAAAATTTCGTAGTCACTGCCATTTTTAAAACAACCGCAAAATTGACACCTAAAAAAAAAAAACATCGTTCCAATATACACACTTTTCGTTTTGAGCACTGTTTTTGTGGTTTTTTTGGGGTTTTTGGGCCATAGTTCCCGTTTTGAGTTTATAGTTCCCGTTTCAAAGTTTACATTGTTAGATGAGGAATGAGGATAGATTTTCCCATTTTAAAGATCTTAGCTTGGTAGCCTTCAATATCTTTGGCTTTCCCATTAGCGAGCTTATTAATCCCAGACTCAATGTCTTCCAGAGAAAAAATGTCATCCTTAATAGGAGTGTTTAAGATGGTGCCCATGGTGTCTGGAGAGTCATACAAGTTCTTAAGGTAGTCATCCCAACTTTCTTGGGGTATAGAATGATTATCTTTAGTTTTACAAATAAGCACATTCCGCCAAAACTTTTTGGGCACAATTTTAGAAAGGTGGAGAAGATGCTCTTGTCTCTTATTAATATATAACCTCTTCTTCCTCTTAATGAGAGCTTTGTATATGCTTATATTCTAGAGCTTAATGCTTTTATTAAGGGTGTCTCTGATAAGTTTTCTCGCAATTTTACAGTCTTTTTCATACCAAGGATTGGAAGTTCTATTATTGTTCTTATACGAACAATTATTAGAGAATTTGTTAATGGTGGTGCAAAGGGTAGTAGTAAAATGGGAATAGATTTGATCAATGTTGTTATTATAAGTCAGGGAGCCTAAATTCCTTTCCAAATCCCTTAAGAAAAGGTCGACCTTACTTCTATCGAAGTGAATGTGACTTTTTCTTTCACTGTTCTCCTGCATGTGGGTGGTATGCATAGCAAGATTGAGGGATAAAGACAAAGGTTTGTGGTCAGAGTCAAGCTCGTACCCATTAAGAAACTCAAAGTTTGTAACATGGCTGAGGACATGGATGTCAGAGATCGCATAATCGATGATGCAGCTACCCAACCCATGGGAACATGTCATTTGACTGGAAAGAGGCCATTTATTAATACCATTGCAAATGATTAGGTCTTGGGAACTACAAAGTTTGAGGAGCTCGGTGCCAAATAGGTTCTCGATTATGTCTTCAGATTTTCTCGTGAGTCTATTAGCTAAGTGACCATCCTCATCAAGCCACAAGGGGTTGGGGTTAGATTTGTTACTTAACATAATAGCCTGGTTAGTAGCAATAAGAGCATTAAAGTCCCCAAGCAAAAGGATATTGCCTTCATTCCCTAGGTTGTAGATATATTTTTCTAAGGTATTGGAAGGACAATTCTTATCTAGGTTGTTTTACTTATAGGATGTAGAGTTGATAGGGAAAAATAACAGATTTCAAGGAAGATCCTATTGGTTGTAGAATTAGAGATCTCGATCCAAATGTATTAATTGAAGGGGTTGGTTTTATGAAGATGGATGTGAGAGGAAACATTGTTCCTAACATAACAGGCTATACCACCAAAACCTTTCCTAGAGAATTTCTTATTCCAGGCAGACCAAAGAGTGAACCCGTTAAGGTGAGGAACCCTAGATTCGTCATGTTCCCAAGTTTCAACTAAAAGAATAAGATCAATGTCACTAGGGATCCAACTTAGCATATGAACTTTACACCATGGAAAACCATGGCAGTTCTAGAAGAGGATCCCGAGTTATGTTATTCCCTATTTATCATTTTTCTTTGGGACTCTCTCTCTAATAATAGTTTTTCTATTCCTAATGATTGCCCATTTCCCTTCTTTTCTTGCCTCCTTTACCTTTTGCACTTGTTTCTGAAGTTCATCTTGATCTTCTGGAATGAGGTCTTCATTTATAAAGATTCTTTTTCCTTTTAGGCTTGGGGATTTCCTAAGTATATCTAATTTATGGTCATTACAATTGACCTTGACACGGATTAGTCTATGTTTATGCTCAAGTATCTTTCCTACCCTTATCGCTTCGGTGAGATAAGTTGTTTGAATTTGAGATTTCATCTTTAATTGTTCTTTAACTAATTCTAATGTGTCTTCATTGTTTTGTTCTTCTATACCAACAATTATAAGGTGTAAGGCTCTTTTGTGGCACTCATGGTCGAGTACAATTAGTTTATTAATTTCTTCTTTTATGGGTTTAATATCTAATTTATTCTCTGTGTTATTTAGGGTTGAGTTATTATGTAGTTGTTCTTTTAGATTTTTAATCTCGTTTTTCAAAGTGTCATTTTCTTTAACCATTGCTTGTTTTCTATGTTCAATTTCTTGAATTCTACCTTTCATTCCTTGGAGTTCAGTCTCGAGTGAGAGTATTTTATTTTCTAACGATTTGTGGTTATTGTCAAGCATTGTAGTTAATTCTAGTTTAAAATGGTTTTCTCTTTCTTCTCTTCGTCTTTCTAAAGATTCAATGTACTAACATAACTAATCAAATATCATCAACAACCCATATTAAAAAACCCTAGCATGTATATGTAACTTTTACAAAGAGCATCCGTGTATGTATGCACTTACCATTCTTAACACTTGCGTACAGATTCTGAACTTTCGCAGAATATATACGCAACTACTTAGAAGAAATATGTGTATGTATGCAACTTCTTAGAGGAAAAATATCATACAAATCTAAAATCATTGAATCATACTGTAGAAAATCTTGTAGATTCACAAGCTCATGCAATTTACTAAGGCACAGGACAAGAATCTACTTCTACTTTCAACCAGCGGAAGCCAATAGATCATTGAAAACAATATGAGCAAGAAGAAGATAAATCAATGGCACATAACAAAAGATTTATTTGGGGAAAGCCACTTCTCAAAATGCTGCTACATGTATTTCATATGTCATAAATATGAGTGAAGATATAAATCTTGTTCTCAGTAGAACAATTCCACGCAAGTATGCTCAACTCTCTCAGCTCACAAGCAAGCTCTTGGCCAACACTTATCCAATTCTGCAGTTCTCCAAGCCCCTATTTCCTTGCGCAATTCCTATGGCTGAATAGCCCATATTAATGGGAATCTAGTGCTTCCAAAACTGCACAATCCAAACTAGGTCTAGTCCTTGATTGCATGCATGATCAATATAACTTAGTAAATCATACAACTAATAGTACAATGTCCCTGCACTCTAGTCTCAACTGGGTCCTTCTCTGAACTGACATGCATGAATTTATCATGAGGAAATATTCCGTTAACTGGAGTAGCACTAGTGGACGCATTAGTGCACCGACTGTTAGTCCTCCATTAGTTCCAAAAAAAAATTATAACTAATTTAACTAAACTTAACTCAGTAAACTGAGTGATCTAATTTCCAACTCAATTAAACTCATACTGGACCCCTAAAACTTAGGGAGAACATATACATGACTACAGAAAGACTTCCAACTCAAAATTCCTAAGCTAATTAAGTTAATTAAAATTAATTAACTATTTACAAGTTGTTATGAGAATATAATTCGATTTTCATTATCAGTTTAATTCAAGGACAAATTAAACTGGAATTTCTTGTTTCCCTTTCTCAACACATACTTCGCTGCAACCACAACATTTTTCAAACCCAAATCTCGACATACACACTATTACAATCACACATCATTATAGCATTATCATAGATCTATCAAATCATACATAGATTAACAAATATGTATTCAGTTTAGATCTAATCCATCTCCTTAGCCAATACCTCGTTTATGTTGTAAGTATTCTTTGACGGGATCAAATATCAGTTATCACTTCCAAATAATATGGGCCAATAACATCGTAAAGACCCCTCGTATTCATAATACCATGGTGCAGATTTTGTACATGACTTCTCTTCACCATAACTTCATATGTATGCGATCTTACTTGACATGACCCACTTATACTTTCTTACACTTTATCGTTGCCATCCATTTGTCTTTGAAATGGTATTCCTATTGAGAAATGACAACAAATTCCAGTTTAATTTGTCCTTGAATTAAAATCGAATTCTATTCTCATAGCAACTTGTAAATAGTTAATTAAGTTTAAAAAGTTACCAACTTAGCAAGGAAAGAGCGATGGCATGGAGAGAAGCTGAGGATTGCGCGTAGCCCTAGCTGCTGCTGCAGCTTACAGTGCGAAGTAACATTCGCTGCACCTCAGTGGCCCTTGCTGCTGAGGTCAAAATGACAAGAATAGGAAGGCGAGATTGCAACTTCAGCATTCGGCAGGCAGCTACTGCCCCAGATTGTATTGGCCCTCAGCGGCCATCTGCTGCTGAGGTTTGAGCATTATGGATCCAACAGAGGATGAAGATCATCATCACACAGATCTCCAACAAGAATCAGAAGTAACAAAAAATATTTTTCTTCCCTCATCTTTGCAATGGGTCCAACAAAGAATAGACCGTTAGTTTCAAAGTTTGTTAAAAGAATGGAAGAAATACCAGAAATATCTCTCCCTCCAGCACTCCCAAGAAAAGCAGCACTCTCCCTGGCAGAACGAGGATTAGTAGGGCAGTTTACTGGGTTGTGGCCATCACCCAAGACTATGCAAAAGTGGGTAGAAAGAAACTGGGCTGCATCAATATCTAGGAAGATCTTAATCATATTCTGTGGTAGAGGTTACTATACCTTCCACTTCGAAACCAAAGAGGACTACAATCTGATATTGAGGAATGCTCCAGATTTTATGGATACAAGGGGATTGTATCTGAACAGATGGACACCGGAATTTGATCTAGAAATGGATGTCCCAAACGCTGTCCCAGTATGGGTAAGATTGCTGCATCTTCCCCTCCACTGCTGGGGAGATGATTCAGTTAGAGCTATAGGAAACGCAGTTGGGAAATACATAGACAGATGTGAGCCTAAAGAAAACATGCATGCATGCGCCCGAATCTGCGTGGAAGTGGATCTAGGGAAAGGTCTACCAGAAGCTATCAAAATAAAAGTGGATCAGTGGACGCACATACAACAGCTGGACTATGAGAAAATCCCCTTCAAATGCAAGGTATGTCATGAATACGGTCATTTTGCAAATAGATGTACAAAAAATAAAGAAAATGAAAGTGAAAATATTGAGGATCCGGAAAATAAATGGGAACAGGTCAAACGAAAGAAGATAGCCAACAAACAACCAGTCCAGCACTCCTCTCAGCCCACACAATCTGCTGAAGCTCAGCTAAAAGTAAACTTAGCTAGCCATAACCCCTTTGATCCACTGCTCCCATCAGATCCCCCATCCCCTGGATCCAAATCTAGATCTAGAACCCCGCGCTCCCCAACCCCCCAACGGTCCCCCCTCTCCCCCAGAGATTCAACTCACCTCTCTCCCCCTCCCTTAGTAGACAGGATATTAACCAGAAAACAAGCTAAAGAAGCATTCCCAAATGCAGAAAACCAAAAAAAAGTTGGAAGAAAGACAAATAAAGAAATAAGGGATGAAGCAACAACAAAAGAAATGGCCCTAGGAACACAACAACCTATGGATACTTATCTAGGGAAAAGTATAGGAAATATGGAGAAAAGCCAGCATAAGGGGAAAGGAGCCATGCACCACCCAACAAGTAAATAATGATAATAGTCTCCTGGAACTGCAGAGGAATGGGGACACCTTTTAAGGAAAATGCAACAAGAGACATTTTGACAAAAGAGAACCCAGATATCCTTATGATCCAGGAGACAAAAGTAAACAACCAAGAATCGAAAAAACTTAAAAAAAGTTTAGGCAATATGAAGGGGAAGCAATCCAGGCAACAGGAGCATCAGGAGGCATATGCACAATCTGGAAAAAAGGAATATGGGAACTAATGGGGAAAAAACAGGGCAGCACTAGATTTTAACAGATCTTAGGAGGATCAACACAGAAGAGAAATACAGGGTGATAAATATATATGCCCCCAACCACTATAAGGAGAAAGAACAATGCTGGGCAACAATAAAGGAAGTATTACAAGAAACTCAAGCTGGAAAAATAATTTTAGGAGGAGATTTAAATCTGGTTAGAAGCATAGAGGAAAAGTTTGGAGGAAACTATCAAGTGGATCCATCCAGGAACTCTTTAGAAGAAATAATGGAACAGTATAGCCTTCTAGATATTCCTCCAAATAATGGAAAATATACCTGGAATAACAAGAGAGTGGGTAAAAGTAACATAAAAGAAAGACTGGACAAAATCTTGATCCAAGAAAACATAGCAACAATGTACAACTCTATCAAATCCAAAATCATTCACACCATAGCTTCTGATCATAAACCGGTTGTAATAGCAATGGGAAAAATGGAAAACCAAGGCCTGCTCCCATTCAAGTACAACTCAATCTGGGACAACAACACATAAATCAACGAATTAGTTAAAGCAGCATGGGCACCAAGAATATCAGGCTCACCACAGTACATATGGGAGACAAAAATAAAAAATGTAAGAACCAAGCTAAAGGAATGGGCAAGGTTAAATGAAATTAAAAAAAAAGAAAAGAAAAAAAAGCTACAACAGAAAATGGACAGCATGGAGGCTGAAAAAGAATGTAAAGAAGAAAGCAAGCAAGACTACCTAAAAGAGAAAGAAATATTCTGGGAGATATATAGGGAAAATAGGAAAGAGGAGGAAGAGGCCAGACTGAAATCTAGAAGCCTCTGACTCAAGGCAGGGGACAAGAATACGCCTTTTTTTCACAACAGTATGAAAATCAGAAGAGCTAGAAACCAGATAGAAAAAATACAAGTGGAAAATCGAGAAATCAAAGGAGCGGAAGAAATTAAAAAAGCAGCCCACAAGCACTTCAAAAACTTACTGTCAGCAACGGAGGAAACGACTGAATATGAAGAAATTTTGTAGCATTCAAAGAAGAAAACCAAAAAAGAACAAAACAAAGACATGTGCAAGGATCTCACAGAAGAAGAAATTGTGGAGGCCATTTGGAGTCTGCATTTGGAAAAAGCGCCCGAGCCAGATGGATTCACAATAGCTTTCTACAGAAATCATTGGCATACAATAAAAAAGGATTTCTTAAGAATGGAAAAGAATGTTTAAAAAAAAAATGGGAAGCCAGACAAGATCTTCCTATATTGCTTTGGTTCCAAAGGAAGCAAACCCCTCCACCTTCAATAGGTTCCGACCCATTTCCCTGTGTAATTCCTCCTACAAGATAATAACAAAAATAGTTGCGAATAGAATAAAGAAAGTGTTGCACCTAATTATCTCAGAAAACCAAGGAGGGTTTGTCCCAAACAGACAAATCATTGACAATGTCATAATAGTTCAGGAAGCTATCCATTCCAGTATCTTAAGGCAATAAAAAGGTATGATAATCAAACTAGATATAGCAAACGATTTTGATAGAGTCAGCCACCCATATCTAATGGATGTACTTCAGAAACTGGGCTTCTCAAAAGAGATAATAGAAGTGATACAAGAATGCATATCCACTCCCTAGATCGCCCCCCTCAACAATGGAAGACCTAGTGAATTTTTTCAAAGCACAAGAGGCCTCAGGCAAGGCTGCCCTCTATCACCATTTCTCTATATAATAATGGCAGAAACTCTTAGTAGAGCATTGGAAACTCAGAGGAAAGAAAGAACTATTACAGGACTGAGAATAACAAAAGGAATAAAAACCATAAATCATTCCTTGTTTGTAGATGATACATTGTTGATGGGAGGAGCATCAACAATTATAGCAAGAAGATTCAAAAAAATAAAGGATGCATTTCTACAGGTGTCAGGTAGACTTCTAAATAACTCAAAATGCAGGATCTATGGGTGGAATATTCCACCAAGAACTATGCAAAGAATTTCCCATATCATGGAAATCCCAGCACAGGAAAATTGGAATCACTTCCTCTATTTGGGATTACCAATATCAAAAGAGAGCATGAAGGTAGAAATATGGACAAAACAAATTAGGAAATGCAAGACAGGATAAAGAATTGGGAAATGATGTGGTTAAATATGGCTGGAAGGGTGATATTAATTAAGGCTCTCCTTGCTGCATTACCAATATATCAATATGCTCTAATCATGGCACCAGCAAGTGCCCATAAGCAGATGGAATTAATTCTAAGAAGTTTTCTCTGGCAGGGTGGAAAGCAGGAAAACAAAAAGTTCAGTTTGGTGAGGTGGGAACAAGTAGTGCTACCATATGAACAAGGAGGCCTATCCATTCGGTTGCCTGGGCTCATGAATGCAGCCCTGGGAATGAAAATTGTTTGGAGACTCATAACAGGTAAAGAGAGCTGGTGGAAAAAAGCCCTCATAAATAAATATCTGAATGGTTCCAAGGAGAAACTGCTGAGTGGAAACATCCCAATAAGACAAAGCACCCAAGTATGGAAGCTAGTCAAAAGAGTCATTCCAATAATGAGAAGTCACATTTCCAAAACTCCAGGGAATGGACAAAAAATATCGATTTGGGAAGACAGAATCATGGGAAAAGACCCATTACAGGATCACCCGGAAATGGATGGCATTCAAGAGTGGATGAGAGGGAAAGGCTTTAATACCTTACATTCAATCTCCCTATGGAATCAGAAGGAATGGAAAAGGCTAGCAATCCCAGCAAACATGGAAGGACAATGGAACAAAATCAAGTAGCATCTAAAGGGGGCAACACCAATTCATCGTGATGAGGAAGATAATTACCTTTGGGACCCAAGTAATGGGAAATATACAGTCAAAACTAGATATAAAATTCTCCAAGATCAAACCAATCAGCAAGATTGGGAACCATGGAAAATAGCATGGAAATTTGAAATTTTGCCTAAGATAATATTCTTCATTTGGACGCTATTAAAAGGAAAGATCCTGACTGGAGAAAACCTTAAAAAAAGAGGACTCCAAGGGCCATCAAGATACCCATTATGCCAGTAGGCAGAAGAAATCATTCAACACTTAGTTCAGGACTGTAAATTCTCAAATGTTGGGAGCAGCTCTTGAGCTCACTGGAAGTAAATATAGACTTTTTTTTCCAAGGAAAAAAACGGTAACCTTTTATTAAAAAAATTTAATGAAAAGTTACACTAGCAGATGCAATGAAGCATTCCGTAAGAAGCCACCTGGGCTCGAGTGCTTTCGCACCCAACACAGACGTGTACAAAGAATAAGAACTGAGAAGAGAAGAGAAAAGAAAAGAAATAGAAATTTCAAGTTTTTCTCCCCTTCTTCTTTTCGACCTTACGCCACTCTCCTTGAGTGGGCTCGGTCGAGGCAATGACTAACTGGTTTCCAGCATTCTGAGAGCCTGTTTCTTTGTCTGAGTCTGATGTGTCTGAGTGATGATACCGTTTTGTGCCTCCCATGCTTTGGTCCACGCTTGTCATCTGAACCTGTTTGTCTGATGTGTTTTCCTTCTGGTTCTCTGTTTCATCTTCCTCTATAGTGGTATCATCCTCTTCTGCTTCTGTTTCTTCTTCTTCTTTTCTCCGTGCGGCTTTCATTTCTGCTGCTCTCTTCTTTACGACGTCATCTATGTTCTGCCATCCTTTTGGCTTCCTTTGGTGCGGCTTGCTCTTGTTTTGACTTTTGCATGCATTAAACAGATGACCTGTTTGTTGACATCCCCTGCATCTGAACGCTGTATTCTCATAATCCAGAGTTTGTTTCCACTGTGAGTTGTTGAAATTTAGAATGATGCTATCAGGTAGTCCTTGGCTAAGATCTACCTCGACACATATCCTGGCAAAGGTAAAGATTCCTTTTATGTGTCTCTCTGAATCAATCTTTAACATTCTTCCAAGGGCATTCCCTATAGCTAATAAGGCCTTGTAGTGCCAAAAATGTATCGGAAGGTTATGCAGCCTTACCCATACTGGCATCCTTGATACCACCATGGTATTGGCATCAAACTCCGGGAACCATGGGGTAATAAACAGTCCCGCATTGCCCCAGAACCATGGCCCTTCATTTAGGATTTTTTCCTTTTCTTCTTCTGCGTGAAAAGTTACTATGAAAAAACCCTTAGAACATAGTTTTATTTGACAATTTTTGGTCCAGACCGTGTAGATCCATTGGTACAAGGCATCGGTTCTCGGCCAGAAGCCATTAAATCTACAAATAACAACGTTTTTCTGTAGATCTGAGAATATGTATTCTACCTCTGGTAAATCCAGCGAGATGGATGGGCTTTCTGGCGCTTGATCCACAATGTACTGCCCTGGGGATGTATTATCAGGTGTAGCTTCTTTCATCTTTGGGGCTTCTTTCCCTTTGGCTGCATCGCGGTAGGTACCTGTAGGTTTTGAGGTATCTCCCTTAGATCCGCCTCGCAATCGGTGATTGAGGGTAATAGTTGAATCCTTTGCCACCCTGTAATGCTGGAGTGTGAGTTGGTCCTGCAAACAGTACCCAGAAAAAATTAGGATTTGTAGTGCAGCTGGAATCCCTATTTTTTCCTGGATCTCTTTTTTTAGCTCCAAAACACTCATCCGATCCCAGATCTGCACACAAATGTGTCTGCCTTCTGTTGATCTGATAAAAATTTGCTTCAGATCCGTTGTGTCTGCTTTGTATTCTGGATCTGGCCAATTTTTGTTTTGCTTCTGTCTGGATCTGGCCGGATCTGGTAGATCCGCTCCTATTCTGTAGTATTCGACCCACTCTGGTGATCCGTACCCCCGATCAAGGTTCCTGATGAGGCTATTTCTCGTTTCCAGGTCATAGCCTTCAAACCCTTCGTTGGAGCGCTGCTTCGATATGGTAACAACCCCGATCTGTATTGAAGAAAACAGAGAAAACACAAGATACCAAGGATACAGATCCATACTCTCACCCCATACCTTGTCCTCGACCATGCTTTGAAGAAACAACCCTAGATCAGCGGATCGGATCCACGGCAGATCAAAAACGGGTCTGGGGTCCGTCATACACCTCAGTTGTCGAAGATCGAAGGCGGATCTGCCATTCTTGAGCAGCGCGTTTGTGAAGGAGGGCGCATCAAGACAGACCTGCGGCCAGTGATCGAAAAGACGCTCCAGTTTCCTGTGGATCGATTCATGAGGGATCTTGCCTTCAACGGATCCCGTCCTGTGCCAGGGGGGAGTGTTCGATCCACGGCCGAGCAAGTTCATGGGACCTGTGGCTACGCATAACGGATCTGCAGACAACCGAAACCCTTGAATCGCCGCCATCGCCTTCTCCTCAAAGTAAATATAGACTATGGTAAACAATTGTCGAAATTTCTCAAAATTCTAGAGAAAGCCTACCCATATGCAATAAAGAAGAAAGTCACAATTATGAGAATCTGGAAATGCATTCCAATAGTCCTATGCTGGAAAATTTGGCTGACTCAGAACAAGTGCATCTTTAAAAACCAAAATCCTAGAATTGGAAAAACATTATAAAAAACATGGGGATTAACTTCAGAAATATTCAATGAAAAAGGAACTGCTCCAACGGATTATAGTATCCTTCAACAAGAAGAAAGAGAATGGCTCAACAAAGCCATAATAGACAACAAAGGTAAAAAGGGACAGAGAAAAGAAAGCTCAGGGAAAAACTGGAAACTGAGAATGACTGAAGAAGAAATTGAAAGTTGGAAAAGACTACAAAATAGATATTGTTTGCAATTTGATGGAGCCTCCAAGAATAATCCTGGAAAGGCAGGAGCAGGTGGGATAATTTTTGATCCAAGTGGGAAAAAAATTGTCACATATGAATGGGGATTGGGACAAATTTCAAATAATAAGGCCGAAGCTTATAGCTTGCTCATGGGGACAAAAATAATTAGAAAAAGAGGAATCCAAAATCCAGTAATCCTGGGAGATTCAACCATCATAATTGAGGCAATGATCCAAACCAAAAGTCCAAGCAATGAGTTTATGAGTAGAATTATCAAAAGAATAAGAAGAAATTTAGAAGACTCTGGTAATGTCACTTTCAAACATATACTGAGGCTTCACAATCAACAGGCGGATTTCCATGCAAATCAAGCAGTGGAGATGAATGAAGGAAGAGTTCGGGAGAACAATGAAGAATACCACCACTCTGTGCCATAAGATCAATATGAATTTGAAAAGATTAAAGTACGGGAAAAAAAGGGACAAAGCAAGATAAATCATGGAGAAATCTCAGAAAATCATGGATAGGCAGAGGAAAAAGCAAGGAAAAGAGGAAATGCAAATTATCACTATCAGAAATTGTAATCCAAGTCACAAGGCTTATGAGAAAGCAAAGCACAGCTCAGAAGAAAATCGAGCCAGAGAAGGAAAAAGCACGCAAGTGACAATTCTCAAGTTCAATGCATGGAGGGGCCGTTTCAATTATAAGTATGGAGGAAAAGCGTATGAGCATCATAGTCATAACAGAGAGCGGATAGGAGAGATTTTTGTATTCTGGAACCCTGTGATTGACCCTCGATTCCTCTTAGCTCTTCCATCCCAACTCTCTCGAAGCTCAGCCAATCTCTGGTCAGCAAGAGCAGCTGCTCTCTATGCGTTCCATATTCCCTTCTTCTCGCAGGCATCCACGTGGTCTACAAGGCGTGCTCAGCTACAATCTCTCCCTCTAACCTGCTTAACAGGCTCTCCACCCTCTGTACCTCGTCCACATGCATACGCACTTCATCTGGCAATCTATTTATCTCCCAGCCCTCTGTTTTTGTTTGACCAGACTCGGCCTATAAATTCTTGGCTCATCCGCATCTTGCTCCTCTTTGATCAGCCTTTGCCATCCATCATTCAGCTCCCATCGTAGAGTGGTTCAACATCTGCTGCATATTACCTTCCTCTCCAAAATCGTAGGCCCTCTATCATACTATCTCCCTCAGCGACAATCTCCACAGCTACACAAAAAGTTCATATATGCCATCAAATCAGAGCAACGAAGGATCAAGGGAGCACAGGAAGCTACAACAAAGCAAGGGGAAATAATAGTCAGATGGAGTTTAACCCCATTAAGAAGGCAGACAGGAACGACTCATGCCCAACATGCAAAGGAAACGAGGCCATGATTCATTGGCTGGAGCAGTCTCTCAAAGATCTAAGAAGTAAAATGAGAATGGAGTATAGCTTTTAGAAGCAAAATATGGCAGTGTAACAACATGAGATAAAGGATTTGAAAACCAAGTGCAAGCATCTGGAGGAAGCAATAAAATACTACAAGAGAAACACTATGAGTAGTAAAGGAGAAAACTCAGTCAACAACAACAACATAACTGAAGCAGCCCAAGAATACTTAGTCAACAAGCCATAAACCCAATGAGAAGTTATGTAAATTTTTTTTCTTAGTAGGTCAATACATCCGACAGTATTCTAGAATATTTAAAAGAATCTATGAAGTTTGGAAATTAAGCACAGGAGAAGGGACTGTGCTCTCATCTCATTGCTTTGTCTACTATCGCAATATAGCTGAATGTAATAGGAGCTTGCTCCACACCCTTTTTTGGTAATATATCATCTAACCAATCTTGTTAAAAAAAAATAATAATTAATTAAGTTTAATTAACTTAATTAGATTAGGAATTTTGAGTTGGAAGTATTTCTGTAGTCATGCATATGTTATCCCTAAGTTTTAGGGGTCCAGTATGACTTTAAATTGAGTTGGAAATTAGATCACTCAATTTACTAAGTTATGTTCAGTTAAATTAGTTCCAAACTGTTTGAGGAACTAATAGAGGACTAATAGTCAATTGGTGCACTAATGCATCCACTATTGCTACTCAAGTTAACTGAAGATTCCTCATGAAAAACTCATGCATGTCGATTCCGTGAAAGACCCAGTTGAGACTAGAGTGCAAAGACAATGCACTATCAGTGGTATTATTTACTGGAGTGTAAATATTATGCATGCATCAGAGGTTGATCCTATGTTTGGACTGCGCAGTTTTGGAAGCATGACTTTTCTTTAAATATGAGCTATTCATATGAGGAATTACGCAAGAGATTAGGAGCTTGGAGAGTTTCAGAATTGGCTAAGTGTTGACCAAGAGCTAGCTTATGAGCTAAGAGAGTTGAACATACTTGTGCGGAATTGTTCTAGTAAGAACAAGCTTTGTATCTTCACTCATATTTCTGATATATGGAATACAGATAGGTGGGGTTTTGAGCAGTGGCTTCCCCATATACATCTTGTGCTATGTGCCATTAATTTATCTTCTTCTTGTTCATATTTTTTCATTGATATATTGGCTTCTGTTGGTTGAAAGTAGAAGTAGATTATTGTCTTTTGCTATAGTACATTGCATGAGATTGTGAATCTACGGGATTTTCTACATGGTATCAGACCTGAGAACAATATACGAGAGGAGATTTCAAAGTTTTGAGTTTTGGGTTACATGTGAAATTCAAATTTGCAATACATACTTTAGGATCGGCAGATGGCATTCTACAGTTTGCGGCACGAGTATGCCTTAGAAGGAAACTCGAATTTTATAGCCCGGAGGGATAGAATGGAGGCTGCACTAGAGGATAATGGATTGAAGGAATTCATTGATCAAGAAATTCCTAAGCCAGCAGCATTGGATACACAGAATTTGGCCGAATGGAAGAAGTGTGTGGCAAAAGCGAGGTAGATAATCATTAATGGAGTTCAAGACCACATTGTCTCGAGTCTCCATGGCAAGGAAACTCTGTATGCTATGTGGAAAACATGGACAGTCTTGTATCAAAACAATAGTGACCAATGGTTATTGGCACTGAAAGACAAACTTTGAAAAATCAAAATGGAGAAAGGCGAGACGATTCTAAAATACTTGACCAAGTTCACTCAGTGTCGTGATGAAATCGGAAGTGTTGGAATCATGGTTTTCGAGGATGATATGGTGAGTCTTTCTCTTCTAGGGCTCCCAAAGAGTTTACATATGTATCGAGACTCTATCAATGGTCAGGAGAAGCTGCCAGATTGGGAACGTCTGTGGTTAGATTTGATGTAAGAGGAGATCATGAGGAACACCAGGGATGGTTCTTCATCAAAGACCAATGATGAAGAGAATTGTGCCTTAGTGATTAAGGAGAAGAATGGGAAAGGGAAAGATTCCCATTCCAAATTAGATTCTTATCATGGAGGTAAGAAGAAAGAAATGACGAAATTTAAGTGCTTTCATTGTCATAAGCTGGGCCATTTTGCTACAAATTGTCCGCTCAAGGAGTCCAAGAAGAAGTCCTCAGGAGGAGCGGCGGGTGAGGCTTTGGCCTCTCAATTTGAATTGGAATTTTCCCTCGTTGTATGCATGGTGTCATCAATGATGGGAAGTGTATGGTACTTAGACAATGGAGCTTCATTCCACATGAATGGCAACAAAAATTTATTCAATGACCTGGAGAAGAAAGATCTATAGATGCATATCGAGATGGATGACAATAGGAAGGATAGTGTTACTGGATTGGGCATGATTACCTTTTAGAGGGAGCATGGGGCTCCACTCACCTTGAATAATGTTATGTATGTGCTTGGGCTGAAGAAGAATTTGGTAACCATTGCCATGCTTGAGGATAGAGGCTATGATGTGATCTTCTCGAAAGGAAAGGCATTCCTTTGACACATAGCCACAAGTCAAGCAAAGAAGATAGGTATTCAGATGAAGAATCTTTATAAGTTGGAGGTAGAGGAGTGAGCTTCTTTAAGCACAAAAGAAGAAAGGGTACAAAGCTGATACATTGGCAAGTTGTGGCACAAGTGATTGGGCCACTTGCATCATGGGGCTTTGAAAATATTGTAGCGGATCTCTACTGGTCTTACCAAAGGTATGCTTGAGAAAGTTGATACATGCAAGGGGTGTAATTTGGGAAAATACATGAAGTCTTCCTTTCACGACATAGATAGTTGAGCAGAGGCTATTCTAGAGTGAGTCCATTCAGATGTGTGTGGACCATTCTCGACAACATCCACGACCGAACACAGGTATTATGTTATATTTGTTGATGGCTATTCTCATAAATGCTGGATATTTTTCATGCAGAAAAAGGATCAAACTTTCAAAAAGTTTTCTAAGTTTAAAACATTAGTGGAGAAAGAGTCGGGAAATAAGGTTAAAGATCTATGGAGTGATAATAGTTTTGAGTATATCTCGAATCAGTTTAAGAACTTTTATGCAACGGAAGGTATTAAACAGGGGTTGACGATACCCCATGATCCTCAGCAGAATCGGGTTGTCGAGAGGAAGAACAGAAGCATAGTAGGTGCAACAAGGGAAATATTGCATGATCAGGGCCTACCACTACACTTGTGGGCTAAGGCATGAAACACAGTGGTTTATGTTCAAAACTGTAGCCCACATCGGATACTTGAGATGAAGACACAAGAGGAGGATTATTCCGATAAGAGGCCAAATGTTGGTCACTTCAGGATTTTTGGGTCATCGGTATATTGCCATGTGACCAAAGATGCATGGAAGAAGCTTGAGTCAACATCAGAGATGGAGATATTTGTGGGGTACACTGATACACCTCACAACTATCGGGTGTACTTGCTAACCAAGAGGATGACAGTGGATCACATGGATCTCAGATTCAATGAGGAGAAGGCCATGTGAGTTTCACTTGAGAGGGAGCTTGAGCTACATGCGGATGTGGAGATTTTAGCTCCTAAGGTTAAGGAGCTTCAGATTGATGTGGATCAACCACATGAAGAGGATCTGGGAGTGGAGACATCCACTCAGGTAGAGTCTTCTAGAGAGGGAAGAAAGCGCACCAGAGAGGCTGGCAAATTGTTGGATGATGCACGGGAGAATGTGGGAGCACCCACTTCTCAACGCAGGGATAGGAGGTCACTTGAGAGGTACATTGGATATATGGATCTTATGGGAAAATGTGTTGTGACAGATCCATCTTCCTTCAACAAATTAGTGCAACAATCATTTCGGTTAATGCCATGGTGGAGGAGTATGACTCCATACTTCTGTTGAAGCCCCGAAAATCAGGTCGACAACAAGGGGGATACCTGCCCGGTCCGGACCTTGGTTGGCAACTCCTTATCCGTTTGGTATAGCGGGTCCGACTGGGGATAATGGGACCAGTTTCCCAATCTAAGGGTGTGTGTGTGTGTGCAGAATTGGATGTTGCTGATCTAAGAATACTTAAAGCTAATCTAATTCAAACTTTTAATATAACTCTATGCTATTGTAATCTAATGAAAAACAGCACATCTAATCTATGCTAACCTGGGATGTATTTCTTCTATTATGCGATCTAAAGAGATTTTGAATAATAACTGGTAATAAAGATCATTCAATTATCACAAGAATGTAAATCAATTAAGATGAACCACTTTGCATAAAAAGTTAGGCAAAACAGTTGTGAACAACATATCGCATAATAAGTTATTCATATATCAGACATAAATAAATGGCTCCACCGTACAAAAGTGCCAAATGGTAACTCACACATTCATGCAATAACATATAAACAACAAAAACTGTATATCACTTTAAGAATATAAGCAGAAATGGTCAAGAGATAAAATTACCATTTATGACTGGTTCTACTCATAAGCTTCAAGCAACAATGATTTATCTCTCCTTGCTCTAACATCTACTAAGAGTACAGAAGTGCAACATCAGTAGCAGATATCAAATGCAAACATTAATAAACCTTGATCCATCCATTCATCAAAACCCCCTCTGAGGGTGCAAAAGTGCATGTTTTGAGGACAAGTTTTTTGACAAATTTCTGGACCCTTCTCCAAATGCATGAGAAGGGTTTAAATACTGCTAACTAAAATAACTTAATTACATAAATTTCGGATACAATTTAAATGACCGCCCTTTTTCTTAAGCAAAACTATTTCTAAAAATTGAATCTAATTCCTAACTATTTATGTATTTGCTCCTCAGTGCTGCGAGCATGCAACATTCGCCTGGGAAGAGTCGGCTGGTCGTCTTCTGCTTTTGTTTGAGCTATGAAAATAGAAATGGCAAGTGCTGGCACCACTTTTTAGTAAACTAGAAGATATTTTTGAGAATCTTCCTTTGGCTGGGTGGATTTACTGCGTGTATACTTGGTAATAACCCAAATTTCTCTCAAACTGCTTCTGCTTTTGCTATTTCGGTTTCCGGCCTTGCGAATGACTAAGCAAGTTAGGGACTTTGCTTTCTGAACAATTTTCTTAGCGATGCGCGATTAGCGCTAGGCACTAATCGCGCATCGAAAACTGCCTTCGTTCTTTGTTCCGGGCTTTTCTGGTGCATTTTCCGCCTTTAGCGCTTTTTCCTTCACCAGGTAGAAGTTTCAGGAATTTTCATAAACACGCTGCTTTTATGAGCTTTCTGACCCTGAATGTTGAATCACCTATTGACATCAGCATCTGTTGAGTGATACTCTGGAATCTGCGGTTCTGTTGCATGCGGCATCCGTTCATGAAGGCATCTCTTCTCTGTTCTCTGAGCATTGACGCTTTCCCCTTTTCCTTAGATGTTTCCTGCTCATTGCTTCATATTGTTTCCTGTTTTTCATTTCTGCAGTTCACACAAAGGAAAAGAGTAATGATAATAAATATTGACACGAAAGCTCTAAGCTCTAGAAATGTATGAAATTATGACACCCATAGCGAACTGACTCTTCGAAAAACACAAAACTGTCCTTCTTGAATACTTTGGCGTACATTCATTAATTTCTTTTAAGGCGCGCACCCAATTTTTGGTTTACGGACAGCTTTCCTTGAATACTGCGCCGAGGAAAATTTGCGATGGGTGATTTCTGCGACTCGCATCGCAGCATCGCGGATCGCGTTATCAAGATGTGTCATCACAGAGCTTCATGATCAGCTTAGCGCAGATCGCATTTATCGCAAATCGCAGCATCGCGTTTAGTCATTCAATCATTGTGTGTTGCTTATGCGACGTTGCGATATGCGACGTCGCACATCGGCCGTCGGAGATTTCTTAAGATTTTCATTTAAGAGCACTTCATAATGTATGCGATGCGATGAATTTCGCGTCGCTTCTTTGCAGTTTATTATGCTCATAAGGAAATGCTTTATTCTCTTCTCGCGATGCGATATAGTTTTAAGGAGTTAAATACAATTTTTTTTTTATAAAAATGTTTTTTGGATTTTTTATTAAGGGTCCCCATTTGCTTAGTGTTATTGCTAATACTAAACAAAGAGGGGGGTTGTTGATGGCCACAACAATGGCGATTCACCTGGAAGAACCAGTTATCTCTGTTTTTCTATTGAATTTTAACTTCCAAAACAGAAAAATTTTCATAAGTCTAAATTTCGTTATGGACAGATAGAGTACATTATGCCTTATCCTATTAATGATATTTTGTTTCAACCTTTTTCTATTCTAAATGTTTGCTTCCTCAGGCTTTGTCCTTGTATTTACATCAGCCATTACTTGGTCTTTTAAAGATAAAATAAAGCCTTCTCTGTGTGCCGGCTTTAAAATATGCTCGTTTGTCGTAGGTAGAGCCTCTGCTGCCAGCAGGCGTCCATAGCCTCGACAGGGTTACCTGTTACCCAGCAATGATCCTTTATCCTGCTTAAGGCTATCTACAACCTTCGAAGAAAAATCCACATTGACACTTTTTCCTTTTTTATTCTCAAAGAACAATGTCTTGGTTTGGTAGCCAAATTATGACACAGTCATTCACTTGATTTACACTTTCGCTGAACAAGCTGGCTCGTGATGAGACCCCTTGCCTTTTGATTTCAACGATCTTGAGTCATTGCCCTGTTTTGATGGACAGTGTTTGGAAAATTCAGCGAGTTATAATATTTATGATCATGATAAGCCGGCTCGTGATGAGACCTCTTATTCTTTGAGATATAGTGCTTCTTGGATTGTTCCTTTGAATGCTGCAATTTTCTTTAACAGGGAGGAAATCATTGTTTTCCTTAAGAAAGCTTTGGACGACAATAATAGAGTTTGAAAACAACAGTTTTACAGAGAATCTTTATATTATTATTGATACCTTTCATTGTGCTGATATAAAACAATTTTTCGCCAAAGGTTGCTTTCATCAAATTTTTGAAGCTGAAACTAGTATCATATCTAGGCCAAAGTTTTTAACTCTATCTGTCTATAATAAAGATCAGATTTATGAAAATTTTTGTTATTTATACAAGCGAAAAGCTCAAAATTTGAAAGAGAATTGGTGTCTTTTCCATGAATACCTGTAGTAACCATTTACAACTGGTTTTATTATGAAAAAAAAAAAACTATTCTACAAAATAGAAGAATAATCTTCTATGGAAAATATATTTTAAGGATTTGTCCATTAACAGGCAAAGAATCCCTTCTACCTGCTAAATCCTGCAACACAAACGTTGATGGACCTATGACTTCAATAATCTGAAAAGGACCAAGCCACATCTTTTGAAATTTCGTATGTTTGCCCTTTTCTTCATGAGCCTTATCCCATTTCAAAACTAAGTCTCCCATCTGAAATTTTTTTTTGGTCATTATGCTTGAATCAAAAGAGGATTTTATCAGCGCTTGGTGATGAGCATGGGTTTTCTTAGCTTGTTCTCGCTGTTCTTCTAATTTAATTATTTCCATTTGTCTTAGTTGTATGGAGGAAGTAGATACTTCATCGATGTATTGTACTAAAGACAAAGAGGGGACGACTAAGTGAGTTGGAAGAACCACTTCTTTCCCATAAACTAAATTAAAGGGAGAAGTGCCGATTGAAGCTTTTTTTGTTATTCTATCTGCCCATAGAGCATTTACCAAAGCTTTGTGCCAATTCTTTTGGTTCTGGTCAACTGTTCTCTTAATAATCCTGATTAGGTTTTTATTTGTTGACTCAGCTAGCCCATTACCTTGCGGATAGTAATTGGCCGAATATTTTAGTTTGAATCCTCTTTTAAGTGCAAACTCAGTCATTGCATTTCCAGAAAAGTATGATGCATTATCAAACATTAAAGCCGTTGGCAATCCAAACCTAGTGATTATAAATTGATCTATGAATTCAATGATATTTTTAGAATTAGTTGTCTTGAGAGCAACTGCTTCTACCCATTTAGTAAAATAATCTGTTGCCATGAGAATGTATCTATGTTGCTTAGAAGAGTGAGGAACGATCTCACCTATTATGTCCAAGCCCCACTGACTGAATGGTTGCTCGATGTTTACCGGCTGTAGTGGCAGGGACGACTTCTTTTGTCTTCCAGCAGTTGTTTGGCAGACTTGACATTTCCTCACGTAACTGTGTGAGTCTTTGAACAACGTAGGCCAGTAATATCCTGCACGTAAGATCTTATGTGCAGTAGCATCTCCGGCGTAGTGTCCGCCCGCTGGTCCATCGTGGAGTTCCTGCAAAACCTTTTCAGCTTCAGTTTTCTCAAGACATCTAAGAAGAACAGAATCATAATTCTTTCTAAAAAGAACATCATTTATGAGCTGATATTGTTTAGCTTTCAATCTCAGAGCTCTTTTCTTAGTGTGATCCAGGTGTGATGGAGCATACCCATTCTTAAGATAATAAATGATATCAGCGTATAATGATTCTGCATCGTTTAGGCTTACCTCATACATTTGTACCTCTTCAGATGGGACTTCAGGAATTTGCGATGCTCCAGCCAACATTTTGCAGAAGCCTTGACCTCTTACAATGTTCGCTGGTTTGATCTCAAGGTCGTATTCCTGTAAAGCAGTGATCCAATTTGCTCTTTTCTCACCCACATCCTTCTGTACTAGAAGATTTCTTACCGTTGGAAACGGTACTATGATCTTAGTATGGGTTTTAAGTAAGAAAGGTCTGAAATATTTGACCGCTTTGAAAACAGCATAGGCCTGTTTCTCCACGTCTGAATAATTGAGTTCAACACCTTGTAAATTTGAGCTAAAAAACGCAATTGGAGCTTCCGCTTTTTCTTGATTTGCTTGAGTTAGAATCGTAGCATAAGATTTCTCTGAGGCAAATGTGTATAAGATAAAAGATTCTGAAAAATTCGGGGTTGCTAAAGATGGAGCATTAATAATAGCTTGTTTGATCAGGTTGAATGCTTCATGTTCATCTTGACCCCATTTAAAATTTGAATTCTTTTTAATCATGGTTTGCAAAGGAGACACAATTCGTGAAAAATCTGGGACAAATCTCTTTACAAAATTGATTTGACCAAGGAAAGATTGCATGGCTTTTTTATTATGAGGTAGGGATATTTCAGAAATTTCTTTGATTCTGTCAGGCTCAATGTGAATACCAGATTTTGACACTATGAATCCTAGAAGTTTTCCTTCACTTAATGTGAAAAAAGATTTCTTTGGGTTAAGTGAAATCCCATACCTTAAACATCGTTGAAAGATCTATTTTAAGTCTCTGAGATGGTCGCTTCGCTTCTTGGAATACACTGTTATATCATCCAAATAAATTACTACGGATTTATTGACTAAACCCTTGAATGCAATGTCCATGGCTCTCTGAAATGTAGCACCGGCATTGATCAAACCAAATGGCATCTTCCGATATGCGTATGTGCCCCATTTAGTTCTGAATGTGGTTTTCAACTGATCATCGGGATGTACCAGCACTTGATTATATCCTGAAAATCCATCTAAGAAAGACATCAGTTCTGAGCCTGCTACTGCCTGTAATATCTGCTCCATAGGTGGGAGAGGAAAATTGTCTTTTTGACAGGCTTTGTTGAGATTCTGAAAATCGATGCAGATTCTAATATCTCCGTTTTTCTTTCTAACGGGTACCATATTGGAAACCCATTTGGAATGTCTGACGGGGAAAATTATTCTGGCTTTTAATAACTTGTTTAGCTCAGTTTTTATCTGATTTTCTAAATTGGGGTGGATCTTTCTCAGTTTCTGTTGGACAGGTTTTTCGTTGTCAATCATAGGAATAGTGTGCTAAATGATAGAAGTGTCGTACGTCTTCAGCTCATCGTAATTCCAGGAAAAGACATTTTTATATTGTCTCAAAAGACGAATATACGCTAGTTTTTCTTCCAGGGCCAGGCCTATGCCTAGAGTAACGTTTTGTGGTTTATCATCAGTCCCTAGGTTTACTAATTCGTAGTTCAGAGTCGAACTGTAGAGCTTTGAATTGGCAGACCTTTTAAACCGATTTTTCAAATCGTATAAGTCTTCTAACTTAACCACCGATTTAGGTATAGCATTATCAGTGCCATTTTGTTGTATTTGTCGATCGTGATGGTCTTCGTCAATTATCTGATTGGAGTAGGATCCTTCAGAAGTGAGAAAATTTACAATATCAGGATCGTCATTGAATACTCTCCAATTTGTAATGTTGTCAGGGATGGATGGTCTAAAGATTAATTCTATTGAGAATCTATCTGGACTAAACTCTTCGGAGGGAATAAGCCTAGAGGCTACATTAGCCAAAAGGTCTGCGCTTGCGTTTTGGAGTCTTGGGATTGAAGAAATATTGAATGCTATGAAATGCTCAGTCAGATCTTGTACTAAAGATTGATAGTGTTTTAAATGACTTGATAGGAAATGAATAGTGTTACGTACCTGTTTGATGACAATCTCAGAGTCTCTGAAGACTTGAAGATACTTGACATTCAACCCGATTGCTTTGTATAGGCCTTGCACCAAGGCCTCATATTCTGCTGTATTGTTTGTGCAATCGAATTCGAGTTTGCACGTAAGCATGGTCCTATTTCCTTCTGGACTAATCAGAACGCATCCTGCTCCTACTCCTTCGTTAGATTTAGAGCCATCAAAATATAATTTCCAAAACATAGATGTATTTACAGGTTTATCTACAAAATTAACACTCTTTGAATTATCAGTTTGGGAAAAATTTTCGACTTGGGATAAAACTGAATTTTCTAAGTAAGGTGATGTATGAGCATTGAAATTGCCGAGAAAAGAATCTACCGAGTAATTGCCTATGATACTGCTGTTATACGCTATTGCTTCATTTTCTCCCTCCAATTTCGTTACTATGTACTTCTGGTGTAACTCTCGTTCAACCTTTATTTGATTCGGTTTACCATTGTAGGGTAACCACATGTGTGACCAGTCGGTTGAAAAGTATCCATGGAGTTTCTCGGACCAATCCCTGCTAAGAATCAAGCCATAGAATTCTGGGATATCAACCACTAGAATGTCAATAACCTGACATACCTTCGGGTTGGATGACAATCTTATGGTTACTTGATTAAGTTCACCAATCACTTCGACTTGAGATCGATCAAGCTGAACTATGCGCACTGCGGATTTTTGTGGTTGAACATTTAACTTGGCACATATTGATCTGGGTAAAATATTCGTTGAAGCACCAGAATCTACCAAACAATTGTGCACATTTTTATTGAAAATTTCATAAGTGAGAAGAAAAGGGGGAGTGTGAGACCTTGATCTTCCTCCAATCAAGGCGATGTCATTTGGATCAATCTTATTGATCGTGTTGGTTGGAGGTCTTCCCATGTTGTGGGAAGCTACAGCTGTAGGCAAAGATGTAATAGGCATGGCATGTAATTCTTTCATCATTATCTTCTGTTGATGTTTCAATTTGCTCAATTCGTAAAGGGTAATATTAGCCCTAGTCTTTTTCATGTCGTCAATAATATTGTATTCCATTTCATCCGACACTATCAGTGTTCTTGATGGAGTTGTTTGATCTGATTGGACCGGGCTAGGTTGAGTCGCTTTAGTGGTCGTTTTTTTTGTTGCGACTTTATCTTTTATTGCAGAGCTTGCGCTCTTCTGCTTAGGGGTAGTTTGGGGAGGATCAAGTTGATTTTTGCTTCGTGTGCTAACCGGAAATGCTTCTTGTGGGAGGATGAAATCCCACATTCCTTGTAATTCCACAACTTCTTCGTCATCAGTCTGCCCTCCAGTGATACTTTCTTCTTCTTCCTCTTCTTCAGATTCGACATTTGAAATGGCGTTGGGTGGTTTCACATCCATTGAAGGACCTCTTTTAAAAGCTCTGTAGGGCTTTTTTGAAGAAGTTTCTGCTACTTGTTTTTTTATGTCAATCATCTCATTGGACATGGTCTTCAATACTTTCTGCAATCCTTCCAAATCGAAAGGGTCTTTCGTTTGTTTCTTCTTGGAGTCTTCCTTGAAGGTGACTTTTTTAGACTTGCGTTCCTCTATCGCAGATCTCTTTTCCAGGGCTATTACGCGTTTCTCTACTGCTATCGCCTTTGTCAAGTTTTCAACTAAGTTTGTTTTATTTTCCCTATCCACGAAGATTGTTAAGTTTGATGGTAAGGCCGTAATATACCATTCACATCATACTTCTTCGCTGGGTTGGGAAGTAGTGGGAATTTTGTTGAGGATCTTATTGAACCATAAATTGAAATCTTTGATGGGTTCTCTAGCCTCGGCTTTAAGATTGGATAGGTCATTGATTAACATTGTCGTTGATCTGTCATCACCAAACTTGGTAAGGAATTGACTTTGGAAAATGTCCCAACTTGTGATAGACCCGGAGGGTAATGAAAAGTACCATGACCCGGCTGTTCCTTGCATTGTATAGGGAAAAAGCCGAACAACAGCATCTTCGTTAGTAACTCCGTTGAGATTGACAGAAAGCATGAAATTGTTTATGTGTTCTTCTGCTAGCATGCCTGCTTCTGGATTGAATTTGGGTAGCCATTTCTCAGGATGGGCCGGTATTTGACTCAAGGGTGGAGGCATTAAAACTGCCCCAGGATTGTTCCATGGAGACTGGGCCATCGTTGAGTTGCTAGTGAATGAAAGTGCAGAAGATGATCCCTGTGGCTGGGAAGATGAGGATAGTATGATCTTAGATTATTGAAGAAGAGGGGTTGTGGAAGATGGATGGATGATGGTTTGGAATGAAGGTGTGGGTGGCTGACTTCGCGGTGAGGGAGTTGAAATGGACGATGTAGATGAAAGAGTATCAATGTCAGACTCTTGTGGTGTTTTCCTTGCTCTTTTCCTGGTGGGGAGAGGGAATTCAGTTGGCTGGATGCCAAATTTTTCACTCTTTAATCTGGTCAGGGGATGAGCAGGATTGTACTGCGAAGTCACGTTGCTTTGAGATTTATTAGACTTCTGAGTAGAAATGGAAAATCTCTGAAGTTTGTGAATCAGAGTTTGAACTTCAGGAGGCTCAATGGTCGATCGGTCTGAAATATTAAGGTAGGTAGCAGCGGTTAATACTTGAGCGACTTCTGACTCTGGATTTAAGCGTAGTGGGGAAGTCGGGGGAGTTGGTGAGGGCGATTTACTCTCAGAATGGTATTCAGATTTTGATTTAGGTGCCATTCATAGTTCAGGCCCTCCATCTAGCGCCAAATATGTTGAAGCCCCGAAAATTGGGTCGACAACAAGGGGGATACCCACCCGGTCCGGACCTTGGTTGGCAGCTCCTTATCCGTTTGGTATAGCGGGTCCGACTGGGGATAATGGGACCAGTTTCCCAATCTAAGGGTGTGTGTGTGTGTGTGTGCAGAATTGGATGTTGCTGATCTAAGAATACTTAAAGCTAATCTAATTCAAACTTTTAAATTAACTCTATGCTATTGTAATCTAATGAAAAACAACACATCTAATCTATGCTAACCCGGGATGTATTTCTTCTATTATGCGATCTAAAGAGATTTTGAATAATAACTGGTAATAAAGATCATTCAGTTATCACAAGAATGTAAATCAATTAAGATGAACCACTTTGCATAAAAAGTTAGGCAAAACAGTTGTGAACAACATATCACATAATAAGTTATTCATATATCAGACATAAATAAATGGCTCCACCGTACAAAAGTGCCAAATGGTAACTCACACATTCATGCAATAACATATAAACAACAAAAACTGTATATCACTTTAAGAATATAAGCAGAAATGGTCAAGAGATAAAAGTACCGTTTATGACTAGTTCTACGCATAAGCTTCAAGCAACAATGATTTATCTCTCCTTGCTCTAACATCTACTAAGAGTACAGAACTGCAACATCAGTAGCAGATATCAAATGCAAACATTAATAAACCTTGATCCATCCATTCATCAAAACCCCCTCCGAGGGTGCAAAAGTGCATGTTCTGAGGACAAGTTTTTTGACAAATTTCTGGACCCTTCTCCAAATGCATGAGAAGGGTTTAAATACTGCTAACTAAAATAACTTAATTACATAAATTTTGGATACTGTTTAATTGACCGCCCTTTTTCTTAAGCAAAACTATTTCTAAAAATTGAATCTAATTCCTAACTATTTCTGTATTTGCTCCTCAGTGCTGCGAGCATGCAACACTGGCCTGGGAAGAGTCGGCTGGTCGTCTTCTGCTTTTGTTTGAGCTATGAAAATAGAAATGGCAAGCGCTGGCACCACTTTTTAGTAAACTAGAAGATATTTTTGAGAATCTTCCTTTGGCTGGGTGGATTTACTGCGTGTATACTTGGTAATAACCCAAATTTCTCTCAAACTGCTTCTGCTTTTGCTATTTCGGTTTCCGGCCTTGCGAATGACTAAGCAAGTTAGGGACTTTGCTTTCTGAACAATTTTCTTAGCAATGCGCGATTAGCGCTAGGCACTAATCGCGCATCGAAAACTGCCTTCGTTCTTTGTTCCGGGCTTTTCTGGTGCATTTTCCACCTTTAGCGCTTTTTCCTTCACCAGGTAGAAGTTTCAGGATTTTTCATAAACATGCTGCTTTTGTGAGCTTTCTGACCCTGAATGTTGAATCACCTATTGACATCAGCATCTGTTGAGTGATACTCTGGAATCTGCGGTTCTGTTGCATGCGGCATCCGTTTATGAAGGCATCTCTTCTCTGTTCTCCGAGCATTGACGCTTTCCCCTTTTCCTTAGATGTTTCCTGCTCATTGCTTCATATTGTTTCCTGTTTTTCATTTCTGCAGTTCACACAAAGGAAAAGAGTAATGATAATAAATATTGACACGAAAGCTCTAAGCTCTAGAAATGTATGAAATTATGACACCCATAGCGAACTGACTCTTCGAAAAACACAAAACTGTCCTTCTTGAATACTTTGGCGTACATTCATTAATTTCTTTTAAGGCGCGCGCCCAATTTTTGGTTTACGGACAGCTTTCCTTGAATACTGCGCCGAGGAAAATTTGCGATGGGTGATTTCTGCGACTTGCATCGCAGCATCGCGGATCGCGTTATCAAGATGTGTCATCGCAGAGCTTCATGATCAGCTTAGCGCAGATCGCATTTATCGCAAATCGCAGCATCGCGGCATCGCAGATCGCAGCATCGCAGATCGCATTTATCGCAAATCGCAGCATCGCGTTTAGTCATTCAATCATTGTGTGCTGCTTATGCGACGTTGCGATATGCGACGTCGCACATCGGCCGTCGGAGATTTCTTAAGATTTTCATTTAAGAGCGCTTCATAATGTATGCGATGCGATGAATTTCGCGTCGCTTCTTTGCAGTTTATTATGCTCATAAGGAAATGCTTTATTCTCTTCTCGCGATGCGATATAGTTTTAAGGAGTTAAATACAATTTTTTTTTTTATAAAAATGTTTTTTGGATTTTTTATTAAGGGTCCCCATTTGCTTAGTGTTATTGTTAATACTAAACAAAGAGGGGGGTTGTTGATGGCCACAACAACTTCGTAAGCGTGTTTGATATGTGGTTCTGAGACCATAGGACAAGTCAGTGGTGAGCTCTCGTTGGCTTTACAAGGTAAAGCAAGCTGTAGATGGTAGTGTGGAGAAGCATAAGGCTGATTTGTGGCCCGTGGATTTTCATAGGTAAAGGGGATTGACTATGATGATACCTTTTCTCTTGTTGCAAGGTACTCGTTAATCAGATCTATATTGGCATTATCATCACAAATGGGTTGGAAGATACATCAAATGGATGTAAAGACAACCTTGCTTAATGGCATGATTGAGGAAGAGTTATACATAGAGCAACCTGGAGGTTTTGATACCTTCGACCATGAGTCGCATGTGTGTCAGCTCAAGAGAGTGTTGTATGGGTTGAAGCGAGAAACCCATGTTTGGTATACCAGGATAGATAACTACTTCACCAATTTGGGCTTCACGAAGAGTGAAGTGGATGTGAACCTGTACCACTTAGTGCTAGAAGGTAAATTGTTGATCATTGTACTTTATGTTGATGATCTCATACTTACAGGTGATGATCAATTGATCAAGTCTTGCAAGGAGGAAATTGCAAGAGAGTTTGAGATGAAGGACATGGGGCTCATGCATTAATTTCTTGGCATGGAGGTATGGTAGGGAGATGGGGAGTTGTTTGTGTCTTAGGGAAAGTATGCCAATGAGATACTCAAGAGATTTCGAATGGAGAGAAGCAAACCCATGGAGACTCCTCTAGCAGGTAACCGGAGGAAGGAGGATGCTACTTCAGGGGAAGTAGTGGAAACTATTGTTCACAGGTAGCTTGTGGGTTCACTCATGTACTTGGTGAACACGCAACTAGATATGTGTTATGTAGTTAACCAGCTTAGTCAAGCTATGGCTAGGCCTACGAAACTGTATTGGAAGGTGACAAGTCATGTGTTGAGATACCTCAGGGTAACTTCTCAATATGGATTATGGTACAAACGAATAGAGGGAGTGAAACTTCAAGGCTTCACTAATGCAGATTGGGCAGTGAGTTCATTTGACCGAAAGATCACATCAGGAGGGATCTTCAATATTGGGTCAGTGGTAGTTTCTTGGTACAGCAGGAAACAAAGATCGAGTGCACTCAGCTTGGAAGAGGCAGAGTACATGGCTACGAGTCAGGCATCATGTGAGGCCATCTGGATGAGGAAGATCTTGGTTGGTTTGTTTGGTCAGTAGATGGATCCAATTGTGATTTACTGTGATAATCAGAATTATATCAAACTCTTTGAAAGTATAGTTTTTCATTATCAGTCCAGGCATATTGATATCTGATATTGTCATATCAAAGATTGTGTATTGAGGTGGATTATGTTGTTAGAGTAAATTCCCATGGAGGAGAAAGATGTTGACATTTTTACAAAGGCATTGTCAAGATGTAAATTCGAGTTTCACAGAGACAAGATCAGGATAGGTAATAATACCTTTCTTGTTGAGAGGGAGTGTTGAGAAATGGAAATAAGAAATTCTAGTTTAATTTGTCCTTGAATTACTCTGAGAATTAAAATCGAATTATATTCACATAGAAACTTGTAAATAGTTAATCAATTTTAATTAACTTAATTGTCTTAGGAATTTCGAGTTGGAAGTATTTCTGTAGTCATGTATATGTTCTCTCTAAGTTTTAGGGGTCCAATATGAGTTCAAATTGAGTTGGAAATTAGATCACTCAGTTTACTGAGTTATGTTTAGTTAAATTAGTTCCAAACTGTTTGAGGAACTAATAGAGGACTAACAGTCAGTTGGTGCAATAATGCATTCACTAGTGCTACTCCAGCTAACTAAAGATTCCCTCACGAGAAACTCATGCATGTCGATTCTAAGAAAGACCTAGTTGAGACTAGAGTGCAGGGACAATGTACTATCAATGGTATTATTGACTGGAGTGTAAATATCATGCATCATAGATTTATCCTATGTTTGGATTGCGTAGTTTTGGAGGCATGAATTCACTTTAAACACAGGTTATTCATCCTAGTAATTATGCAAGGGATTAGGAGCTTGGAGAGCTGTAGAATTGGCTAAGTGTTGTCCAAGAGATAGCTTATGAGCTGAGAGAGTTGAGCATACTTGTGCGGAATTGTTCTAGTGAGAACAAGCTTTGTATCTTCACTCATATTTCTGATATATGAAATACAGATAGGTGGGGTTTTGAGAAGTGGCTTTCCCCAGGTACATCTTGTGTTATGTTTATATTCTTCTTGTTCATATTGTTTTCATAGATTTATTAGCTTCTGCTAGTTGAAAGTAGAAGTATATTCTTGTCTTTTGCTTTAGTACATTGCATGAGCTTGTGAATCGACAATATTTTCTACAATTCCTTTGTTCATATCACCTGTAGCATCTAGATAACAATCATGTTGACATCTCTATCAAGTAGGTTTCCATCAAGAACAACACATTAGCGATAATGCCAAAAATATCCCCCTTTGAACTTAATGGCAACTACTTTGGTGTTTGGACACCACCACCTATAAATACCTACAAAAGCATCTATAAACACATCAAGCTAAGCACCAAGCTAGCCTCCCAAGACATATCTCCAAACACCAAGCTTCTCTCCCCCTTTAACATCAAGGGATAAGGGTTGACCAATGTTGAATGAAGACTTCTCCCATGTTCCCTCTGAGCATATGCTGAATATTCTGGAAGATATTCAATGAAGTACTTGACTCTATGAATCATCCAAATATGACCTTTCCTATCATGAAGGACTCATGCAACACAGTGGGGTTACATGTTTGACTCATCATTACATCAAATTCCCAAAGTAATGGGATTACATACATAAATGACTTGACCCCAATGGTCCATATTTGACTGCATTTTACAATGTTTGACAATATGGGACTTTACATGACCTTTACATCAAGAGACAAAAAAAATCAATATATGACCAATGCTTTCAAACATCATCAAGTAACTTTACTATCACAAGACATATAATTGAACAACAACATCATCAACCAATATATTTAGCATATCTCTTCACCAATGTCAGCAGGTAATGAATGAACCATGAAAACATCATCATTTAGCAAGTAATGCTCGAGAAACTATAACATCAACAATGTGTTATTAGAATCATAACAAATTCTCCCCCTGAACCTATGTCAAATATTCACTTGTCAGGTCTTATCATATCCAAGGGATCAATCAACAAAGCCATCAAAATAACCAAAGAAACAATGACATATTTCATCAATTCATGAACCATCATAAACCAATATCATTTCTAAATAAAATATGAGCATCACCAACAGACTATAACCAATCAATGTTAGGACAAATAATAACTAATTGAAGTATATCATAAACTCTCCTTGAGTCTATCCCATTGTTTCTTCATCTCAAAGAAACATACACGGCTGTATAGATAAAAAACTTGCTTATATACATGATTATCCTTCATGTAATCTGAATACAAAAAGTAAATTGTGGTAATTTACATTCTCGACTCTCCCTAAACATGAAATACCAATCTTAATAATTAGTAGAGTGATGAAGCAGAGATCATTCCTAATTTCTTTCTAAGATATTCAAAGGAATCACGTGGAAGTGGATTTGTAAATATATCTGCAACTTGTTCTTTTGAAGGAACATATTCTATTTTGACCTTTTGTTCAAGCACATGTTCTCTCAGAAAGTGATATTTGATTGGAATATGCTTGGTTTTTGAGTGCATGACAAGATTTTTAGAGATACTTATGGCACTAGTATTATCACAAAGAATAGGTACAGGTTGAGGACAAGTGATTTGAATGTCTTGCAATGTTTGGATCATCCATAGAAGTTGAGTACAACAAGATGAAACAACATCAAATTGTTCCTCAGTAGTAGATGAAGTGATGGAGCTTTTTTTCTTGTTGAACCATGACACCAAGCGGGGTCCCAAAAAAAATGCTCCTCCACTATTACTCTTGTGATCATCAATATTACCTGCCCAATATGCATCTGTATAAGCATGAAGTGCAAAGTATACATTTTTGGGATACCATAGACCAAAATATTGAGTTCCTTGTAGATACTTAAATATTCTCTTAACTTCTTGGAGACAAGTTTCCTTAGGATTGGCTTGAAATCGTCTAACAATTCCAACTGCATGCATAATGCTTGGTCTTGTACCTGTAAGGTAGAGCAAGATGCCAATCATAGATCTATATTCTGGTTTATTGAATGAAGGAGAATCACCATTTTGACTAAGATTGCATCCTATTACCATTGGTGTGCATACCAACTTACAGTCTTCATTCCATATTTCTTCAAAATTTGGTTGAGGTACCGTTGAAGCCTCAAAAATCGTTGCAACAACATAGGGGAAATCCACTTGGTCTAGACCTTGGTTAGCAGCTTCTTTTCTGTTTGGTGTAGTGGCTCCGACTGGGGATAATGGGACCAGTTTCCTAGAAAAGATTTTGATAGTGTTGATGGGGTGATATATGATGTAACGGGGAAATGATTAAGCTAAGTGTAATCTAATCTAACTATTAAACACATGCATATATCCTAGTTTGACACTATTTAGCTATAAATATACCAGGGAATTAAATACAATATGCGATCTACAATGATGTCCTATAACAATTGGTAATAAAGATCATTCAACTGCAATAAGCAGTTAAATAGCTTAATAGTAATCATTTTGGTTAAATAGTTAGACAAAACGATTGAGAAAGATATATCGCATGTAAAATCGTTCATGTATTTAGGATATAGTCAAAGCTAACATCATACAAAAATGCAATAATGTTAAACTGTAATTTAGACTTTTACACATAAAACAATTTAAAAAGAAGTATTTCCTGATACATAAATAAAACAAGATCATAAGATAAAAGTACCATATATGACGAGTCCTGCTCATGTGCTTCATCAATATTGACCCAATTTCAATCAATCCAACACATTCTAAGAGTACAAAAGTGCATTACAGTAGATAATGCTAGATATTTAAAAGAAAATAGATCATGTTCCATTCATTCCATCAAAACTTCCTCAAAAGTACAGAAGTGCAATGTTTCGAAGAATGTTTCTGATAAAATTTCTGGACCCCTCTCTAAATGCATGAGAGGGGTTTAAATACTAAATGATAGGTCCTAAAAAAGATTATTACAAAAATAGTTGAGGAGGTTTAAACGACCTTCCTCGGAATATGCAAAAATAAAACTAAAAGTAAATAAATTAAATGACTAACTCATTTGGACTTGATCTCTAAGATCACAAATATCAGTCATTGGCTTGAGTTGAGTCGGTTAGCCGATTGAAAATTTTAACTGCTCCGCAAATATAGAATCTGTTAGTGCTAGCACCATATTTTGTGTTGAGGTTGTTAAGCACCTCAAGGTCATCCACTGGTTGTGCGATTTCACTAAAAATTGCAAGTATGCTTCCCAATGCAGGCCACTTACCTATCTGATTCCCTCCTCCTTTTCCTGCGCTCCTCATCTCCACTGTTACTCTAACTATTTGACATTTGGAAGAAATCTTGGTATACATTCCGTAACCAGATTGGTGCCATGAATATTTTTGTTGATGGCTTCTATTATGTTGTTTGTTGCTATCGTTGTTGCCCTTTTCTCTTGTTTCAACCAAGAATCCCAATTTATGAACAAGATGTCTATATGAGATTCCTCCAGCTTCGGTAGGTCAGCCTTTCTCCCATCCTCTGATTCTTGCCATGTGATAAAGTCAGAAATCCTTTTATGAATTTTGTCATATTCAAGTATCATGTCAATGACTTGGTTTGTTAGCTTATCACTGGTTTCACAATAAGGACTTATCTACAAGATCTTCTAGCAAAGTACTTCCTTCTGCTGCATTAGTTGGGAATTAAGATTGAGCGCTTCCTTTATGAACTCATTGATTTGTGGATTATCCTTAAACTTATATGTCATAGCTTGTATCTCGCATCTCTTTTTTCTAAGTTGGCCTGATGTTGGTCAGAGTCCATGAGCGAGTCCTTCCAAACAATGTCCATTGGTTCATTTTCGGAAGTTGTAACAGCTACAACGTCTAGCTTCCTTTTCTTCCTTTGTCTCTTGATCACAGCTTTGTGGGTAGGACTGTAAAATAAATCTAGTGGAGGTATTTCTTCAACTCTCAAAACAATTTATTAAGTAGGAGTAGCAGGAATGATTTCAACGTCCTGAGTGCCCTTAGCTCCTTCCTCTGTCGTTTCCAGATTTGACTTGTGTTGGGTTTGCTTAGGAGTTTGTATCTCAGATGTTTGCTCAAGATTTGAATTTGTGTAAATTTTTTTGTTGAACTGTTCACATTCCTATTCCAAGTCAATAATTGGGCTTTTACCTAACTGAGTTGATGTAGAGGCAATTTCTTCTTGTTTCTTTGCTGAGGTTTGCTCGACCGTCTCTTCTATAGTTCTAGCTATGCCCTTCTCAGACTCTTTATTTATGTTTCCTCCTCCTTTTTAAGACTGCTTCTCTGAATGCTCTGACTCATGCGTAGATCTCTCTTGGGTTTCTTCTTCAGAATTTTCTTTCGAGTTGTCCTCCAAGCTTAAATTGGAATTTGGCTCCCTTATTGGTTATATATGCAATAGGTCTAATGGGACCTTCAATAATATTTTTTCCCTATACACATGGAAAGCTTTAAGATCATTTGGGGTTAAAAGTACAGATGCAAAATGCAACACTTTTGAATATGTTTCTGCCTGTAGGAAGAGGTCATCAAAGGCGTCCCCTTCATGGGTGAACAACTTTACTTTTACCATAGTAGTAAAATTCTTAACAGTGTCGTTTGGGTCATACTTCCTTCCCGGAACTATAGCTAGTTTCAGATATTTAATAATCTCTGCTTCTTTGTATGCATGTCCAAAATCATGTAGCACAAATGCACCACATTATAATGGGAATGTAGGCCAAATGACCTTCTTCTGCTCTTTCAGTCCTTTGCTTAATCCACCTCCCCCTGTTGTTTGGTAGGCTATTTCTTTGGCCATTAATTTGTCAAGGACGTAATATGGGAGAACATGCAGTGAATCGATGCTCCCGAATACTATGATGTAGGTAAATGTTTCTTCCCCAAACCATATGGATACTGGCAATATATCTACCTCGGCCTCTTTAGAAAACCTAGGGGCGGTTCGGTTGTACACTTATTTATGGTTGGGTAGCATGACTCCTTGCCATATTTTATAAAAATGGGGGCGAAATTGAGATTCCCACAAAATCTTATGGTACATATGGATGGGAAGTGGGTCCTGTATAGTCCACTTCCATCCCATATTGGGAAATTTATAACTAAAATAGATTGCATCCATTAGAAAAGCACTCATGAAAAAGGGGGGAAACACTCTTAGAGAGGAATTTATCTTCCTTCTATATTCTATAATAGCCTTAGCCAAATTGTCTGATAGAATTTGAGCCCAGTTCATTATTGCTGCATTCACTGTTGCATCTATCAATGGGAGCCATTCCGGGGAAAACTTGGTGTTATCAGGTTTACCGAACAATCTACATAGCACTGCTGTTGTAAAACTATGAGGGGGAGAAATGGATGCCATAGAGTACATACCCATTTTATCTCGTTTGAGCTTGCCTTCGCTTGCAGTCTAGGTTTGCGTGACATCTGTCGGGTCTTCATTTTCCTTGGAAAATTGCTCAAGGAATTGTTTGTTGTAGAGCTTCTGTGGCTCTAGTAACCAGTACATTAGTCATAGGTTGTCTGCTGAAAAATACCCCATGACATCTTGCCTGTGATTCTTGAATGTTTGGTATGCAATGTCTGCCTCGTTAATTACCCATTTGACCGTGTCCATATATGGGATTTTTTTTTCGTGCAGCTATGTGGTGCAAGAAAGAGCATGCCATTCTGAAATAGGAGGCATCAGATGACTCTTGGACATCTACCATGGCCTTTGTTTCCAGTGGCCTGGGGTACTCATCTTCTAATGAGTTGTACATGGTCTCCCATGTTGTAGTTCTTCTGTCTCTTCTACACATAATATCAGAGAAAAGAGGGATCATTTCTGATTTCTCTGATGTAGTTGTCTTTCCCTTCTTTCCCATTGTTTCTAACAATGCTCCCGACAGGTTTTTCCTAAAATGGAGCAAAGCAGAAGTTATCAGATAAACACAAGTAAGAATGAAAATGAGAATGAATGATACAGATAACCTGAAAAGGTGACAAGAAAGGAGTTTTAATCAAATGCAGATGAAAAGATATTGTATCACGTCGAGCCGCTTTTTAACATAAATTCCATTAACCTATATTAAATAGCCACTAATGGTCCCTTATCGCTGCCTTTATTGCTCATTAATGTACCACATCACAAAACGGGAAGGAAAATTTTTAAGGTGGCAAACTTAAGTTACGAGAATGCCGATTTTGCGATTGCGATGCAATATCGCAAATCGCATTATCACATATTTGATTGTGTGCTTTCTCAAAGTTCTTTAGGATTCTGTGGGATGTGAGATAAGCAGTATATTATTTTTCACTTAGAGCGTAGCTTGTTTGAAAGAGTAATTACCTTATAAAGCGCTTTTCACTACGTGGTGGACTTAAGTACCATTTATGACATTGGCTTCTATCGGGTCCGGGCTTCTATCGCATTTCGTAAGATCACGCAGTTCATAAGATTTAGACCTTTTTAAGTATCTTGACGCGATGCGGTAAGTTTGACTTGTCCTATCGCAATATCACATTTCGCACGTTTCAACATGCTTAGTGGGTTTGTGTCCTTTGTGAGTGCCGATGTGCAATTGCGATACAAACTTTATTAAATAGGAAATCCCATAGGTCTTAGATTTAAATGAAAAGCCAAATGATGTTTAAGTTAGGCACAGTGATCCTTTTGATCACAATTTGCCGGCTTTGCTTGTTAGCAAGGCTTTTTGACACACTTGGTCTAGCGGTATATGAAAAGGTGAGAATTGCTAGTTTTCAAAGGGTTTTGACTTGATATCTTGATTTATTCTTAAAAAATATTAAAAGAAAGTGTCTAAGTGCTAAATTTCTTGTTGAAGGATTTTATCAACGATCCCTATTTATTAATAGAATATTAGCCATTACATCAATAAATGGGGGGTTGTTGAATAGCACAACAATTGGCGATTCATTGGAAGAACCAGTTATCTCTGACAATTTTTTAAAATTTCTAAAAACTTCCAAAATAAAGGTAGTTCAGAAAATAAAAATACATGAAATATAAGATAAGTAACATTTCTCTGAATAAAAAAAATAAAAAAATCTACCTAATTATCATCCATTTGATTATCCTCTTCAATATGAAAATTTCTTTTTCTACATCAGTCATTACTTGGTTTTAAAGATAAAAAAAGGGGGCTCTCACAAATTAGCTTTTAGATGTACTCAGTTGTCATAGGTAAAGCCTCTGCTGCCAGCAAGTGTCCATAGCCTCGACAAGGTTACCTTTTAATCAACAATGATTTAGTATCCCATCTAGATAAGAGTGAAATTTTTAAAGATAAATTCAGATTCATATACTTTCTTTTTTTCTCATTATTTTCTAAACAATTCCTTTTTCTTAAAATTTTCATTTTCTTCTTAAAGGTCATTGTCATGGTTTGATGGCCAAAATTGACAATGCCATTCATTGGTTGTAACTTTAACTAAACAAGATGGCTTGTAATGAGACCCCTTATCTTTTGATTAACATAATATCAAGCCATTACCCTGTTTTGATATGCAGTATTGGTAATGTCAGCTTGTTACTTCCCTATGATCATCGTAAGTCGAATCTTGATTAGACCTCTTATCCTTTAAGTTTTAATCATATTTTAGAATTACACTCTAAAAAGTGAAAGCTTACTAGATGGGGAGAATCATTGACTCCTTAAGAGTTTCTGGATGACAATTATAGAGTTACAGATGTTTCTCTGTAGAGAGTCTTTGCTTTGTTATAGATACTTTTCTTAACTGATGGTAGAAAAAATGTTTATTTACAAATTTGAGGTTTATCAAAGGACAAGTAATTTTGATAGAGAACAAACAATTTCAGAGTAATAGAACTTAGCTCATGTTTCAAATGTAAAAATCATCTTCTTAACAATCTCTACTTATACAAGTAAAAAGTCAAAATATAAAAGAGATTATTATTGTAAAGGCCAAAAGTAAATGCTACTCAACTTTTATTTTCCTAAAAAGTAAAAGAAATAGTATACAAGGGATAGAAGAGATTATCTTCTATGAAAAATATTTCTTCAGAATCTTCCCATTAATAGGTAGAGAATCTCTCTTGCCTGATAAATTTTGCAATAGAAAGGTTGATGGGCCTATTTGTTCCACAATCTGAAATGAGCCAAACCACATTCTTTGGAATTTGGTATGCTTACCTTTTTCCTCGTGTGCTTTATCCCATTTCAATATCAGGTCTCCGAGCTGAAAGGATTTTGAACTTACAGAATTCGTGTCAAATGAAGATTTGACTAATTGTTGATGATGTGCATGTGTGATTTTGGCCTTTTCCCTTTCTTCTTCGAGCTTGAGGATTTTTTATTGTTTTAATTGCATAGAAGAGGAAGGAATTTCTTCAATAAATTGAACTAGAGCTAGAGAGGAAATAGTCACATTTGTAGGGAGGAAAACTGCTTTCCCATAGACCAAATTAAAAGGAGAAGTGCCTATTGAGGCCTTCTGTGTTATTCGATCTGCCCATAGAGAAAATATTAAAGATTTGTGCCAGTTTTTATGACTTTGATCAATGGTTTGTTTGATGATTCTTATGAGATTTTTGTTTGTAGATTCGGCCAAGCCATTTCCTTGAGGATAATAGTTAGCAAAATATTTAAGTTTAAAACCTCTTTTAAGAGAAAATTATGTCATAGCATTTCCTGTCAAATAAGACACATTGTCAAACATGAGGGCAGATGGTAGACCAAATCTAGTAATAATAAATTGGTCAATAAATTCAATGATGTTTTCAAAATTGGCTACCTTAAGTGGAATTGCTTCCACCCACTTTGTGAAGTAATCAGTTGTTGTAAGGATATATTTATGCTACTTTGAGGAGTGAGGAACGATCTCACCTATTATGTTCAGTCCCCATTGTTCAAATGGTTGTTCAATGTTGACCGGCTGCAATGGTAATGCGAGTTTCCTCTGTCTCCCAACAGCTGTTTGACAAATTTTACATTTCCTTACATATTCATGTGCATCTTTGAATAAGGTTGGCCAATAATAGCCAACATGCAGGATTTTATGTGCGGTTGTGTCCCCTCCAAAATGTCCACCAGCTTGTCCATCATGGAGTTCCTGCAAAACCTTTTCTGCCTCAGATTTTTCAAGACATGTAAGCAAATAGTCTCAAGCCCTTAGAGAAGGAAGGTTGAGAACAAAAACTAGCATGTACAAACAAAGAATCCAATGAGCTGAGTTGAGAGGGGTATCCCTTTGTAAACAAGAATCCATAGGCTTGTTAGAGTTAGTATGAATCTTTACTAGAATTTGAGTATTCTCCACATCACCAACCACATCCAATGGAAAGGTACCAACCTTTACAATACAAATGATGTCTCCAAGTAAGGTGCAGTCAATACCAATAATAACATGTTTTGAATCTATTCTCAAACTTAAATGCATCGAACTCTGATGCAAATAGGTCATCATCAACTACAATCATACCAAATAAATCACAAATGTTATACATTTATTAATTGGAAGCTTCACCATCATCAACAAGGTCTATTGTTGGATTCATCAATTCATAACTCACTTTGTAGTTACCATCCACATGTGTCTCACCACTAAAGTGCCATTGCATAGCTAACCTTCCACTAGATCCTCCAATATTTGGAACTAGTTTAACTGAAAACAACTTGAGATAATTGACTTTGGTTGCTACAAATTAGCAATCCCACATGCTTAACTAAACTTTATCTCCTCCAACTCAAATTTACTGAGTAAACCAGGTGACACAAGTCATGTCACACAAGTTAACTACATCCAAGTTGTCTATTGATGTGGAAATTCAAATTTTATCAATTTAATCAAGATAGAATCAAATTGAGAATTTATTTCTCCATTTTTCAACGCTCCCTCTTAGCAAGAAAGGGATTATCAACCACCCCTATCCTGCACCTGCGGAACTCAAACTTCCCTCTTAACAAAGTTTTTTTCAAAATGCTAGCATCTTGTTCCTCTATCGAAATATAGTGTAGCAACATTATCTGCCTTTACACATAGTCCCATAAATGGTGATACCATATATCTATAGGCTTGGATTGATCATGAAATACAAGATTCTCAGAGAGTTTGATGCAACTCTGATTATCACAGCAGATCACAGTTGGATCTATCATCTAACCAAACAGTCCAACAAGTATCTTTCTTATCCATATCGCCTCACATGTTTCTTGACTTGTAGCCATGTATTCTACTTTTGCCGAGCTAAGTGCCACATATCTTTTCTTCATGTTGTACCAAGAAACAACTACAAACCCAACACTGAAAATTACACCTGATGTACTCTTTCGGTCTTATGGACTTTGCGCCCAATTTGCATCTATGAAGCCACACAACTTCACTCCCTCTGCCCGTCTATACCATAGTCCAAATTGGGTAGTGCCTCTAAGGTACCGTAAAACATGCTTAATTGCCTTCCAAAATACTTTGGTTGGCCTAACTATAACTTGTCTTAGCTGGTTTACTGCATAGCACATATATGGCCATGTGTTCACAAGATACATGAGTGAGCCCATTGGTTGTTGATAAATGGTAGCATACACTTCTTCAATTGAAGTGACATCCTCCTTCCTTCAGTGGTTTGCTAGAGGTGTCTCTGTGGGTTTACATCTCTCCATGCATAATCTTTGTAGTATCTCATTTTGATACTTGCCTTGAGAGACAAACAATTCCCTATAGTCTTCCCATACTTCCAACCAGAGGAAGTACTCCATGAGACCCACGTCCTTCATTTCAAATAACCTTTCAAGGTCCTCCTTGCAAGATATGATCAACTTCTCATCATTAATTAGAATCAAATCAACAACATATAAGACAATAATAATAAATTTACCTTCTATTAAGATGTGATTGAGGTTTGCATCCGCTTCAATTTTGGTGAAACCCAAACCGGTGAGATAACTATCAATCCTGGTGTACCAAGCATAGGGTGCTTGTTTGAAACCATACAACGCTTGCTTGAATCTGAACACGTGAGAATCTCGTCCAAATTTCTCAAAATCTTCTAGTTGCTCAATGTACACCTCCTCCTCAGTAACCCTATTGAGAAATGTTGTTTTTACATCCATCTAGTGGATCTTCCACCCCATTTGCATAGCTAGAGCAAGAATTGATCTAATAGATGAGTACCTTGCTACAAGAGCAAAGGTATGCTCATAGTCAATTCTTAAATTGATATTTTTTTGTCTTAATGGTTAATTGTCTTAAGTGGCCATTGTATTAAATATAAAGTTTTGTTTTAAAATATTTTTGTCTCAAACTGTTTTTGTCTTAAATATAAAGTTGTATTAAGACAATTTTGTCTTAAATATAAAGTTTTGTCCTAAAATATTTTTGTCTCAAACTATTTTTGTCTTAAATATAAAGTTTGTCTTAAAATATTTTTGCCTTAAACTATTTTTGTCTTAAATACAAAGTTTTGTATTAAAATATTTTTGTCTCAAATTCTTCTTGTCTTAAAAGATTTTTGTCTTAAACTCTTTTTGTCTTAAATATAAAGTTTTGTCTCGAATTGTTTTTGTCTTAAATTTTATATTTAAGACAATTCAATTGATATTAAATTTTAATGTAAAAGAACTAAAATAAAAAGTGACCTTTTGAGACAAAATATTTCTTTTTCTTAAAAAAATGCCTTAAAAGTTCCCTTGGTGTAGTAGTGCCTCTAATGTGACCTAGAATGCATTGGAGGAGTTGTAAGAAACTAAGAATACAAATCGAGTCTTGTTTTTGAAGAGTAAGTTTATGTATATTAAAATGGAAGATAATGAATCTGTTAGTGCCTTTATTTCCAGAATTAAAGATTTGAAAGATAAGCTAGGAGATATAGGAGAATCAACACCTGTTATTGATCTTGTGACAATCACTTTAAATGGAATGTCAGAGGACTATCAAATTTTTACTATAGGTCTTGCAACAAAGGAGAAAGCGCCAAACTTTTAGGAATTGATAGGTATACTGTTGCAAGAAGAAGAGAGGCGCAAGAATTTGAAGCCCCCTAATCTAGATTTGACACTTGTGGTGAAGAATAAATTCTTCAAATGTAAACAAGGAGGAGAAAGTAAAGGTGGAAGCTCATATTAGAAAAGGCCATTTCCGAAATAAAATCAAGGTATGTCATCTGTTAAAAATGACTCTAGAATGAAATGTTTTTATTGTGGTAGAAGTGGGCATCTAGCCAAAGACTGTTATAAGAAGAAAAATGATGAAGGTAGGAATAATAATTACAGAAGACATTCAGGGAATTTTGTAGGAGAAGGACTGAATTATGATCTCAAAAGCCTTAAGTTGTTTATGTCTAATGTTGCGTTGTCTTTTGAAATGGATGATGTTAATGCTTGGTTTGTGGACTCTAGAGCTTCGATCCATATGACATGCAATAAGGATTGGTATGAAAACTTCAAGGAAATAAGCAATGGCGGTAGCATCTATCTTGGTGATGATCGTGCACATCAGATCATGGGATATGGAGATATTCCAATGACCTTACCAAATGGTAGTGTCAGGCACATTCATAATGTTATCAGGATCAAGAAGAATCTAATTTATGTGTCTACAATTACATATCAGAATTTGAAGGTTGAATTCTTCAAAACACATTGCATAGTGAAATATTTGTTGGATCACTGCAAACTTGTTGCTTCAGGAGTTAGAGTTGGAGGCCTGTACAAGCTTATTATCACCAGCAAAAGCCATCAAGCACTGGCTTCTACAACTATGTCAAAAGAAATCCTTTGGAATTAGAGGTATGGTCACATCAATTATCATGATTTGTTGTTGCTACAAAAATAAAGTATGGTTGAAGGACTCCCTATGTTAAAGAATGAATATGATGCTTGTGAAGGTTGTGCCTTAGGAAAAATTCACAAATATGAACTCCCCCCTAATTATGATAGGAGAAGAAGAGATGTATCAGAACTTGTGCATTCTGATGTTTATGGACACATGAAGACCAGATCCCTAGGAGGTGCCTATTATTTTCTATTGTTTATTGATGATTGCACAAGGTACACTTGGGTGTACTTCCTCAGGAAAAAGAGTGATGTTTTTTTAGTATTTCAAGGAATTCAAAAACATGGGAGAGAAGCAGACATGGGAAGTTTATAAAGATCCTCTGTTCAGATCAAGGGGGAGAATAAAAATTGGGGAACTTCGTCAAGTACTGCAAGGATCATGGAATAGTTCAGCAATTCACAGTACCCTACACTCCATAGTAGAATGGTGCTACAGAAAGGAAAATAAAAACATTGATGCAGTGTGCACTGAGTATGATCAAAGGTAAAAACCTCTCAAATGATTTTTGGATAGAAGCCATTAGTACTGATGTTTATTTAAAGAATAGAATTCCAACAAGGTATCTTGATCCTAAGACCCCATTCAAAACCTTGTATGGCTTTGAACAAGCAGTTCATCATTTCAGGGTGTTTGGATGTAAATCCTTTGCACATATTCCAAAGGAGAATAGGAAGAAACATGATGCTAAAGGTATAAAATGTATTTTTGTAGGATGCTATTCAAAATTTAAAGCATATAAAATGTTTGATCCATCTACTCATAGATTATTTGCGAGTAAAGATGTAATTTTTAATGAATAGGCAGATGAAGGCAATAAGGAAATCAGTTATAAAAAGTGGAACATTCTTCCTGAAGTTGAAGACAATCAATCCGAATTGGAGAAGTACTTTCAGAGAATAAAGGTGAAAACAATGAAGTGATAACGAGATCTACTCGACAGATTGGACTACTTGAAAGGTATAAGGACTATGCCCTCATGACTAGTATTTTGAATGTCATAGAACCCATGAGTTTTAATGAAGATAATGAACATGAAGAGCAGAGAAAAGCAATGGAAGAAGAGTATGAATCTATATTAAAAATAAAACCTGGGAATTGATTGAACTACCTAAAGGAAAAGAGCCCATAGGATCTAAATGGTTGTACAAACCCAAGTTTAAAGTAGATGGTAGTATATATAAATATAAAGCTAGATTGGAGGCAAAAGGGTACTCACAAAAGGAGGGAATTCATTATGCAGAAACATTTGCACCTGTAGATAAATTGAATACTATTATATTGTTAATTGCATTTTCTACAAAGTACCATTGGAATTTGCACCAATTAGATGTAAAATCGGCTTTTTTGAATGGTAATTTAAAGGAGGAGGTGTATTTGACACAAACTGAAGGGTTTGTGAAAAAGGGGCTGGAGCATTTAGTTTGTAGATTAAACAAAGCTTTGTATGGACTAAATCAGGTACTTAGGTCATGGTATGAAAATATATATTTCTTCTTTCTTCAGCAAGGTTTTATGAGGAGTCAAAGTGATCCAAATCTGTATACCAAGTTTGATGCAAAGGGGCATGTAGTACTGATTTCTTTGTATGTTGATGATCTAATTATTACAAGAAATTCAGTCAAATTGATTGATGAAATTAAGGTGCATATGCCACAAGTATTTGAAATGAAAGACCTTGGTGAGTTACATTACTATCTAGGTCTTGAAGTGTGGAGAGATGCTGGTTAGAATTTTGTTACTCAAGGTAAGTATGTCAGAGAAGTGCTCAAAAGATTTAATATGGATAAGTGAAAAGTTGCTTTTGTTCCAATGCAACAAAATGTGAAACTACATTTTGATGATGGCTCAAAGGAGGTAGATGGGACATTGTATAGACAATTGGTGGGAAGCTTGAATTATCTTACTACAACCAGACCTGATTTAGCATACTTTGTTAGTGTGTTAAGTCAATTTATGGCGAGACCTCTAGAAAGCCATTAAAGAGAAACAAAAGGAGTACTTAGGTATCTTAAAGGAACAATTGATTTTTGTCTTAAATATATCGATTCATTTGATGTTGAGCTAACATGTTGCTTAGATTTAGATTGATCTGGTAATCCGGATGATAAAATATCTACTATAGGTTATGCATTCAATATTGGATCCAAGACTGTTTCATGGTGCAATAAGAAGCAGTCTACTGTATCTTTTTCATCTACAAAGGCAGAGTATAAAGGTTTGTGTGCAGCAACTTGTGAAGTTGTTTCGTTGAGGCAAGTTCTTCAATATGTTGAAGAAGAACAAAATAAGGCTATAGTGATCAAGTGTGACAACCAAAGGTCAATCAAGTGGCAAATAATCCAATATTTCATGCAAGACAAAGCATAATGATGCCTAATTTCATTTTATTAGAGAAAAAGATTAAGTCTAAAGAATTTTTTCTTGAATATTGTAATACTTGTGAAAATGTTGCTGATATTTTTACAAATTTGAATTGTTTAGGGAGATATTAGGTGTGGAAATTAACCCTTTCTCCATTAAGAGGGAAACTTAGAAATAATGGAGAAAGGTTATCTTGATTATGTTTTAAGTTTAGATTTAGATCCTACTTTTTAGGAGATTGTTGTGATCTCCCAAACATAATGTAACCATTATATTTGTGTATGTGTAATTGCTTTAATCAATAAATGCATCGTTGTGGCAACTGAGAGCTGCGGGTTTCATTCCCAATTTCAATTTGTCTTCCTAGTATTATTTTTAGTTCTTCGACAATTTAAATTTAGTGTGAAGTTTCACATCCACCACCTCGAGGGAGATTTGAATTGATCCCTTTAGGTTTTTAATGGTTTTTCTACTTCGTGAATATGCTCTTGCACCAAGGGGAAATATGTTTTTCGGTGGGGAAGTAGGATATGTGGGGAAGGAAGGACATGCGGAAGAAACATCGGCACCTTCCACACAACACTTCTTTCACTCAGCGCATATGGCATTATGAAATGGAAAATATATTAAATTGGGGTTTCTTCTTCAAGTCAATAGACATAATCGCTGCAAATTAAAGTTAAAACGAGAAATCAAGGGACATTTGAAGAGATTATAGGAATAGATTATAATGAAAGGTGAATTGTTATTCCTTCGTTTATTGAACTTTCAATTGGTTTCAACATTTACTGTACGACAATAGGCTACATGAGAGAAGAATAACATAGGAAAAACCAAACGCTGGAGCAGCCATGAAACCCTAGCTTCACCTTGTCGCCTCTGTGGCCCGTGGCTTTGGGCCCTTTGCCCCCCTTCTCAGTGTTCCTTTTTGAGCTTCTAGTTCAGAGTGCACGTCTTCTGCTGGGTGGGAAGATTAAGCCGGGCTCACCCTCATGGAGGCCCCGAGCTCGCCCCAAATAGGCCTGCCTTCATCTGCTGAAGCTTTCTCTCAGCTCTTGGCCGGCTTGCCGCAGAAGAAGAAGAGCGAAGCAGCCAAGTTTGTCAAGAGGCTAGAAGACATTCTTGAAATCTCCCTACCGCCAGAGACCCCGATTCAAGTTGCCCTCTCCTTAGCTGAGCAGGCTCTCGTTGGCCAGTTCACCGGTCTATGGCCTTCTCCTAAGTCCACTGAGTCCTGGGTAAATAGGAACTGGGCTCCTCTGATCAAGAGCAGCGTCACCTCCTACTTCTTAGGACGAGGCTTTTTCCTCTTCGAATTCACCTCAAAGGAGGACAAGGATCTGATCTTTCAGAATGGCCCCTATTTCATGGGCCCCCAGGGTTTGTACCTCAACAGATGGATGCCGGATTTCAATCCTGCAGTCGATGTCCCCTCGGCTGTACCTATATGGGTCAAACTTCCTAGTCTCCCAGTCCATTGCTGGAATTGGGACTCGCTGAAACACATTGGAAATGCCCTTGGGAAATTCATAGATAGGGAAAACAGTAAAGAACAATATCACTATGCTCGTATCTGCGTAGAAGTAGACCTAGAGATGGGTCTCCCGGAAGCCATCAAAATCAAAGTAGGAAATTGGTCCCATTTTCAGAAGCTAAACTACGAGCAACTACCTTTCAAATGTCGAAAATGTCATGTCTACGGCCACTTTTACAGAGGATGCCCAACCAATGTGGAACCAGAAAAGGGTAAAGAAGAAGTTTGGAATCAGGTCAAGCGCCCTAGGAAAATCCAAAAGCAGGCTGGTCCAAATGAAAGAGGTCCTCAGGCCCCCCCTCAGCAACCCCCTCCCAGAAAGGATCATGAAAACAAATTCGCCCCTCTAAGCTCGCAAATAGAGGAATCTCAGGAACCAGAAAATCAAAAATCAACCCCACCCTCTAAAGGCACCCCCAAAGGTTCTGGAAATGGAGTTGAGCAAGCTGGAAGTGGTGTTCCAGCAATAGAGGCAATGGCTGAAAGTGGTGTTCTAGCAATAGATATGGCAATGGCTGAGAGCTCCAAAGGAAACACTGTCACAGCAGAGGAAGAGGAGCATGAATCAGAGTGCTCGGAGGAAGAAGGGGAAATAGGAGAATCCCAAGCTTCGATAAGGAGATCCACAAGAGGTCACAAATTAGATCAGGAAAAAAGAGAGCAGGAAAATTTCAAGGATAAGCTTCAAGGCAGCTAGCCAACCCTTGAGAAGCTCCTAGCATCAAAAGCAAAGATGGCGAGAAACCAGCCCCAAGGCTCCAAGGGAGCCAACCAGAAATACAAATGATGAAGATAGTCTCCTGGAACTGTAGAGGTATGGGGAGCAGAATCAAAGAAGAAGCCATCAGAAGTTTAATAAGAACAGAAACTCCTGACATACTTCTCATCCAGGAGACCAAACTGGAAGACTTCGTCTTCCTTCAGGCAAGCAAGAAACTCTGGAACAAATGTGAGGTGAAAGCTATCTCAGCCCAAGGGGCTTCCGGAGGGCTGGCCACTCTTTGGAACACTAGCAAATTCTCATTCGTTTCTGAGACCCTCAATACTCACTGGCTACTCTTAAAATTGCAGCACTTAGACTCAAAAGAGATTATCAGCCTCTTCAACGTGTACATCCCCATGAATGCTGTGGAAAAAAAGGCATGCTGGGACTCCATAAGAACCCAAGCAGATCTAGTTAATCTTGAGAATATCATCATAGCAAGAGATCTCAATCTTACTCTCTTATCAGCAGACAAGAGAGGAGGCAGCATTGTTCGAGATCCGGCAAGGGAATGGGCAGAGGACCTTATGCAGGACTGGGATTTGCTGGACATCAAGCCAATCTTTGGTAAGTACACTTGGACTAACAAAAGAATTGGTCCTGGCCACATTGCTGCTAGATTGGATAGATTCTTAATTCAAAGCTCTTTTCTTCTGCTTGGATTAGAGGCTAGAGTTCATATCCTCCCATGCAGCACTTCGGATCATAAACCCATTAAGCTGGAACTGGTGTTTCAGCTTGACCTAGGTCCAATCCCCTTCAGATTCAGCCTGCTCTGGACTAATGAATCAGACTTCATGCATTTAGTTAAGGACATCTGGATGCAGCCGGTAAAAGGCTTGTCTGGGAGGAGAAGCTCAGAAGAGTGAAAAGGGTTCTAAAAATTTGGGCCAAAACTCTGCCCAATCTAGCAAATGAAAGAAAAAATCTTCAACACAGTTTGGAAAATCACCATCTCCAAGCTGAAACAACTGACATAACTAAAGAGTTTCTAGATAAAGAAGCCCAGCTCCAGCAAAACTTCCACAAGGCTTGTCTAGCAGAAGAAGAGTACTGGAGACTTAAGTCACGCAGTCTTTGGCTTAAAGCAGGGGACAAGAACTCTTCCTTCTTCCATAAACAAGCTCAGGCAAGGAAATGTATCAATGCCATTTCCGAAATCAAAGATGGCACTATTACTCACAAAGACAATGCAAGCATAAAAAAAGCTGCCTCCCTTCACTTTAAAAGCCTGTATAGTGAAGATAAAAATCTGGACCAAAGCTCTGATATGATTGACGTGGTACCCTCCCTGATCACTGTTGAAATGAATCACCTTCTTGAAGCTAAAGTCACTAAGAATGAAGTCAAGGATGCCCTCTTCGCCATGGACCCGGACAAAGCCCCTGGTCCGGATGGATTTATAGCTATATTCCTCCAATCTTGCTGGCAGATTGTGGAAAAAGATCTATACAAAATGGTTATTAAGTCCCAAGCTTGCCAGAAAATCGGAGGCAGCACGAACTCTGCTTTATTGGCTCTCATACCCAAAGAGAAAGGAGCCAACAATTTCAACAGGTTTCATCTGATATCACTATGTAATATTGGTTACAAACTGATTACTAAAGTCATTGCTAACAGACTTAAGCTCATCCTCCCCAAAGTCATTCCGGAAAGCCAAGGAGGATTCATTCAAGGGAGACAGATAGTGGACAACTACATGTTGGTCCAAGAGGCAATCCACTCAAGTATGAGTCGCAAGGAAAAAGGTATGGTTGTCAAGCTTGATTTAGCAAATGCTTTTGATAGAGTCAAGCATAGTTTTCTGCTGAAAGTCTTACACAAATTTGGATTTGGGGAGAATTTTATAAATTGGATTCGGGCCTGCATTTCAGAGCCTTGGATCGCTCCATTAGTAAATGGCAGAGCTGTAGACTTTTTCAAAGCCACGAGAGGGCTCAGGCAGGGGTGCCCTCTCTCACCCCTTCTTTTTGTTCTTCAAGCCTCTGTCCTTAGCTTCTATTTAGACAAAAAAATGATGGACCAGGAAATTGCTAGGCTCTGTATAGCAAGAGGTGTTAAAAACATCAATCATGCCCTCTTTGCAGATGACACCTTGTTATTGGGAGCTGCCTCTGTGCTTATAGCCTCCAGATTTAAAGGAGTCCTGGACGAGTTTTGTTTGATTTCGGGAAGCAGTTTAAACAATGGAAAATGCCATATCTATTGCTGGAACACCACTTCCAGCATGCTCAATTCCATTTCCAGAACCTTTGGTTTTGTAGCCTCCTCAAACTGGACTTCCTTCAAGTATTTAGGCCTTCCTGTTTTTCTTAAAAGAGCCTTTAGCAGAGATTGACTTCCCCAACTGGAGAAATTAAAGAACAAGCTGCTTGCCTAGGGCTTTTCCTGGCTCAACATCGCTGGTAAGTCTGTCCTCATTAAATCAGTCCTTAACAGTCTTCCCATATTTCAGTTTTCTGTTCTTCTTGCTCCCTCCAAGATTCTTAGAAAAATGGAGGAGATCATTCGGAAATTTTTTTGGAAGGGGGGCAAGCAAAATGAGAAAATTTTTCCGTTAGTCAGTTGGGATTCCATCCCCAAACCTCTCTTGGATGGAGGCTTGAATTTCAAAAATCTTAGATATCAAAATATCGCCATGCGAGCTAAGCTCATTTGGAGAATTATTGCTCCTACCCTGGTTGGGCACATCTAGCTCTTTGGAAAAAATATTTTAAGGGAAAATGCTCCCGCTGTCTAGACCATCATCTGCCACTCCTGAATATGCCCTTCCAGAAGCTCTGTTCAAAAGCATGTCCGCTTATAAATACTCATGCCTACTGGGTCCCAGGCAATGGAAAAAGGATCAACCTTTGGATAGATAGAATTATGAACAATGAGCTGCTGGGAGACTGTCCCTCTCTCCAAGCATTGCGCAGTTGGATGAATGATGTTGGAATGCATTCCCTTTGGGATATCTCAGCCTGGTAGGTATCATGTTGGGCTATCTGGAAAATTGAAACACCCCCAGATTTGGCTATAGAACACGAGGAACTGCTCTTTAAGCTTCACAGATTGGCTCCATCACGGATGCGAAGCAGGGATTCTATAGGTTGGGGTGTTCAGGCTGGTGGTTATTCTGTTGCTTAGGGATACGCCATGTTGTGCGAGCGCCCCCATGTGGCCATGAATCCAGAGCCTTGGAAAGGGATTTGGTACCACCCCTCTCTGCCAAAAATCGACTTTTTCAATTGGCTGTTATGCCATTCCAAAATCTTGACTGACGATAATCTGCAGAAGCGTGGCTTCCACGGCCCTTCAAGGTGTAGAATTTGCAAGGTAAATCAGGAAAGTGTTTCACATTTGATGCTAGAATGTTCCTTTACTTTGCAGATCTGGTCCACGCTGCTGAATACTTTGAGTTCTAGCTTCGAGTTGCCCTCTTCCACTGCTGATTTTTTTGACAAATGGATGCAAAGGTACCTTAGCCCTCCTCCAAAAAACAAAATTATTAGAGCTTCTTGGTTTATTCTCCCTAAAATTACCTGCTGGCAGATCTGGCTTCAGCGAAACAAAAGGATTTTCAGAAACTGTGAGCAAGACGTCAAGCTAGTGACAGTTAAAATTAAATGCCAGTTAAAAGAGTGCCTGAGAGACCACAAAGATGATTTAAATCTCACCCAGCAAAATAAAAGCTGGGGCTCTTCTCTCGACCTACAGTTCCAAAAATTGGTAAAGAGTATCTCCCTCCCGAAAGTTTGGCAAATAAGGGCTACAACAAATGAGCTCCAGGGATGGATTGCAAGCCAGCAAAGGCACTCTTTATTTTTTGATGGGGCTGCTAAGGGCAATCCTGGAAGAGCTGGTGCTGGAGGAGTTATCTTAAACCCAGCTAGTTCTAGGATTCACAGTTTCACCTGGGGCTTGGGCATCGCTTCTAGCATCCAAGCTAAGGCTTTGGGTCTTTTTCAAGGACTCAAGCTGCTAAAAGTGCTGAAAATTAGGGAGGTTAATGTTATTGGAGATTCTTAGGTTATTATCAACACTGTGGTGACACATTTTAAGCCAAAGGACCTGTTGAAGCCCCGAAAATTGGGTCGACAACAAGGGGGATACCCGCCCGGTCCGGACCTTGGTTGGCAGCTCCTTATTCGTTTGGTATAGCGGGTCTGACTGGGGATAATGGGACCAGTTTCCCAATCTATGGGTGTGTGTGTGTAGAATTGGATGTTGCTGATCTAACAGTTCCTATCTAAGCTATTCTAATTCAAACTTTAATCTAATTCTATGCTAATGTAATCTAATAAACAACACATCTAAATCTATGCTAACCCGGGATGTAATTCTTCTATTATGTGATCTAAAGAGATTTCAAATAACAACTGGTAATAAAGATCATTCAGCGATTATAAGAAAGGAAATCAAATAAGATGAACTATTTCACATAAAAATTTAGACGAAATAGTTGTGAACATCATATCACATAATAAGCTATTCAGACATTAAACATAAATAAATAGCTACCACGTACAAAAGTGCCAAATGATAACTCAAGCATTCATGCAATAACATATAAACAACTAAAAACTGTGTATCACTTTAACATATAAGTAGAATTGGTCAAGAGATAAAGTACCATTTATGACTGGTCCTACTCATAAGCTTCAAGCAACAATGATTTATCTCTCCTTGCTCTAACATCTACTAAGAGTACAAAAGTGCAACATCAGTAGCAGATATCAAATGCAAACATTAACAAATCTTGATCCATTCATTCACCAAAACCTCCTCTGAGGGTGCAAAGTGCATGTTCTAAGGACAAGTTTTTGATAAATTTCTGGACCCTTCTCTAAATGCATGAGAAGGGTTTAAATACTACTAACTAAATAACTTAATTACACAGATTCAGGATACAGTTTAAATGACCGCCCTTTTTCTAAGCAAAACTATTTCTAAAAATTAAATCTAATATCTAACTATTTCTGCATTTGCTCCTTAATGTTGCAAGCATTCAATATTTGCCTGGGTAGAGTCGGCTGACTGTCTTCCGCTTTTGGTTGAGCTAAGCAAACAGAAATGGCAAGAGATGGCACCATCTTTTCAGCAAAATAGAAGATATACTTGAGAATCATCCTCTGGCTATGTGGATTTACTATGTATGCTTAGTAATAATCCAAATTCCACTTGGTTAATCCTCAAATTTCCTCTGCCTTTGCTTTCTTGCGTTTTCCAGGCTTATGAGTGACTAAGTAGTTAGGGACTTTGCTTTTTGAGCAATTTTCTCAACGATGCGCTATTAGCGCTAGGAGCTAATCATGCATTAGAAACTGCCTCCGTTCTTTGATCCAGGCCTTTCTGGTGTGTTTTTCGCCTTTAGCGCCTTTTCCTTCACTGGGTATAAGCTTCAAAATTTTGTAAACATACTGCTTTCTTGAGCTTCTGACCTTGAGCGTTAAATCGCCTGTTGATATTAGCATTGTTCAACTACTCATTCAACCATGGCTCTGACTGAAAGATCTGTAATGGATAGCTTTGCAGGCTTTGGAATTTGCGGCTCTGTTGCATGCGGTATCCGTTTATGAGGGCATCTCTTCTCTGTTTCTGAGCATTGGAACTTTACCCTTTTCCTTTATTGCTTCTTGCACATTGCTTCATGTTGTTTCCGTTTTTCGTTCCCGCAGTTCACACATGAGGAGAGAGTAATGATAATAAAAGTCGACAAGAAAGCTCTAAGCTCTACGGATGTACAAAAACATGCCACCTGACGTGAACTAACTCTTCGAAAAACACAATACTATCTTTCATTAACACTTGGCATATCATTCATTAATTTTCATTAAAGCGCATATCTAATTTTTGGTTTATGGACAACTTTTCTTGAATGTTGAGCCGGAAAAATCTGCGATGGACAGTTTCTGCGATTCGCATCGCAGCATCGCATCATCACAGTATCGCATTATCGCCTTTTTCATTAAGATGTGTTATCGCAGGCTTGCTCGATCGCGTTTATCGCAGAATCATAGATCGCTGTATCGCGCGATCGCAGATTGTACTGTCGCGTTATCGCAAGATTGCAGATTGTTACAATCGTTAAATGGTTATGTGTTTTTTATGCGATTTTGCGATATGCGATATCGCATATCGGCCATCGGCGATTTTTTAAGGTTATTCCAATATGAGTGTTTCTTAATGTATGCGATGCGATGGAATTTGCATCGTACTTTCGCAGTTTATCATTTTACTCATAAGGAAATATCCTATCTTCTTCGCGCGATGCGATGTTTTCTTAAGGAGTAAAATACATGAGTTTTAATTGAATTTTTTGAATTTTTTACTAAGGGTCCCCACTTACTTAGTGTTATTGCTAATACTAAATAAGGAGGGGGGTTGTTGGTGGCCACAATAGGACCTAAGGCTAGCAAGGCTGATCCACATAATTTCAGACCTTGGTGACTCTTTCTAGAAATTAAATTTCTACCATGTGTTGAGAGCCAATAATAAGGAGGCGGACACTGAAGCTAACAAAGAACCCTTCCTACGGCTGGCACCCTACTTAGAGGCGGATAGGAAATATGGGAACCAATTCCTTAATCTAGAACATTGTCATGTTTTATTGCTTTCTGTTAAATCAGTTTGTTTGTACCCACAAGCTTGGGAAAATCTTTGAAATTGATCACATAGTTGCAGCTAAGAAAAGATGTGAGCTAATCATAAATGTCACGATCTTGCAAGGCTGTTCAGCATTTATCATTTTAGACTAACCATTTGTAATCCACTCTTTGGCATTAAGGCCATGTTTCTAATATATCCACTACCCGTTTCTGTAAAAAAAAACATTCACTGTACAATAATCCACACAAGTTGTCAACCATCTTCCATTCATGCTAATGGTTCCAGGTACTATGTCTGCAACAACATTAGATATGACTTCTTGACACACAGTCTCAGTACCCAATCTGGAACTGCAACATGTCTCTGTTGCTATTCAGTAAAGACAACTCCTCTCTAGTTGAATTTAATGTACATGGAACATTTACATCAAATTAGTTCAAAAGCATAGCCAGGATAACACACGGGAATTTATTCGGCTACATAATATCACATTAGTAACTGATGTGACCGTTCCTTTGTATGAATTATTCGACTACAAATCGTCCCTTTGTATGAAGTATTCGACTACAGTGGACACAGACACAAATAAAATCAAACTCACGCGTGCCTGCAAATACACACAAAGGTCGAAAATTCCAAATAGCCTGAGAGGGCATTGGTGGAGTTCTGTTAGTCTTGTGCTATTCATTTTAATGAAGAGGAAGGAAACTGCCAAAGGTTCCAAGCTCTGAAAGGACCGAAAATACCCAATTTTCCATGAAGTTTAAACCTGAATCTGGCGACTCCTGCATGCTTGTCTCTCCATCCTGATGGCCAAGATTCTCCATAGGCTAGAGTAACGTTGGACAAAGGTATCCATCACTATCATTTCGTTAAGCTGAGCGATCAGCGCATTCCTACAAAACTGGGGTTAACAATTAAGTAGAAATCGATGTGGAGAGATGGGGGGTCTGTAATTGTAGCTCTATGTCAACTCCACTGTTGTTATCATCATGGAAGCTTGAAAGTCTGGTGCTACCATAGCTCATAACCGAATCTAAGTGCCTTACCTGACAACTGATGTTTATCCCTCAACTATAACCATAAACTTGTAATTATGGGACGCAACTACTAGTACCTATTAGGTGAGCGCTTTTGACCATAAGGTGATAAGGTCCCACAATGCATATGGTAGTTAGTAAATGGTTGGGTTGTGTTGTGTAATAACTCTTTGTCATGTATGTCTTATTTAATACTAACATGCAGTTATTATGGTTCACCACGACTCAAATGCTTCTAGTTCGACAAGTCAACGTTAAAACAAATTAATTAGTAGTAGTATTACTCTATCTTCCTAACTACAGAAATGATAAGTATCATCAAAACCATCGTAACTTTTACTCTTGTAACACGTCGATATCCACAATTTTGATACACTATTCTCCAATTCGGATGTGAGTGGTAGTTTCAATTGTGCATGGAAATGGCGAAGGCTCAATGATTTCTGCAAAATCATTAATGTGTGGGAAAAACAAAATTGAAATAAATATAACGCCATGGTAATATTGGATCATTTCCGTTGGAACCATATGGCTCACATTTGTATGGCTATAATTTTTGCTGATAAAATTAATATATAATCTTACATCTTGATATTATGAATTTAATTCTAACCGTTGTTCTTCAACACCAATTATTAGCAAAACTACTACTCAATGTTTTCATGCATTATGCTGGTGAGTTCTCATTTTGTGCTCTTTCTAATAAGCTTTAATGAATCTTTACCATAACCCTTAAACCTTTCCCCATTTCTTTGGTCACTGCAATTTAAATGGCCCTTGTAGCTTATGATGAGAAAGAACTCTCTTTTAGAGAACAAGCCATCCTCGATTACAACCAAGTTAAGGAAAGAAGAATTTAGTGGGGAAAACAACTAGAATGCAAGGATGTACAGAAAAGTATGAAGCACATCACCACAACCAAAGCTACTATGCTAATGCATCTTAACAATATAGCCACTAGTTTCAATGACAATTTCTCCGATGATGGTGTTAAATTAGGTGATGTTGCATTTAGAATTAAAGCAAAGCGATCAACACACATGATATATCAGAATCAAACAACAAATAGATGCAACAGATCTAGAAAAAACATATGGGAGGTTAGGTTATCCGTGAAAAATGAGTAAGTTGAGTAGCACATAGAGCAACCCGTATTGAGACCTCAAGCTCCACAAATGGGGAGATAGGTGAGTAATTGGTACTGAACTTCTACCAAGTACCCTACGAAACTAATATTCGTAAAGGTGGGTAAACACTAAGAGAGACCATATAAGGAGCCATTAATGGAGCCATTCGCATAACTGTTATTTGCGAAATCATTTGCTATGAGTTTCCTAGATAAGGTAGTGGCTCTCTAAGATAATGTCTATGGATTGTTGTCATTTGTGGAGCCACAAACATGGGAAACCCCAGGGTCGACATCTTGACTGTAAAAAATAGTATTCTCATAGCGGATGAAACAATTGTCCATATGAACTCGAGCGCCATTAGATTGGGGAATTATGACTTTACTTAAGTCTCTGCTTTTGTGACACATTCTAAGCACTCATGGGCACTTAAGAACTTGCAACACACTACGGGACCATACAAAAGATTTTTTTTGTCAAATTTGTTTTCCACTGAAGTAGCAAATTGCATGTGTGTGGAAGAAAGTTTGCATTCTTTGGTCCACACACATTCCTTTGCACATCATTTCTCCCACACATATTCCCTTTATGCACATACTTTATTTGGCGCATATCCTTGATTCCATACACTTTTTGTTCTGCACAATCATAGAAAGAGGTGCCACCACATATAACAAGTCATTTTCGAATAAGGACAAAATGCAGAACTACACTGCATTAATTGCCCCAGCATACCGAAACCACCAAAATAGGTGAGGACTATGTTCCTATGCAATTATCCCTTTTGACTTTAAACAATAATTTTCTTTCGTTGCATCACTATTTTTACAAAATTCTTAGTACCTTCACATTGTTGTCTCTTGTCCTCTCATTTCATCATTTTTAATTGAAGTAGAATTTTTTTTTTTTATTTATTTTTAATATCTCTCTCTCTCTCTCTCTCTCTCTCTCTCTCTCTCTATATATATATATATATAGATATAGATATAGATATAGATATAGATATAGATATAGATATAGATATATATATATATATATATATATATATATATATCTATATATATATATATACATATACATATATATATATATATATATATATATATATATACATATACATATATATATATATATATATATATATATATATATATACATATACATATATATATATACATATCTATATCTATATATATATATATATATATATATATATATATATATATATTACTTTTAACTCTGGTCAAAACCCTCACCTCTAGCTCAAGGGATACTTGTATAAGGATGACTAATATTGGCTAAACAATTGGGGGTAAAGGAGGAGATCATCTTAAATAATAAGGATGATATTAAAAATATTATTACTTCCATGGTGTCGTTATTACTCGAGTCGGGTCCACTATTGGGCACTAGACCAATCATTACCCAACCACTCACCACCACTATCAACCCAATATCATTACCACTTCATATGTTTCCTTCAATTCCAACCCTCCTTGTTTCCATCCAAACCACTCCACCATTGGCTTAACCTTCATAGTAGGCTACCTGTCCTCACAGACACTCAAAAACGTACGTCTCTAGTGGGTAGGCCTTGTAGAGTCGGTTTCCAAAACCCTCTAACATGAACTAGGATGATCTCCAGGGCTGGTCCTCAGCCCAATTATTTAATTTTATTCAACTAGTTGCACAAAGAGTTGCAACGCTACATAATGATTTAACTGTCGAGCATGAACAAAAACAACAAAAAATTGCTGCACTCACAGCCAAATGTGAACAACTCCACCAAGAAAGGTAACAACTTCAAGGGCATCTAGACTAGATCACCAAAAAATTCCAAGTACGGTGGCCTTCTGTTTGTGAAGTTGTGTCCAATTCCCCAGAATAATTTTCAGCTTGCACATTGGTCAAATGTTGTGACCATATCCAGGCCACGTGCCATGATTAAATACCTACCAACCGAGAACTCAAGAAAACCCTCACTGCAACAATAAGTGCATTGTCAAACCCTACCATGGCATATGCAACTAAAATAGAACAAAATATGGTCGACGTAGCCACCCTAAAAGACTCCATTGTCAAAGTTGCAAATGATGCCTACTGTTGTCACTCACTGCATTATGAGTTTTCAGTCGATCAATGTTTCCAAACAGTAGTGAAGTTTGAAGCCATCTTCTAGGCCACAAAAGCTCTCAAAGAATGATTAGAAATCCTCCGTTGCGTAGTGCTCGGAACGAGATTTAAAATGGTATATGGAAGGCTGAAAATAGACTCTTGGATTAGAAGTTAGAGCAAATTGAAGATACCCTTTCAAAGACAAAAAACAAAGAAAAATGGCTAAGGGTGAGGCTCATCGCAAATCACAGATCGGGGCTTACTGAAGCAGCTACAAAGAGGAAGACACATGAATTTGCTATTGGCTGATCATCGATATCGTAAATCGCATATCGGCGGGTCCGGTCTATCGGCGTATCAGGCATACCAGAGGCTCATGGCACATAGCGCATCAACAACATGGCATAGAGCACCGATATCGCATATCGACAATCACAGGCACAAAGGGGTGGCACAGAAACACCTGGCCATGGAAATTTCCAATCCCCGATATCGCAAATCAACGGGTCTAAGGCATGGAACATCAACAAATTAGTGATCGACAGGGCCCATGCATATTGCAATCGGTAGTCGGTGTCTACAATGGATCACCCTTAAGGGAATCACGGGAGGAATACGTCTATAGCAATAAAATAGGTGAGATTCGGGCCTATAGTGTTAAATCGTCGAGGAAGGCTAAAAGAATTTAACATAGAAAATCAGTTGCAAAACCAGAGGCAGGCGGGCCTTTTCTCTCTCCGCTAGGGGCCACGTAGCAGAACACCATTAGTCCAGATGAATCCACATGGCAGTTGACATCAGCATGACGTGGCAGTATGGAGGACATGTGGCATGTAGATTTGGCATTTTTAGGGGTCCTAAGGGGGCATTTCCGGGTGACCCATGTCACCACTCACAGGGTGACACATGGTAGTGATGATGCTACCTATCACAAATCGGTGATCGGCGATCGCACAAAGCAAAGGTTCCTACTGCGCCGAAGTCTCTCCCAGATGTGATATTTTATAATTGATTTAACCGGCTGTTGGGTTCGTCCCTTTTCCAAAGGCCACATATCTATTAGATTCCCTCCATCTCTAGACGACCTAGATTAGTTCCGTCCAGATCAATGAATCCTAGGCCTCCCCCCCCCCCCCCCCCCCCCACCATGTTTCGTTTATCAGTTGGGGGGGGGGGGGGGGTTGGGGTTCAGAAAGTGGTTTTCCCGCCAGGCCTCCTCCGTTATGAGTCCCTCTCATATCATTTCGCACCCCCCCTCACTTACCACTTACCGCTCATGGCCCCCTCTAAAATCACTCGTCCTCAACACTCCCTCCCACAGTGCGATTGCGATACCTTGGGTGGGCCTGATCCCACATATCGGTGATCACAAGTATCAAGGGGAAATTCCAAAGGTAAAGTGTATGAATCGTCGGTATGCAGGATTCCCATTAACAAAGGAAAAATTCCCCTAAGCAAGAGTCTAAAGGCCCTAGTGCCCGAGGGGTAAGCACTTGGTCATAGCCCGGGTCACATGGAGAAAAGGGGGCTAAATCATAAAGGGAAAAAGGGGACTAGAACTCTCTTGTTTCATAATGTTTTAGTGATAAGGGCTAGTGCTGGAAAGTCCTCTATATCACGACATAAGTGCATCACCAGGCATATCAGGACGTCGATAGTGCTCTGCAGAAATTTAAAGGTGTGATGGGTCGACAGCTGTGGCTTTTACGAAAACAGTTGGTGCATTCAAACCCAACATGGGCTGATCTAGAAAGGCTCATTATGACACAGAACTAGGGTTGACGTTGACAGGAGTAAAAAAGGACTCAGTAGCTTAGGAGGATTTAATTATCCAGCATGGTCTCCCATATAGTGGGGAAACAAGGTACCACCCAGGGATCTTCCCCTTCAGTACCATAGCACGAAATCGATTGCGCACATTCCCATATTTAAAGACTAAATGGTTCAAGCAGTAAAGGCAGAAGCGACGAGAGTCAGGTAAGCAACACACGAGGTCATATAAAGAGTGAACTACAACCTAAAGAAGAGGCTAGCACAGGGATGGGCATGGAGATATTTCATTTACGTTTTTGTCTGATTGTTTACTTATTTATTTTCCTGTAATATGCCTCCCTTCAATGAGGCAATTAATTCTGTAATGTTTTTGGGCAACGGAGCCATCCCTAGCCAAGACAGCTAGTCAGCCTGACAGCTGAGACTCGGCCAAAGATATTTCGATGTAATGAATGTTCAAAGCTCCTCCTCTCCAGATAAATAGGACAAAGTAACACTTAACAAAGGTTCATAAATTCTAAAGAAAACACTACATGTTATTTTTAGATTGTATGGCTTTGTAATACAGATCTTTCAGAATATCAAGGAAATGATGGTGATTCCCCCTTCAAGTATTACAATATGTTATTCCTCTGTTAAAAACCATTATGTTCTTGTTTCTTCTCTGAATTCATGCAATCATGGTTCTTAGAAATATTTCAAACTCCCTTATAGATTCATTTGTATTGATATGTTAATGCATATGCATGTAACTTCCTCATAGATTCATTTGTATCGACATTGTTAATGCATGCTCCTATATGGATTATTGAAATTATATCTTTAAATCTTCGCTACATGAAACATAGCATTCAATCCCTTTTTCACCCACCAACCAACCCATTCTCTTCTATATATACCTATTAAATATGTGTGAGGTCTCCATTTTTCTGAGAATCATTTGAGACACTCAAAATCTAGATGTGCCCACACTGGTCTTGTAAGAAATCCAAGGCTCTCTCTAGGAGCTACAACATCTTCTGGCGTTGTTTCCGGGGAACGTATTGAAGGATTTTTCCCCTGGGATATGAAAAATTGAGCACTCTTTGTTTAGGTGAGCAAAGACACTTTGATTGCATCCACATCACCTTGGAGACTCCACACATGTTAAAATTAGAAACTAGGGCCAAACTCCATGTGGATCACCTTATTCATGGCTGATAATATTTTTCCTAGATTCCCCTCGTCAAGAGGTGTAGGATTGATCTAAATATTATCCGATTCCGATAAGTATTTATGGAGATATGAATTTATTTTGATTATTGAAAAATTATAAAAGTCGGCCAGCAACTTATGTAGGCTCAGATGCCCAAAAGACACATCTATTCACCTTCAACATTTGAATATAAATACAGGATGACTCCTCCTCATTTGGTTACTCACTTCTCATCATATCTCTCTCTCTCTCTTGTGTAGAAAGGCTATCTCTCTCACCCGAGCCGAAACAGGTCGTTCGAAGTCTTGGATTGGTGCACGACGAAGTCTTAGATTGGTGCATGATGAACGACGAAGTCTTGGACTGATGCGCGGCGAAGTCTTGGACCGGTGCAGGCAAAGTCTTGGACTGGTGCATGATGAACGATGAAGTCTTGGACTGATGCGCGACGAAGTCTTGGATTGGTGCACAACGAAGTCTTGGACTGGTGCATGGTGAACGGTGAAGTCTTGGATTGATACGCAGCGAAGTCTTGAACTGGTGCATGGCGAAGTCTTGGACTGGTGCACGGTGAACAACTCGCTGGTGGAGACTTGACGAGTTCGATCTAGGGTTTGCTGCCCTAGTTTAGGGCTGATCTAGGGTTTGCTACTGCTGATATAAATTAGATCTTTGTACTATTTCTCTCTACTGAATATTGAAGATAAAAGAAGATTTGATCAAAGGGTTTCCCCATATTGGGGTTTGTCCTTGGCTAGCCGCCACATCTCGTGTCTCTTGTCTTGGCTTGTTTTCTGTTGATCGTTTAAATGTTCTATCTACACTTTACTTAATGTACATGTGATTGCTAATTTGTGGATAATAATAAGAAAGATAAGTAAACTTCTCCAAGCATAGAACATACCATAACTTAACATGGTATTGGAGTTGAGGTGAAGACAAAGCCCAAGCAAGAGCAAGAGTAGTCATCGAAGAGAAGGTTGGCAAGGCTATCTGAAAGAAACCATGGGGTCCTCAACACACTTCCCTGCTAAAGACAAACTCTGTGTGAAGTTTGACTATCATGGATGGAAGATGTCTCTCGATCTGACATTAGAAGAACATGAAGTGTTGGACCATGTGAGAAGCAAAATTGTTGAGCCTCCATCAAATGAATCTATTGCTGCTAGGAAAAAATGGACCAAGGGAGAATTCAAAACAAAGAAGATCATCCGGGACTCTATCGACAAACACTTGGTGGCCTATGTTTCTGAGCTGAACACCTCCAAGGAAATCTACGATAGACTGGTGAGTTTATTTAAAGTTAATGATGCAAATCAAGTCTTGTTCCTTAGAAATAAGCTGAAGAAAATTAAGAAGGGAAATGATGAGAGTTTGCAAGCATACTTCTTAAGAATCACCGAGATCAAGAACGATCTCCTATCTATTGGGGAAGTAATTCCTGACAAGGAAATGACACTCACGACTCTTGGAGGACTACCATATGAATGGTATATATTTAGGACTACTCTTCTCAACAATAACATAATTCTTGGATTTGAGGAATTAATGGCCAGATTCATTCAAAAAGAAACAAGGATGGAAGAGCAAGAAATACCCATACTTAAAGCTATTCAACTAAATCAGTGTAATACCATCCGCTTACAAGATGTATTATATGTACCTGATCTCAAAAAGAACCTGGTGTCCATTTCGGCAATGGAAGACAAAGGCTACAAGGTGGCTTTTAGGGATGGAAAGGTACGTGTGTGGAAAAAGAACTTTAAAAATGCTTTTACTCTTGGGTTTCGAGTTGATTCATTATATGAGGTCGGAGGAAGTCCGTTGGGTGTCATGACTTGTGACACATCTCTTCAGTCCGAATTATGGCATCGAAGGTTTGCTCACCTTCATTACAAAGCTCTACCTGATGTAAGAAAAATGGTAACTGGGATGCCCGAGTTCAAATTAGAGCAAGAGGGTGTATGTCCAGGATGTGCCAAAGGGAAGCTCAAAAGGGGACCATTCCCCTCAAGCCAAAGCAAGACCTCTGATATATTGTAGTTGGTTCACTAAGAAATATCCGGTATGATGCCTATGGACTCTTTGGGAGGACATTTATATTACCTCACTTTTACAGATGATTATTCTCACAAGACTTGGATATATTTCTTGAAAAAGAAGGATGAAGTGTTCTCTTGGTTTTGACACTTCAAAGCCTTGATCGAGAATCAAACCGAAAAGAAGATCAAGATCCTAAGGATTTATAATGGGACTGAATATGAATCCAATGAGTTTCATGACTTTTGCAAAGAGGCTGGCATTAAGAGGGAGACCACTACACCCTATACTCCTTAGCAGAATGGTGTGGCGGAAAGGAAGAACCGTACGATTGTGGAAGTTGTCCGTGCTATGCTCCATGATCAAAGATTTTCGAAGTTTCTATGGGCCAAAGCTGCGAACACCATTGTATATTTACAAAATCGATGCCCTCATCAAGCATTGGGTTCCAAAACTCTTGAAGAAATGTTCACCGGTAAGAAACCTGATGTATCTCATTTTAGGATTTTTGGAAGCTCAGTATATTTTCATGTGCCGAAAGAGAAAAGAAATAAAATTAGGTGCATCTGGAAAGAAAGGAATCTTTGTGGGTTATAGTGAAAATACTAAGGGCTATAGAATCTATGTAGCTGGTCAAAGGGAAGTCAAGATTAGTCATGATGTCACCTTTGACGAAGATATGGTCCTTAGCAAGGTGGACAATCTTCCTAATTTGAGGAACACTCAAGAAGCTGACACCAGAGAACCGAAAGAAGAAGAAGAGGAGACAATTCCCAATGTGGAAGAACCCCTCGATCCTATTGATCCTCCTCCATCTGAGACCTCCTCTTCAAGGAAGAGCCCTTCATGGGTTAGGGGGACACTTGATAATGTTGAAGGACACACAGCACCTTCGGGAACCTTCCATGAAAGTAAGAAATCGAACAGGTATCAGGGAGACCTGACCATCATGAGAACGATCATCCAAAATGAGTCTTCATCATTCACATATGCCATCGAGAATCAAGTATGGAAGGATGCTATGACCAAAGAATATGAGTCTATTATGAAGACGATGTCAGGGATGTAGTCCCCAGAAACCTAGGACAAGGCAGTTGTCACTTCAAAATGGCTTTACAAGATAAAGCATGCAGTTGATGAAAGTGCGGAAAAGTATAAGGCTCGTTTTGTCACTCGTGGGGACTCCCAGAAGGAAGGTATAGACTATGACGAGATATTTGCACCTGTTGCCCAATATACTACCATCTGCTCGATCATAGCCCTTGTTGCTTCTCAAGGATGGAACCTACATCAGATGGATGTCAAGACTGCATTCTTACATGGTTCAATCAAAGAAGAGGTCTATGTGGAGAAACCCGCAGGATTTGAGATTCATGATCGAGAGTCTCATGTGTGTAGGTTGAAGAAGGCCCTCTATGGGCTAAAGCAAGCACCCTGAGCATGGTATGAGAGGTTCGATAGCTACTTGATGAAGCTGGGATTCATTAGGAGTGAAGCCGACCCAAACCTTTACTTTAAGGTTATAGATGAAAAGCCTCTCATACTGGTGCTATATGTTGACGACCTCTTTCTAACAGGTGCAGACCCTCTCATTCACGAATGTAAGAGGAAGCTGGCTTTTGAGTTCGAGATGAAAGACCTAGTACTTATGCACTATTTCCTAAGACTCGAAGTCTGGCAGAAACTAGGGGAGATTTTCATATCTCAAGGAAAATATGTGGTGAAGATATTGGAGAGATTCGGCATGGTGGACTGCAAGTCCGTAACCACCCCGATGGAGCTTGACTTCAAGAAGTTAAGCAGTAGTGCTGTGTTTGGTCAATTTAGTGTGTCCTAAATTGCTATTTAAAACGTCAATCCCGGAGTCGTAAACTGCTGAAGCGAAGTGCATTGTATGTGCAAGATAACTGATTTCTTAGTCTTTTGTCATTTTTGAGTTTTTTAGTTTGTTTTTGGGTTTATCTTCTGTGGATTCCTTAGTGTGAGATGGCGAAATTGAAAGTCAAGTATGGATGGTAATGGTGATTTCTACAATGATTCAAGTATGGATGGTAATGGTGATTTCTACAATGATTTCCAAACTTCAAAGTTCTCAAAAAGAAGGTTTCAAACTGACTGTGATAAAATCAATTCTCAAAAGGAAATAAATGTACCAAAACAGTGAACTAGTGACAATGGCCCAGTATCCTTACTGCTGTATGAAAAAGAAAATAAAAACTGAACTCAAAGCAACTCAAAGACTGAAACCAAAGCAAACTAAATCACACTAATTCAACCCACATTCTGACCCTTCACCTTTCGACTTGCTCCGGCTATAGGAAGTAATCATAAAAAAGCTGAGTAATATGATATCTAAATTGCAGGAAATCAAATTGCATAAAAGGAAACTAAGATTTAACTACTCATTCATATTTCAATTCTTGAAAATGACATAAGTAATTTAATCTCTAACTGGCAGGAAAGAAAACTAAATCATACTACATCAAGTAATATTCTGATTCCTCACTAATTGAGTCGCTTGGCTATAGGAAGGAAATCATAAACAGATGAGTAATATGATATCTAAGTGGCAGAAAAGTAAATAAGCAAAGCAAAACTGAAAGAAATGACAATGCTGGAATTAAAACTCAGTAAATGAAAATCAGCAGAAAGGACAAGATGATCTCATGTCAGTAGTCATTAAAAATATGTAAATTTGCCCGGGCTGCCTACAAAAACCTGTAAGAAAAGCACTGATCAGCTAACAGTTATGAGAAAACATAAAAGGAAATATGGACAGCAGTTAATTATGAACATCAGAACAACGCAATATATACAAGCAATGATTATAAAAACAGTAACACAATGAAAGCAAGTAAGAAACTATACAGAGCCTTGGTGTACAGGGGCCCTCTGCAACCTCAGCCAGTCAGTACTCAGTCACAAATCGAATTCAGGAATGCTGTCTTCTCATATATTAAAGTGCAGTAATAAGACAAAGTAAAGCACAGTACAGTGGGCTTATAACAACAATCAAAATTACATCTGAAAAACTAACTATCCAGCGTATACCAACGCGTTATTTATAAGTGAAAATGCTGCAACTAATTCCTAGATTCTACGCTGCCAAACAGACACGTAAATCTCCACGGCCTGAGATCTAGCATTATGGTAATCATGACAGTTAAATCCATGGAGTGGTGGCTGCTCGATTCAGTTCACGGGTTGATCTACAGGTGTGCCAATACCTCCGGAAATTGAGGATCGTGCCACGCAAACCTTCACGTGGGAAAAATAGAGCCATGCCACCGCAAAACTCTTGGTTTGGCCCTTCCTTTGACCGTCTTTGACCATGACTGTTTATGAGTGATTTGGCTGAACTGAGGGGACACACTCCATGTACATGTCACTTGCAGCTTGCCCATGTGGCCAATTTCTCCATTGGACACCTGTAACATAGTCTTTAACAAAATGGCTGTGGAAACTTGAGCTGGCTGCGGAAAGTGACAAGTTTCCGCAGCTGCTTGAACAAAAATCCAAATCAAACAGCAGTCATAAACATAGTTAGGAAACCATTTCAATAGCTCTTTTTAGACTAATATGCAATGATTTGATAGCTTGGTGGATTAAGTAAATGGAAAAGAAGGCTGAAAAAGGTATATAGGGAAGTGCAGGATTGGGACTCAACATACCCCCACTGTGAAGGTGTTGCATGTCCTCATGCAACCAAAATTTAGTCATTCCCCTCTAATCCATATGTTCTGAAGCTTATGCTAGGACATCTAGCCCTCTTTTCTTCTTCTTTGGTGCTACCACCATCCTGGGTTTCCTTATTAGACATTTGAATTTGAGATTGATCAATGCTCTGCTCAACTTCTTGCACTTTTTCTTCAGTTTCTTGTTTTTCTTTTGCCATAGTCTCAAATGAAGCATAGTGTTATCATGAATAATTTTATCTACTTTGCTCTACTCCTTGAGTGCTTCATTTTCTTTCTTGATATGCCTGTTTATAACTTTTAATTCAAATACCTCCTGCTTTAAGGACTGAACTTGTGCTTCTTGTGGCAGAGTGGTACTCGGACCTGCAGCTGATTTTTCTAAAGATTCCAAGTAGTCATATACCTCTTGTTGATTGGGATCTACTTTAGGTGTCTTTCTTGGACTGAGCTCAAAATCTTGTGGAGGAGGAAGACTGCTCTCTAGCTCTGGCCGAGAAGGGCTTTCATCATGTGGAGGACTAGTTTCAATACTTGGCTGAGGACGAGGTGGACTACGACCAGCTGGAGGTTTCTCGGGTGTCTCTCCACCCAAGTCAATGAAGTGGGGCCGTTTTATTAAAGTTTTACTCCCCTTTCCTCTTAGCCTGGTGCTTCTCCTTAAGTATGGTGGACTAGTACTCCTTTCTTGTATACTCTGTTTCCCTTTTTCCTTTTTCTTTGCTATAGCAGCTTGTTCTTGAAGATGCACTAATCTCTCTGATAGTGGTTGATAATCCTCTTCTATGGATGGCTCAGGTGATTGGTAGACTTCTTGGATGGTTCTTTTGCCTTTCTCTTTTCTCTGTTTCTTGTCTTTAGTTCTGTTCTCTTTTTCTTTTTGACCAACTTCTTGAGTTTCTGTAGTAGGGGAGTCTTGGACTATGGTACTCTTTTCTTTTCTCCTACTTTTTCTTGGTGTCTTTGGTGTACTACTTTCAGAGGCCTCAGATGGCTCTTGAAAGTAGTTTCTTATCAAGAATTATTCCCAGGTATCTTTTTTTTTCTTTAGTTGGTCCTCAATGAGAATTTTTACAAGTCCATGATGATATAGATGAGGTTCTATATTGCCTATGTGTTTTTGGACTGTAATACTCATCTTCTTCAAACTTAACAGTAAGAAATAAGGCAAATTAAGAGTTTGACTCTCTAAGAAATTCATCAACAGTCTAGCATGGTACATGTACATTGAACCAAAGCGTCCTTCGCAAGTGATAAATTTTTGGATTACTAACAGCAGACTGGCCCATTCTTCTTTCAATGCATGAACAAGAATTCCTTTAGTAAACACAGTGGTGTCCATACCTGGGTTTCTTAGAATATTTCTCCATGCTTGTTCATCCACACTTTTGTTTTTGAACCATCGCTCACCTTCCTAGGGTAAGCCTGTGGCACCTGCTACTGTTGTTTTAGTCACCGTGAGCTTCAAGTCTCCAATCTCCACCATTTGGCCATCGAAAGACCATGCAAAAGCTTTGGTTACCTCTTTATTATAGCCCTTAAACTTTTGGATGAAGCGTAACCATTTGGCTTTCTTCAGCAAATCTTTTGCTTGAGGGTAACCTTCTAAATATTTCGGTTCTTCTAGTTCTGCCCTTAGTAGTTTTCCCATTCCTTCCTCTATTTTGAATTTCAACTGAGGATTCAATTGCGTGTGAGGGTTTAGTAGAGGGAAGGTAGCTTGGTTGCAGGGTTTATGGTAAAATGCAGTGGCTGCAATCGGTAGTAGGTAACGGGAATGCTTCGGATTACAGGCGGAACAGAGGATGAGCAGTCGCAAATGAGTTCACAAGTTGAAATGCGTGTATGTGAAGAGGATGATCTTAATAGAATGGTAAGTGAACAGAGTGGAGTCGAGATTTTTGAATTAATGGCTGCGTACGAAATATCACACGTTTTAATGGATGGCTGCGGGAAATGCGGTGGAGAGGAGCCGTAATGGGATAGGTCACATCTCATGAGTACAGGTGGTAAATGAAAGTGCAGTCAACTTGAGTTTAAACTCGAAAATCAATCATGAGACCGTTAATAAATGAATGCATGGTGTGTGGAGTAATATTGTGGAATAGGAGTGGGTAATGGAGCTATCGTACCGAATCATTGCACATAGTAGAGCTTTTATGGTTTGATAACTATGCATAATCATGACTTTAATTGCTATTTGATAAAAAAAAATTCTCATGCCTTTGGAAACCTTGTCATTTCTTGCTCATAGATTTTAAACAACTGCTCTTCCTTGATGTCTTGGATATGCTCCATGTCTTCATAGCATTTGCTCAATTACACCTGCATTTTCATGATTATTGCACTAACATTTTGACTGTGAATTTGAAAAACGGAGTGGTGGTAGCTGCGGAAATCGTTTCTCGCTGCGGAAACTGTTTCTAGCTGCGGAAACTGCTTCCAGCTGCGGAAACTGGGACAACACCCACTTAGCTGAACAAAGATAGTTAGAAAAGAACTAACTGAGTGAAAATAGTCCTGAAAGGGACTTTTATTGATGAAATGAAAATGAAATGAGTGGAATGGAGTGAAAGTGAAATGAAAATGAGAATGAGATGGAGATCGAGTGAAATGGCAAATGAGGTGGATTGAAGATGGAAAAAGAAGGAGAGGAGAGATTTTTTTTGGAAAATATAGAGTGTCAGGTGTCCCTGATTTTCACTCTATATTTTCTGTATAAGACCGCCAATCTATGATTGGTTTTCAGGCTTATACAATTTTTTTTTTTTTTTTTAACTAAAAGGAACAAAGGCTAGGCTGGTGGGGAAGAAGGATTCTTCTCCACCAGCCTTATTGCAGAATTCTCTTGGAACATTTTGACAAATTCTTCTTTTGAGAGTGGCTTATGATAAATTTTCAATCGATGGCCATTCACAATAAGAGGAGTCTGAAATTCATCAATGGTCTTGATTCTTACCGCTCCATTGTTAAAGACTTTGTCAATCTCATATGGCCCAAGCCAATGGGTCTGAAATTTACCTTTGAAGTCTTTAAACTTGGAATCAAACAGTAGCACCCAATCTCCCTCTTGAAACTTTTTCTCTTTGATATATCTGTCATGCCACTTAGCTCTTTGATGTTGAACTAGATCAGTCCTTAAAATTGCTTCTTGTCTGATCTCATCTAGCTCATTGAGCTGCTCCATTCTGTGCTTTTGGGCTTCTGATAGATTCATCCTCAACTAGACTGCCATCTTGAAAGTCTTGACTTGAAACTCAATGGGGAGCAGGACTTCTTTCCCATAAACAAGTTCATAGGGAGAATGTCCTGTTGTATTCCTCCATGTAGTTTTGTAGGCCCACAAGGCTTCAGGAAGCCTCTCTGCCCAATCTCTTCTGTGTAGATGGACAATTTTGGTAATGATGCTCTCAAGAACTTTGTTTGTAGACTCCACTTGGCCATTTGCTTGCGGATGGTAAGGAGTAGATTTTCTGTGCTTGATTTTGTATTCTTCCATCAGCTTCTCCATCAAGTTAGATGTAAATTGACTTCCCTGATCTGTCATAATTTCTCTTGGGACACCAAAACAAGTAAAAATATCCTCATAAAGAAAATGAACATCTGAATTTTCAGTGGCAGAAGGCAATGCTTTGGCTTCTACCCATTTAGTGACATAATCAGTGCATACCAATATATACTTCTTCTGTTTAGATGGTGGATTAATGGGTCTGATGAAATCTAAAGCCCATTTTTCAAAGGGTTCGATGAGTACCTGTGGTTGTAATGGCATTTCATTTGAAAGAGTCGGTCTCCCAACTCTTTGGCAGCTGTCACACCTTCTGACATATTGTTTTGCATCTTTAAAAAGGGAAGGCCAATAATATCCTAAAGAAAGGATTTTATAGGCCGTCCTTTTGTCAGCAAAGTGTCCACCGCATGGTTCATCATGACATGCCTTGAGGATGTTAGGCATTTCATCTTCCCGAACACATCTTCTGATCACACAATCTAGCCCCGTTTTAAACAATTCATTAGAAATCCATGAATAATTCTAACTCTCCTGAATAATTCTTCTTTTTTCACTAGGAAATAAATGTGGAGGTAGCTTCCCTGTAACCAAATAGTTAGCAATATCTGCATACCAAGGAGTCTTAGTAGTTACTGAAAATAAATATTCATCTAGAAACTTATCCTCTACAGGAGAATCTTCATTAGTATTTTGGATTCTAGACAAGAAATCAGCTACTGTATTTTGTTTTCCTGGTCTATCCAACACAGTGATATTGAATTCTTGTAAAAGTAAGAGCCATCTTGTAACTCTGCCATTAGTAACAGGTTTGTTCATTAGATATCTAATTGCAGAATGATCAGTATGGACAAAAGTTTCATAGCCTGTTATATAATGTCTAAACTTATTGATTGCATGAAAAACAGCTAAGAACTCTTTTTTAGTCACAATAAAGTTTAACTCGGTGGGAGTCAAATTTTTACTGGTGTAGTAAATGGCATAAGGAACTAAATCCTTTTGACCCAATACAGCTCCTAGAGCTGTATCTGAAGCATCTGTAGAAATATGGAAAGGAAGTTTCCAATTTGGCCCTCTCAAAATGGGTGCTTCAGATATTCTTGTTTTCAAAGTTTCAAATGCAGATTGACAATCAGGATCCCATTTGAATTCACAGTCTTTTGTAAGTAATTTGAAGAGTGGAGATGCTATTTTGGTGAAGTTTTTGATAAATATTCTATAGTATCCAGTAAATCCAAGGAAACTTCTAACATCTTTTTGACAATTTGGAATAGGCAACTTGGAGATGACTTCAACTTTTGATCTATCAACTTTAATCCCATCCCTTGAAATATGATGTCCTAAAACAATCCCTTCAGTAAACATCATAAAGCATTTTTCATGACTCAATGAAAGGTTTGATTCTTTACACCTTATAAAGACTTTTTCCAAATTCTCTAATGCCTCTTCAAATGAATTACCATAAATTGTAAAATGATCCATATAAACCTCTACACAATCATGGATTAGATCAGAAAAGATTCCTAGTACTGCCCTTTGAAATGTTGCGGGTGCATTACATAATCCAAAAGGAAGTACCCGGTAAGCAAAAGTTCCCCATGGACAAGTAAATGTGGTCTTATCTTGATCTTTAGGTGCTACCTGAATCTGATTATAGCCACTAAAACCATCCAAAAATGAAAAATACTTTTTGCCTGCTAAAGTATCTAATACCTGATCAATAAAGGGTAAAGGAAAGTGATCCTTCAAAGTTGCTTTGTTCAATTCCCTGTAATCAATGCATACCCTCCATGTACCATTATTTTTAGGTACTATAACCAAAGGAGAAACCCATCGGCTATCTGAAATTGGATAAATGAAGTTTACATTGAGTAGTTTTTGGAGCTCTTCTTTCACTATCTCCCTAAGGTTTGGATTCATCCTTCTCTGAGGTTGTCTGATTGGTCTACTATTTTCCTCGATGTAGATGTGATGAATGCAAGTTTTAGGGTCAATACCTTTCATATCAGTATACTCCCATGCAAATGCAGTAGAATGTTTTTGCAAGATTTTGGTTAGCTCTCCCTGTTGTGATCTTTCCAAGTTTTTGTTGATATTCAATGTTTTACCTAGAAAGATCTCAATGGCAGAACTACCAAACTCTTCCATAGAGAAAAGAGACATTCGTCTAGATGATAGATACTCATTGTTAGAATCTAACTGAAATTGTGTGTGGTCATATTCTGAAGATGTTTCAAAGTTTTCTAATGTGTTCAGAATTTGACTATCTTCACTGATTTCAGAAATGGTAAAGACAGGTTGTATAGTATCCTCATCATCAACCCACTCATTATCTCCTATTTCTGTAATTGCTTTTGCTGGAGGATACAGATTGAATTTCTTTGTTGAATTACCATCAGAAATATACATATCCCCAGACCTACAACTGATAAAAGCATCAGCTGTGGCTAGCCAAGGTCTTCCTAAGATGAGAGGGTGTCCTCCTAAATTACTCTTGGGGGTTAAAATCATGAAATCTACTGGATATTCCCAAGAGTCTAATGAGACCGAAATGTCTTCTAATACACCATCTGGTTTGATAATTGATCGATCTGAAAGTTGTAGTAAAGTAGGTGTAAAAAGAAGATTAGGAAGTTTCAGCTGTTCCATAGTCTGTCTACTCATAATGTTGATAGCAGCCCCTAAATCAATCAAAGTATTTGGAATTTCTACCCCATTGATATGTGTTTTGACAATTGGACTACTGGGATCTACATACTTCTGCATAGTAATTTTTCCCATCATGATATCTGCAATTTTTCCTACCAGGTGGATTCTTTTTGTATCTCTTGGTTTCCTTCCTGGTCTTTTAAGACTCAACTCCTTTATTGTTTTTTCTAGAATAGGAATCTCTCTAGTGGCTTGTAACAAGGGAATCTTGATACAGACATTCTTTAATTCATCTAGAAAATCATAGTCAGGCAACAAGATTTTTTTTTCCACCCCTTTGTCAATTTGTAATCTTTCAGGAAAAGGAGGTGTGGATGAAGGTGTAGGTTGCTCAACTATAGGAGTTGTGGGGGTTGATTCTTTTTCTTTTTCTTTTTGAGTGCTTGGGTTTTGAAGAGATGCTTCAGAACCTTTATTGGCTTCAAGAGAATCTTCCTCAGAAATGCTTTTCTTTTGGGAATCTATAGAAGGTTTATCTAAAACTCTACCAGATCTGAGTTGTACATCATTGAGAGGAACAATCATATAGGTAGGAAATCGTTGACCTTCTACCATGTAAGCATTTTGAGGGTTTTTATTGTTGGGGTTTGGCAATGGATGGGAAGGAAGTTGATTTGGCTTCTGTTGGAATGGAAGCAAGAGTTGAGAATTTGGATTCTATTGAGAAGGTTGTTGTTGTTGTGGAAATGGCAATGATAGTTGTGGATTTTGATTTGGAAGTTGTGGAGCTTGTTGGTTTTGAAAAGATAGAGGATATTGATAAAATTGAGGAAATATCCCATAAGGATTTTGCATACCTTGTACCCATGATTGAAAATGATTTTGAGGTTGGGACCAAGGTTGTTGCCAAGGATTCCAATTTGGTGGGGGTTGAAAGTTCATAGAGTTATTAAACCCTTAGTTTTGTTGTCCCTGCCAAGGTCTCCTTGCAACAAAACAGAGAGACTCAATTGTATTTGGATCTTCTTGAAAGACAGCTTTGAGCCCAGGAATTGAAGGACAATCCTTGGTCTCATGATTCTCTGAACAAATCACACATGTTTCTACAACTTCTGCATCCAAGGGACATTCCCTTAGAGCATGTTTCTTTCTACATTTTGGGCAAAACATGGCCAAAGCTTCAGCTTCTGCTTTCTTCTTGTTTTGTATTTTAAGGGTGTCTAATTGCTCACTAAGACTCCCTAAGATATCAGTTTTGAATTCATCAAGCATGTTGCCAATCTCAGCCCTAATCACTGATCCAGTTGCAGATTTGTTTGCTCGAATGAGAGAAGGATGTCTAGGCCCATTTCCGGTTTTAGATTTTCCCCTTGAGAGATGGACACATAGCTCTGCTATATCATGAAGTGGAAGTTGAGATATATCTCCTTTTCCCATCATGTTCAAAATATCTATCCATTCATCTCTAATGGCTTTTAATAGAAGGGCTTCAAGGTTTCCTCATCTAAGTTACTCATTTTTTCTCTTTTAAGGTTGTATTGGAATCTTTCAAGTAAATCCTCCAAGTTTTCATCCTCTCTTTGCACCATTTTGAATACTTCATCCTTGTGATTGGTGGGAATACAATAGTCCAGGTATCTATACAAAAATGTTTGTTTCATATCATTCCAAGTCCTAATGGATTGAGTGAGTAATCCCATGAACCATTTCAAAGCAGCTCCTTTCAATGTTGAAGGAAACAGTTTGAGCTTTTGAGAGTCTTCCAGATAATCATAAGTTCGACACACGACCTCAAACTCAAATAGAAATGTTTCAGGATCCTCATTTCTTAACCCATGAAAGTTTGGGAGGGCAGATGGTGAAATGTTTTTCATTGTTGCTCGAGAACCCTCATCAACTATAGGAAATCCGAATGAGTTATCTCCATCCCTGTTTCCCCCATTGTTACCTCTACCTCCTCCATTGTTTCCTCCTCCTCCTTCTCTACCTCTACCTCTACCAAATCCGTTTACTACTTCCTCTGTCATGATAGCTTCCTCAGAGACTTCAGAGTCCTCTGGTTCCTCTACTAATGGCGAGCGAGGAGGAATTTCTCCCTCTTTTTCCTCAGGTGATTCTACTTCTTCAATTACAATGTGTCTCCCTATAGAAGGAAAGAAAGGATCTTTTCCTAATTTAGATTCGATGGATGGTGTGGGAGGGTCTCCTAATTCAACTACTGCCTCTTGAATTCCAGGAATCCTAAGGCTAGGAGTGTGAGTTGGAGATGATGGAGGTGTCTCTTGTCTATTCCTTGAAGTAGATGGAGTTGTAAAAATCGAACTCTTTGCCCTAGCTAAAAACCTTCCCCTAGAATCTCTTGCTCTATGCATGTCATTTTTTTTTATTTTTCTTCAAGTCGGGCTAATAATTCTCTTTCTGATCTTCCAGGTCACTCTAGGTGCAAGAAGAGAGCATACTCAAGAAATTATTAAACCAATAACTTTCTCTTTTCTGATCCTCTAGTTCACACTAAGTGCAAGAGGAGAGCATACTTTGAGAGGTTATCAATTTTCCTTCCTTGAAATTTCCTTGTTTTTTTTTTTTTTTTAAGAAATTGGCTACCTAGTTTCACTTCCCTGGCAATGGTGCCAAAAGTTTTGGTCAATTTAGTGTGTCCTAAATTGCTATTTAAAATGTCAATCTGGGAGTCGTAAACTGCTGAAGTGAAGTGCACTGTATGTGCAAGATAACCGATTTCTTAGTCTTTTGTCATTTTTGAGTTTTTTAGTTTGTTTTTGGGTTTATCTTCTGTGGATTCCCTAGTGTGAGATGGCGAAATTGAAATTCAAGTATGGATGGTAATGGTGATTTCTACAATGATTCAAGTATAGATGGTAATGGTGATTTCTACAATGATTTTCCAAACTTCAAAGTTCTCAAAAAGAAGGTTTCAAACTGACTATGATAAAATCAATTCTCAAAAGGAAATAAATGTACCAAAACAGTGAACTAGTGACAATGGCCCAGTATCCTTACTGCTGTATGAAAAAGAAAATAAAAACTGAACTCAAAGCAACTCAAAGACTGAAAGCAAAGCAAACTAAATCACACTACTTCAACCCACATTCTGACCCTTCACCTTTCGACTCGCTCCAGCTATAGGAAGTAATCATAAACAAGCTGAGTAATATGATATCTAAATTGCAGGAAATCAAATTGCATAAAAGGAAACTAAGATTTAACTACTCATTCATATTTCAATTCTTGAAAATGACATAAGCAATTTAATCTCTAACTAGCAGGAAAGCAAACTAAATCATACTACATCAAGTAATATTCTGATTCCTCACTAATTGAGTCGCTTGGCTATAGGAAGGAAATCATAAACATATGAGTAATATGATATCTAAGTGGCAGAAAAGTAAATAAGCAAAGAAAAACTGAAAGAAATGACAATGCTGGAATTAAAACTCAGTAAATGAAAACCAGCAAAAAGGACAGGATGATATCATGTCAGTAGTCATTAAAAATATGTAAATTTGCCTAGGCTGCCTACAAAAACTTGTAAGAAAAGCACTGATCAGCTAATAGTTATGAGAAAACATAAAAGGAAATATGGACAACAGTTAATTATGAACATCAGAACAGCGCAATATATACAAGCAATGATTATAAAAACAGTAACACAATGAAAGCAAGTAAGAAACTATACAGAGCCTTGGTGTACAGGGGCCCTCTGCAACCTCAGCCAGTCAGTACTCAGTCACAAATCGAATTCAGGAATGCTGTCTTCTCATATATTAAAGTGCAGTAATAAGACAAAGTAAAGCACAGTACAGTGGGCTTATAACAACAGTCAAAATTACATCTGAAAAACTAACTATCCAGCGTATACCAACGCGTTATTTATAAGTGAAAATGCTGCAACTAATTCCTAGATTCTACACTGCCAAACAGACACGTAAATCTCCACGGCCTAAGATCTAGCGTTATGGTAATCATGACAGTTAAATCCATGGAGTGGTGGCTGCTCGATTCAGTTCACGGGTTGATCTACAGGTGTGCCAATACCTCCAGAAATTGAGGATCGTGCCACGCAAACCTTCACGTGGGCAAAACAGAGCCGTGCCACCGCAAAACTCTTGGTTTGGCCCTTCCTTTGACCATATTTGACCATGATTGTTTATGAGTGATTTGGTTGAACTGAGGGGACACACTCCATGTACATGTCACTTGCAGCTTGCCCATGTGGCCAGTTTCTCCATTGGACACCTATAACATAGTCTTTAACAAAATGGCTGCGGAAGCTTGAGCTGGCTGCGGAAAGTGACAAGTTTCCGTAGCTGCTTGAACAAAAATCTAAATCAAACAACAGTCATAAACATAGTTAGGAAACCATTTCATAAGCTCTTTTTAGACTAATATGTAATGATTTGACAGCTTGGTGGATTAAGTAAATGGAAAAGAAGGCTGAAAAAGGTGTATAGGGAAGTGCAGGTTTGGGACTCAACATGCTGCTAGACCTATTTTACGAAATACCACCGAGTATCGTCAACTCATCGGAGCATTGATGTTCCTAGTGAACTCCTGTCTAGATATATGCTTTACAGTCAAGACGTTGAGTCAACACATGGTTGAGCCTCACCACATACATTGGATTGGTGCCAAGAATCTGTTGAGATATCTTCGTGGCACAATTACTTATGGGTTAAGATACACTGCCAGAAATGTGAGACTACTTGGATATATTGATGCTGATTGGGCAGGCAATGTGATGGACCGTAAGAGCACTTCCGGGTGCTGCTTCTCCTTGGGATCTACTTCGATATCCTGGATGAGTAGGAAGCAGAAGTCTGTGGCTTTGAGCACCGCCGAGGCAGAGTACATTGCTGCTAGCATGGCCTCCTGTGAGGCAGTCTAGTTACGAAAGCTCTTTAGTGAGCTGTTTGGATTTACATTGGATACCACCGTGATCCTATGTGACAACCAGAGCGGGATTCGTTTATCAGAGAATCCCGTATTCCATGATCACTCCAAGCATATCGATATCAGGTACCACTATATTCGTGACATTGTGCAGCAGGGAGCTATAAGGCTCCAAAATATTGGTACAAATGAACAGGTTGCCGACATTTTGACAAAGCCCCTAGGAAAGGTCAAATTTTTTACTTTCCGAGACGACTTGGAGTCGTTCGCAGACCCTCTTTTGAGGGTCAAGTATGATGTACTGAGCTGTGGGAGCTCCAAGGTGGCGTGGGGTACTTCTTGGAGCAACATATGACCACAGGGTAACTAACCATCCCCTGTTGGTGCACTTTGTATAGGGTAAGAGGTTCAACCCTCCCCTGACATCCCGTGGCGACTATGGAACATGACGATTAGTTCTCTTGTGGTCCAGGATGATTCATTCTCCATGGTGATTGTGGAACAGGATGATTCATTCTCCTGTAGGCCAAGATGATTAGTTCTCTGTGGTATCCACTAGACAGGATGATTCATTCTCCTATGGACAGGATGATTAGTTCTCCTGTTCAGGCAACCTACCCATGCAGTCTGGGACTCATGGGAAGTACCTCTCATCTGATCAATGAGCAGGGAAATGAGGATAGGGACCATAATAGTTCTATCAATGGACACATCGTTGTATCTACTGTACTCCCTATGCTAGGATGACCTCCATTGATCTGGGATCAATGATACCAGTCTGGGACCAGTGAGAGTGCTACACCCTCTGAAACTGACTTCAGGTCAGTAGAGGACTGGTCTGGGACAAATGAAAGTGGTACACACTCCAGAATGACTTCGAGTCAGTGGAGGATGGTATGAGACATCCTCGATCACTTCTTCTTCTTCATAGTTCGGGCAGAGAATAACAAAACAAAGCATAGCAGAGTAGAGCAGGGGTCAAGCTGTATAAGGCAGTGCATTTGATTGATGAAGAATAGCGATAGTCAGATGAATTACAGATGGAGTTCTCCCTAGTTGAGAGGGAGTGTTAAAACTGGCAACTAGGGCCAAACTCCATGTGGGTCACCTTATTCATGGTTGATAATATTTTTCCTAGATTCCTCTCATCGAGAGGTGTAGGATTGATCTAAATATCCTCTAATTCCGATAAGTATTTATAGAGATATGAATTTATTTTGATTATTGAGAAATTATCAAAGTTGGCCAGTAATTTATGTAGGCTCAGACGCCCAACAGACACATCTATTCACCTTCAACGTTTGGATATAAATACAGGATGAATCCTCCTCATCATATCTCTCTCTATCTCTCTCTGTCTTACGTAGAAAAAGAGTCTCTTCTCTCTCCTACACAGAAAGGCCCTCTCTCTCACCCGAGCCGAAACAGGTGGTTTGAAGCCTTAGACTGGTGCATGGGACTGGTGCACGGGACTGGTGCACGGTGAAGTCTTGGATTGATGCACAACGAAGTCTTGGACTGGTGCTGGGCGAAGTCTTGGACTGGTGCATGATGAATGACGAAGTCTTGGACTGATGTGCGACAAAGTCTTAGACTGGTGCACGACAAAGTCTTGGACTAGTGCACGGTGAATGACGAAGTCTTGGACTGATGCGCGACGAAGTCTTGGACTGGTGCATGACGAAGTCTTGGACTGGTGCACAATGAACGACGAAGTCTTGGAATTATACACGGCAAAATCTTGAACTGGTGAGCGATGAAGTCTTGGACTGGTGCATGGTGAACGATGAAGTCTTGGACTGGTGCACGGTGAACGACTCATCAATGGAGACTTGATGAGTTCGATCTAGGGTTTGCTGCCCTAGTTTAGGGCTGATCTAGGGTTTTCTACTGCTGATATAAATTAGATATTTATACTATTTCTCTCTGCTGAATTATTGAAGATAAAAGAAGATTTGATCAAAGGGTTTCCCCATATTGGGGTTGGTCCCTGGCTAGCCGCCACATTTTGTGTCTCTTGTCTTGGCTTGTTTTCTATTGATCGTTTAAATGTTCTATCTACACTTTACTTAATGTACATGTGATTGCTAATCTGTGGATAATAATAAGAAAGATAAGTAAAGTGCTCCAAGCATAGAACATACTATAACTTAACAACACACCCCATCATCATTTCATCATCCTGGATTTTAAGAAGCCTCACACTCACTCAGATACCTCTCAGTAGAAAGCCCCGTTTGTATCTGACCTAGAGAAAGTAATTTTTAGGAAAGTCTGGAAGGAGAAAACTCTTACTACTTGCACTATAGTCTCATCAACTTGTGAAGCCTCATCCTCCAGCTCTCAACACTCTGTTACTCACTACTTAGGACTTACTCCTAAGACCCTTACATACCCTTCATTCAATCTAGCCACTCCCACCACTGTGTTTTTGGGCCAAGTTCCTTAGGCAAGTCTCAATCCCCCTCCATTAATCTAGATGGCTCTTCTAGGTTTTTTGTTAAATAAATATGCACCTCTTAATTTACCTCAGCCTCTAAGTGCTATGCCCCAAGACTACCTAAATCTTCTGCCTAGGTTCAATGGGGAGGATGATAACATTGCACAAAGACACATCGAAACCTTTTGTGCCTTTGTTGAGAACCTAAACATGGAACAACTGGATGTGGTCATGAGACTTTTTGTACAATCCCTTGATGGAGAGGCCAGAAAGTGGTTCAAAGCCCTACCCAATGCCTCCATCACTACCTGGGAGGAACTTGAAAACTCTTTCACACAGAAATGGGGTGAAAAGAGAAATCATGAGTACCTCCTCACAGAGTTTAATGCCATAAAGAAGAAGCCAAAAGAGGATATCTCAGAATTTATAAAAAGGTTCAACAAGCAGTACAATAACCTACCAGCTGAGATAAAGCCTCCTCCAGCTACTGCTCGAGTAGATTTTTTGGGAGCCTTTGAATCTGATTTTGGCTTTACTCTGAGGGAAAGGAAGTCTCTCACTCTAGATCAACTCCAAATTGATGCACTTGAGGTGGAAGCGAATTTCACCTCAGCAGGAAAGTCAAGAGGAAAGAAGGAACCTATTGAGAATAAAAGAGGGAAAGAAGAGGCATCCTCCTCTGGTCGAGATAGAGAATCACCAGACCTGAAGTGGGATGAACTGGACAAACTCATCAAGAGTTTATCACATAAGGTTGGAAATCTTGAACTTGAGAACAAGAATCTCTCCAAAAAGAATTCTCAAGTCAACAATGGGGTTATAACCCACAATATAGAAGGCCTCCATTGCAAATACTTCCAAGGGAGAGAAAGGAACATCTTGACCAAATCCCTCATCCCCTATATTTAGAATATGATCCCGATGAACAATTGTTGGATACACATGAGATGCAGGGAATATTGTATTCTTCTTTCTCCGAAGAAGAACATGAAAATATGGCTCACCAGGAGGCTAGTCATGATAGAGAAGCAACAACAGATGAGGAAGATATAGATTATTATTGCAAACAGTTTGCAGATTTCATGCAAGCACAACCACAATGTAAGTATGATCTAAGATCTTCAAAGAAGAGGTCAAGAGAACTAGAAAAACAAGAGGGAACTTCTCCCCAAGTTGTTCCCCTAGTACTAGATAAAGGAAAGGCAAGCTAAATCCTAACCCTTCCAAGATGAAAGTCCCCTCCAATAAGGAAAGTAATAGTTTATAGGGACACACAAGAAAGGAGGCACCTGTTCTACTGAAAAAGGCTAGTGATAAGGAAGAAGGAAAAAAGCTAGGAGGTACAGAAAAATTCCAACCCACATTCAATCTCCAGAAGGAGCTTGAAAAGGTAAAAATTATTGTTCCTCTAACTGAGCTTCTAAACCAGCCTAATTATAAAGCTCAAGTCTCTCAATTCATACATCCAACTACCTCAGCACCAACTCATGATAGTTTAAACCTCCAAGAGGAGAGGCCAACGGTTGTTTTGGGGCTGCATGTGGAAGAGTTCGATCCTTCTACTACACCCTTCTACGTGACCCTTGTAATCCACGACCTCTTACTGCATAATTTCATGTTGGATTCTAGAGCCTCACACAACCTCATGTCATTAACAGTGATGTAACAAATGTACTCCTTTAACTCTACGAGGGTCAAATGCTTGGGAATGATTAAGGATCTGATGGTAAACCTAGCTCAAATCCCTGTGAAGAGTGTGGTAATGGACATAGTGGTGGCAGAGATTCCCCCTCGGTTTGGCATGCTCCTATCTATATCTTGGGGTTCCAAGGTGGGGGGATCTATCAAGTTAGACTTAACTTATGCCACTATTCCCACTTTTGGAGTTGAGCAAAGGAGGTTGTACAGAGAATCCAGGTTTGTAAAAATGGTGACCTGATGTAGGAGCATGTGACTTGGAGGGAAAATCTTCAAACTTATTCCAAAAATCGAAAAACATCTATAGGCAAAGGAGTGGGGTCCTTAGCCAACAGTTTCCATGCTTTCCTAGTTTAGGATAAGAATAGAATTAAGAATAAATCATGCTAAAATAAGCGCTTATGGATAAGCTGTAACAAAGCTTTACGCTTTAAATCGCTCCATGTAAAAGCATGCTTTTGTAAAGGATAATGGCCGAGAAGGCTTTATCTATTGATTATAAATAAAATAACAGGAGGCTCGGAGTTAGTGTCGTGCCTGGAAGCATTATCATCTGAAGACAAACCTCTCTCTACATCTGATTATATGGTTCTCTATTGAATGTTAATTAGATGTGTGTATCAGTTTTAATGTCTTTTATCTGAGCCTGGATATCGATGAATTAACCTTAGTCCCAATTAATATCTTGGTTGAAGCCCTTAGATTGTGTTTTTCCTTCATACCGTCGAGCGCAGGCTTCTTTAATTTCCTTATAGAATTCCGTGGCCAAAATCCTGTTTACACAGAGAAATCGTGAAATACTTAGTCCGGAATGAGTTTCCGGACCTGAATTATTATTAAGTCTGGTTTATATCCTCATCGGGTCCAAACCTTGTTTCGCATCACAGAGCCATAAGTGGAGCAGAAGAAACCTGTGGAACTGCCGAAGTCCAAAACCCCGATAAGCCCGGACCCGAAATATTATATAGCGGGTTGGATAAGTTTTCGGGTCCGCAAGGGTTGTCGCATCGCACAGTTGAAGTGAGAGAAGTCTATTGTGTGGTCTTTTGGAATCGCCGATAGTGATTGCCTATAGCCACGTATTATCGCATCGGAGGAATGAGAGTTGGAAGACTTGATTTGAAAGCACCAATAGTGTTATTGGTGTAACATGTAATTCTTTGAATTCTAAAGTGCCGATAGTGTAATTCTTCGAAATTACCACGTAGACTAATTATAAGCCGTGACAATGATTTGAAAGCGCCGATAGTGCATTTCTGTTCTTTTGGAAACAAAGGCATGTGACTATGTATTTTGCATTTTGAACACATTATCACTTGTTTTAAAGCAACGATAATCTGTCTTTATAATTCCGATGGAATTATAGGCCGAAAAGGGAAAAAACAGGCCTATTACCTTAAAGCACCGATATGAAGGTTGGAGTGTATCAGAGGAAAGCTCGTGAAGCTGCTTATAGATGACTGATACACCTCTTGAAACAGAAGGAGGAATTTAGCCTGAAATTGAAGAAATTGTAGCCAGATTTGAGATTTTGTCCATATCGCTTGCACCCAGGCCACCATCAGTGGTATCAGAGCAACCAACTGACATTGAATTGAATCTCAGAAGCAGGAGAAGGAAAGTTAATATGGCTTTTAGAGTTGGAAGAGGACGTGGATGTGGTGGAAGAGGATGACCTGTTGCAAATGCTAAAGTAATGGAAGATGTGCAACAGATGCAAGCTAGATTGGATGCATTAACAACAGGAAAAAATATAGACGATGGAGATGTTAGTGAACCTAAGGTTGAAACTGTAGAGGAGGAAGCTGTAGCAGTTACTCCTGAGAGGAGGTTCTTTCAATCAGTATTGAGATCCACAGCTAGGCAAAAGACCAAGTTTCCAATATATGAAGGAGGAGTGAATCCAGAAGAATTGATAGACTGGATTAATGGCATGGAGAAATTCTTCGATTATGAAGAAACATAAGATGAGAATAAAGTCAAGTTTGCTGTCACCAAGTTAAAAGGCCATGCATCACTTTGGTGGTATAGTGTGCAGGTAGAAAGGAAGAGACTTGGCAAGCAACCAATCAAGAATTGGAGCAGGATGGTAGCAAAGCTAAGAGTTAAGTTTTTGCCAAGTAATTATCAGCAAACCTTGTTCAGAAAGATGCAGAATCTTAGATAGAGGTCTTTGACAGTGAAAGAATACACAGAGGAATTCTACAGGGTAAGCATAAGAGCTGGAGAAGCCTAGGATACATATGAGAAGGTGGCTAGATATGTGAATGGCCTTAGGATGGACATTCAAGATGAGATAAGTCTACTATCTCCTAAGATAGTAGAGGAAGCTTATTAGATAGCACTGAAAGCTGAAGAAAAACTCATGAGGAAACAGTCTACCAAAGGGAGAGGTACTTTTCGAGGAAGGGGAAGTCAAGGTGGTAGAGGGAGATCTACAACACCTAAATATGGAGCTAGCAGAAGCTCAACCCAGCATGCACCCACAGGCGGTGATGCAAGATGCAGAGGGAGTTTTTCTAGAGGAAGAGGAGGCAGAGGAAGAGGAAGAGAAATAAGATGTTACAAATGTAACAAGCTGGGACACAGAGCTTTTGACTGCCCAGAGAATGCAGGAACGAGACAGAGGAATGCAATTGTTGCTTTAGTTGAGGGAGAAGCACCAGCAACAGCAGTGGCAAAAGAAGAAAATATACACGAGAGAGGAGAATCTTTGGTAGTTAATAAAGTTCTACTGAAGCCAACAAAGGAGATAGTTGAACTATCACAAAGAAAGACTTTATTTAGGACAGTGTGTAAAGTCCACGGGAAATGTTGCCAGATGATCATTGATAGTGGCAGCACTGATAATTTGGTCTCTACAGAAGTGGTGGAGAAATTGAAGCTGAAGACAATGAAACATCCAACACCTTACAAGGTGTCCTGGTTGCAAAAGGGACATCAATTGTTAGTGGATGAACAGTGTGAAGTCGAATTTCTGGTGGGCAAGTATAAAGATAAAATTGTATGTGATGTGGTGCCAATGGATGTGTGCCACATATTTCTTGGAATACCTTGGCAATATGATAGAGGAGCCATGCATGATGGGAAAAGAAACACCTAAAAGTTTGGAAAGGATGGTGTCAATCATATGTTGCTACCTCTACAAGAAGAAGATGTACCAGGAAAGCAGACTGATCCAAAAACTCTATTACTAGGAGGAAACAAATACTTGAAGCAGATTGAAGAGAATGAGGTAAATTTTGTTGTAATTTGCAAGCCCTAGGTAATAATGACTTCTACTAAAATTTATGATTTACCCATTGAAATTCAAGAAATGTTGGAGAACTATTGTGATATTATTGTTGATGATTTTCCAAATGAGTTGCCACCCATTAGAAGAATTAGCCATCATATAGATTTGATTCCTGGAGCAAGTATACCTAACAAAGTAGCTTACAGAATGAATCCTACAGAAAATGAAGAGGTTAGAAAACAGGTGCAAGAATTGCTTGAAAAAGGACTGATTAGAGAAAGCTTGAGTCCTTGTGCAGTGCCAACAATGTTGAGTCCAAAGAAAGATGGAGGCTGGAGAATGTGTACAGATTCGAGAGCCATCAATAAAATCACAACTAGGTATAGGTTTCCATTACCTATAATTGAAGATTTAATGGATTGCTTGAGTGGAGAAAAGTATTTTTCAAAACTAGATCTAAAAGTGGGTATCATCAAATAAGGATAAGAGAAGGGGATGAGTGGAAAACCGCTTTTAAGACAAATGAGGGATTATATGAATGGAGAGTAATGCCTTTTGGGTTGTCAAATGCACCAAGCATGTTTATGAGACTCATGAATGAAGTTTTTAAATATTTCATTGGTAAATTTGCAATAGTATATCTGGACAATATATTAGTTTATAGCAAGTCTAAGGAGGAGCATATGAGGCGTTTGAATTATGTCTTACAAAGGCTGCAGTAGGAGAAATTATTGCTGAATTTGAAGAAGTGTTCATTCATGAAAGAAGTGTTAGTGCAATTTGGTTTTTTTATTTCTGCTAAAGGGTTGAAGATGGATCTAGAGAAGATCAAGGCAATCATGGAATGGCCTTCACCCAAGAGTGTTTTTGAGGTAAGAAGTTTTCATGGTCTTGCTAGCTTTTATAGAAAATTCATCAAGAATTTTAGTAAGATTAATGCACCTATTATTGAGACCATAAAGAAGGACAAACAACCATTTATATGGACTGCTGAAGCAGAGAAGAATTTTCAGCTGTTAAAGAAGAAAATCACTGAAAAGCCTATTTTGGTTTTACCTGATTTTAGTAAGCCTTTCCAAGTGAAGTGTGATGCCAGTGGAGAAGCAATTGGAGGTGTTTTAAGCCAGGAAGATAGACCAATAGCCTATTTTAGTGAAAAGCTGAATGATTCAAAAAGGAAGTATTCTTCTTATGATAAGGAGTTCTACACAGTTGTGCAGTCATTGAAAAAATGGAGGCATTATCTAATGTCAAAGGAATTCATCCTTTATTCAGATAACCATGCACTACAGTTTATAATGCAGCAGCCAAAGCTCAGCCAGAAACATGCTAAATGGGTAGAGTATCTTCAAGGTTTCCATTTTGTTTTGAAGCATATAAATGGCCAATCAAACAAAGTTGCAGATGCCTTAAGTAGGAGGAATGTATTATTTCAAGAGAGTCAAATCCAAGTGTTGGGTTTTGATTTTCTTAAAGAATTGTATGAAACAGATCTAGATTTTAAAGAGGCATTTGAAGCTTGTAAAAATCTTGTTTTGATGGATAGGAGTAAATGGTTGGATTACTTCTTACAAGATGGACTGTTGTTTAAGAAAAATCAGTTGTGCATACCAAACTGTTCAATGAGGGAGAATTTAATCAAAGAAAAACATAGTGGAGGACTTGCAAGACATTTTGGCATAGAGAAGACTTTTGAGTAGTTGAACAAATTTTATTTCTGGCCGAAAATGAAATCTGAAGTGGAGAAGTATGTGAAAACTTGCAAAATCTGTCAATATGCAAAGGGAAGGAGCCAAAACACAGGTTTGTATATCCCATTACCAATTCCAGATAGGCCTTGGGATATGGTAAGTATGGATTTTGTTTTGGGCTTACCAAAGACTCAAAGAGGTAATGATTCAATTTTTGTTGTAGTGGACATATTTTCAAAAATGGCACACTTTATTCCATGTTATAAAACTAGCGATGCTTCTCACATTGCTAATTTGCTTTTTAAGGAGGTTGTAAGATTGCATGGATTGCCTAAGAGTATTGTCTCAGACAGGGATTCCAAATTTGTTGGACATTTCTGGAGGAAATTATGGAAGAAGTTGGGAGCTAAACTAATTTTCAGTTCTGCTTATCATCCACAAACTGATGGACAGACTGAAGTTGTGAACATGAGTTTGGGCAATCTTTTAAGGAGCCTTACTGTAGAACATCCAAAGCAGTGGGATCAAGTATTGGCACAAGCTGAATATGCATATAATGACTCACCTAACATGAGTACAGGACAGAGTCCATTCCATATTGTTTATGGAATGCATCCAAGAGGAGTAGCTGAGTTAAGAAACTTGGAAAAAGAAGAGATGAGAAGTGCAGAGGGTGAAGATTTTGCTTCAGAAATGCAAGCAATACATGAACAAGTGAAACAACAACTACAGGATAGTAACATCAAGTACAAAACCACAGAAAACAAGAGAAGAAGAGAAGCAAAATTTGAAGTTGGAGATCTGGTTTTAGCACATCTTAGAAAGGAGAGGTTTCCAAAGAGGGAGTATAACAAACTGAAGTTCAAAAAAATTGGATGGTGCAGAGTGTTGAGGAAATTTTCTACAAATTCCTATGAGATTGAGTTACCCCCTGATGTTGGAATATCACCAATTTTTAATGTTGCAGACCTGTACAAGTATGAAGGTGAAAATGAAGATGATACAATGCAAGATCAACAGAACCAAGAGATTGACTGGGTAAAACAGTTACCCGCAACAAAGAATTTGCAACCAGAAATAATTCTGGACAAGAAGGTGTTCAAGAAAACAAGGGGAAAAGAGTACTTCCAGTATTTAGTAAAATGGAAGGATATGCCAACCGCTGAAGCTACTTGGATTACAAAAGACATGCTACAAAAATTGGGTAGTTCTGTAGACGAACTCATGGACAAGATCCCATGAAGAATTTTGTCCTCAGGAGTCTGATGCAGGAGCATGTGACTTGGCGGGAAAATATTCAAACTTATTCCAAAAATCCAAAAAAATCTACAGGCAAAGGAGTGGGGTCCTTAGCCAGTAGTTTCCATGCTTTCCTAGTTTAGGATAAGAATAGAATTAAGAATAAATCATGCTAAAATAATCGCTTATGGATAAGTTGTAACAAAGCTTTACACTTTAAATCACTCTATGTAAAAACATGCTTTTGTAAAGGATAATGGCCGAGAAGGATTTATCTATTGATTATAAATAAAATAATGGGAGGCTCAGAGTTAGAGTCGTGCCCGGAAGCATTATCATCTGAAGAAAAACCTCCCTCTGCATCTGATTATATGGTTCTCTGTTGAATTTTAATTAGATGTGTTTATTAGTTTAATGTCTTTTTTCTGAGCCTGGATATCGGTGAATTAACCTTATTCCCAATTAATATCTTGGTTGAAACCCTTAGATTGTGTTTTTCCTCCATACTGTCGAGCGCAGGCTTCTTTAATTGCCTTATAGAATTCCACAGCAAAAATCCTATTTACACAGAGAAATCATGAAATACTTAGTCCAGAATGAGTTTCCGGACCCGAATTATTATTAAGTCTGGTTTATATCCTCATCGAGTCCAAACCCTGTATCGCATCGCAGAGTCATAAGTGGAGTGGAAGAAACCTGTGGAATCGTCGAAGTCCGAATCCTGGATAATCCTGGACCCGAAATATTATATAGCGGGTTGGATAAGTTTTCAGGTCTGCAAGGGTTGTCGTATCGCACAGTTGAAGCAGGAGGAGTCTATTGTGTGGTCTTTCGGAATCACTGATAGCGATTTCCGATAGCCATGTATTATCACATCGGAGGAATGAGAGTTGGAAGGCCTGATTTGAAAGCACCAATAATGTTATTGGCGTAACATGTAATTATTTGAATTCTAAAGTGTCGATAGTGTAATTCTTCGGAATTACCACGTAGTCTAATTATAAGCTGCGATAGTGATTTGAAAGCGTCGATAATGCATTTCTGTTCTTTTGGAAACAAAGGCCTACGACTATGTATTTTGTGTTTTAAATGCATTATCACTTGTTTTAAAGCAACGATAATCTATATTTATAATTCTTATGGAATTATAGGCCAAAAAGGGAAAAAACAAGCTTATTACCTTAAAGCACTGATATGAAGGTTGGAGTGTATAAGAGGAAAACTCGTGAAGCTGCCTATAGATGACTGATACACCTCTTGAACCAAAAGGAGGAATTCAGCCTGAATTCGAAGAAATTGTAGCTATATTTGAGAGTTTGTCCATACCGCCTGCACCCAGGCCACCATGACCCCAGCTAAAGGCTCAAAAAATTCCCCAATTCATGTGAAAGAAAGTGACCTCTCCTACTTGTTCCTAGAAGAAGATGAGACCTTCATAGAGGAAACATCAGTACACCTAACAAGGTAGTTAGATCACCAGCATGCAAATGAAAATGAAGTATGGAAATTGTACTTCAACGGAGCAAAATCGAAAGAGGGAAATGGAGCTGGAATATTGTTGGTATCTCTGGAGGGCAGCCTGATACCCCTCTCATGCAAGCTATAATTTGAGGCAACCAAAAACGTAGTGGAGTATGAAGCATTTATCCTTGGGTTAAAAATGACAACAAATATAAATATTGAATGCCTAATGGTCTATGGAGACTTTGAGATGGTCGTAAGGCAGATTAGAAATCAATGCCAAGCCAAACACCCTAGACTGAGGACGTACCAGAATGAAGTTTGGGATCTAATTGATAACTTATTCATGGCCTTTAATATCCAATTTATGCCCAAGGAAGGAAACAAGACGATTGAATCCCTTGCTGTAGCAGCAAGAAGTTTTAGCCCCCCTCAAAATCCGTTCCTCAGACATGAGGTAGAAGTCAGATACAAACCCTCAATACCTGATAATGTCAAGCACTGGTAGGTATTCGAGGATGATGAGAAAGTGAAAAGACTCATAGGAGTCATTGGGGAGTTCGCCGACTCTACCATTGATCAAGAAGAAGAAGAAGCAGATCAAAAAGCCACTTTATGGAAAGACACAGTGGTTGGGCACAAAATTTTGCAACTGAAAAAGAATACCATCCCTCGTGGATTGGTCCCATTGGAAAGGCTTTTTAATAAGGACAACGTAGTCTCCATACCAATGGCCCTGAAGATAGACGATCAAGTAGAAGACTGCAACATCGGCTTGGATGAGGCACCCTAGATGATTAGGCTATCAAACAGAATCCCCTTGCAATAAAGACAAAGGTATTTAAATCTATTCAAAATCTACAAGGATGTATTTTCTTGGTCTTATTAGAATTTGAAAGCATTTGATACTAACATCATTCAGCATAAGATTCATTTGAAGAGTGGAACAAAGCCATGTAAATAGAAACTCAGGCAGATAAATGCACTTTTACTCCCCTTCATAGAAAAAGAGGCGAGAAAGTTGCTACAAGAATAGATCATAGTGCCTTTAAGGTACTCTGTGTGGGTAGCCAACATAGTCCCTGTCCAAAAAAAGAGCGGAGAAATAAGGCTATGCATAGATTTTTGGAATCTAAACAGGGCGTCGTTGAAAGACAACTACCTATTGCCTAAGATGGATCATATAGTGAAGAAGGTGGTTGGCTCAGCCAGAATTTCCATGATGGATGGGTTCTTTGGTTACAACCAGGTGGCAGTCCACCCCGAGGATCAAAAGAAAACTGCTTTCACCACCTCGCGGGGAACATTCATGTACGATCGCTTGCCCTTCGGTCTCATTAATGATGGGGTCACATTTCAGAGAGCCATGGACCTAGTTTTCATAAGGGATCAAGAAAAATTTGTGATGGTTTACTTAGATGATATCACAGTCTTTTCTAAGACTGATGAAGAGCACCTCCTGCACTTAAAGCTCACCTTTGAGAAATACAGGAGGTATGGTCTTTCTCTAAACCCTAAGAAGTCTCAGTTTTCCCTGAGTGAGGGGAAGCTACTAGGACTTATAATAGCAAAGGAAGGTGTGAAGATTGATTTGAAATGATTTGAATCCATCAACCATATTCCTCTGCCCATGAATAAGAAATAGGTTCATCCTTTCTGGGGAGAATAAATTTCTTGAGGAGGTTCATACCCAACTACACAGAAATTGTCAAGGGTATTACAAACATGCTCAAGAAGGAAAATGAAGTCATATGGAGCCCTTCCCCCATAGATTATTTCATTAGAATTAAAGAAGCTTTGGCTGAAGCCCCGATACTAGTCAGCCCCAACTATTTAGTGCCTTTCTACATCTTTTCTTTCACCTCTCCACATACTATTGTTGCAGTGCTGCTACAGAAAAATAAATATGGTTATGAAAAACCCTTCGCTTTCTTCAGCCAAGTCTTGAGGGATGCTGAGCTGAAACATAACATCTTGGAGAAAGAAGCCTATGCACTAGTCAAGGCTTTGAAGGCATTTCATATGTATGTGCTACAATCGTAAATCACATCATTTGTCCCAACGACAGTAGTCAAGGAAATCCTGGTGCAAGGAAACAACGAATGAAAAAGGGGTAGGTGGATAGCTAAGATACAAGAATATGAGCTAGAAATAAATCCTAGCAAGCTCATAAAAAGCCAGGGGTTGGCTACGGTTTTATCTGAATCCAATTGCCAAGATTTAGGGATAAACCCGGTCACAAAGGAATGCAGACTAGAGGATCATCAAATTAGGATTAAAACATCTGAGTAGAAAATCTATGCCAAATATGAGTGATCACCCTGGTATAAGAACATCATTCATTATCTCTTATTCCTGAGGTGCCCGCTAGGGTTGGATAAATCCAAATACTGAGCTCTGAGATTGAAAGAACATAAGTATATCATATCCAATGGCCTACTCTACTGGAAGGACCCGGTGGGGGTATTGTTGTTATGTTTGGTGGAGGGTGAAACCCAGAAGGTGATTGAGGATTTTCATGGAGGAGTTTGTGGAGGTCACTACAGATGGAAGACCACAACACATAAAATCCTCAAGGCGGGATTCTATTGGCCTACACTGTTTGGGAATGTTGATTCCCAGGTCAAGTCGTGCCAGAACTGCCAAGTGTTTGCTGAGAGGCAAAAGCTTTCTCCTCTCCCCCTAATTCCAGTACATGTGGAAGAACCTTTCAGATAGTGGGGACTAGATTTCATAGGAGAAATAAACCCACCATCCAGTGGCCAACACAAATGGATATTGACAACCACATATTATTTCACCAAGTGGGTAGAGGCCATCCCAACCAGAAATGCTACAGACTCAGTGGTAATCAAATTCATGGAGGAGAACACACTATATCACTTGGTTTTTCCTTCAAAATTATCACTGATAATGCTTAGGTCTTCAAATCTGCCAAGTTCACCAGCTTCTGCCATAAATTCAACATCATCATCGGGCACTCCACTACCTACTATCCTCAAGGTAATGGCTTGGTTGAGTCCTCAAACAAAACTGTGGTGAGGGTGCTGAAGAAGACCATCGCTGAGAATCAGAGGAACTGGGACTCCCAACTGAAGTTTTCCCTATGGGCCAACTGGGTAACACCTAAACGATCCACAAGAAAATCACCTTTTGAGCTAATCTATGGTAAGGCTGTAGCCTTCTCGATCTAATTAGCAATGTCGGTGGCGAGGTTACTACAAGAAGCAGAGGAAGATCCAAGTGCCTTAACACGAAGGATAAATCAATTGGTCGAGCTTCATGAGAATAGAGAACAGGTGGGGACCAAATTGTCAAATTACCAACAAAAGATGCAATCCTTGTTTAACAAAAATGCTAAGGATCAACCACTTCAATCAAGAGATTTAGTTCTCCACTGGGACATCCAATGGGTAGACAAAGGAAAACATGGAAAATTCAACCCGCTATGGTTCAGCCCTTTCAAGATGGAAAAAGAAAGAGGAAATAATACATACATGCTTGTGAATCTTTGGAACTGTCGATAAATGGTTAGTTCCTTAAACTCTATTTTCAAAACTAAAGGTGCCTGTCTTACACCCATTGTAAATATTAGTGTGTGTATTGTAATTGTTATATGTAATTTTCAGTTTATGTTGAAAAGTCCATTGGCAAAGAATTATAGTTTGTTTAAAAATGATTCCATGCCCAATGGAAGGAGGCTACTGGTCTGCAAGTTCTTAGCACCTTGCCAATAAGGCATTATCCCCATTCGGAGCCAATGTTGTCACTCACTACATTAAGAGTCTCCAGTCGGTCAAAGTTGCTAAAGAGAAGTGACATTTGAAGCCATCTTATAGGCCACAAAATCACTCAAAGCCTAATTGGACCCCTTCTGTTGCATCGTTCAGAACGAGCTTTCCAATGGTATATGGAAGATTGAAAAGAAAATCCTGGATTAGAAGTTAGATAAGATTGAAGATACCCTTTCAAAGCTAGAAAACAAAGAAAAATGGCTAAGGGGCAGGCTCATCACAAATCGTAGATCAAGGCTTATCGAAGCAGCTACAAAGAGGAAGACACCTGAAGTTGTGATCGAACGACCGCCGATATCACAAATCGCATATTGGTGGGTCTGGTCTATCAGCGTATTGGGTATACTGTAGGCTCATCGCACATAGCGCATCAGCGAGTCACAATGTAGAGTACCAATATTGCATATCGGTGATCACAGGTGCAAAGGGGTGGCACACAAGCACTTGGCCATGGAAATCACTGATCACCGATATCGCAAATCGCAAGAGGACAAGACATCAAAAATCGCAAGACGATGAGCCATCACAAATAGCAAGATGGAAGGCCATCGCAAATCGTAGATCGGAAGGTCTAAGGCATGCGCATCAGTAAATCAGTGATTGGCGGGGCCCACACATATCGCAATTGACAGTCAACATCTACAATGGATCACCCTTAAGGGAATCTTGGGAAGAATACATCGATAGCACTAAACTATCATAAATTCAGGCCTGTAGTGTTAAATCACCGGGGAAGGCCAAAAGCATTTGACAAAGAAAATCAGTTGCAAAACCAGAGGCAGGGCCTTTTCTCTCTCATCCAGGGGGCCATGCGGGAGAACACCATTGGCCCAGATGAATCCACATGGCAGTTGACGTCTGCATGACATGGCAGTACGAAGGACATGTGGCAAACATATTTGCTAGTTTCAGGGGTCATAAGGGGGAATTTTCGGGTGACACATGTCACCACTCACGGGGTGACACGTGGTAGTGATGACATCACCCATCGCAAATCGACAATCAGTGATTGCACAAAGAAAAGGTTCCTTCGCAGAAGCCTCTCCCGGATGCTATATTTTATACAATTGATTTAACTGACTGTTGGGTCCGTCCTTTTTTCAAATGCCACATATCTATTAGATGTCCCCCATCTCTAGACAACCTAGATTGCCTCCACCGAGATCAACAGCTCCCAGGCCTTTTTAGTCCCCCCTGCCATTTTTCTGTTTATCAGCGAGGGGGGGTCCGAAAAGTGGTTTCCCCACCAGGCCCCCTCCACTACGGGTCCCTCTCATATAATTTTTCACCCCCCCTCACTTACCACTTACTGCTCATGTCCCCTCCGAAAATCACTCGTCCTTAACACTCCCTCCTGTAGTGTGATTGCGATATCTTGGGTGGGCCCAATCCCACAAATCAACGATCACAAGTATCAAGGGGAAATTCCAAAGGTAAAGTGTACAAATCACTGGTATGTGGGATTCCCAGTAACAAAGGAAAAATGCTGATGGACAAGAGTCTAAAGGCCCTAACACCCGAGGGGTAAGTGCTTGGTCATAGCCCCGATCACATGGAGAAAAAGGGGCTAAATCATAAGGGGAAAAAGGGGACTGGAACTCTCCTGTTTCATAATATTTTAGTGATAAGGGCCAGCGCTAGAAAGTCCTCCATATCACGACATAAGTGCATCACCAGGTATATCAGGATGTCGATAGTGCTTTGTAGGACTTTAAAGGCGTGATGGGTCGGCAGCTGTGGCTTTTAAGAAAACAGGCGGTGCATTCAAACCGAGCATGGGCTGATCTAGAAAGACCCATTATGACATAGAACTAGGGTCGACACTGACAGGAGTAAAAAAGGACTTAGTAGCTCAGGAAGATTTAATTATCCAACATGGTCTCCCATATAGTGGGGAAACAAGGTACCACCTAGGGGTATTTCACTTAAGTACCACAACACGAAACCAATAGTGCCCATTCCCATCTTTAAATATTGAATGGTTCAAGCATTAAAGGCATAAGCGTCGGGAGTAGGCTAAGCAACATAGGAGGCCATACCAAGAGCGAACTAAAACCTGAAGCAGAGGCTATCACAGGGATTGGAACGAAGATATTTCATTTACATTTCTGTCTGATTGTCTACTTATTTTTTGTCCTGTAATGTACCTCCCTTCAATGAGGCAATAATTTTGTAAGGTTTTTGGGCCACAAAACCATTTTTGGCCAAGACAGCTAGTCAACCTAACAGTTGAGACTTAGCCAAATCTATTTCGATGTAATGAATATTCAATGCTCCTTCTCTCCAGATAAATAGGAGGAAGAAACACTTAACAAAGGTTAAAAAATTCTAAAGAAAACACTACATGTTCTTTTCAGATAGTACAGGTCTTTCAGAATATCAAGGAAATGGTGGTGATTCCCCCTTCAAGTATTAAAATATGTTATTCCTTTGTTAAAACCCATTATGTTCTTGTTTCTTCTCTGAATTCATGTAATCATAATTGCTAGAAATATTTCAAACTCCCTTACAGATTCATTTTTATTGACATATTAATGCATATGCCTATAACTTCCTCATAGATTCATTTGTATTGACATTGTTAATGCATGTGCCTGTATGGATTATTGAAATTATATCTTTAAATCTGTGGTACATGAATCATAACATTCAGCCCCTCTTACACCCATCGTATCTACCTGTAACTCAAATAAGTATAGAAATTATTAATGCCTCAAGCTCTATGTGTTAAGTGTAGAATTCTTGAATCTTTATGCTCTATGTGATGAGGTTCTCTTTCTCCTTATCCTCCTTCATTCGCTCTACAAAAGCTTATTAAAATGTAAGTCCTTGAACTACTCGGCCTCCACTATTTGATGCATATTTCTGAGATTTGTACATGTGAATAAGTACCATAAATTTATGTCTCGCTCCTTTAGATGAATGAACCAACTCATTCTCTTTTATATATACCTATAAAATATATGTGAGGTATCCATTTTACTGAGAATCGTTTGAGACACTCAAAATCTAGATGTACCCAAGCACTGGCCTTGTAAGCAATCCAAGGTTGTCTTTGGGAGCTATAACACCTACACTCTCCTACAACAAGTTCATGACTAGATGGGATTCCTTGTGAAGAAGAACCAACTAGTATACCCCCTCCGCAGTTGGGTCAATCAAATCCTCAATGATGCTAGGAACACTAAAGGAAAATACTAATTGTAGACGATCATGCCAAAGATAGACACTCTCGACACCCAAATTTAGATTATAGAATATGAGTTGGCAAAGACAGAAGATACTCTAATACCTCCGTTCACTGACTCAAATGCACCTATAGACACTGCAACAACTAAGTGATGACATCGATGCATAGTGAACTTCTTTGTTGATGACACAACCAACCAACAGATGTTTGATTCTACATCTCAGTTCCTCAGACATGCAACTGAAATCATAGGAATATGGCAGGTTGTTAGGTCCCTATAATACCAGTGATTCCCCCATTACTATTTTCATTGTAACCCTTATTGTTATTGTTGTGCCCCTTTTATCCCCATATTCTTATTATTGTGCCCCATAGAAGAACACTATTGTTATTGTTGCACCCTTATATTATTATTGTTATATCAGCTTTGATTATATTGTGGCCCCTTAAACTCCTATAGATAGAAAGAAGGTTTTTTCATTTACATCATCCAAGAATTGTTCATTTGTGTAAAGTAAAGGAGGTTTCCCCCTCGAAGAGGCTGATTTTGAAGTCATTGATCTATCTTTTATTTTATTTTGTGAGTTAGTTGCATAACACAGGCAACGCTCAATGAGTACACCCAATTCTGCCAAGTATCCATTGCTTTTGTCCCTGAATTGGGGCCTTCGTTTAATGATACCAACCAAGAGGAAGCATCAACAAGAACACCAACAACAGAAGCATCATTAGCACCGACAACGCCAAAGGAAGATTGACTCAGGGAATATTGTGGTCGGGGCCTGTTGGGGCCTTCGTTTTTGGAAGAATTAAGAAGTTTTATAGAGGAGTCAAAATGCTGGCAACTAGTGGCAGAAATGGCTATTGGAGAGTTGCGGGAATAAAATTTGCTAAAAAGGAAGGAACTCATGAAAGACTAGCAGTTTCATAGGGATGGTGGAAAGGAGCAGATACAACCAAGCGGGAAAAGAGAAAGGAAAACTGAGCAAGGGATAAGGCAAAGAGCATGAGAAGGAACTGGTAGTCCAAGTTGGTGCACAAAGAGAAGGAAGAACAAGTCAAAAGGCAAAAAGGAGAACCAGAAATGGTTTTTGTTATTGTTGCGAATCTAGGAGAACCACTTTGTATCTCTTGTCCCACATGCTTATGTATTGTTCTGTCTAGAGTTTTGTATGTTGGAAAAGAGGCCTTGAGCTTGATGTAATGCATTCACTACTCGGATTAATAATGAAGACTACTATTGGGGACCATCATGTGTTAGTTGCATGTTAATCTGGTTCTTTAAATTTTTTATGTATGCGTATATTTAAGTAATATCTCTTTTACAACATGTATGGATTGTTGCAATCAGAATTCCTTATAGAATGATTCAGTTCTCTCTGCTTCTTAATTCTTTGATATGATTCTTCTTGATACTAGATTTCAACCCCCGTCTAACTAAAGTCGTGACTCCTTAACCATTATGGGTAAGGTGAAAATGATGGCGTTGTGCTAGAATAAAATGGAGCCTTGTTGGCCCCTGTGCCTGAACCCGGGTCTCAAACCTGTTGTTATTTTTGCACCAACATGATGTCTAATCTGTCGATATAAAAGTATGAAGTACATCACCACAACCAAAGCTGCTCTACCAATGCATCCTAACAATATAGGCACTAGTTTCAATGACCATTTCTTCGATGATAGTGTTAAATTAGGTAATGTTGCATTTAGAATTAAAACAAAGTGATCAACATACATGCTATATCAGAATCAAACAACAAATAGATGCAACAGATCTAGAAAAATCATATGGGAGGTGAGGTTGTCTGTGAAAAATGAGTATGTTGAGTAGCACATAGAGAAACCTGCCTTGAGATCTCGAGCTTCACAATTGGGAAGACAAGTGAGTAATTGGTACTAAGCTTCTACCATGCATCCTTGGAAACTACTATTCGTAAGGGTGGGTCAACACTGAGCGAGAGCATATAAGGAGCCATTCGCATAACTGTTATTTGCAAAAGCATTTTCTATGAGTTGCCTAGATAAGGTAGTGGCTCTCTAAGAGAACGTCTATGGATTGTTGTCATTTGTTGAGCCACAAACATGGGAAGCCCCACGGTCTACATCCTGACTGTAAACACTAGTATTCTCATAGCGGATGAAACAATTATCCAAATGAACTCGACCACCATTAGATTGGGGAAATATTCCTTTACTTGAGTCTCTGCTTCCATGACGAATTCTAAGCACTCATGGGCACTTAAGCACTTCCAACACATTACGAGACCATACATAAGATATGTTTTGCCAAATTTGTTTTCCATTGAAGTAGTGAATTGCATGTGTGTGGAAGAAAGTTTGCATTCCTTGGTCCACACACGCATTCCTTTGCACGTATTTTCTCCCACACATATGCCCTTTTTGCACATACTTTATTCGGCACACATCCTTGATTCCACACACTTGTTGTTCCGCATAATCGTAGAAATGGGAGGTGTCACCACATATAAAAAGTCATTTTCAAATAAGGACAAAACACAAATCTGCACTACATTAATCACACCAACATACATATAGCCACCAAAAGAGGTAGGGACTATGTTGCAATGCAATTATCCCTCTTGTTTATATAACTTTAAACGCTACTTTTCTTTCGTTGCATCACTATTTTTACGAAATTCTTAGTACCTTCACATTGTTGTCTCTTGTTCTCTCATTTCATCATTTTTAATTGAAGTAGTGATTTATTATTATTATTGTTATTATTATTATATATATTAAAAAATAAAAGTTGAATAATAAATTGCTTTTAGCTCTGGTCAAAACCCACACTTCTATCTCAAGGGAAACTGGAATAAGGATGACCAATCTTGGCTAAACCATTGGGGGTAAAGGAGGAGATCATATTGAAGAATAAAGATGATATTACAAATATTATTACTTTGAAATTGAAGGATAAGTTGCTTCAAAGTGAAACCATGCATTGGTTTATTCTATAGAAAATCTGATGTAGGTTAACCTGATAATGCAATATAAATGAAAGCAGAATACTATAACCTACTTCTCCTATCAATTTATGGAAGCTTAAAGATCGAGCTGAAAAATATAACTAGAAGAAGAAGAATCAATAGCACAATACACATTAAAATACTTTGGGGAAAGCCTCAACTAAAAACCACACTATCTGTATTATCATACAAGGTGGAAATACATAGGAATTATACAAAGCCTTAGCTCTCACAGCTAGCCAGCTCTCAGTACAATCCTCACAGATGCTCACAGGAAATCTTCGCTTCTCCTAATCCTTCCTCTCTGCCCTCCAAGCTCCTATTTCCTTGTGTTGTTCCTTTGGGATGATTCTCCTTCAACCAAGTGGAACACTATCTCACACACTGTCAGAACTGCGCAATCCTCAAGGACTGATTCCTTGACTGCATGCATGAGTTTTCTTTATAAGAAAACACATGCAATTGATAGTACAATGTCGTTGACTTTAATATCAATTGGGGCTTTCTCAGAATATACATGCATGAGTTTTTGATGAGGGAATCTTCAATTAACTGGAGTAGTACTAGTTGGATGCATGCATGCATCAACTGACTGTTAACTCTCTATTAGTTCCTCAAACAGTTGGAACTAATTTAACTGGAGTTAACACAGTAAATGAAGTTAACTAATTAAAACTCAAATATAACTCAATCTTATCTCCTTAATTTAATGGATAATTGTTGCATGACTTCAGAAAGACTTCTAACTTGAATTTCCCCAACTAATTAATTCAAAATGAATTAATTAATTATTTCCAAGTAGTTGTTAAGACTAAATTCGATTTTAACTCACAATTTAATTCAAGGACAAATTAAATTGGAATATTCTTGTTGCCACATTTCAAAACCCCCTTTCAACAAGAAAGGTATTATCTCCCACCCCGATCCCATCTCTATGGAATTCAAATTTACACTTTGACAATGCCCTTGTCAAAATGTCAGCATCATGCTCCTTTGTCGAAATATACTGCAGCAACTAATCCTCCTCGACCTGTGAAAAAGCACGGGCAACAAATCTTTCCTTATGCTTCTCCACACTACCATCAGCAGTTTGCTTTACCTTGTAAAGCCAATGGGAACTCATAACTGACTTGTTCTCCGGTCTCGGAACCACGTCCCAAACACTGTTACAAACTATGGAGTCATACTCCTCCACCATAGCATCAACCCAAATCAGCTACTGCACTACTTCCTCAAAGGAAGATGGCTTTATCTCAACACATTCCCCAGCAAGGGCCATGTATCCAATGTACCCCTCAAGTGACCTCCTCTATCTGCGCTGAGAAGATTGTGCTCCCACATTCTCTCTCACATCCTCCAACAATCTGTTAGCTTCTCTTTTGCGCTTCTGTCCATCTCTGGAATACTCTGCTTGAGTGGATGTCTCCACTCCTGGAACCTCTGCATGTGGCTGATCCGCGTCAGTCTAAGGTTCCTCCTCCATAGGAACCAACAATTCCTCCACAGCCTATAGTTGGAGCTCCCTCTCAAGGGAAACCCGCATGGCCTTCTACTCATCAACTTGAGATCTCTGTGAACCACTATCCTCCAACTAGTAGGCAAGTACACTCGATAGTTGTGAGGTGTATCAGTGTACCCCACAAATATCCCCAACTCTGTTGTCGGCTCAAGCTTCTTCCGTGCATCCTTTTTCACATGGTAATATACCAACGAGCCAATGATCCTGAAGTGACCCACATCTGGTCTCTTACTAGAGAAAGCTTCCTCTGGTGTCTTCATCCCAAGTATGTGATGCAAGCTTCTATTCTGCAAATATACTGTTGTGTTGCATGCCTCATCCCACAAGTGAAGTGGTAGGCCTTGGTCATGCAACATTACCTGTGCTACCCCTACAATAGTTTTGTTCTTCCTCTCGGCCGCCCCATTCTGTTGTGGGTTATGAGGTGCCATCAACTCTCGTTTAATTCCTTCCGTTGCATAGAAGTCCTTAAATTCATGAGAGACATATTATCCACTATTGTCACTTCTCAAGGCCTTGATCTTCTTCCCTGACTCTTTCTCGACCAAAGCTTTGAACTCACAAAACTTTGTGAAAGTTTGGTCCTTCTTCTGCATGAAATAAATCCAGTATTTACGAAAATAGTCATTAATGAAAATCACAAAATACCTTTGCTTCACTGTGGATGCCATCAAGAATGGTCCACACACATCAGTATCAGCTCACTCTAAAATAACGTTTGTTCAACTGTCTCGATGATGAAAGGAAGACTTGGTGTACTTTCCCAAGGTACAACCTTTGCATGTGTCAACTTGCTCAAGTTTACCTTTGGGAGGTCTTGTATATATCTGCTGCATTATCTTCAAAGCCCCATGATGCAAATGGCCCAACCACCTGTGCCAGAACTCACCAATGTCTTGGCTTTGCACCAATTTTGCTTTTGTACTCAATGCTACACAATCATCTACCTCTAATTTATAGAGATTCTTCACCTGAATCCCTATACTCTAGGTCTGACCCGTGGCTATGTGTCTTAGGAACGCCTTTCCTTTACTGAAGACAACATCGTAGCCTTTGTCCTCCAACAACATTATCGATACCAAGTTCTTCTTCAGTCTAGGCACATACTTCACATCTGTCAAGGTGATAGGAGCTCCATGCTCCCTCTGAAAAGTAACCGTGCCCACTCCTGAAACACTATACTTTCCATCGTCACCCATCTCTATGCGCATCTGAGGTCTTTCTCCTCCAAGGCACTGAATAAATTTTTATCACCGGTCATGTGGACTGAGCCTCCATTGTCAAGATACCAGACACAACCCATCATCGATGACACCATGCATGCAATGAGGGTAAAGTCCATTTCGAGCTGAGAGGCTAATGCCTCACCTTCGGATCCTTCCGAGGATCCCTTCTTGGACTTATTCGATGGGTAATTAGTCACATAATGTCCCATCTTCTGACAATTAAAGTAGCTTACTTTAGACATGTCACCCTTCTTCCCTCCATGAGAAGAATTTGATTTGAAATGGGAAGCCTTCCCCTTCCCTTTCCTTGCCTTACTTGTTAAGGCCAGATTTTCTTCATCATCATCCTTGGATGAAGAACCATCTCGTGTGCTCCTCCTAATCTCCTCCTGCATAAGATCCGACCACAGTCGTTCCCAATCTGGTAGTTTCTCCCTTCCATTCACAGAGTCCTGGTAGCTATTCCAACTCTTTGGAAGGCCAAGGAGAGCGAGGCTCACCATATCATCATTGATAGTAGTTATTCCCACACTGCCAAGCTCATCTATGCAGGTGGTAAGCTTGTTCAGATATGTGGAAATAGTATCGCCCTTCTCCATCTTGATTCTTGGAAGCTTATCCTTGAGTGCCAATTTCTTCTGGTCGCTACTATTCTAGTAGAGGTTCTTCAATATCTTCCACATTGAAAATGGAGTATTCTTCCCATGGAGACTTGAGACAATATGGTCTCGAACTTCCTCAAGGATGATCTGTCTCGCCTTCGCCACACACTTCTTCCATTCATCCAACTGTTGTGCATTAGTTGAATTTGGCTTTGGGATTTCTGGATCAATGAATTCCTTCAAGCCATTGTCTTCTAATACAACCTCCATTCTATCTTTCCATGCTATGTAATTCGAGCTACCTTCCAAGGCATACTCGAGTCTCAAGCCATAGAATGCCATTGGCTAACCTTGAAGTATGATATGAATTCGATTTGCACCTGCAACCCCGAACTTCAAACTTCGAATTCTCTTCCCAGTATACTATTCACAACTCTGATACCATGTAGAAAATTTCTACAAATCCAACTCTGATACCATGTACAAAATTTGATGTAGGTTAACCCGATAATGTAATATAAATCAAAGCAGAATACTATAACCTACTTCTACTATCAACTTCTAGAAGCTTTAAGATCGATCTGAATAATATAACTAGAAGAAGAATCAATCACACAATACACATGAAATTACTTTCGAGAAAGCCTAAGCTAAAAACCCCACTATCTGTATTATCATATAAGGTGGAAATACATAGGAATTATACAAAGCCTTAGCTCTCACAGCTAGCCAGCTCTTAGTACAATCCTCACAGATGCTCACAGGGAATCATGGCTTCTCTCAAGCCTTCCTATCTACTCTCCAAGATCTTATTTCCTTGCGCTATTCCTCTGGGATGATTCTCCTTCAACCAAGTGGAACACTATCTCACACACTGTCAGAACTATGCAATCCTCAAGGAATGATTCCTTGACTGCATGCATGAGTTTTCTTTATAGGAAAACACATGCAACTGATAGTACATTGTCCTTGACTTTAATCTCAACTTGGTCTTTCTCAGAATAGACATGCATGAGTTTTTGATGAGGGAATCTTTAGTTAACTGGAGTAGCACTAGTTAGATCCATGCATGCATCAACTGACTATTAACTCTCTATTAGTTCCTCAAATAGTTTGGAACTAATTTAATTGGAATTAACTCAGTAAATTGAGTTAACTAATTACAACTCAAATATAACTCAATCTTATCTCCTTAATTTAAGGGATAATTGTTGCATGACTTCAGAAAGACTTCTAACTTGAATTTCTCCAACTAATTAATTCAAAATGAATTAATTAATTATTTCCAAGTAGCTGGTAAGACTAAATTCAATTTTAATTCACAATTTAATTCAAAGACAAATTAAATTGTAATATTCTTGTTGCCTGATGCAGGAGCATCTGGTTGACAGGATAAAGATAAAATGAAGGCGGTATGGTCTCTGAAGGGGACGAAGGAGTTAATTCGCTTAATGGATACGTACTTGTGTTTTTCTTTTATTAAGTTGCCTAAGTTAATTTAGTGAATTATAGGAATTAGTTAATGTCATTGCTTCCAGACAGTTAATTTATTTTTGTAAAAACATAAAAAAAAAATATGCCAACAGACAATGAACAGTTCTATACGATAAATAACTGATGTAACCAATTGAACATAACTAACAGCAGTTAGTAACAGTTTCAGAACCCTGTTCTTAAAAGAGGGACAGAACACAATGTAAAGGGTTCGACTGTCAGAGAAATAAAAAAAAAAAGAGAAAAGGGTAGTAGTTTACTGTGCATATATTCACCTCTTCAGTGTCCCTAATACTGTGTATATGATTTGTTGAAATTACGTTTGTGGAGATTTTGGGTAAAACCCTTACAGGTCACAACGCCATTGGAGCGATAACAACAAGCAGAGGAGGAGCGTGACCGCGCAGATTGCAGGCGGAATTTAAACAAACAAACAGGCTTGAAATCAATTGTGTAAACAAAGTCACGAAAACTGGAGTTAACGAAACCAGCCAACCAATTAAATTCTACAGTCACCAGGTATGTGAATAAATAGCCACACAGTTTCATAACTGAATCAATATAAACGCAAGATAGCATTCTATTTCTTTATGCATATACATTATGTTCGAAGTGAAAAGAAGGAAACCACTCCATAAAAAATATGACTCATGCTTAAGACAAGCGGGAACCAGACCCAGTAACCCTCAGTCCATTACAGCAACCAAACAACAGTGACAACCTACAGAGGAACCGAGCACCGAAGGTGACTCGAAAACCAAAAATCCACTGACCCTACAGTCATAGTATGAAGCCGAATAGAAACAACTAACAAATAGAGAACGAAACTACTCGTGCTCAGTGGGAGGAGTCAAGTGTCCATGCGCCGAAACCCTCGGGCGACCATACCTGCAACGACAAACAAAAAGAACGGAATGAATATTGGTAATATCAAAGGAGGAGGACTTCAAAACTGAACAGAATAAATAAAAAAATACAGTTGGTTTGCTTACTTGACGAAGGCAAGCCGCGACTGCCATAACTCCACCAGGTTTGCCCTGCTCACAAGCAGCCGAAACGTTAGGTGACTGAATAAAAAGAAACAAACATTGCTAGCATAGAACAAGCGAACTTACCCTGAGAGAGTGGTGGAGGAACTGAAGGAGCTCGTCACCATAGTTCTGTCAAACCCTGTGGAGAAGTCGAACTTGGAACCAGAGAACCCTACCAGAATTGACATATCCAGCAAACGACTGTAACGACCAGGAAAAGAACAAGTACCGAAACTGTAGAACAAGTAAGAAGGAGCGCAAAGGCATAAAAATTGAGTACCAGCTCACAACAACAGTCGACGCTTGAAAAGGAACCAAGAAGGAGCTGAATCTTACCAGGCTTATGTAACCCTTGCCAGACCAGTGAAAGAGACTGCCAAGACGAAGCAAAGCAGGGGAATGCAACCACAAAACCCACATTGAAGCCGCAAAGAACCGTCGAGAGCACACATCATACAGGACCGAGAGAAATGATCGAATGAATAGTCTGGGCGCGAGATTGTGAACACCTATACCAAGGCGGGCTCTGGGAATCCCAAGGAGGGACAATTGTCAAGCAAACAAGGACCATCGTACTAATCACCAGACCCATCATTTAATTCAACACCATTTACAATCGTCTGTATAGGTAAAGGAAATCCCCATTTAATTATTACTTGCCTACACACCCGTTGTGGAATACATTGGCGGCGAATCACGTGGGCTGGCCCCATCAAGTGGTATCAGAGCAGGTTGAAGAAATCAGGGTATGGAGGTTCAAAGATGAGGACGTGGAAGAGGTGTGCGCAGGGCAGCAGATGAGGGCTTGAGGGGAGAATTAAGGGCCCTTACTACTCGCTTAGAAGCAGTGGAGGCAGGTAGGAGGAGAGATCCAGAACTTGGAGATGACAGTGACGAGGAGGCAGTAACTGCCACAGACGGATCAGATGAAGAAACCCCAGAATTAAAACTGTTAAGATCGGTATTGCTAGCCAGCAGCAAACCCAAACCTGAGATTCCTAACTATGATGGCAGTCTGTCCGCAGATGTTTTGCTGGATTGGGTAAGTGAGTTAGATAAGTATTTTGAAAACGAAGAGATCAGTGAGGACAAAAGAGTCAGATTTGCTGCAACCAAGTTAAAAGGGCACGCCGCTTTATGGTGGGATAGTGTCCAGGCGGACAGGAGGAGAATGAACAAGCTGCCGATAAGGAAGTGGCCAAGGATGGTGGAAAAACTGAAAGGCAGATTTCTGCCTAAAGATTATCAGGTTGAGCTTTACCGACGGGTGCAGAATTTAAGACAGAAGGGTATGACCGTAAAAGAATACACGAAGGAGTTTTATCGTGTAAACTTGCGGGCCGGTTATACTGATGATACTCCAGAGAAGACAGCGAGATACGTGAACGGTTTGAGGCTGGAAATACTGGATGAGATCAGTATTCTCTCTCCACGGAATATAGAAGAAGCCTTTCAGAGTGCTGTAAAGGCTGAGGAAAAAATTAATAGGAAACAGAATAACAGGAGGGGACGAGGAAATGGCAGAGGACGAGGACAGTCCTATGGTAGAGGGAGAACTGCCACTAACAGCGAGGAAAGCAGCAGCTCCAGAGCTTCAGGAACAACAGAGAAAGGGGATAGCACGAGAGGAGGACGACCATATCAGCGAGGAAGAGGAAATGGTCGAGGAAGGGGCGCTAATGTCCAGTGCTACAGGTGCCACAAGTGGGGGCACAGATCCTACGAATGCCCGGAAGCTGAGCATGCTGGCCAGAGGGGAACATTTGTTGCACAGCCTGAGGAAGCTGAAGCACCACCCCAGGAGGTTGAAAATGTGGCAGAAATAGGAGAGGCGTTAGTTTTAAATAAAGTATTGTTGAAGCCAGCCAAGGAGACGGCTGAGCAAACCCAACGAAAGGCACTGTTCCGAACAGTTTGCAAATCACATGGAAAATGCTGTAAACTGATCATAGACAGTGGGAGTACAGATAATTTAGTTGCCACTGAGATGGTGGAGAAGCTGGGTTTGAAGCGATTTAAGCATCCCACACCTTACAAGGTGTCGTGGCTGCAGAAAGGCCACCAGCTATTAGTAGATGAACAGTGCGAGGTTGAATTTCACATTGGCAAATACCAGGACAAGGTTGTCTGTGATATTATGCCAATGGATGTGTGTCATATACTGCTAGGGAGACCGTGGCAGTTTGATAGGAAAGTGATGCATGATGGGAAGACGAATTGTTACAAATTTGTGAAAGATGGAGTCAAGCATACGCTTGTACCCATCAAAGAGGAGGATACAGCAGAAGCCAGTGGAACAAAAGTATTACTGATAGGAGGAAAATAGTTTATTAAACAGATTGAGGAAAACGAGGTGAATTACGTGGTCGTGAGGAGAACTAAGACTATGTTGCTGAACACAGAAATGTCAGAATTGCCTACAGAGATTCAGGGGATGTTAGAAGAATTTAAGGACATTGTAGTTGATGACTTACCGAACAAGCTATCTCCCAAGAGGAGCATCAGCCATCATATCAATTTCAAACCCGGATTAAGTCTACCAAATAAAGCAGCATATCGAATGAGCCCGAAAGATAATGAAGAGATTAGTAAACAGGTGCAAGAGCTGCTGGATAAGGGGCTGATCAGAGAAAGATTGAGCCCTTGTGCGATACCAACAGTACTCGCGCCTAAGAAGGGCGGAGATGGCGAATGTATACGGATTCGCGAGCTATTAATAAAATCACTATTCGGTACAGATTTCCCTTACCCAGAATGGATGATATGATGGATTGTCTTAGCGGGGCAACTTATTTCATGAAGATTGATATGAAGAGTGGATATCATTAGATCAGGATCAAAGAAGGAGACGAGTGGAAGACAGCCTTCAAGACCAATGAAGGGTTGTACGAATGGCTAGTCATGCCGTTCGGTTTGAGCAACGCTCCTAGTACTTTTATGAGATTGATGAATGAGATGTTAAAAGAATTTATTGGCAAGTTTGTGATAGTCTATCTTGACGATATTTTGATTTTCAGCAGAACGAAGGGAGAACATCTTCAGCATGTTCGAAGAGTACTAGAGAAGTTACAACAGAACAAACTGCTGATAAACTTAAAAAAATGTACTTTCCTGCAGAAGGAACTGGTTTATTTGGGGTTTGTAATCGCGGAAAATGAATTGAAGATGGATCCAGAAAAGATCGCAGCAATCATCAATTGGCCGTCACCAAAGAGCTTGTTTGAGGTACGTAGCTTTCACGGATTGGCGAGTTTTTATCGAAAGTTTATTAGAAATTTCAGTGAAATCTGCGCACCAATGCTAGACACCATCAAAAAGGCTAGTCAACCTTTTTGTTGGACCAGAGCAGCGGAGGACAGCTTTCAGCTTTTGAAGCGGAAGATTACAGAGAGACCAATTTTAAGGTTGCCCGACTTTAACAAGCTTTTTCAGGTTCGATGTGATGCAAGTGGAACAGCTATTGGCGCAGTGCTCAGTCAGGAAGATAGACCGGTGGCGTTCTTTAGTGAAAAATTGAACGAAAGTAGGCAGAAATATTCCTCGTATGACAAGGAATTTTATGCCGTAGTCCAAGCTTTAAAGCATTGGAGACACTACCTATTGGGCAACGAGTTTGTATTATTTTCTGATAATTCAGCGCTGCAATATGTAATGCAACAGCACAAATTAAACCATAAGCACGCCAAATGGGTGGAATATCTGCAAAGTTTTACTTTCGTGCTAAAACACATCAGTGGGCAAGCCAATAAAGTGGTTGATGCTTTGAGTAGAAGAGCTTTGCTCTTGCAAGAAAGTACAATACAGGTGATGGGATTCGAACATCTAAAGGATTTGTACCAAACCGACACGGATTTCAAGGAAGCCTTTGAAGCCTGTCAAAATTTCGTGCTGAGAAATACAAGTCCATGGTTGGATTACAATTTGCAGGAAGGACTATTATTCAGAGGTGGACAGTTGTGTATCCTGGACTGTTCGATGAGGGAAAATATTATACGGGAGAAACATAGTGGAGGTCTAGCCGGTCATTTCGGCATAGACAAAACTTTGGAGCAACTCGGACATTTTTATTACTGGCCTAGAATGCGCAGGGATGTGCAACGATATGTGAACCGGTGTAAAGTCTGTCAACTGGTGAAAGGACATAGCCAGAATACTGGACTTTACACACCACTACCTATTCCGAGCAGGCCATGGGACTCCGTCAGCATTGACTTTGTCTTGGGACTGCCTAGAACGCAGCGGGGGTATGACTCAGTGATGGTGGTGGTAGACAGGTTTTCAAAAATGGCGCATTTTATCCCTTGTCAAAAAACTAGTCATGCCACGTATATAGCTCACCTGTTTTTGACGGAGATTGTTAGATTACACAGCCTACCCAGATCTATTGTTTCTGACAGGGACGTAAAATTCACAGGACATTTTTGGCACACCCTGTGGAAAAAGTTGGGCACACAATTGAATTTCAGCTCTGCATATCATCCGCAGACTGATGGACAAACGGAAGTAGTGAACAGGAGTTTGGGAAATTTGTTACGGAGTTTGACTGGGGAAAATTCACGGCTGTGGGATCGTGCTCTCGCTCAGGCGGAATTCGCTTATAACGATTCACCAAATCGTAGCACCGGACACAGCCCATTCCAAATCTTGTATGGCATGCATCCTCGGGGAATACATGAACTGCGAGATTTGGGAAAGTTGGAGCGGAGAAGCGCGGATGGCGAAGACTTTGCCGAAGCAATGAATGAACTACACGAACGGGTAAAGTTAAAGTTGCAGGACAACGTGCAGAAATATAAGCTGAAAGCAGATTCAAGACGGAGAGAAGTCCAATTTAATGTTGGAGATGAGGTCCTTGCACACTTACGCAAAGAACGATTTCCTAAGGGCACATATAATAAGTTAAAATTTAAAAAGATTGGTCCCTGCAAGATTTTGCGTAAGTTCTCAGCCAATGCCTATGAAATTCAGCTGCCACCTGATATAGGCATATCACCTATTTTCAATGTGGCAGACCTGTTCCCATATACTACCCACACAGAGGAAGACAGTGCGGTACGGCCAGAACGGGACACCCAAATTGAAGACAGTTCTTGGATGAGGCATATGCCTTCGGCTCAGACCCATGAAATTGAAGGAATCCTCGATACCCAGGTAGCCAAGAAGACACGCAGGAAGGAGTATCTACGATACCTCGTCAAATGGAAAAACCGTCCAATTGAGGACAGTTCGTGGCTCGACGCGGCGCAGATACAGAAGGCAGGTTATTCTGTGGAGGAGCTCATGGAACGGAGCCATGATTTTTTTTCTTTACCCCGGGAGCCTGATGCAGGAGCATCTGGCTGACAGGATAAAGATAAAATGAAGGCGGTATGGTCTCTGAAGGGGATGAAGGAGTTAATTCGCTGAATGGATACGTACTTGTGTTTTTCTTTTATTAAGTTGCCTAAGTTAATTTAGTGAATTGTAATTAGGAACAGTAGGAATTAGTTAATGTCATTGCTTCCAGACAGTTAATTTATTTTTGTAAAAACATAAAAAAAACATATATGCCAACAGACAATGAACAGTTCTATACGATAAATAACTGATGTAACCAATTGAACATAACTAACAGCAGTTAGTAACAGTTTCAGAACCCTGTTCTTAAAAGAGGGACAGAACACAATGTAAAGGGTTCGACTGTCAGAGAAATAAAAAAAAAAAGAGAAAAGGGTAGTAGTTTACTGTGCATATATTCACCTCTTCAGTGTCCCTAATACTGTGTATATGATTTGTTGAAATTACGTTTGTGGAGATTTTGGGTAAAACCTTACAGGTCACAACGCCATTGGAGCAATAACAACAAGCAGAGGAGGAGTGTGACTGCGTAGATTGCAGGTGGAATTTAAACAAACAAACAGGCTTGAAATCAATTATGTAAACAAAGGCACGAAAACTGGAGTTAACGAAACCAGCCAAGCAATTAAATTCTACAGTCACCAGATATGTGAATAAATAGCCACACAGTTTCATAATTGAATCAATATAAACGCAAGATAGCATTCTATTTCTTTATGCATATACATTCTGTTCGAAGCGAAAAGAAGGAAACCACTCCATAAAAAATATGACTCATGCTTAAGACAAGTGGGAACCAAACCCAGTAACCCTCGGTCCATTACAATGACCAAACAGTAGTGACAACCTACAGAGGAACCGAGCATCGAAGGTGGCTCGAAAACCAAAAATCCACTGACCCTACAGTCATAGTATGAAGCCGAACAGAAACAACTAACAAACAGAGAACGACACTACCCATGCTTAGTGGGAGGATTCAAGTGTCCATGCGCCGAAACCCTCAGGCTACCATACCTGCAACGACAAACAAAAAGAACGGAATGAATATTGGTAATATCAAAGGAGGAGGACTTCAAAACTGAACAGAATAAATAAAAAAATACAGTTGGTTTGCTTACCTGACGAAGGCAAGCCGCGACCGCCATAAATCCACCAGGTTTGCCCTGCTCACAAGGAGCCGAAGCGTTAGGTGACTGAATAAAAAGAAACAGAAATTGCTATCATAGAATAAGCGAACTTACCCTGAGAGAGTGGCGGAGGAATTGAAGGAGCTCGTCACCATAGTTCTGTCAAACCCTGTGGAGAAGTCGAACTTGGAACCAGAGAACCCTACCAGAATTGACATATCCAGCAAACGACTGTAACGACCAGGAAAAGCACAAGTACCGGAACTGTAGAACAAGTAAGAAGGAGCGCAGAGGCATAACAATTGATTACCAGCTCACAACAACAATCGACGCTTGAAAAGGAACCAAGAAGGAGCTGAATCTTACCAGGCTTATGTAACCCTTGCCAGACCAGTGAAAGAGACTGCCAAGACGAAGCGAAGCAGGGGAATGCAACCACAAAACCCACATTGAAGCCGCAAAGAACCGCCGAGAGCACACAGCATACAGGACCGGGAGAAATGACCGAATGAATAGTCTGGGCGCGAGATTGTGAACACCTATACCAAGGCGGGCTCGGGGAATCCCAAGGAGGGACAGTTGTCAAGCAAACAGAGACCATCGTACTAATCACCAGACCCATCATTTAATTCAACACCGTTTACAATCGTCTGTATAGGTAAAGGAAATCCCCATTTAATTATTACTTGCCTACACACCCGTTGTGGAATACATTGGCGGCGAATCACGTTGGCTGGCCCCATCATTGCCACATTCAACATATTCCTAAAACACCTTGGAATGAAAGAATTTATCACCTTTGTGATACTAAGAGGGTTGAAGATGAAAAATAATCTCTCTTGGATTGCCGAACCCTTACTCACATTTCAGTTTTAATTTTCATAATTTTTGGGACACTACCAACCTTCTTGAATTGTTAAGTTAGCAAACTATGGGGATCTAGGAAGAGTTCTCTCACTTCTTTTCAATAATAGAAATAAAATGTTAAAGAATCTAAGTTAATATCTTACTTTCTTAAGGCCTAATAAACCATATTGGTCTTAGTAGACATTAATCATCATCATCATCATCATATATTAAATATTATGAAAAATAATTATATTATTTTTATAATTAATGAAATGGAAATAAATAACATAATTATAGAAAATAAAATTTATTATGATGATGATGATGAAGATGGTGGTTAGCGTCCACTGAGACCAAACTTTGGTCTATCCGACCTAAAGAAATGAATTATTTAGTTTGATTTAAGATTTTATCCCTATGCTCAAAAAGCTTCCAGAGAAGCCTCCCGAGCTCAGTGTAATTTTGACAACGTAAAAGGCTACGAAGGTCAATATTGCAACACAGATTTTGAAACTGAGATCTAATGTGGTTGTACGCGGGGCACTGTAAGAGGAAGTGATTTTCATCCTCGATGTTCGTATTGTCACAGAGATGGTAGAACCTTTCCATTCATGGTGTTTTAGGAACTGCCCAACGACCCGTTTCACTATGGAGCTCATGAGAGTTTGTTGGCTACTAGAGAAAGCTTCCTCTGGTGTCTTCATCCCGAGTATGTGATGCAAGCTTCGATTTTGAAAATAGACCGTTGTGTTGGATGCCTCAGCCCACAAGTGAAGTGGTAGGCCTTGGTCATGCAGCATTGCCCCTGCTGCCAAACCCTTACTCACATTTCAGTTTTAATTTTCATAATTTTTGGGACACTACCAACCTTCTTGATATGTTAAGTTAGGAAAACTATGGGGATCTAGGAAGAGTTCTCTCACTTTTTTTCAATAATAGAAATAAAATGTTAAAGAATTTAAGTTAATCTGTTACTTTCTTAAGCCCTAATAAACCATATTGGTCTTAGTAGACATTAATCATCATCATCATCATATATTAAATATTATGAAAAATAATTATACTATTTTTATAATTAATGAAATGGAAATAAATAATATAATTATAGAAAATACAATTTATTATGATGATGATGATGGTGGTGGTGGTGGTTAACGTCCACTGAGACCAAACTTTGGTCTATCAGAACTAAAGAAATGAATTATTGAGTTTGATTTAAGATTTTATTCCTATGCTCAAAAAGCTTCCAGGGAAGCCTCCCGAGCTCAGTGTAATTTTGACAACGTAAAAGGCTACAAGGTCAATATTGCAACACAGATTTTGAAACTGAGATCTAATGTGGTTGTACGTGGG